>JAKSZU010000001.1:212359429-213559429 GCA_026018925.1 Tupaia tana | reverse complement strand
ATCCTGAAAGGAGAGTAAAAGGGAAGAGATTGCAGTGTGGCCATGCCCCGAGAGGGTGATTTCTTGCTTCCTGTTTCTTTGTTTCTCTCTGTTTCACCCGTGAGTGCATGTGCCCTCTAGGAAAACTCTCTTAAAAAAAAAAGAGAGAAAAGAAATAGCATATGGAGTCACTCAGTTAGCATGGTGGTTAAAGTGGTTGGTTCCTACATAACCGACAGTGCAGTTGGAGTCATGGATCCAATGGCTTGAAAAATACACCATGTGTGTGAGTGTGTGTGTGTGTGCATGCATGTACGTGCATGTGCGCTCCCCAAATCCTGACAGAATAATGGAGGAGAAGGTATTCTGGTGTGGCCATCTCCTGTAGGGGCTGCATTCTCATTTTTCCTGTATATCTGTCTCTCTCTAGCAAGCACATAGGCCCTATAGAAAAATAAATAAATAAATAAATAAATAAATAAATAAATAAATAAATGGTATATGAAGGTAGAACTGAAGTTTAACAATACTGATTTGTCATTCTGCACATGAAAATCAATCTCATTGTTAGTATGGTTATAGCAATAGTTGATTTTAAAGGAAATCACTGATTATATCAGTATCTTTACATTTAGCTTCTGCAAAGAATTACATTTGACACTCTTTTAAAGTGTAAAATAATCTTATTCAAAACTTATTTAAAATTATCTTGCTCCTTTGAAATCGAAGACATTATTTAAGAAAATGAAGATACATTTTTGGCACTATATTATTACAATTTTAAGGAATATGAATGTGTGTTTTATATATCTGTATATATATACTTTAACACACACGTGTGTGTGTTTGTATGTATAGTTTAAATTACTTAATTTAGCAATGAAATATTATGGTTAATTATATATAAATTTTTCTTGTAGCACTTGCTTCATATGGACCCAAAGCCCACATGGCCGATCATGGTTCAAATCCAGACCAGATATTCTTGAAACACACATCAGGTGTATGTGCCTATATTCCTCAATTCCTGATGGGATGGAGAAATGAAGGAGAAAAGATCGTAGTGTATTCATGCCCGCTCCATTATGGGAGCATATGCATGGTCTCTTTTTGGCAAGCATGTGTGCCCTTTGGCAGTAAAAAAAAAATTTTTTGAAAACAGTTAAATTCTTCTTGTATTACTGATAGGAATAGAAATACAGAATATAATTTTAGAAAACTTGTATTACTGTTAACAATGTTTATTGTATATATATTTAGAAATGGTGATTAAGCAGAATTTTCTAAAAGGATATCCATTCTTTTAGACCTTTAGAACTATTGATATCACCCATATGTATACCATAAATAAGTCAAGAGAGCTGAGGTTTTTGTTTTGTTTGTTCTTAATCTCATTGTATGTATCCTGTTCACACATGCTCTATGACACAAAAAAGTTTCCGAACTTGGTACTAGGGATGTGGTTAGTCACACACAATTAGAACATAGACTATTGGTTCCTTTAATTATTGAACCCATTTTGTCATCCCCATTTTTAATCAATATATAAATATATTTTATTAGATTTGTCATACATAAGATAGTGTATATCTAAACTTTCATTCTTATACATGAATCTACATTTTTTAAAAAAGCCAATTAATACGTTTTCTCATTTTATACCACAAAATTATTATAGAACTGTATTACTGGGCAATGGTAGAAACAGTGTACAACAATTAGTGGTACTCTTGTGAGTGCTTAGTATTTAAGATTAATATATATATATATATATATTTTTTTTTTTTTTTTTTTTTTTTGAGAGGTTTTTGTTACAGGGCACGTGTGCTCGCCAGAAAGGCAGAGAGAGACAGAGAGACAGAAAGCGAGAAATCACCACCCAGGGGGGATGGCCACACCACAATCCCTTCTCCTCCTTTCTCCTCTTGGGATCTTGGGCATGCATGCACACGCACCCAGTGTGAGTTTAGCCACTGGGTCCGGGACTTGAACCACTGTCGGCTACATGGGAGTCCAGCAACATAGCCATTATGCTAACTACTGGTTCCAAGATTAATCATGTTTTGTAGTAACAACCACATGTAAAGTGAGTGATCTAATTTATATGTGGTTATAAACACTCAGCTGATGCTTATAGAATTTAAGTAACTCTCTCACAGTCATACCAAGAGTAAGCACAGATTCAGATATTAAATCAAAGAACTCCTAGCTTTAGAACCTCTGTGTTTAACGTATTTTAAGTTGAAAAGAATTCGACCCAGCAATAACCAACTTTCATATTTTTGCCTGAATAGATCTGGGAATGTCAATAAATATGAAAATACCATTCTCTCATCTAAAGCCAATTTATCTCTTACTGTCACCTTTCCATGCCAACACTAATTCCCAATTCCTACTCTCCCCATTTTACATTTAGTTTAGACCAAATCCTGGGTGAAAACACATAAGAGCATCTGAGAAAGGAAAAGAGGATGATAAGGAAGTTGAAGACAACAAATGTCTAGAACCTCCTTATTCTATCGTGATTCTCTTGAAGACCAATAGAGTGACACAAAGTCTGGGTTCATGTATGAAGACCTGGGGCTGCTGTTCATTGGTTTCAGAATCTGTAATTAATGCATGCAGCAATTGATGAGTGTAAATCTGTCCTGTTACCAGTTGCCTCTTATGGTAGCCCTTATCCCCTTCCATTATGATGTGCCTGGAATGCACTGAGCACAGTCTTTTTGCAATGTGTAATTGTGTGTCTGAACTCACCCTCCAACTTACAAAGACCCATTACAAAAGTTTATGCATTATTTTGCTTTCAGTATATTATCAATAGAGAAAAAAATAGGTTAGAACTCAGATGGAGCTGTTTTATTCTAGATTTCTTTTTAGTAATTTGTATGAGAGAGCTTCATTAGAAACCTAAAGGGCCTTGAGAAGACCCCTCATGGCTACTGAGAACTAATGATTTCAGGGGAATAGGAGAAATGAAGATTTTTCCACTGATAATTCAGCCTCCAGCCCACAAACTTGCATGGTAGGAAGACTTTCAAGTCTCCTGTCTCTCTCTCTGTCTTTGTCTCTCTCGACCTCTGTCTCTGTCTTCTCATATTTTTGTAATTTTTCCTTTTTAAAATTTTTTAAGGTTAAGCAGTTTCTTGGTTTTCAGCCCCTCCTTTCCCTCTATCTTGTTAATAATCCCCTCTCCCCCTCCCAACCCAGGAGAGGCAAGGAGCAGGCCTCAGAAGACACCTTCATGGCTACTGAGAACTAGCATGGTTTTCTAATTTTTGCTTTAAAAAAAATTAGTTTTTTTTTTAGTTCTTCTCTTTTTCTCTGTTTCTTGTTTTTTTTTTGTTGCTGTTGTTTCTCTCTATCTCTGTTTCCTTTTCTTCATGCTCCTGGATGCTCAGATTGAACTTAAAATTTGGGAAGAAACACACTTTCCCTCAGATGACTAGAAATCACTGCAGGACCACAAGAAATATGGGAAAGCAAGAAAATATCTCTCCTCCAAGGGAAAAGAATAACTCCTCTTCATCCACAGACAGTTCAATGGAAATCATGGAAATGTCTGATAAAGAATTTAGAACATTCATAATATTGAAGCTAACAGAGATGGAAGAGAGACAATAAACTGCAGAAGAGAAAGGAAAAAGGAACTGATGAGTTCCAGGAGGTGAGGAAATTATTGCAAGATCTAAAAGAGGAATTACACACTTTACAGAAGACTCAAATGGAACCGTTAGAGATGAATACTATAATACAGGAAGTCAAAATCTCTCTTGAAAGTATTAAAAGCAGATTAGATCATACAGAAAATAGAATCTCAGAAGAGAAAATTGCTGGCCTAGAAAAATCCACCACAAAGACTGAGAAAATTGCCCCAAAATTTGAGAATAATATATGAGAAATACTAGATACCATCAAACGTCCAAATAGCTAGATAATTGGCATCCCAGAAGGTGAAGAGACTCATAAGGGTCTTGATAATCTATTCCATGAAACCCTGCAAGAAAACTTTCCAAACCTACAGAGGCACTCAAAGATCCAGTCCCAAGAAAGACAAAGGACCCTAAATAGAATCAACTCAAGAAGATCTTCTCCAAGACACATTATAGCCAGATTGACCAAAACCACAGACAAAGACAAGATACTAAGATTGGCAAGAGAGAAACGGCAAGTTACCTACAAAGGATATCCCATCAGACTAACAGCAGACCTCTCATTGGAAGCAATGTGAGCAAGGAAAGAATGGGAAAATACATTCAAAGTGTTAAGGGAAAAGCAATTTCAACTGAGAATACTGTGCCCAGCAAGATTATCCTTCATAAGGGAAGACAAGAACATTCTCAGATAAACAAAACCTGAAAGAATTTACCAGCATCAGACCAGATCTCCAAGAAGTTCTCAAGGGAGTACTGTATCAGGAAAATTAAATGTAGTCACACAGAAATAAGAGTTCAAAAACTAAGAAAATGGCCAACTTAATCACAGGGACAAGTCTGGAGTTGAATATTATATCTCAGAGTTCAATAGGGAAGATCAAACCACAACAGAAGATTAAGTACATGAGACTGAACTGGTGAAATAGCATTCTGTGGCTTTTGACTAAAATATTGCTGCTTTTCTTCTAGGCTTTGTTGTCCGAATTTAAGAGTTTTTGTCCTGTCTTGAGCTGTCAATATGTTCATGTACCTACTATTTGAACAGAATACTAACCTGTTTCCAGGCTTTAAGTTTTAAGCAAATTTCCTTATCAATTCAAAACTGCTTTTCTTGAAGTTAACAGCTGAAGTTGCTATTGAAAGTAGTTAGATTATTTAAGAAATTGTGTGATCAATAAAATATGGGGGGGGGGGGGGAAGAATGGAAGACAACTGTAGATACCAGAGATAGTGCGAGAAGAGAGTGGGGAAAGGGCAGAGGGTCAGACATAGGGGTAAATATAAATAAATAAATATATATATATATATATATATATATGCACATATATATATATATATGTGTGTGTGTGTGTGTATATATATATATATATATATATATATATATATATATATATGAAACTAGAAACGGAAAATTATTATTGAAAATATACATGATTAAGCCACTATGCAGTATATTCTGGATGGGAAACCACTTTTTGTATGCAGTGACGATTGATTAGGGGATGAATGCAAATTAATTAATTAAAAAAAAGTTTCAGGAGGAAAAAAAAAACAAAAACTATTTTTCTTGAAATTAAAAAAATGCATATTTGATGACTGTAGTAAGCTATATAGCCCCAACTAGGTGCTACTTTATAGTATGTTCATTCTACTCACTGACGTTTATGCCTAAAGTCAGACTTGTGTTTATGGATATGTGTATAGCAGCTGCGCTTGCTATTGGAAGTATTTAGATTAATTAAGTTCATTAGCAAATAAATAAAATGGAGGGAAAGTCATAGAAAGCAGCCATGGATACCAGAGACAATGTGGGAGTAGGGTGAGACACGGAAGAGGGTGAGAGATAGGGAATCAAGGATGGAAAAAAATAACAAAATATACAGAAAACAAGAAATGGAAAATTATTTGTTGACGATAACACATATGTTGATGTGCTTGATTGAGCCAATTTACAGTGTATTCTGGATGGGAAATCTCATTTTGTTTGCTGTAATGATGTATAGTGAATGAATGTAAATAAATAAATTTAAATTAAAAAAACTTAAGGGCCTTAGTACATGCTTCAGGAACATGTACACGGCGGGGGGGGGGGGGGATTTTTAAAATAACAAAATTACCTTGGTTAAAATAAAAGTTAGTAAGGACTTTAACATTAACGTTAATTCACTTGATTGACTATGAGAGAAAAAAAATGAAACAAGTTCAGAACTAGACTCTAGAACTAGATTATAAAGTGAACAAGCCAACTCCCTGACTTTCTGGAAGTCCACTAAGCTAGAAAAAGGGTTGTCCAAAAAAAGGTTGATCAAGGGTTCCTTGGTCTCAGAACTGGAAGGACCAAGAAGCACTCTTGAGGTTTTTAAAATAAGAAGAAATGCAGCACTCAGCCCTTGTTCCTGGACCTTTTTTCCCACCACCCTCCTTTGGCTAGGTCTTCTGTCAAAACCCAAAGGGTTTTCCCTAAGTAGCTTATTTTGGGGAATTTCCATTTCTCATGTCCTTTGGATGGAATTAGAAGAAAAGGAAAGTTGCACATTTGTGTGAAATAAGTTCCTGATAGTTGAAATAAGTACCTTGAATTAGTCTTTCCATAGAAATAGGATGATTCTCTTCACATTTATTATTTAATAAATACCGTAGCCTATTTCAATGACATGACTCAGATATAGTCTGTGAGTGTGTTCATCTTAACACACACCACATAACTTGAAATAAATCTGAATATATAGAGAAACCTTTATATATATAAATTTACAGATATTCAGGAGCAAGTATTATACAAAATCCATCTGCATTTTTGAATGATGCATATTTGCCTCTTTTAAGCTTTCTCCATGTGATCACCTGTCACCTTTCTGTGTTTTCTCTCAGGATGCCTCTCTTACCAGCATTCCTAGTTTCATGCTACTCTCAGACTATTTGTCATTAGTCTCTATTTCTTGTCTTTCCCTACATGTTAAGATTAATCACTGTGCATGTTTTCCAAGTCTATATTTAAAGAAATCTGCTATAAAAATATTTTCCCCACTAGCTATAGTTGTTCCTGTTCTGAATAAATAGTCTTGTTTGTATTTACTTCAAGGTGCTAATATACCATTGGAAATAATAATTTTGTTCTTCTAAACATTTTATGCACTTCTCTATTCCACCATCATGCCAGTCATTTAGGATACAAAGATTGTGTTATTATTTTATTTATTTATTTTAAGATTTGCTAACAAGAGCATCTACTCACCAGAGAGAGACAGAGAAACTGAGAGGGAAGGTGAGAACCCCCCCCATGCCCCCCCCACCACCACCATGGTGGATGGACATGCTGCAATCCCTTTTCCATTTCTTCCTCCTAGGGATTTGGGCACCCATGCCCACACACCTGCCAGATCTGGCAGATCTCAAACTACATAGACACCCGTTGGGGATCTAGTTGCCTTAACCATCATACCACTGACTGACCTTGGATTGTGTTTTAAACTTCTAGACATTCCCCCGAATGCCTAGCACAGCATTGTATGCTTAGGTAACAATTGAAACACAACCTATTTATAAATTGAGCTTCATTAATTCAAACAAGCCTCTCAATAAACTCATACTACTATACATTTTTTCCTAGTGCACTTGATAGACATTATTTTTAAGGCTGTACTCCATCTCCTTTATTTTTGTTTGTAGCACACTGCTGTACTAGTTTTTTCCTCTGCTCTAGACTGAGATTGCTGTTAGTTTTTTTCCTTGTCATTATTAAATACTTAATGTAAGGATCCAAGCAGGTTTTCTTTCTCCCCGTGACCATGACAGAGTTCTTAAATGTCATTGATTGATACCACAGAGTTGAAATGTACTTTAGGGAAGAAAGCTTTGTCGACTGAAAGTCACCTGTATAAATAATGCATCATAAGTAGAAGCCTGCATAGTTTTTGTTTGCTTTCGGTTATGTACAGGCCTTTAATCTTTGGCTTTCGTTCTTGCTTACAATGTATACCAAATCATGAACATATTCCTTTTTGAAAAATAAAGTGTATCCTGCACCTCTCACATGATCCCTGATCCTCTGTCTAATCTTTTCTAATCTATAAAAGTGTGAGGTGTTTTCAAACCAAATATTGAGTCTATCTGACCACAAAATGGAGATTTCCTATTTAAATAAAAGTGTGTGTTGATGGATTTTATGGTGTGTAGTTTAAACTGCTTCTCAACCATTAAATATGGACACTTAAATACATTTAGAGCTTAGCCCTTCACTTTTAGTGGCATCAGCCTTTCTATTTTGTTCTTCTGTTTGCACAAATATTATTAAATATAGCCAACAATGACTTGGAATTAATTCATGGATATGAAACTCATTTGTCACAGAACTTGATAGATTCTTATAATACCAATACAGACCAGGATTTTTCATTTAAATATTGAACTTGGTGTTGCATAGTGAAATAATGAAAATGATTCTCCTTTTATTATAAATATATAAAATCAATTTTAGTTGGAATACTCACCTCCCATAGTGCATATCATAGTATGCTATTGTATAGTTAACAAATATCTGAGTTGGGTAATTTGTAAAAATAGAGGCTTATTTGACTCATAATTCTGGTGGCAGGAAAATTTGAAGGCATTACAGAATGGCAAAGGGCAAACTTTAGGCAGAACAGTGTGGTCTGTATCTACCTTGGGATGCTTAAAACATAGCAGGATCTTGGAAGGCTTGATCAGGATTTGAAGAGCACAGTCCAGAAGCAGCTCAGAGAAATGAGTCTGCCCTAGACCAGACCTCAGAAACAAATCTGCTTTTAGATCTCTAAGCTCCCAATGGGAAGGGCAATGCCCTTGAAGCATTTTTCCCATTTTCTTGACAATTATCACCTGATTTTCCTTCTAGCCTGCTATTTTCTTTAATAGTTGCTCACTGAGGTACACTTTTAGTTTTCTGTCCTGGAAAGGTTCCACATTCCTTACCAAATGGCCAAACTACAAATTTTTCAGATATTTCTGCTCTGCTTACTTTTCTATTACACGTTCTATTTTTTTTTTTTTTTTTTTTGGGAGAGGTTTTTTGCTATAGGGCGCGTGTGCTCGCCAGACAGACATAGAGAGACAGAGAGATAGAAAGTGAGAAATCACCCCCCAGGGGGAATGGCCACGCCGCAATCCCTTCTCCTCCATTCTCCTCTGGGATCTTGGGCACGCACACACACGTGCCCGGCGTGAGTTCAAGCCACTGGGTCCGGGACTCGAACCGCGGTCGACTACGTGGGAGTCCAGCGACATAGCCATTACGCTAACTGCTGGTCCCACAAGTTCTATCTTTAAGTCATCTTTTTACTCTTTCATTTCACTGTCAGCTACTAAAAAGCACTCACAGAGCTCCTTTTATCAATACATCTTGTTTACAAATCTCATTTGCCAGGTATTCATCACTCTTAAATTTGGTATTCTACAAAGCTTTAGGACATGGACAAAAAAATTAGTCAAATTCTTTGTTATGATGTAACACAGATGACCTTTTCTTCAATTTCCAATAAGATATTCCTCCTTTTCTTCTGAAACCTTTTTAGAACAGCCTTTACTTTTTATTTCTATCAGTATTCTGATCATCACCATTTAACCAATCTCTAAAAGTTTTCAGTTTGTTTCTAAATCACTTTCTGACCTTCCCCAAATATCTAGGCTTATCCTAGCCATCTTATCTGCCCATTACTCAATTCCACAGCCACTTCCACATTTTCAGAAATCCCTAGCAATGCAACCTTGCCCAGCTACACCAATTTCTGTCTTAGTCTGCTAATACAATATTAATAGAAATACCTAAGACTTGGTAAATTATAAAAATAGAGGTTTATTTTGAATCAGGATTCTGATGGCTGGGAAGTCCAAAAGCATTGTGAAATGGCAGAGGGGAGAACCCTCAGCAGAGCATAATGTGTTTCATATTCCCCTGCGCTCCTGCCTGCTTCATTTCTGTTCCTTATAAATCTACCAGGACGCAGTCATGGGAGTCCCATCCTAAATGTGCAGTAACTAATCTCTTCCCAAAAGCCCCACCTTAATTGAGTCAAGTTTTCCCTTTTAGAATCTCATTACAATGTCTCAACACATAAACTTTAGGAGTCATATTCAGTCTATAACAATACCACTCTGTTGGCAAATTAGAGTAAATGTAGAAACAATTGCTTAACGTGAAAAAATAAACCCAGCCTTAACTTGCAGTAGCTCTAATTATCTAACGTAGTCCTGGGAATCAGCAATTTTACACTGGCCCTATGATTTCGCCTTTATGCTCCTTTGATTTCTGTCTACAGATTTGATACTGTTAGTCTGCTTTGTATTTCCAGTGCAGATTGGGTGAGAGAACTGGTGTGATTGGCTTTGCTAATGAGCATCACATCTAGTGAGAAGCCCTAGTCCCCCCAGCTTTGGGCACGCAGAGCTTGTTAGCTGGTTGACTTGAGATTCAGTGCGTGCCCCTGGACTGATTAGTACTGTTCTTGCTGTACAACAGATAAGCCACTCAGGAGCATTAAAAACAAACATAAACAAACGGCTTAACAGTTTTATACCAGGAAGCATCTTAGGTGGTGGGAGGTACTAAGTTTGGCAGACATGTGATTGACATATCCATTACACCAGTTCAGTCAGAAATGGATCTGAAGTGTCAGTGATTACTTCACATCGATGGCTCCAACAATTAAAAACACATGCTATTTAGGAAGCATGATTTTATTAGAATTCTTTGCATACGATTGTATATTTGCAATAAGCATTGTACATTTTATGTCAGGAAAGCAAGTTAATAAAATACTTCAACCTGCCAATGTTTTTTTTTTTTCTTCAAAGAATTATTTAATTTTATTTATTATTGTTATTTTAATTTGCTATAGGGGACCAGAGAGAGGAGAGAGAGAGAGAGAGAGAGAGAGAGAGAGAGAAAGCTGCCAGGTTTGGGACTCAAATCGTGGTCAGTTATGTGGGAGTCAAGCATCTTTAACCATCACACCACCTGCTGGGCTGCCGATTATTTTTTTTAATTCAAAAGAGCTTGAATGCTTAGTCTTATAATAGTCTAAGCCTGAACACAATTAGAGTTTTGATAACTGTTGTTTTTTCACTGGTGATACTAACCCCAGCATTTAGTCCCTGCTGACTTTCTATAGTTTTTGTATTTCAAATACGTGGGCATTATCTTTAATTCTTTGGAATATATTTAATATTAGAGCTTTATCTGAGTCAATCTCAAACATTCAAGATATGCCTAACAAGGAGTGGAGAAGTTTGGCTAAATATTTTATGAAAAATATAATAGAAAGATATTGGAATAAAGAAGTTAAATCTCCTTTGTTTATGTGTTTTCTCAAAGCCTTTAAAAGTTAAGTATGTTAGGCCTCTCATAGAGGGGATTAATAAACTGACAGTTACTAGCCTTACCCCTTTTTATTCTTAAAAGTCTGAATGAACTAATAATGCTCTGCAGTATTTACTATGCTGAATAATATTTTAGTGCTTAATCTCTTAGATAGTATCTTTCAAACATATAGTCCTTGATGATTTATAGGTTTTTATGGGCTCTGGCGGCTGTATTAGATGATTTATGACTATAAGTTCAACAGAGTGCATGAGTGAACACAAAGTATTTTTAAATTATCTGAGTAAATTCATTTGAAGTGGCAAGAACAAGGGTCATTAACTTATTAACCATGGGGAAATACTGGGAAATTGATGGTGTCACCTGCCCAAAAGTTATATTCAATTCAGTGCTTTGGATCATACCTATGTTCTTAATGCCTAAGTTTGAGTATTAACAATTTAACCGATTATATCCTTGTGTTAGGATTGGTGTCTACTCTCTGCTTGACCACCTTAAGGCAATCAAGAGAATTATAATCATCTATAAGTTAGCTTTGTGCCTGATGGGGTTTGCTACACTTTTATAGTTGTAATTATTTTTCTGCATATTTTATTATTTTTTTACTTACTTTTATTAATTTTTTAAAAAAAGTTTGCTTGAGAGGGAAAGAAAGTAAGACGGACAGACAAAGACCTTCCACAGGGTCCCATGCCCAACTTTTCCAGTCCCTCAGGATCACGTACAAGTGTGGTGCAGACTCAATATATACAGGTGGAATTTAACCCCAGTCTTCCCTATGGCTTCTAGTAGCAGGGAACAAGGCACTACTACTGTGCAACTGGGGCTGGTCCAACTTCCCATGATTTCAAAGTGTGTATGGGGGTTAGAGAGCAGTGCAGCAGTAAAATGTGATGCTCTGTCAGGCAGTTCCACAGGGAAGGTTCATCGTTCAAGTCCAGAGCCTCCCTAGTATGCTAGGCTCACATGCCCTCATCTGGAGCTGGCTGAAGGCTGAGAGTGGGTCCTGGAGTCAGGGTCCTTACTCAGGGAAGAAACAAATAAATGAGCTTTTTTAAAAAAAGTATATATACATTACTCTTTATAATCTGAAAGGCACTTCAATGTTTTCTATTTTCTAACTTGCTGAAAAGTATACCACATCTTTACATTAACCAATTGTTAATATCCAGAAATTAGCTGATAATACAAAATATAAGAAAAATAAAATAGTATTTTATAGCAACATTTTAGGAATTTTTTTCCCCAAATTATTTCTAATCTAATTTAGCTGACTTTTTTTTTTACTCCAGTTGACTTAACGGATAATTTTTCTTCAGACTTTTATGTCATTACTACTTTATTCTCATTAAATAAAACTTAAAGGTATTGCTATGTTTTCAACTTAGGAATGATTTTTAAATGCTGTCCTGTTTACACTATGCTAGAGTGTAGAATAAGGCTATAATAATAGTCTTTCTGAATTTATCAGTTAGAATATGAAATATCACCAAAGTAAACAGAAAGCTGAAAGAACATCAAGTGAACCAGTTAGAGTCAACCTCTGACTTCTACCGTGTCATAGACTAATCAAATATGCCTCCTAGGGATTTTACAAACTCCTGAAGAGTTTGCTAACTACCAATCTTTTCAGAAATAAAACATGTTTTTTTTTTTTTGTTTTTTTTTTTTTTTTTTTTTTTGAGAGGTTTTCGCTATAGGGCGCGTGCGCTCGCCAGACAGACAGAAAGAGACATAGAGACAGAAAGCAAGAAATCACCCCCCAGAGGGTATGGTCACACCGCAATCCCTTCTCCATTCTCCTCTCGGGATCTTGGGCACGCATGCACACGTGCCTGGCGTGAGTTTTAAGCCACTGGGTCCGGGACGCGAACTGCGGTGGACTACGTGGGAGTCCAGCGACATAGCCATTATGCTAACTGCTGGTTCCCAAAACATGGGTTTTTAAATGTCTGTAAAAAGTTTATAACAAAAGAAATTGCGAGTTGAATATCCCTTTCATGAACTTCAAGGAGAAACAGCTACTCTTTTGAAAATAAATAGGTTGACTCTTAAAAAAAATATTCTTTTTTCTCTTCATTACTTACTGTGACTTCATTACTTATAGTCATAGATCCATGGAATACAAGTGGTGCTTTAAGATAATATCCCTCTAACAAGGGATACTTTGTAACAAAATTATAGTTTCTTATTCTTCCTCCTATTTCTCTCTTTCTCTCTCTCTTCTTATGTTACACTGCGGAAAGTAGATGATAATTAATTGAGAATTCAGTAAACCAGAATATTATGTGGGAAAATTGAGTTATAGCACCAGTATTTTCATTTTTTTTCAGAGAAGACAAAGGAGCTTTGTGTGATTCTCCCTATTAAGCCGAGGTGGATTCAGGCAACTTGGGAAGAACAGCCAGACGACTGGGGACAACCCAAGGATAGTACTGGGGGGTGATGGCAAGGCTTAGGAACAGAATAAAATAGATGGTTTCCAGGGGAACTCAAACAGTATGAGAAAATTATAGGTTGTAGGTATAGAAATGTGTCCAAGTTCTTGTAGCAGTCAAAAGGTAGAAATATAATTCAATTCTTCCTCCTTTTTTAAATTCCAAAGCCAGTGTACTTTCTGGAAATTTACTATATGTGGGTCAGAAACTGAAAAGACTGAAAGAATAAAGGATGTGAAGAGGGCAGGGGAAAGAGACAATAATGTCTTTATGGAGACAAAACTTATTTGATAAGAGAGAGGACTGAAACATTAAGAGTTTGAGCATCAGTAGAGGAAGAGTGAATCTAGAAATCCAGATAAATTTTGTCCTGCAAAGAATTTTGGTTTTATTTTTAGATTCTTTTTTGTGTTGAGGTTGAATTAGTACCTACATTTACAAACTAGGAGGTTATTTCCCAAAGTCTTTATTTCCTGCCTCTTTTGAGAAGTCTTAAAAATAATTAGACTTGATTCTTTTTCCTGTGTGGCCAGAATTTTTAATAGAGATTATGAATAGCTATCACCTTCAGATAGGACATGCATTCTTCTTTTCACCCAGGGACTCACCCCAGCCTGCTTTAGTCATTTGTATAACCTCTTGTTATGAATTTTTTAACATCTAAAGACTGAGCTATAACCTTATCTTATTGTAGGACGAGTCAATCCACATGTATTTATTGATGATCAATATGTGTCAGGGACTGACCTAGGATCTAAAACATGGTGCAATGAAGAAACTAAAAAAAATTGTTTATGGAGACTATATTCTACTGTGATGACAGAAAATAGCCAAATTAATCAAGAAAGCATATATAGTGCATTGATTATAAATACTAAGAAGGAAAATAAAGCAGAAAAGGGGATAGGAAGTATCAGAGCGTTGCCATTTTAAGGGAATCCTGTCATTTGCAACAACATGGATGAGCCTGAAGGGTATTGTGTTAAGTGAAACAAACCCAGGCACACAGAGAGACTGCATTATCTCACACATGTGTGGAGTCATTTTTTAACAGTTTAAATTTTTTTAAGAATTATTTTATTTACTGATGATAATGCATATAGTAATATCTTTGTCTTGACTAATATGTATGGTATTCATGCGGGAAAAATCAATGTTGTATACTGTTAAGATACATGTGATTAAATGTAAATTTGGAAAATTTAAAAGAAAAGAAAAAAAGTAATTAATTAAAATTTGACCAGAGAGGGACAGAGTGAATGAGGGGGGCGGGGATTGAGAAAGCAAGCCACCAAGTCCCAGACTCACAAAGTGATCATCAGTGGAAATCTAGCACCCTTAACGAACATGCCACCTGCCATCCCTCATATGTGGAATATTAAAACATTGATCTAATATAATAGAAGTAGAGAATGGATTGGTGGTTAGAGATTGGGGTGGTTGGGAGGAAGAAAGGAATGGGGCTGATAAAAGTACACATAATATAGTTAGGAGAAATAATTATCCAAGAGGTCAAATGTACAGCAAGGTGACTATTGTTAACAATATTGTATTCTTAATATAAAGAGAGTAGATGTATAATCCTTTCACCATAATAAAACAACTATGTAAGATAAAGCTTTTGCCAATTAGCTAAATTTAACCATTTCACTATTTATGGATATGTAGATATAGACATGGGGTAATTAAGAAAAATCTTACTGAGAAGGTGAGAGTTGAGTCAAAAACCTAAAGAAAATGAATGTACATTTTCTGTGGCTCTTTAGGGGAAGAGGGGCTGAGCAGAGGTCAAAAGCAAGTACATATACCCTGGGTGGATTTGCTAGTGTTTTATAGGAACCCTAAAGAAGCCAGTGTAGAGGAGCTTGAAGTGAATGCACTGGGTGAAATAAGAAGGGTCTAAATATTGAATTCCAATTCCTTTTACTAATCTTTAGCACCACAACTTTTACTGTGAGTATGCACTATATGGCATAAATGTTAGGCCATAAAGGAAGTAAGTTTAATGCCAAACTTGCTCTAAGTGACACCATGGGGCTGAATATGATTTGCCTTATCTAACTAGATCCCTATTCTCTCAGGTACAATTAAGTAACATGATTTTTAAACTACCTGTATACTTCAGTGGTTGGAAGATTGGGTACAAGTAGTATCCATAGATAAGAGAGAGAGAAAAAAAGATCAGTTCCTATTATGAGTTCCTTGTTAAAGATAAATTTGTCCCTAACCCAAAAATATACTACAAAGCTGTGGTAATCAAAACAGCATGGTATTGGCACAGAAACAGCCATGTGGACCAATGGAACAGAATGGAGTCCCCAGAAACAAATTCCCAAACATACAGTCAACTGATTTTTGACAAGGGGTACCAGTCAATCCAGTGGGAAAAGGAAAATCTCTTCAGCAAATGGTGCTTTAAAAACTGGATTTCCACCTGCAGAAAGATGAATCTGAACCCCTACCTCTCACCTTTGACAAAAATCAGGTCAAGGTGGATCAAAGATCTAAATCTAAGACCTCAAATTTTGAAACTGCTCCTGGAAAACACTGGGGAAACTCTGGGAGACATTGAGATAGGGAAAACCTTCTTAAATAAGACCCCAAAGCACAGTTGACAATCCCCAAAATAGACAAGTGGGATTACATCAGACTAAGAAGTTCCTGCATGGCAAAAGACACAGTAATTTCTGTGAATTGACAGCCCTCACAATGGGAAAATATTTTTGTAAACTATGTGTCAGATTAGGGACTGATAACCAGAATACACAAGGAACTCAAGCAACTATTCCAAAAAAAGATGATCAACCCTATTAAAAGATGGGAGAATGAGTTGAAAAAGCCACTTTCTAAAGATGACCTACGAATAGCCAAAAGGCATATGAAAAAATGCTCAACATCCCACATTGTAAGGGAAATGCAGATCAAAACCACAATGAGATACCACCTAACCGCAGTCAAAATGACTAAGATTAAAAAAAAAAAAAACATGATAAGGGACCAGCAGTTGGCATAATGGCTATGTCGCTGGACTCCCACATAGTCGACCGCGGTTTGAGTCTCGGACCCGGTGGCTTAAACTCACGCCGGGCACATGTGCGTGCGTGCCCAAGATCCCAAGAGGAGAATGGAGGAGAAGGGATTGCAGCGTGACCATCCCCCCTGGGGAGTTATTTCTCGCTTTCTGTCTCTCTCTGTCTGGCAAGCGCACGTGCCATATAGGGAAAAAAAAAAAAAAAAAAACTCTCCAAAAAAAAAGATAAGTGCTGGCGGAAGTGTGGTGAAAGGGGAACTCTCTTCCCTGGTGGGAATGTAAATTAGTCCAGCCGCTGAGGAGAATGATTTGGAGATTCCTCAAAAATCTACAAATAGAACTACCATATGATCCAGCAATATCACTCCTTGGTATCTACCCAAAGGGCAGATGAATTCTTAATCGGAAAAGTGCTTGCACATCGATGTTTATTGTGGTACTGTTCGCAATTGCTAAGATATGAAACCAACCCAAATGCCCACAAACAGATGAATGGATTGAATAACTGTGGCACATATACTCTGTGGAATACTATTTAGCCATAAAAAATAAACAACAAAACCCTGACTTTTGAAGAAAGTGGAAGAATATGGAAGATCTACTGCTGAATGAAGCAATCCAGGCTATGAAGGAGAGACATAATATATATATATATATACCAAGTGTCTGCACTCTGTGACTGAAACTGATTGACTAAAGGATATAGAAACACAGTAAATGGATGTAAATTCCAGATATAGTATGTGTGAAAGAGTAGAGTCTGAGGAAGGATATTTAGAAAAAAAATAGAGAGGCAAAGCATTAATGGGACAAAGAAATGTGGTATTATCTGTTGTAGATAATTTTATAGTTTTATCAACTGGACTATGGAGAAATGTTCATATATTGAAATATTCACTTTGTAAGCTAAATAATGTGATTGAATGTATAAAAGAAAATGAAATAAAAAATGTTAAAAAAGATAAATTTCTCTTTTGATTGTGGAGTAATATCCCAGTTATTGATTCATTGCCTCTCAACTCCAAACCCACCCTTTATTATCTGCTCTGCTATAATGGAGTTAGACCCTTTAAGCATTTATCTTTAAGTTAAGCTTTGTCAGGAGAGGGCAGTGAAGCAACATTTCAGGAGGGAGAATGTTTCTCTTTATAGCTCTCTCTGGTGTGATTTGGTTTTGCTCCTTACTTCTATTATAGGAATGTCTATCTGGAAACATCTGGAGATATTTTGCTTCAGTCACACAACCAGAGCATGGAGTTTGGAGACCACCTAGCTGTGGCTCTCCAAGTGAGATATCTGATACAGTTGATTCTCTGCTGCTCTGCTGGGGTGCAAGTTACAATGCCCTGACTCCCTCTACCTGCCTACCAATGGCCTTGATATTTGGGTACCCTGAGGGATGGTTCCTGCTTTCTTTGCAATTACAGACTAAATGTGGTCTGCATAACTCAGTGGAATAAGCTGCAGCCATACCTCCTCCAGTGAGGTCTCAATCCAGACTTGGAGAGGTCTCCCACCATCCTAATTGTTCCTTTCTTGGGTACTCTCCTTCAGCACTAGAATTGTCTTCAGTTTTTCATTACATTATAGCATGTGTGTGTGTGTGTGTATATATATATATACATATATGTATATATATACACACACACACACGTGTGTATGTACACATGTGTACATATACATGCACCTATACACCTGTATACAATATTTATTCATAATATATTATAAAGACTATATCCCCTACCATATTTAGTAACTGTTTGAATTAAACTTTGCCTCTTCAAATTACAGTGTGGTTTTCAACTCTTGGTTAGACAAGGAATTATATAGGTGGTAAGAGCTAAAGAGTAATTGTGAACCTTACAAATACATAATTATTTTTCAGTGTTTTTAAGGATGCATCAAGTTGAAAAACTCAGCCAAGGAATTGAGTTGCAGTAATGTGTGAGAGTAGCATGATGGGTGGAGTAAGAGAAACAGCTGACATTAATGAAAGCACTGTTGACTAGCATAGTGTTCTGGGCTTAATAATGAATAGAAAGATATAGTTTACTTCAGGATTACATTTGTTGAATAATTTTTTACATACAAAACAATTGTTCTATTTTAAAAATATGTATTTTATATATATGTATGTAGACAGAGATAGCGTACTAAGTTCTCTCTTATATACAGATAGTCAATTGCTAGATCTACTACATATATATAGATAATAGATAAATAGATTTCATAATATATATGTATGTGTGTATATATATTATATATGTAATATATATAATATATTGTATATATGTAATATATATAATATATACATAATATAATTATATAGAGTAGACAGGATTTTTACCATTTGATTAACCATAGAATCCAATGAGAGAGAGAGGGGGAAAAGAAACACAAACACAATTTCATTAGGTTGTGATAGGATCCATGATACAAGTGACAAGAGTGATAGAAAGATCAAGTGTGTCTTCAGAGAGTTGGAGACATTTTTTTTTTTTTTAAAGAATTATTTTTTTGTTTTAACTTTATTTATTATTATTATCATTATAATTTTCCAGTTTGATCAGAGAGAGACAGAGAGAGAGAGAGAGAGAGAGAGAGAGGAAGTGAGAAAGCAAGCCACCAGTCCAAGACTTGAACTGTGGTCGGCCATGTGGGAGTCCAGCACCTTTAACCACCATGCCACTTGCCAGCCCCAGTTGGAGACATTTTGACTGTGTGAAACTCTGTCTGTTAAAGTCCCTAGTAGATAATGTGCAGGGTTATCTCTGTGTATATAACTAAATCTCAATAAGAAAGATAATTTCTAAGAATACTTAGTCTTCTTACAAGATCAAAACACTTTTACTTGTCATTTACTATTCTAGAGTAGTAATTTACTATCACCTGGTAGTTGAATAAGGAAGTCAACTTCTTAGGTGCTCACGTAACATGCCTGGAATAATTTATTGATCAGATTCTGCTAGTTTTCAGAAAAAAAAAAATTCACAATTTTGAAATAGCATGTTAGTCAAACAAACTTTAATAAAACATTCATGTAGGAAAAGCTTTCTATGACTTTATTTCACCACTAAGCCATGTATATCCAGAACACATGTTTGCATAAGGTTAAAATGTGTTATCACAGATTCACAACATCATACATTTGGTTAACTACGATGTCTTTTAAGTACTTAGAACTTAAAACACTCTAGCATTTTGTAATTTAAATTGCACATAGAAAAACATAGAGAATCTATTGATCTGATTCTGTATTGTTTTAAGCATCAATCCTGGTGTCAGTATTTTTCATTTAACAATATTTTTTATCATATATAATACAGCAGGATATAAAACTGCCTACCTGTGCTGTATATGGGTATTATTCATTATGCTGTCCTTGGGAAGGCTGGTTTCTAGATATTTATTAACATGAACTCATCTGGTTATTTTAATCCATGAAGAATGTGTTTTAATCTTAATCCTATTCTTTTAAGTCTGTGCAAACCCTAGAATTAATGTGGTAGCTGATGGAGGGAGAAGTTTAAACCACAATTCTTTGGCACTGAATCAGTGGATCAGTTCCAGTATAAACAAAGGTTGGTTTAGTCAAATTAGCCATCTGTCTCTGATGAATTTAAACAGTTATGTGACACATTTTTAGTATGGTAACAAGTTTTTGCTTATTTTTACTTTTTTTTTTTTTTTTTTTTTAAAGAGAAGGTATTAGTGAATAATAGCAGCCCACATGTTTCCTCTTCAGATTAATTCTTGAAGTGCATAGTAGCATCTCTCTTCTGTGTTAACAGCTGGTATAATTTGTAACTGTTGCATGTTTGCAGGAACTTCCATTTCTACATTCTACATTCTGAAGATCTTCCACAGTGTCTTGACCTCTTTTCGAAGTCTTTTATCTCCATGGATTAGCCAGTTAGGTCTGCATTCTTCCATGGAGTGGTCTATAAGCTTTAATTACATGTTTAGAGTTAGTGACATATTTAACTTTTGAACAAACAGCAAGGTGTCTCCTTCTTTTGTTTTGTGATTAACTTTGGGGCAAGATAATAAATTTTGGGAAATTAGACCACTGATCTCTTGATGACAAGGCTATATGGAATACTTATGCTCACCATCAATGTTGTGGGTGATTTATTGTGTCTTACAGTGGTATGAATATTGTATGATACTTACTCTTCTCCACTGACCCAACTGGCATGATTTTTGACTACTGTAACTCATTAATGGAATACTTGTGAACTCTCACTTTGACTTACAGACAGAACACTTGGAAACTCTGGTCTACAGTAGCACTTTCAGACTCAAAATAACACTGGTACTTTAAAAATAGATGGAATGTAAATAGTTTTTAATTTTTTGTGCTCATACTTCCATCACATTTGTACATACAACGTCCAAGGTTACAGATGTGCTCTGTAAATACAGGATCACCAGCTAGAGAGAAACACGTTTAAGTTTATTTTCAATAATGCATATGTACATAGTGGTAAAATTCATTTGCTTTACTGTGTCTTTGTGATACATTACATTATAGGCCACATTTTTTCACTCTGTCTTATGTGCATACCCTTTTCCTTGCATCTTTGTGGTTTCTTCAACTAGGAGGAGGAATTTATCTCTTGAGCGGATTTAGCTATGTTACTTATTCGGGTCAACAAGATGTTAACAGATGTGGACACGTGTAGTGCTTTCAGTGTGTGGCTGTGTTGCCCTCTTGTGTTCTGTTGCTTCCCTGATAGTGCATTTAGCCTGTTGTTTATTCTGAGAAGCATGAGAGATGAGTGCAGCCACTTGGAAGGGGAGGCTAGCTGAGAGCAGCACAGACAAGTCAGCCCCAGCCACCCCGCAGACCTGGAAATGAAAACAAACCCTTGTTGTTTTAAACCATTGAGTTTGGGGGTTGTTACGCATCATTTTTTTGTGGCTATAATTTTGATTGACATAATGATATTTATTATGATAAACATTGATGTTAGAACTATTATATTCAAAGAAGATTAAAAAGATGTGCACCTGCCTCATCTTTATTTTTGTCCTCTTTTTTTGCCTGTAAGTTGTTTATATTGGGTATCACCAGTCCTGAGATCCATTATCTGCCTCTGTTATTCAGCCTGTCACTGAATTACTGAAATTCACTCCTCTTCCATGTGAGCCACTTCTTCCACTTCCTAACATGGGGCTGACTAACCCCTGTCCTGTAGATTCTGTTCACTTGGTCTTACTAAACAGCAGGCCCTTCCCCGGACTGCTAGTGTAACTCAGGACATTACTCCCATTATGCCTGTGTTTGCAGCTGACTTAAGTTTCCACAGTGAAATGTTAACCTAAAGAAACTAATGAGTACCTGAGTTATATTTGCACACCCAAGAGAAGAAAACAAAGTGGCTCCTTCTAGAACAAAGATTCTGCCCTAAAAACGAAATCCTGTTTCTTCTATTAGAACCATCAAGAGCACGTAACTGAATTTTGGATGTGGTAACTTTATTTCTAGCTATCTAACCTTCAGAAATGGTGGAAGTCTAGTTTCAGAGCATCCTGCTGCATGAAAAAAAAAGTGATATAAGTGATATATAGGGAATTTACCTGGCCGCTTTAAAATTATCTTCATTTTGCTAGGCAGGAATACAGACTGAACGCCCAGTACCAGATGATCTTAAAGATGACAAATGGATTCTGATGAAGCAAAAATGGAAAGCCTGTTAGCACATTGATGTGGTTATCTGGCGCATAATTCCTCACAACTTAGTTCCTAATTTTGAGACACAACCTGTGTTTCCTAGGCCTTACATAGGTAGCATTTATGGAGAGCAGCAACAGGAGCAGTTTCTTCTGCTCTGTCTGTACTGGCCTATGACGCATTTAGGCCCTTGACTTTTGTTTCATTTTTATTTTATTTATTTATTTATTTATTTTGAGAGTTTTTTTTTTTTTTTTTTTTTTTTTTTTTTTTTTTTTTTTGCTATAGGGCATGTGTGCTTGCCAGAAAGACAGAGACAGAGAAAGAGAAAGTGAGAAATCACCCCACAGGGGGGATGGCCATGCCACAGTCCCTTCTCTTTCATTCTCCTCTTGGGATCTTCAGCATGCACACACATGCCCAGCATGAATTTAAGCCACCGGCTCTGGGAGTTTAGGCCACCGGGTCCAGGACTTGAACTGCAGTCAACCACATGGGAGTCCAGCGACATAGCCATTACGCAAGCTTCTGGTCCCACCTTTGACTTTTTCTTCATATAGTCTGGGAGTTCCTTGGGAGGTTTCTCTCCTATTTTCAGTGGAGTTCTCTAATTTATCACATTATCTGACACTGTCTATCTCTTCTACTATTGGTGCTGTAATATACTCCCCCAAAGCCAGCCCTTTTCATTGTTACTCGTTCTTTTATTGAAGCCAACAGCCTCCCACTCATAAACAACAATGCTCTGGGATTTAATATTAGTTTCTGAAGACTGGACTATAGATTAATCGTAGTGGCAGATGGTTTCTCCACTTTAAAGTACTGTTATCTAATCAACACTAGCTCACTGTACTTGAACCTCTGTCGAGCCTTACGTCTTACTTATATGATATTTTTTTCATTACTTTGTCAGTTGCATGAGGCTTCCTAGGTATATCCAGACCCATTTGATTTCTATTGTAATAGGTTAGATTGCTTAAGTTAAGGCCTTCTGTAAATTATAAAGAACATCTTACAGTGTTGAATTTTACCATTTCAGCTGCATTTTCCATAACTAAGAGAGTCATTTTTTTTCTGTCTTTAATGATAAAAAATAGAATAATAATTAATGCTATTTAACAAAGAGATGTTTGGGAACTAATATGCACAGTGTCTTTTGCTGAGCTCTGTAGCTGATAAAATGATCAATAACAATTTACCCCTCTAAATAAGTGTCTAGTGTAGAAATATCACATCTATTCATTAAAAATGTATGGAACTGATAGAGGGATGTCAGAGCATAAGCAGGGTGATGATGTCGTAATTCTCAGTGTTCCCAGCTGTAACTCAGGCATGAGAGTATATGCTGATTTCATGCTTATATTTTAGATATGTGGTTGTGTTTTTACAATCCTCATGTTTGTAAAAGTAGAAAACATGGGTAGAAAGACACATTCTTCTATTACCTTGTCTTCCAAGTACCTAGTCTGGTCCTAGATTGATTTATGTAAATCAACACTGATGTTGTAGGAGTGGAAAGGAGGAGGAGAGTAGAGAAGACTGGAATATACACAGTATGACCTATGTGCGAAGTTTGTAATCTAGCAAGGGTCACACACATCTATTGCTTTCTTTTCAGTACCTATTTATCATTCTTCCAGTACCTTGATTTTCTTTTGAAGGATTCGTACTTCCTCCATTTAAAAAAATGTTATTTTCTATTTTTTTAATTGCAGGAAGGCACGAGTGTTTATCAGGGAAGACAGAGAGATAGGGAGAGGGAGAAAAGCACCTTCACCCTGCAATGAGCAGTGAACACACCACCATCCCTTCTCCATTTCTCTATCCTACTGGGATTTGGAGTGTGTGTGTGTGTGTGTGTGTGTGCGCGCGCACACACACACACACACACACACACATATAGACATGCATACACACCTGGTGTGTTTTTCAAGCTGTGAGGGCCAGGATTTGAACTGCAGTTGACCGTCTGAAATCTGATTCCCTTAATCAATAGCCCATGGAGTTGAGTCCATCTCACTCCCTTTCTAAGATTTAAGAGTTGAGAATACATCTGGTTTGGTAAACCCATCTGTGGTCTCAGTGATTTATTTAGTGATAGACATGTGAGCTAAATCAGGTCAAGAGATAAGTCATCCATGAGCAAGCACCTTTCCAATGAAGAATTCTTCTGTCCTTTGGGTAGATACCAAGGAATGGGATTACTGGATCATATGGTAGATCTATTTGCAGATTTTTGAGGAATCTCCAAATTATTCTCCACAGTGGTTGGACCAATTTACATTCCCACCAGCAGTGTAAAAGAGTTCCCCTTTCACCACACCCCCGCCAATGGGACTGGGGAGAAATGTTCACATATTGAAATGCTCACATTGTAAGCTAAACAATGCGATTGGATGTATATACAAAAAAAGAAATAAAATTAAAAAATAAAAAATAAAAAAAAGAGATAAGTCATCCCAGGATTGTATGGATTCTGCCAGGAGATGCTGACTTCTGTGATGGAGAATGTGGTAGTAGCATTAGAGGACTGGAGCTGACGTAGCCTTGTTGTTGCCATGAGGGAAGGTACGATGTCATGGGCTCCACAGTATGGATCCTAAGATGTAGCCATTTCCCTGTAGTGTTAAAGAGAAAAGCACAGTGATATCAGATACTTGATAACATTACTTGAGGTGCTGGACCTCAAATAAAATAAAAACTCAGCAGCATGTTAATTTGCATGAGCCAATGAATTCTCTTAATATTAGGTCAGCAGGAGATTCATGATGTGTTTTGCTATGTTTTTCTATGCAAAAATATCATGACTTTCCCAAGGACCCATTATAATGAGCTCGGATTGGTACTACTTCTAACTACAACTTAAGTTTTTTTTTTTTAAAGGTTTTTGCTATAGGGCGCATGCACTCACCAGAAAGACAGAGAGAGACAGAGAGATAGAAAGCGAGAAATCACCTCCTAGGGGGATGACCATGCTACAATCCCTTCTCTTCCATTCTCCTCTCGGGATCTTGGGCACGCAGGCACACATGCCCAGTGTGAGTTTAAGCTACTGGGTCTGGGACTTGAACTGCAGTCGACTACATGGGAGTTCAGCAACATAACCGTTACGCCAACTGCTGGTCCCAATAACATAACAAGTTTTAACTGATACTAGGAAAAATATTTCAGAGATATAAATAGTGAGAAAGAGCTTAAGACTGGGAAAGTAGAAGAAAGTAGTACCTCTGGCAAGCACAGATTAATTTTAAGGAGAAGTTGCAAGAGGGGGGGTTATGATGTTTGGGAAATGTGCTAAAGTAGATTTGCTCCATTGGTCCCTGAAAATATAGGACTAGAACAGGGGTGAGTGCACGGCTGAAGATATGAACATTTAGGTAGCTATTAGGATGATAGTTAAATTGATTGAAGAGGAGCTCTTAGAAAAGAAACAGTAAAATGCCTTGTGGACTTAAGAGAGGACACTCGGTTGTTAAGGCAAAATTGGAGAGTGAGAAGATCAGGAAGGCAATTTGGAAGAAGAGAAGATCAAGTCAGGAACTGTCAAGGTTATACAATCCAAACAAGGAGAAACATTTAAAATGCTAATTTAAATGAATAGATCTAATGTATTTCTTCCATACTAACAGCTATAATGGTAATTAACTTGTAGGATAGAAGTTGGAAATTTTTCTCAGCCTTTAAAGGATTTGGTAATTAATTGTAAGTGCGTAGAGAGCAAAGGCTGCCGTTCCATACACAGTTCCATGCAGCTGCAACTCTTCTCCTTTCACTGTGCACTGTGAGCTCTCAAATTAAGCGAAGGAATACTTCTGACGTATTAGAGACTCTGCCCATGATAGTTTCTATTGAATAACTTTTATGGTAGTCAATTTTCTACAACATTTGTTTTGAGCATAGTAATATGTTTGTTGGTCTTTGTCCCCATGAAATCTTTTTTAGGAACCATCTCCCTTGAATTTCTAGACCTTCGACTATCAATACACAGTTCCCTAACCACGTCGCGCATATAATTTCAAATGTAGTTAGCTTTTACTCACTTAGAGATAAATGCTACCAATAAGAAACCATATTTTCTCTAACTCAGATTCATTCAGTGTTACCCTTGATATTTGACAAGTCCTTACCCAGTTAAAGGAGGAGTTTAAGGAAGAGTCTCTCTAACTAAGATGAAATAATACTGCTTAGTGACATGCTTTAGCACAGTGAGCATGTTATGTATGTGGCATTGTTACATAGGATTTCTATGGATTAATTCATTTGGGCTTCATAAAAGTTCTGCGTGTAGTGTTATTGTTATCACATCTTGCAAGCAAGGGACTGAGGCTCAGATAGGTTAAAATGTCACACAACTAATCCCATAATATAGTATTTCCCCAATGGCTTTATGAAATAATTCAAATACCTCTTTCCCTTTTAGTTTAGGTCTTTGTTAGTATTGGCCTCTGAAAGACTATATGACACATGTACATTCTGTGATTGTACATCCTATCCTTGAGAGTGATTGTATTTGTAATCTTGCTGAAAGAGAGGGATTATATCCAAGTGTTGCATCTTCTACCTGGAATGAAGTGCTCATTTTTCACATATTGTTAACCTCATTGGGAAAATTAATTGGCTTAAAAAGTTAACGGATTGTGAATTAAAATAGCTTATTGAAGTTCCAGTTTGTATAAGATAAACACAAGAAGAAAATTATTCCTTATCTTATTAGACTGTTGTTCTCTCATACTTTTAAGTAGCCAAAAAATAAGACTAATTAAAAAAAAGAATTTCTGTCATTTCTGTGGTTACCAGGAATGGTGAGAAATGCTTTGACTCATATAAAAATCATAGTCATAGATAACTTGTGACGGCTGTGCAACTGCATGGTTGCTTTAAAAGCCAGGATTCTTCTTCCTAGGCATTGACAGAGGAGGCCATGAGCTCCTTCTTTAAGTGTAACCTGGAAAGTTGCTACAAGTGTCTTTAGTCACTGCTCAAGGAACACGAGAGTGAATTTTGGAATTACCAATATGCATGATGGTGGTGTAGCTGTAGGGTGGCATGTGTCTTAGTTCTAGTTTGATATATTCTGCATGCTAATCATCATCTTCTGCCTACCATGATGAAATGCTTATTAAATGAAGGTCTGGCAGGTCAGAGGTGGGACTTAGCAGTGTCGTGTCTGGGTGTAGGAGAAGGACTTGTAGCTGACTTGGGCACTCAGAAAACAAGCCCTACCCTAGCAGCAGTCCTTGTGAAAAAGATGTGGTGATTTTATTTGGACTTAAGTTTAATTTCTGCCTGCTTTGAACTGTGGATTCGATAAAGGTCAGAGATGATCACATTCTATATTACAATATCCAAGAAAGGGTTTTTATTTTGTTAGCTTTATGTTCTCTTGCCAGCATTTTCAGTTTCTGCCTTTTCATTCGTTCCTTTCCCCTTAGTTTCTCGACATGCTCGAGTCTCTCCAGAATTAAAACTACAAACTTCTTTGGCTTTTACCCACTGCTTTATCCCTTCCTTTTCTCTCTTATCCAAATTATTAAAGAGAATAATTGATAGTGAACATCTTCAACTTCTCCTTTCCCTTTTCCTCTTAACCCTTGTGCTAGCTGGCTTTACCTCTGCTGCTTCAGTCAAAACTGTTCTGTTAAGGACACCAAAGCCGATATTATGAGGTTATTTGTTAGAAAGTTTTGCTATTTGAGACTTTTCACATCCTTCTCTTGAATCTCTGTTCTCTTGTTCAGGGAAATTTTACACTTTCATTCTTTTCTAATTTCATCCAACATGCCTTTATTCCCGCTTTAAACTTTAGCTTTCCCCTAGTTTCTGTCCTCAGTGTTTAATCCATTGCTTTCCTCATACACACATGCTGCTTCATAAGAGATTCTTGCCACTATTAGTATATTTAATGAAACCTATATAATGATGGCTGTCTTTTCTTTCTTATATCCAACCCTTCACCTTTTCCCTTTCTTTACATTTTTCTTATTTTTTTCCTCCCATGTATACATCAGATGACCAAAGATGAAAAACTTATTTTATAATTTTTTAATAATAAATGTGAACTATCTTTACCATCAGAAGTAAAAATAATTAAACAATTTCCAATTAGAAACCAAAGAGGGACCCTTCCCAAGAACAAATGTTTTCTTTGACTCTCCCACTGTCACTTCACACGCTTAACCTTATGGTCTATGTTAAGTGAAATCAAGAGTAAAGACCGTGTCTTAAATTTGTTTTTAAGTTTTGTAGTGCAGTCTTAGAATTCAGTAAATATTCAGTAAGCATGTTTGTACTGTGATAACCTGACTGCACTCTGCATAATCAAAATCACATACTAAAATCTTGGGAGACATGAGTGAAAACTCAGAACAGAGAGGACATGGGCCACCATTCTAGAAAGAAGAGACCATGATATTGATCATTATTGCTCACTTTTCCCTCAGAGATTCTGTCCATTTTCAGCAAAGAGAATAGAGACTGAAGAGAAAATATCAGTCATAAGCTTGAGACAGACTTGCTGGGCTTGAGAGAAAGACTTTAGCATTTAGGTCTGTTAAATAGATCAAGACTTAAGAATAAGGAAGAAATCTCAGAAAGCTTTACTAGAAATGAGATATGTGATTCCCTCTAAATGCATTTGCCAATTCTTAAGCTACGTGTATGCAGAATGAGACTCACAAATCAAGTAAAAACTTATTCTCAGAAGACCAAAGGACTGTGCAAAGATATCAGCAGCTTGGTGGTCCCAAGAGAGAGACAAGTTAGAGTTTAGTGTCCATGAAGGTAGAGTGGCCTCTTTGAGTTCCACAGGCATTCAATTTTGATCCCAGAAGTACTGCCATCTAGAAATAAGGGCAAACTGGATAAAATATGAGTCCTAACCAAGACCAAAACCAACATGTATGATGTCAGTATTCTACTGGTCTTCCAGAATAAAATGCAATTTTGTCTGGAGAAAGATAAGCCCAATTCAGAGCCTTTGCAATATTTTATATACCATATCTAGTATTTATTTAAAATTACTTGGCATGCAAATCAGCGAAGATGACCAAATATGAAAAAGGAAAATCAAAGAGACCCAAAAGACAACTTAAATATTGGAGTTATCAGAAACTTCTAAATAACCATGATAAATATTTTCAATAGAGAAAAAATTGGAGAATTTTCCCAGAGAACTGGAATCTGAAAAATGGAGTGACTATAAATTAAAAATTCATTGGATTAGTTAATAACAGATTTGGTAAGTCAAAAGAAAGGATGGGTAAACTGGAAGATAAATGACTAGACATACCTACATTAAGGCTCATATGGGGAAAGGGCTGCAAAATGAAGACGAGTATTAAAAAACTGTGGCATATGCCTAACGTAAATATAATGTATAATTCTAGAAAGTGAGGAGCAGGAAAATGGGACAGAAGCAATGAAAAGAAGTTTTTTTACACTGACAATTAAGCCACAGATCCAGTCTTCAGACTCCAAGTAGGTAAACACAGTGGAACCTCTCCTCCCTGCTCCCCCAACCCCCTCTCCCCCCGCCAGGTAGACCATAATAAAACTGTTACAAATACGAGAAGAGAAAAATGTTTTCTTTTTAAATTTATTTCTTCCATGAGACAGAGGGAGCAAGAGAGAGAAAGAGAGAGACAGAGACTGCATCCCCAACATGATCTCAACCCTTCAATCCACTCCAGCCCAACTAATCTTGAGCACAGGGATGCCTGAGTATAGTGTGTCTGAGAGGCTCTGGCACTCGAATCCGTAACCTTCCCATATGGGTCCAGTCCTGCCACTGCTTAGCCTCTGTCTAGCCTCTCATACATTTCATTTTGTGTCTGATTTCTGATTGGTAGAAGTGCTCCTAGTCACTGTCCATCCCTTCCTTGTTCTTTCTTTATCCTTTTTATATTATCTCCATGTGGTCAGTTATGGATCATTGAATTTACATGGAAATTATTTCATATCAGATATACGTTGTGAATACTCTGCCTTGGACCGTGAGTATATGTGTGTCCTGAATACTCAGGGAGGTCTCCGAACACAAACCAGAAACCTTCTTCTGTGAGTCAGCCTCACAGAGTGTCATGTTTCACTGCTGTGCCACCATTGAGACCTCAGGAAGGGAAACATCTTTAAAGTAGCCAAACTACATTTTAATCTTACTTATTTTTCAATTCCACGTTTGTTTGAAAAACTAGTTTATCTGGAGACAAGTGTCCAGAGATAGTAAAAGACAGAGACTGGGCTCAGTCACTGGTAAATAATAAACAGATGACAGAAGTGGGAATATTTCACTGGGAAAGAATCCATGTGACAATTATGGTAGTCTTAAAACATGTGAAGTATTGTCAGGATGGAAAGGCAGTTTTCTTGTTCTGTGTTATCCAGAAGATAGAGCGAAGATGCAAGTTGCAAAGAAGCAATATGTGATTCAACATAGGAAGGTTGAACACATGGAGCTGAATGAAAGTGGAATAGTCAACTTTCAATGATGGAGATTTTAAACAAGGATTTAGATGACCAAGCCTCACAGATGTAGAAATCTAATTTTAATGTGAATTTAATAAGCTCTCCTATGAGATTCTTTGAAACTCCAAGATTTAATAATTCTGTAATGTGCATTATAGTGACTGTTGCATTTATATTACCGCAGCGGACCTAAGCTATTCATTTAATCATTAACTCAGCAGATGCTATTGAGCACCCACCTTGTAAAAGGTCCCATCATAGAAAGGGAAGCTACCAGGGCTTAACACACAGTTCTGCATATCATCTTGATTGTGCACATGAGAAAGCCCATTCTGGAGACTTTATAACTTATTCAGGTCAATATAATGTAACTTAGTACAAGGGAAGACAGGACATATATTATTAAAATAGAGCTGAATAGTGTACAGGAATAATTCATTTCTACTAAATGGGTATTTTATTCCTTTTTACAGAGGAGATTACATGCTGTGTGTCATATACTGAACAAAACTGCCATAAATATAACCCTTTCTGGACATCCAAATGATCTTAGCATGCTGTAGCTTAATGCTCTAGAAGCCACGCTTGGAGCCTCAATATTCTTAACTTAAACAATCATGAATTTCTTTAACAATCCCTTCTTTCTATTTTTGTTGCTAATATAATAATTCCAATTTTTCTGGCATGAAGTAATCAAATAAGTCTTCATGTAATGACAAAGGAAAGATGTTATTAATAGTAATTTTAAAAAATATTTTATGCTATTAAATTAAAATCCTCTGCACTTATTTCTTGCCCACAAAATGTTTTCCTGCCAGTCTAATGAGTTTGAAAAGCTTGGCCCCCATCATTTTAATAACTCAGGTTGAGGGATTGGCTTACACTATTGAAATGATAAGGGTACATATCTTTAAAAACATACTTTTTATACCAAAGTCTTTTTAAAAAATATCTAGAAGAAACTATGTTTTCCATTTTAAAGCACCTATTTGATTGAGAGGAGGGAGTCAGAGGAAGTATGACATACTTTAGGTCTTTTTTATCTGTCCTTGACTTGCCCTCAAGCATTACTGAAAAATATTGTCAGTTCCACTGTCTGAAGATTGTTTTTGGAGGAAAATAAATGTTTCAACTGTGACGTTGCGTTCCCATTTGATACACCTTTCAACTTGTAAGCTGCTGAAGGAAGAAATAGGGACATTTTGTTTCAGTGACAAACTAAAGCAAAAGAGGCCTCTAATATGATGGATAGCAAAATAAAAACAGAGGTCTCTATTGTGATCGTGTGCTGAAGGCTTAATGAACCTACGCATAGTCCATAAGCCCCACGTATAGGCAGGCACGCAAGTCTGAGTCGCCCTGAGCAGAGCCCATCTGGGGATGGGAGCAGAGCACAGGCACCTTTGCTTTTCTCAGCTCCCAGAATGGTCCTCGTCATCTCTCAGTTTCATATGCATTTATACCGGGGAATCTGAAGGTTCTATGGACCGATTACACATGTAACTGCTATAAATTCTCTTGTCATCTCTTTTTTCCACTTCAAATATATGCTAAAAGTATATTAATTTAAGGCGTTCCTTAAATTGACCTAATTAAAAAAATATTATAATAATAGATAATGATTCACCGTCAGGATCAATTTAATTATATTCAACTTAAAAAAATATTTATTATTATAATTTTTAATATTACATTTAATCACATATATCTTTACAATGTATTACATTTATTTTTCCAGCACAATTACCATATGTATCACTCAAGACAAAGACACTATCCACATGATCATCATCAAATACCTTCAGCTTACACTCCTACTGTATGCCATAAACTATTTTGGTAGCTCAGATCAGTGTAGGTTTTATGTTAATAACTTTGTGTACTTACTGACTGCTTTGTCATTTGAAAATAAAGTAAGCAAGATAAATAGACTTGTTGATTGTATTTTCGTTATTTTTTGATCTTCCTTGGCCTTTGTTTAGTTGGCATGCCCAGAGCGAGAGAGAGAACAGGGTTTTCATACTTCAGAAGCATGTTGTTAGTGTTTGTAACTACATAGATGTACTTAACAATACTGCTTAGCCTAAGAAATTAAGGTTTGCAAAGGGCAGCTTTAATTTGTTGATTTGGAGCTTGTATATGTGGGTTAATTTTGTGACTGAATAACATTTTTGAATGTTTAATGCATGACTCCATTTACCTTGATTAGCTCAGCAATTCGCTACACATTATTTCCGAAGGTGCTAATCAATTTTAAATCAAAATAGATTGAATTGCCTCTAAAATTGTACAGATTACCCAAAAATGTCAATCTCTTTGGGAAATTGAAATTTTGGCATCTTAATGATTACAACCCTAGTTATGGAAGTGCTGTCTAAAAATAAGTGATTTTGGAAATACTATAAAATAGAGATCAATTTCTGAACATAATTGTTACCGTTAATTTAGCCCTAGATTTATTGCATCAATTTTGTCCCATTTGAAGAAATCCATGTGCTATTATTATAGATACTATTCTTTCTAGCTGAAAAACTTTGAAACTTACAAACACCATCTCTGACCATTTGGTAGCATGTTGAATAAGTCAACTGGATCCCACATGACTGACTGTACACTTCATGGTCTGGCCTCAGTAGCTTGAAAAACACACTAGGTGGGACCAGAAAATGGCATAATGGTTACGTTGCTGGACTTCCAATGTAGTTAACCATATTTTGAGTCCCAGACCCGGTCACTTAAAACTCACACTAGGCACATGTACATGTGTGCCCAAGGTTCTGAGAGGAAAATGAGGCAGAAGGGATTGAGGCATGGCCATCACCCCTGGGGGCAAGATTTCTTGCTTTCTGTCTCTCTGTATCTCCGGTGAACATACTCACCCTACAGTAAAAATATCTCTCAATAAAGAAGAAGAAGAAAAAAGAAAAACACATGAGGCATGTATGTGTGCATGCATGCCCAAATCCTGAGAGGAGGAAAAGGGATTGTGGTATAAAATGCTTTCTCACTTTCCTTCCCTCTCCCTCTCTTTCTCTCTCTCTCCCTCTTCTTCTCTCTGCCTCACTCTGGTGAGTGCATACATCTTCTAGCAAATTAAAAAGAAGCAGAAGAAGCAAACGTTATCTCACTATTAGCTACCTCATTCACATCTTCTGAACTGTTCAAACTTTACAGTTTAAACATTCTCCTTGGTTAAATGGCAGTGAAACAACTTGAAACTGCATGTACAGAATTATTAAAGCAGAATGAGAAGACAATTTCTTTAGTGGATATATTCGATTGAAGGTAGCATTTCTACTTATATTTAATTTTATATATACATATATAAATCTATTTTGGATACTCAAATATGGGAAGACAGAAGTACACTGTTTTTATGACACTAGTTCACACATTAAAGGCAAATAACATTGGCTTGCCTGTAGGAAAAAGTGCAGAGGCTTCTGACCATGGGTTTCTACTAATTCACGTGTTTCTTTTAGTTCATTTGATTGTTTAGAATAAGGAAATAGTAGAAAGGGAAATGTGCTCCCACCTAAGAGTCATTCAGGGGCTAGGGCCAGCAAGTGGTATGGTAGTTAAGGTGCTGGACTCCCAGATGTCTGATCACAGTTTGAATCCCAGACCTGGCAGCTTGCTCTTTCATACCAACCCACCCTCCGGTGAGTGTATGTGCCAAATTAATAATAATAATAATAATAATAATAGTAGTAGTAGTAGTAGTAGTAGTAGAAGAAAGGGATCAGCAGTTGGCATAATGGTTACATTGCTGGACTACCATGTAGTTGACCACAGTTTGAGTCCTGGACCCAGTGGTTTAAAACTCAAGCTGGGCACATGTGCATGTTTGCCTAAAATCCCAAGAGGAGAATGGAGGAGAAGGGACTGAAGTATGGCCGTCTTTCCTGGGGGGGTGATTTCTTTCTGTTTCTCTAGCAAGCACATGTGCCCTATAGCAAAAATTTCTCTCTTAAGGAAAAAAAAAAGTAAAGTCATTCAGGAGCTTAAGATATTAAGTAGTAGAAGGAGAGGTTTTGTTGTTATTTTGTGTGTGTGTGTGTGTGTGTGTGTGTGTGTGTGTTTGTCTGAAAGAGAAGTATAAAAATGACTATAGACACATAGTCTCAAGATACATTCCCAACAGTTTAAAACATGAAATATTTAGAAGAGTGGTTAGAGAATTTTAGCATTTGTATGTTCCTATTTTGAATATGAGTTCCCCCTATTACTAGCTGTATTGATTTGGATACATTATTAAACACTCCGAGCCTCAAATTTCTCATCTATAAAATGGGACTTATTACTACTGCTGTATTCTTGTTGCTCTTATTTCTGTTTGCTTGTTTTTTGGAGAGGACAGTGTCAAGGTCGAGGTTTAATAAAATATGTATAAAGAGCTTAGCATGCACCACTGCACATAGTAGATGTTCTTGTTAAATCTGCTCTTAATGCATGCATGATGGGTTAGAAAACTCTCCAAGGTACTCTCAGGAAGGCTGAAATGAGGACATGTGAGAACATCAAAAAAAAAAAAATCATTCCAATTCAGTTTCTATTTCCTATTTAATAATTGAATAGTAAGAATGGCAGTTGAGTCAGCTGGTAGCATGGTGGTTAAGGTGGCTGGATCCCACATGGCCAACTGCCCAGTTCCAGTCCTGAATCTGGTGGCTTTAAAAAAATGCAAAGAAGGTGTGAGTGCATGCCCAGCATCCAGAAGGGGAAATGAAAGAGAAGAGACTGTGTTGTGGCCATCTCCCATGGGGCAGGGAAGTGCTCACTTTATCTCCACCCACTGGTGAGCATATGTGCCTTCTAGCAAATTAAAAAAAAAAAAGGAAGGAAGAAAGAAGAAGAAAAAGGAATGGCAGTCACTGAACCAGTGAGTAAAATACTCTAAAAGAAGGAAGCAAGCCTTCTATGAAGAGATTGAAACTGGATTCAGAGGAGGTGGGGAAGCAGTTATTTTCTGCTAATCATTGTATATTGTATATGTTTTGCCATCTTGAATTTAAATCAGTGAGAACATATCAATGCTCTTCCGTTAGCATTAGAAAATAAATAAAATTCTCATGTTACCTGAAATTCTTTCTGTATGAATATTGTTTTTTCTTTTTTCTTTTTTTGGAGAGGTTTTCACTATAGGGCATGTGCGCTCGCCAGACAGAGAGAGACATAGAGACAGAAAGCAAGAAATCACCCCCAGGGGCGATGGTCACGCCGCAATCCCTTCTCCTCCATTCTCCTCTCGGGATCTTGGGCACGCACGCACATGCGCCCGGCATGAGTTTTAAGCCACTGGGTCTGGGACGCGAACCGCGGTCGACCACGTGGGAGTCCAGCGACATAGCCATTACGCTAACTGCTGGTTCCCTAAATATTGTTTTACAAATTATTTCCCCTTAATTCTGAATGACATCATCCCTGCACTTTGGGGAGGGTCAGCATTAGTTTTAATTTTGATTTATCTTTGACTTGAGGGAAATTTATTGGAAGCTTTCATGTAAGGAATCCAGTAGTTTAGTCATATTTCAAGGAATGGTTACTGGTGTTCTGATGTGTACATTCATATCCAACATGTCAAGTGCTTAATTTAAAACACTTATTGATTCTTGATTTTTGCTTGGCTGTGAGCTCATTTGTTTTAATGGAATTGTTAATAAAATGTCAACTTCCTCCTGTTCTTTGTTCAGTATCTGTTTTCTGACTATACTTACTTGTGAACTGTCATAGAAAAAAAATGACTAATATAATTTTTCAGGCCTTGCAAATTTACACTTTAATGTCCATATTATAGATTTTTACATTAGAAAGTTCACATGGGTTCATAGTATGCAGCATTACTTATCATTGACATCAGCCTTTTCTGGGAAATTAATCCCATGACTTGCTTCTAGTAGGTTAATAGAAGCAACTATGATTTTGGACAGTCATTTTCAGTGTTTTAAGATTTGAAGTGATTTTGGCAGAGGGTGCCGGTATCCTGAGTGCATTATGTTCAGCTTGTTCTCTGAAAAGACACACTGAGTCAGGAGCATAAAGCAAAACACTTTAAAGAGAGACTAACAATGAATGCAGATCCTTAGGGAGCCTTAGTTACTCCTGAGAATAAATGAAGCAGGGTGATTTAATGATGTGGTGCTTCATAGAGAACAACAGCTTTGAGGTCTGTGTTTCAAAATATCTGAGATCTGGATTAGTAGACTATCTACCAAGACAGTTGTATGGGCATGGCTTTGCCAAATCATAAGGGAATTAAAAAATTATATATAATATGAGATAGTTCCAATACGGTGGTTGGGTTGTTGTTCTCAAGCAGTGGCTGTGTTGATGTAGTATCTGGTTTCACTGAGAGGAAAGGGTTTATTATCAAGAAGCATAATAGCTTACAGCTCAATGTACTGACTTACATGAAATATTGCAGAGACGGGGAAAAAAACCCACCTTGAACTCTAGTTTCTCCTTTAATTCTGCAAAAGGGAAAAGAAGAATGCTTACTGGATTGGAAATCATTATCCCACAAACTGTAGCTGATTGGATACTGGAAGCTAAGAATGCCTGTCTATTGTGTAAACTCATGATTTGTTTCCAGCTGACAGGATGACTCCAGAAGAAGATCGAGACAAAGGTACTGGGAAAATAATCAAGAAGAGTAATGAGGGATAGAATCCTTTCCACTGCTCTTCTGACAAAATAATTGAATGAAAAGTGAGGAGAAATTAACCTTTGCCATTTCTGTACTTGCTTTTACCCTTCCTTTTTCACAGAAAGCTATTAACTATTTCAATTAAGCATTATGTGAAAATTCAGATGTTTTCTTCAATGATAGAGTTGTAATTTAATTACCCAAGTGAAGAGTATTTTTAAAGTCACATGTTGTATATAAAGTGGCAGTTTAAAAGAAAACATGTAGCCTGAGTCATAGAGACCTTACCTCCAATTAGAAAATCTTGGTGAAGCAAAAAATACAGTAAACTCCTTGAATTAGATCACAGACATACACAACATACAGTGTAGGTTAAAAACTAAAAATGAGGGAACGGCAGGTGACGTGGTGGTTAAGGGCGCTGGGCTCTTACATGGCTGAATGCAGTTCAGTCCTGGACCTGGTGGCTTACTTTCTCACTTTCTCTCTTTCTCTCTCTCTCTCGCCCCCCCCCCCCCCCCAATCTGGTCAAATTAAAATAAAATAAATAAATAAAGATAAAATAAAATCATACTTCAAAGAAAAAAAACTAAAAATGAAATGAAATAAAATATTTTCCCTGGTAGGGATCTTAAAACATATAATCCTTATTCTTTCATGTTTTTGAACATCCTACATAAAATTACATGAATATTCTGTTATGATACCAGTACTTGCTTAAATATGAGGCAGAATGGCACTGCCAAAATATTTGGATTTAATAGCTCATTTTTCAGTAATAAAGCACATGTAGTCACCAAAATAGATAAAAGAAAGTGGGAAACACTGAAAATGATGATGGCCTATCATTTAGCTGATTTTTTGTGTTTCTTGAATATGTGTTTGCCAGCTTCCAGTGTCACCTGACTATATTAAGCAGACTGGTGCTGGCCAGCCACCCTGCTGCAGTGGTCCCACTATATAATATAATAGAGGAAAAAACATGTTATGTTTGTTTACTTTATTTCTCTAAAGGTTAACTGGTGCTTGTAGTTTCTGTAACAAATGTGATGTGTAACTATTGTAACAAATAAGGTCATAAGTAATTCTGTTCCCTTAAAAGAGTAAACTAAAATCCCTTGCCTTGGACAATGGATACAAGAATGCAACTGGGACCTTCCCAGGTGAGAAATCCTAAGAAATAGGAATGTTTTCTCAATGAGACACAACGTAACAGAAAAATTTTAATAATGAGCTCTAGCTCTTATGAGAACAGGTTAGTTTCTGCAACAGTGAGTTGTTCTAAAGGGATAACTGCCCCAGGTCTCTCTCTTAGCAGGTTCGCACCATTCTTCTGTTTGCTGTGTTGTAACATAACACTAGTCACTGATCTCATGCTAACCCTGTAGCTTTGGACTTTCCAGATACCTCAGGAAAGTTATTATTAAGGTAGTAATTACTCACAGATATTTAGATTGTTTTATTAAACAGTGTAGCTTAAAAAATATATTGTAGCTTTCCTTAACCTGTCAATGCATGTCACAAGTCTGAGTTAATAGATTCAGTGTCACCATAAGAACAAAAACAGGGCCATAAGTGTCATGTGAAAGGAAAGGTAGGCAGAACAATTTTAGAAAAAGTCATCAGAGTATGGGACCAGCAGTTAGCGTAATGGCTATGTCGCTGGACTCCCACGTAGTCGACCGCGGTTCGAGTCCCGGACCCGGCGGCTTAAACTCACGCCGGGCGCGTGTGCGTGCGTGCCCAAGATCCCGAGAGGAGAATGGAGGAGAAGGGATTGCGGCGTGGCCATCCCCCCTGGGGGGTGATTTCCTGCTTTCTATCTCTCTGTCTCTCTCTGTCTGCCTGGCGAGCGCACGCGCCCTATAGCAAAAACCTCTCCAAAAAAAAAAAAAAAAAAAAAAGTCATCAGAGTGGAAGTAACACTGAACTAGTCAAATTTATATTATAGACGACAACAGATTAAACAAGAAGTGTAATAGTGTATAATGTGCTGGACATTTCTGTTCTGGGAGTTGGTTGTGAGCTCGTTAGCTCTCAGCCACTCCCTGTGCTCACACATAGCTAAATAAAGTCCATCTCTCCCTCTTTGTTTCTCCTCTCAGTTATTCACAACCACTTGATTTTAGCCAGCAACAGCAATGCTCTACTGCTGGGGGACACATGGGAAGTTCTGGGTCTGAGTTCTGAGATGTCTTTATCCATGCTTCATGTGTAGCAAGTGATCCTGGGCTGAGGCTGGGGGCACATTGTGGTATGAAGACCCTTTCGAGGGTGACTGTCTTTCTCTGAATAAATAAATTATAAAATTAAATGAAAAGTAGATTGGTGCAATGGATGGCTTATGGGTCTTAAGTAGCTGTATTATCAAATTCTTTTATGGTTTTGTACATTAGTCCTCTATCTTTCTTTTAAAAAAGCTTCTCTAAAGAGATATCTAATGATACAAGGCATCAGATAGGACAAAAAAGGCAAAATTTTTTGGTCAAGTACAGTGGTAAATTGTGCGGATTCTTGTTTTTGCTCTTGATGCCTAGGTCAATAATAGAAAGCCTAAGTGTGTTTTGTTTTGTTCTAAACAATTAGTATCACATAACTGTTTTACAAATATATAAACACATATGCGTATATAATATTTAGCATATATTTATTTCCAAAAATTATTTTCTGCGTATAGATATTGTTTAAAATTGTATTGTTGCTTTCTTCTTAGTGAAAGAAAATTTAGCAAGTCTTATCCTCATTGCTCTATTAAGCTTGTTGCATTGACCATCAACTACCCATGCCCCGCCCCCAGAAATTTAATAGATACTATGGTTTGAATATGGTTTGTTCCTCCAGAGGTTCATGTTTTTGGATTTGATCCTTAATGTAATTGTGTGGGGAGGAGACAAGACCTTTAGGAGTGAGGATTAGTGAGCAATATTTGATCTTAGAGGCATCCTACTCATGAATGGCTTAATGTCTTGTGAGAGAGAATGAGCTCTAGCTCTTATGAGAACAGGTTAGTTTCTGCAACAGTGAGTTGTTCTAAAGGGATAACTGCCCCAGGTCTCTCTCTTAGCAGGTTCGCACCATTCTTCTGTTTGCCATGTTGTAACATAACACTAGAGGCTGATCTCATGCTAACCCTGTAGCTTTGGACTTTTCTGATACCTCAGTCATAAACCAAATAAACCTCTATTCTTCACAAAACACCGAGTCTCAGGTATTTCTATTAGCAACATAATAGTGAACTCAGACAGTAAGTTTTTTTGTGGGTAAAATTTTCTGCTTCTAGAATTTTAGAATGTTACTGGTCAATTGTTGAACAAAAATTTATTTTATTTTATTTTGCCCACCTTCATGATATATAGATACATGGTCACTTAACATACCAATACCTTTCCTCTTTATTGCTCAAACCACCTATACAATAATATTTACTTATATCCACTGTGTGGTTTCCCCAACCACAGCACCAAGAAAACGTATTTACATACATTTCTCTCTCTTTAATAGCACTCATCACCTCAATTTTTCCACACTATTGAGATTAAAAAAAAAGAAGAAAAAGAAAAAATGTGGAAATTTAAGACACACAATGTATTGAGGACACATATTCTTCTATCAGAAGTTTCCAGTTTTCTTTTTGAGAATTTTTTTGCTATAGGGCACGTGCACTCTCCAGAAAGACAGAGATAGACAGAGAGATAGAAAGCGAGAAATCACCCCCCTGGGGGGATGGCCACGCCACAATCCCTTCTCCTCCATTCTCCTCTCGAGATCTTGGGCACGCATGCACATGTGCCTGGTGTGAGTTTAAGCCACCAGGTCTGGTTCTCGAACCACAGTCGACTACACGGGAGTTCAGTGACATAGCCATTATGCTAACTAACTGATGGGTAGGAATACATTTTTCTAATCATTTTCTAGTTTGCTGTAGAATTAGGAATATTTCAGTTGTGTGTGGTAGAAAACCAAACCCACATTGGCTTTAAAAATAAGAAAATAAGAGTATAGCTAATTTCGCTTAGCATTAGGTCTTCTCTATTCATCCACTTTGTATTGAATGAATGCGTCTCACTCTTCTTTATGACTGGTCAAAAGTTTCCAGTTTTCTAGTTGAGAAATAATGGCTTATTAAATAAGGAACAATGTGCTCAGATATTTAGATGATTAGGCATTTTTGTAATTTAAAATATTCAGATATGATTTTCTGTGTGATTTTTGACTGCTGTCATATCATTCAGTACCTTTATGTACATAAATGTGTTAGGTACCTAATGGTGAGAAGGTGCCTATGTGTGAAGTTAAGAAAGTATCTGTTGTACAAGTGTTCAGGGTAACTAAAGGTTAGAAGGTACCCAATGTAACGGAGCTGATTGCATGGCAGAACCTGAGTCAAAGTTCACTGCCTCTATCTTTCTGGGATAGGCTAATTTTATACTGTCATCTAACATCACACTCTGCATTTAATATAGATTTAACACTTTTTTATTCCTTCTGTGATTTGCATATTACTTTCATAATATGAATAGTTTAAAAAGTTATTTTTTTTTGAGAGTTATAAACTACTTTCTAAATATTTTGCTCTAAATAGCATCTGTTTTCTACTCCTGGGAGGAGTGTACGTTTGATGGTACACTAATATCTCTGCATTAGCTTTTGCTGAAGAATATATTTTGACATCATAATTTCCCTTCAGAGCTCTGCAGTGTTTTAAGCTTGACTTCTCTTGATTTTAGTCATTGAAAGACTCCCACTTGCAGTCAGAGTTAAACTGCAGAAGTCAGCTACAAGCTTTTTTTGCAGACATAATTTGTTCCTATGTACTTGTGAAAAAAATGTAATCTAAGATGCCTTTTATATGACTGATATTTGCAATCTAAAAGATGTTTGTAGATGATTTGTTAATATCACAACTACTCTGAGTCTCAATCTGAAGTTTCTTTGTCTCTTCCGATTGTTTATCTGATGAATAGTGTACTAAGTAAACTTTTACAAAATATCCATTATTTTTGTTCTGTTGGGTAGGAATACATTTTTCTAATCATTTTCTAGTTTGCTGTAGAATTAGGAATATTTCAGTTGTGTGTGGTAGAAAACTAAACCTACATTGGTTTTAAAAATAAGAAAATAAGAGTATAGCTAATTTCACTTAGCATTAGGTCTTCTATATTCATCCACTTTGTACTGAATGAATGAGTCTCATTCTTCTTTATGACTAATATTCCATAGTGTGAATGTACCATATTTTAAAAATCTAGTCATCAATTGTTGGTCACTTAGGTGAATTCCATGTCTTAGCAATTGTGAGTGGTACTGCAGAAATTGGAAGATTCCAATGACATAACAGTGCAGAGGACAAGTGTAGATACCAGAGACTATATGGGAGGGCAGTGGAGATTAGGAGGTGAATTGAAGTGGTTCAGGAAAAAGACATTTAACAGATACAAGAATGTAAGATTCTTATTGAAAAAACATACATTGTAGTATCATTCATTTGATTATCACACACTGCATGCATGCTTTAGAAAACTATATTGTATGCTATAAAGATATACAGCAATTAGTTGTAAAGCAAATTATAAATAATGAAAAAGTAAGAAAATAGTAATTTGTCTTGTACATTTTAAAAGTAAGAGTTTTTGCTGACTCAACACACAGTTTGAGCTTAAGATCTGTGCTGTCATCTTTGAACTTTGGCTTTGTTTCTCTGGAGTTCTTTAGCTGTGCCCTACTCTGTGTATAGGTATAGTGTTTAGGTCAGCCCCCCTCATGGTAGCCACAGAGTGGTCCTAACTCATACCTTCATGCTGAAGAGTTCAGAAGAAAAGGCCTTTATTCTGGCCTCTGCTCTTGTATAGAGGGAGAAAGTGCATTCTGGAAGCCCCAGCAAAGGCCTCTTTATAGTCCATTGGTGTTTGGGGGTCTGTATACTCATCTCTGAAGCAAAGTTTGCAATCAGGAGTAAAGAATTTGCTACCTGGCTTAAGCATGTTTCCTCCTGAACCTAAGGCTCAAAGGGCTAAGAATGAGGTCAAGGGAATTTGCCAGAGGAAAGTTTGTTTGCTGCTGGTGAGAAATACAAATGGGAATCAGATACTGAGGTGACAACAACAATTATATCTGATCAGGTCTATGAGCAAAAGACCACTCAACCACCCTTATAAAGGGACCAGTTAGTGGCATGATGGTTAAGGCGGTGGACTCCCACATAGCCGATTGCAGTTCAAGTCATGGACCAAGTGGCTTGAAACTCACACCAAGCATATGTGTGTTATCACACACTGCATGCATGCACATACACATGTGTGTACATGCCCAAAGTCCTAAGAGGAGAGTGGAGGAGAAGGAATTACGGCTTGGCCTCTTCTCATTTTCCTTCTCACTGTGTCTCTCTGTTCCTCTCCGATGAGTGCACATGCCCAGTGGCAAAAAAAACTTAAAAAAGAAAAAGTCTTGAGAAAAAGAATCATTCATTTGCTTTTAATTTTCTATGAACTAATGGTTTTATTTGATCAATGCTAAGCCAGAGGAAGTATGTTTCCAGGGTAGATACCGTGATGGATACTCAAATGGGGATCCACCACAATCATAAGCATTCTTGGTGAGTTAGGTCTCATTTTCTGAAATGCGTGTGTAGAGGGAATCAGTGCATAAGAAAGAGTACTGAGTCTTTGAAATGGACTTAATGATTGAGCTAGTTATTTTCCTCTGATGCTAGGGATGAAGAATCTCGTTATGTTTGATAGGCATTTCTGACAATGGAATGCAGTCAGTCTTTAGTAACTGGTTGTGATTCCAAAATGTATGTGGTAGTTCAGAACTTGGTGAGGACATGTAGATATTTGCTCCATACTATTTCCCTATGAGAAAATTCAGGTGTGGAAAATTTAGTGAATTTGTCTAGGGTCGCACAGCTAGTAAGTAGTAGAAATCATATTTATATGCATGTAGTCTGGGTTGTTAATCTCTGCATATAGTGTCCTTCAAACTTGTCCACTTAAAAAAATTGATAATTGAATACTCATCCCAATTTGCCCATCCTCCTTATTTATTGCTTCATAATCCTGAGTATAATATTCTGTGACTTGAAATTAATTTCTAAGAATAGAGATACCCCTCCTGTCTCAGTCTGAGCTACTTGTTTATGTTTGGCTGGATCTTTAGTCTGTCTTCAGCATGAGAGGATTTCAGTAGAGTCAGAAAGCAACATCCCACTGACCTCTATAGAGACAGCAGTCACTCTCTGCTTTCTGACTGCAGAGGTGTCACTGTGTGAGACAGGCTTAATACAAACTTTATGTGTTGAAATGTGCAGGATGTTCACAGGTTATTCACAGTAGTGGTAACCAAATTGAGAGTTGGTGGTACAACTGAAAATAAATGCGAGGATGCCAGGGGCAGCAGCCTAAATATTCATTCCTGTAGCATCATAGCATCACCCTTTCTGTATAATCAATTGGCCCTGATCCAGACCTAATTTTCTAGTCTTTTGGACAAGACTGTGAGCCACTCTAAGTCCTAAAATAAATTCCTTTACAGCAAAAGCTATTCACCATTACTTTATAACTATGACTGGAAGAGCCTCTTTTTTCTACTCCCTTTTCCTCAGCTGTTTATTTGGTAAACATATGAAAGCATAGATCCAAAGGTAGAACTTTGAATATATGAGGAAAGAAAATATAATTCATATATATTTCAGAGAGAACTATACTTTGATTACATAGAGCTGTTGCAGCAGGAGTTGAACAAGGCCACTCATCTCCTGCTGTCATAAGAATAACCAGAGAGATGAGAAAGAAGAAAGAAAGAATTTCACATTGTTGTGACCACCTGACAATCAACAGTTTAGACTGCTAAATGGGTACTCAGAGTATTAGAGAAACAACGTGCTATCTTTTGCTAATTAACGTGAAGGAAAGATGAAATAAGAGAATTATCCCTGCTCATATGTATCCTGAACTTCAGCTGTGAAATATTGCTTTCAGGGACTTAAAATGAAGATTTTCTGCTGAGACTTCCCCCCTACTCTCATTTCTGGAAAGGCACAAATCCAGGCCCATCCTCACATGGATCCTGAACTTCAGCTGTGAAATACTGCCTTTTTTTACTCTTTAAAATAAAAATCAATTTCTACTTTTCAAAATCAAAATCTAAAGTTTTTAAATGATCTCTTTTCTTCTTTTTATTTATTTTCCTCTTCTTTCCTCTTCTCTAATTCTTTTCCTTTTCCTTTATCTTTACTCATTGGCTGCTCAGCCCCTACGCACTAAGTGTCTAAACAGGTCCAAGTGAACAGGACCTAAACATCTGAATACAATTAGGGTCAGAATATTCTGCTATACCGACTGATTCTGTTACACAAAGAGTGAGAACAGAACAGAAGAGAGATTGCAGATCACCTACTCCTGCACACCCCTGAACACTCAGATTGAACTTCAAGAATTAGAAAGAAATGCACCATCCATCAGATGACTAGAAATCACTGCAGAGTCATGAAATATGAGAAAACAAGAAAGTTCCTCTCCTTCAAGTGAAAATAATATCTCCTCTTCATCCTTAGACAGTACGATGAAACTCATGGACATGTCAGATAAAGAATTTAGAATTTTCATAGTGACAAAGCTCACAGAGATCGAAGAGAGACAATGGACTGCCAAAGAGGCAGGAGAAAGGAGCTGATGAGTTCCAGGAGGTATGGAAATTCTTGCAAGATCTTAAAGAGGAAATTCACACTCTAAAAAAAAATCAAATGGACGTGTTAGAGATGAAGGCTATATTACAGGAAGTCAAAACTTCCCTTGGAGGTATGAAAAGCAGACTAGATCATACAGATAATCAAATCTCAGATGTAGACGATAGAATCGCTGGCCTGGAAAAATCCACCACAAAGACTGAGAAAGTTGCCAGAAAAAATGAGAATAATATAGAGAAATACTACATATCATCAAACGTCCAGACGTCCAGACAATTGGTATCCCAGAAGAAGAGACTCATAAGGACATTGACAATCTACTCCATGAAATCTTGGAAGAAAACTTTCCAAACCTAGAATGGCATTGAAAGATCTAGTCCCAAGAAATACAAAGGACCCCAAATAGATTCAACCCAAAAAGATCTTCTCCAAGATACATTATAGCCAGATTGACAAAAACCATAGACAAAGACAAGATACTAAGATTGGCAAGAGAGAAACGTAAGATACTAAGATTGGCAAGAGAGAAACGTCAATTTACCTACAAAGAAGATCCCATCAGGCTGACAGGGGACCTCTCATCGGAAACACTACGAGCAAGGAAAGAATGGGAGAATATATTCAAAGTGTTGAGTAAAAACAATTTCAACCAAGAATACTATATCCGGCAAGATTATCCTTCATATGGGAAGAAAAGACAAGAACATTCTCAGACAAACAAGACCTGAAAGAATTTACCAACACCAGATCAGATCTCCAAGAAGTTCTCAAGGGAGTGCTATACCAGGAAAATTAAATAGTCACATAGAAATAAGAGTTCAAAAACTAAGAAAATGGCCAACTTAATTGTAGGGAAAAGTCTGGATTCGAATATTATACCTACCCCAGAATTTAATCGGGAAGATCGAATCACAACAAAAGATAGATTAAGTACATTAGACTGAACTGGTAAAATAGAATTTTATAACTTTTGACTAAAATATTGCTGATTTTATTCTAGGCTCTGTTCCTGTTTTAAGGATTTTCCTCACGTCTTGAGCTGCTGATAGGTTCATGTACCTACTATTTACAGAATCACAACCCGTTTCCTGGCTTTAAAATTTTAAGCATAGTTTCTTAGCATTCCTTTGATTTATTAAAGCTAAAACTGCTTTTCTTAAGATTATAAAAAATATAGTAAAAAATACCTAATTAATGACTGTAGTAAGCTATGTAACATCAGCTAGGTGCTACCTCATAGTATATTCATTCTACTCAGAGTTTCAGGCCTAAAGTCAGACATGTATTCACAGATATGTATATACCAGCTGAGCTTGCTATTGAAAGTAGTTAGATTATTTAAGAAATTTTGTGAATCAATAAAATGTGTGTGAGGGGGAAGAAATGGAAAACAACTGTGGACACTCGAGATGGTGTGGGAGGAGGGTGGGAAATAGCATAGGGTGAGAAATGGGGGGGGAATATATATACATATATGTTTCTCTCTCTCTCTCTCTCTCTCTCTCTCTCTATATATATATATATATATATATATATATATATGAAACTAGAAATGGAAAATTATTGATGATAACTTGTATGATTAAGCCACTATGCAGTATATTCTGGATGGGAAATCACATTTTGTATGTTGTGACAATGCTCAGTGAATGAATGTAAATTAATTAATTTCAGAGAGAGAGAGAGAGAGAGAGAGAGAGAGAGAGAGAAATATCCCTTAGTTTGGATTGTTATTCCTATGCGGTCTTTCAGTTGCAAGGGGAAATTTACCCTATATGTCTGTAAATTAAGAACTGATTTTATAAAATTTATAAGGCATGGAATATAATGGAACTGTACTAGTGATGGAATTACAAGATATAATTCTAGATCCAGAATTAGTCTTAATAGTTTTATAATCTCAAAAGTTTTGTGCTGTCATTTGTAAAACAAGGATGAGAGGCACTCAAAGATTCATTCTTTCATTATCTGTCTAAAAACTTAAAAAGACGGCAGAATACCAGAAGTTAATTTTAACATGGAGAGACCTTTTTGGGCTTTTTAGTCTGATTTTACTTGCTTCCTGAGCGAAACTATGAGCTCACAACTAAAGGGTGGCTTGTATCACATTTCTCAGGAATTGGGGGACCACTCTCCACCTCTCTTTTCAAGTTCGAAAATGATGCCTGTTGTTTAATGGAGGAAAAATGTGCCAGAATTTTCTGTTACTCTTTAGTCATTGTGGCAAGTATTCTCTTCACCTTTCTCAAAAACAAACAGTAAAAAAAGAGAGATTGAAAGGCTGTTAAGGTGTTACCATGTTAAAATCAGAACTTGTTGAGTCTGCTGTTGGTTGCTTTGTTGTCAGCCTCTGAATGACAGTTTCCCCACTCTTCATGTCATATTTTACAGGATGTCTCAGACACCTAGAATATCCTTGAAAATCAACAAGATTTGTTGAGAACTTACTGTGTTTCTGATATTGCACTTTTATCTCAGTATATCCCAGTAGCATCTGAGTGCTTAAAAAAAAGAGAGGATGTGTGTAATGTTTTTTGAGTTGATTCATCTGTGAGTTACTGACTGGATTATGTGAATAAACGATTTAATATTAATTTTTACCATTAGAAACAGAGGTCAATTAATTTTTTCTAGAGGTTTTTGCCAGAGAGACAGAGCGAGACAGAGAGAGAGAGAAATCACTCCCCAGGGGGGATGACCACACTGCAATCCCTTCTCCTCCATTCTCCTCTCAGGATCCTGGGCACGCACGCACACGTGCCTGGCATGAGTTTAAGTCACTGAGTCCGAGACGCGAACCGTGGTCGACTACATGGGAGTTCAGCGACATAGCCATTACTCTAACTGCTGGTCCTGAGGTCAATTAATTTTTAATCAGGCACAGGGTAGGGAATGAAAACTTCATGTGGTTTGAGTTCCTTGGATTAAAAACATGGTTCTTAGCCTTAAAGGCACAATTATCTGATTTTATATGCTAGGAAATGTTTACATTATGATTGATCCTGTTCTCTACTGCTGATAAAATGTCCATTTCCCTATTTGTTTCTTTAGATTCCCAAATTATCAGTCATTTTCTACTAGGTCATCAGGAAAGTCATGACATGCTTTCCTATGCAAAAATGCATCATGACTTTCCCGACTACTCAATATATGGGGATAGAAGATGATCACTAAAAATACTAAGTGGGAAAGTTGAAATGAACTGACATTTTTTACATCAGGTGCTCTAGCACTAAACATTAAATTATCTTATGAACATATTAATATACATAAGATCATTTTATACTGTTTCCTTCATTTTATACTATGTTTATACTACTTCCTTCATTTTTGATTAGCACTAGTTTATAAACTATTACTGTTTTGATCACTTCTCTATTAGGCATATAGAAAGTCCTCAATAGGGACCAGCAGTTAGCGTAATGGCTATGTCGCTGGACTCCCATGTAGTCGACCGTGGTTCGAGTCCCGGACCTGGCGGCTTAAACTCATGCCGGGCGCGTGTGTGTGCGTGCCCAAGATCCCAAGAGGGGAATGGAGGAGAAGGGATTCAGTGTGGCCATCCCCCCTGGGGGGTGATTTCTGGCTTTCTATCTCTCTGTCTCTCTCTGTCTGTCTGGCGAGCACACACACCCTATAGCAAAAACTTCTCAAAAAAAAAAAGTCTTCAATAAATATTTGAAAATTGGAGTGAATATTCCTATTTCCTTTGTTAAATTTTTGTTTTCAGTTAGCTAATACATCTTCTCGTCATGCCTTTATTTCAGTAACATAGCTAAAAAATAGCATTTCTGTAAAAATTATCCAATGTTTTAGGTTTGTTTAAAAGAAACACATATACTACAAGCATGAAATGACTATATGCAGAAAAACAAAACAAAACAAAACAAAACAGAATGTTTGCCAAAATTGACATGAAGTAAATTATATAATAATTAACTTTTGAAAGAAACAATATTCTAAACACATTTTCATTGAATGCCATTTACTCAACATTTTATGGGATTGTGTAGAAACACAATAGAACTTCAAAAATTCAGCTCTGTATTATAGTTGAGATTTAGGGAAAAAAGCATATTAAATGAGTTTGATAACATGGACCCTATTTTCTTCCCACTCAAAGGTGTCTGACAACTACACAGTGAGATAAAGTCATGGATTTTGAGTGACTCTACAGGGAACCTGCTTTATAAGAGACTGACATCAATAATTTCAACATTATGCTGTCATCTCTTAAGAAAATCATTGAACTGTGGATTTAAATTAGCATTTCACAGTTGAAGTACTGTTAAGTATGGACCTTGGCATGGACTACGAAAGATTTATGATGTAGATAGAACAAGGCACCTCTTCATAAGTCATTCAAATCTTTGGCACTTGAAAGGCTGATACCATTTTAGTTAGTAAAATGGAGAATTTGATTTATGATTTTATAGTCTTCTAATTTTGGGGTCTCTTTGAATCTTTATGAGTGATTTTGAACTATACTTGAATTGAGATCATATTAAATGTTTATATCCAGTGAATTTACTATATATACTAAAGATTTAAGTGATCTTTCTGATACAGAAAACTCAGAAGGAAATTTATAATGGATAGTTTCAAGGTCACTCACTTTTTAAAATCTTGACACTTATGTAAGTTTGATTCATTGTTGAAGGACAAAGTCAGATATAAACAGAAAGCATTTTATGCTAATATTTTTACATGTCTAAGTATATCACCAACCTTAAAAAGGAAATAAAATATTAAATAAATTATCATGTATGGTGTTCGCTGGTCAGTTTTCAGTAATTCTCATGGTTTCCTATGAGATAGTATACTTACCAGTTCTGTGAATCTTAGAAAGGGCTTGACTTTACTGTACATAAGTCTTATTATTTATAGGCTGTTGTGCTTATGTATTCAAGATAGCTAGAGCATTTTGGCGTATGTAGGCCTTGAAGTATTCATCATAAATACTGTTTCTTTGAGGGATGGACTTCACTATGAGTGGCCGTAATTGTTCTACAGAATTTGTCATCATTCCTTTCTTATTATCTTCAAACTTTTCCTATTCACTCAGTACAATGAAAATAAACTTTCTGTTCAAACTGGCTGTTTCATCAGTTGCATTGATACTTCTGGTTTAAAGGTGTGTTTTTTCATGTATCTGTGGTATATGTTCATTTTCTATCTTTTTTTCCATGTGTGTAATGCACAGCAATTTTAAATAATAAGCTGGTAGAAAAAATTTATTCTCAAGAAAATATGTCATCTTTTGGTGTTTTTAGAGCTGGAAAATAAAAAAAGCAACAACAAACAAATAAAACAACCTCTTACATGTTTTCTGTTTCCACATAAAGAAAACTTTTTTAAAGTTTACTTATTTAATGAGTACTTTTGGTATTGTAAATGGTTGTTCTATCTGTGAACATATTTGATACTGATTTTAAAGCACAGCCTTTCAAAATTCGATTTCTTTTATGCCAGTAATGAGGCTTTCTTGTACCACAGTTTTAACTCATTCATTCATTCATCATACTGAGATTTGTTTACTGAGAGGTCTTCTTGCTAGGTACTGTTAAGATTTGAAGACACACAATACTGAATGAAATATAGTCCTTGCATTCATGGAGTTAACATGTGTAGGTAGATTGGTAGACAGAATACAATCCAATAAAAATAACAAAACTATAGATAACAGTAAGCAAACTATAGATAACAGTATCTGCTATGAAGAAGTTAAGCCTGTGCAGTGGAATAGAGAGTAAATATATGGCAGAAATGATGGTTTAGTGAAGATAGTTAAGGAAGTCTGCACCAAGAAAATTACATTTCAGTTGAGATCCAAACTATGGGAACAGAGCATTCTCATTCTAGTCTGAGTAGATTATAAATGCACAGGCCCCCAAGTACATTTGATGAAGGTAAAATGTGATGAGGTCGGAGAAGCAGGAGCCAGTTCCTGTAAGGACTTACTTGACAAGCAGAAGTAGTTTGGATTTTACTGTAATCACAATGGGAAGTTACTGGAAGACTTTCCAATTATCTACCACCTAGGTGATATTGGTCTTTTATTCCATAAAAGGAGCATGAAGAGGAATAACTGAAGGGAGCTACATGACCATTGGGGCCCGTGCTGATTGCTTAGATATTTAAAAAAGACTTTGTTAGTTAAATAATAAAAGTGAATAAAATGCCACAAAACTGTCAAACTAACATCAGGGTCTAAAGGCCAAATAAGGTACGGTTCATAAAACTGTTGGCTTAGAAAAGGTTTAACTAGATACATCTTCACCATCCCCACCCCATCCCAGCAAAGCTTTTTTTTAGCATTCTTTCTGAATTAGTCTGCCTAGTTACTCAATGTAGAATAAATTCTCTCTTCTCTAGACATTTCTATTTTTCTCAGTTTTCTTGTACAAATAGCAGCTACTTTCTCACTTTCTCCTGGTGTGTTGCCCTCAGTAACTCAACCTTCCTCTTAGATGTCTGTGTACATCTACGACCATTTAACTCATTCCCTGTGGGCTTGTATAAAGTTGTCTCTTTCCTCCCAAGACTGTTACTTGCATGTATGTGTTTACCTGATATCATGTTATATTTTGCAAGCCAAATCTCTAAGCTATCCACCAGATCTCAAACCCATATTTAAAAATAACCACCAAAACCAAACAGTATCACAAAATTACCTTACTCATACTTAGAAACTTCGGTTTTATAACAAAAATAGAAATAAAGAGATCAATGTCTTTCTTTCAGTTCTCATTCATACTAAAAAAATTCAGAAAAATTACTGGTATAGAAGAAAATTGAGGCAATTGTCAAATTAGAAAATGATTTTTGGGAACGAATTAACTCTATATTACTCTGGTGTTTTTAGAAATATTAATGAATCATTGGAGATGTATAAAGTTTATTTACATTCTAGAACAAAAGATGTAGTCCAATAATAATGATATTTATCTCATGATATAGCATTAATTGTTATAATTATTAATGGATGAGTAATAGTACCTTAAAAGAGATTCTTGCCTAAAGCAGTGTATATGCCATAAAGTTAAGTCATGCAATAAAACTGTGGTTACTTTTTCTTTTTGTTATCTTTTTTTTGTATTTTTGTTTTAACTAGATGAGAAAGGCTGAAAATTTCCCCCAATTTTGGTTTGTTTCTTTTTAGCCTGATGGGATATACTTTGTAGGTAACTTGATGTTTTTCTCTTGGCAATCTTAGTATCTTGTCTTTGTCTGTAGTTTTGGTCAATCTGGCTATAATGTGTCTTGGAGAAGAAAGCATATTCACATAACAAAAAGACTTTTGACATACTTTTGACTAATATGGAGAAATAATATATAGATAACAAAATAGATTATTTTAGTCTCAAAAATAAATTAGATAACTGCACATGAGATCTCTGTTGCTATATGTACATTATCCTGAAGGGAAGTTTCTAGTGGTATTCCATTGAGTTCAGTTTCCAATCTTATTCTTCTAAAAATTTGTGATTTTTATTTTGAAAAGAAGATTGATATAGCATGATGTACAATCCACAAGTTAAACAAAGTATTTATGAATAATCTGGTCATATGGTTGGGATGCACTAAATCTCTCAGTATATAGAAATAATAGAATCAATCAGTCAGAGTAAATTAAATAAGAATTAATAAAAATTATTTTGTTTAGGTAGAAATTGGACTGCATATATACAAACTAATAGCTGATATCTTTAAGAAGATCTGATAATTTGAAGTAAATAATTTTCTTATATTATTATTTGTGACTATATAGGAAAGACTATTAGTAAATTTTGAAGTTAGAAAAATATCCAACTGGTTTTAGCATACTGCTTTGGTAATAATAGATAAGATTAGAGTTTCTGACTGTATTGGCAAAACTCTCTTTAATTTTGTATCCCCTTCTTGATGACTGCAGTAGATGGCATACAGACACATGCTCCACATTGAATGGCCATATGGCCAAAGTTGTGCAAACTACTTAATAAGAGACGGCATAAGTTACTAGAAATGTTTAATTGGAAAGAAGACTTACAGGAAACATAACTGTATTCAATTATTTGAATTGTAACCATATGGAAAAGGAATTATCTTTACATTATGAGCCTTCTATAGAGAATTGTGTAGAGAATTATACTACTATATCACGAAGACTTCTAACAAATAGAGTGATTCAAAAATAGAATTCTTGTTCACTGATGTCAGGAAGTACCGGGTGATATTTAAATAGAGACAAGACTTGTCAAGAGAAGTGTAGAGGGATTCAGGCATGAGGATGAATCGGACTACATTAGACTTGCAATAACTGTTTAAATCATTGCTTCAGTTCTGATTCTGTGTTGCAATGGGGTTAAGAGCAAACTAGGGAGTCAACATAGAGATCTTAAGTCAAAATTTAATTTTCTTCAGTTACTGACGTAATCTTGGCAGAAACAAAATTTCTGTATGAATTATTTAGGCAGTTCTGACAGGAAAGATAAGATCCATGTATTATCTGGGAAGAATCTTTTAAGTATAAAGAAAAATACTAAGGGAATAATGCATTACCTTTATCACTAGGGAAAAGTTGAACTATCTATTCAAAAGCTTTCTTCTAGCATCTGATAATCTACAGCTAACATGTTATTGCTACTTGAAAGGAACTTAAAGTGAGAGGTTTATCAGCTCCTTTTTATTTAGGATCAAACATAGATATGTGAATCCTGTCCTCTTTTCTTTTCAGATCAGGTCTGTTTTGTACACTCTTTACAACTAGTATTACACTGAACTTATTCTCAACTTATTTTTATGCAAGTGACTTCTTTCTAAAATGAAGTTTCTGAACTGCTCACTTTCTGTTCCTTCTTCTAAATTTTTAACTCATCATTGAATGTATTATTTTATAAACTGTACTCGTATTTCCTCCTTCTAAATCCTCTTCCTTATTGTGTTACCTAGTCTGAAAGTGACCAGTCTCCACTGTTGCCCAGGCTAATAGCACAGCCAGATAATGTTATAATCACAATTCTGCATTCCCTATAATTTATCTGTCTGTTCTCTCTTTTATATTCTCATTTATGTCTTTCATCAATTCTATTATACATATTTATTTTATTGTATATATTATGTATCGTCCACACTTTTTGCCTTTGCACATCTTTGTCCATCTATTTGAATATATTCTCTAACATCCAAATTCTGTTTGCCCAAACAGTTTATGCTCACAAGCTGCTTCCCCATGGAAAATATGGTGATCATCCCAGCCAGTAGGAATCTACCACACTCCCATAGTTCTTTCTCTATATTCTCTCATCACTAAAAGCCTCTGCCTTTTAGTAGTTATATATATGCATGTCTTACTTTTCCTGCAAGCTTTTTGTTTACAGAGAACAAGACCTTTGTCCTATTCATAATATTTTCCCACTTTACTGAGAAGAGTGTGCTTTGTGTATTATTTCTGCTTAATATTCATTCAGTGAATGCAGAGTAAAATTATTATTTTTAAGTTGGGCTCAATAGCGTGAAAAATAAGTAAACAAGATTCATAATAGAAAAATGCATAATACTTAAATGAACTCTGAATTTAAATTCAAATGGTATTTCTTCATTGATTTTGTATTAATATCATAGGAGATGGCAATGTAAGTTAAAATTTAGGGTTTAATTGAAAATAAGTAATTAAGCAGTTTGCACTTTGCAGATAAGGGCATAAAAATACCTAGTACATTTTTATTGTTGTTTTTACCAGAATGGATTATACCAACCTTCATAATTCACTTATACATTATTTAATGTCTTTATTCATTCAACACTTACTGAATGCTCACTGATATTATAGGCATTCTTAAGCTGGCAGATATACCATGAACAAGACAGACACCATTCTTGCATGCTGCCTTATTATATAAAAATAATGTAATATAATATAATATAATACGATATAATAGAGAAAGTGAGCTTTGGAGATATGCATATGTGTTTTGGGTGTGTGTGTGTACATGAACTACTCATCTACTGTTGTGAATGTTATCAAAACTAGTGAGTTGTATTGTTTCCTAGTCCATAATTCAGTATTCAAAATTGATTTTCACATCCAAGGAATCATTATGGGGCTATTTTAAAAATTCAGAATGAAAATATGACAAGAAGAATTACTGATCAAATAAATACCAACATTTTGAAAGAGTTCATTTAGAATTTTTTCTAGAGTAACTTGGTCCTTGGACTCCATTCATTTTTAACCCAAATATATTATATTATTGGGTTGTCAGAAAAGTCATGGCATATTTTTCTATGCAAAAATGCATTATGACTTTTCTGACAACTCAATAGTTTCATTATAGAATGATTATTAAATATCACATCACTCAGCTCTATGAAATAGCATCATAAAGTTGATATGTATGCTAGGTTCTTAAGAAAATCCTTGGGCTACACATTTTATACTTTTCTTTTTGGTGCTGGATTCTGTCAAAAGAACAAGAACTTATTTAGGAGGAAAAACTAGAACTAACTACGCACAAACTAGATACAGTCTAACCACATTTCAGTAACACAAAAGAAGGTAGATAGAGCCTTAAACATCTGTAGTATCTCAGAGATAACATATCCATATTGGTGATCAGGGAGGAATAAAATAAAGAGATAAGAACCTAGGGTAGTGTTGAGATAATAAGAGGTAGTGTGGTGGGAGAGTAGTGAGTCAATTAATTTTCCTAATCATATTCCTTATTTAAGATTTTTTTTAACTAAACTACCTAAATGTGCCTTTTTGTTTATAGCACTTAAAGTATAGTTTGTTCTCTGACCCCCTTGGCTTTTTGTAGAACTAATTTTGGATATGGAACCCACCTATATCCACTATATTGATCTTCAATACATTTTCTTTCTTTCTTTCTTTCTTTCTTTCTTTCTTTCTTTCTTTCTTTCTTTCTTTCTTTTTCTTTTTGAGAGAGACTTTTGCCATAGGGAGTGTGTGCTTGCTGGAGAGACAGAGACAGAAAGCAAGAAATCCCTCTGGGGGGAATGCCCACATTGCAGTCCTTTCTCCTTCATTCTTCTCTTGGGAATCTTGGGCATGAATGCACATGTACCGCCTGTGGGTTTTAAGCTACTGGGTCCAGGACTCGAACAGCAGTTGGCTACATGGGAGTCCAGCAACGTAAATTATGGCATCTGCTGACCCCGATCTTCAATAAATTTTAAAACAGCTTTCTATTACATATAAAAAAGGGGAGAGAACACACATTGACCTTGTTTTATAGAGGCCCAAACTGTAATGGAAGAATACCAAGATAGCTAACAGCTACTTTAGAGGATGATTTTTTTTTCCTTTCATCTTTGCCTGAATCACCCAGGAATGTTTGTAATAAAATAATAAATGTTTATAATTTTTTTTTGATATTTAATGTTTTACACTGATTCACAGAATATTTCAATTCTTTGTATAGTATTTATTCAGAAAGTTCTTAGAAAGTGAGATACTAGGTTAAGCTTATCCACAATATAAAAGGCATGGATTGAAATATAAATCTTCATAATAAAATGGGTGAGTGGCATTTCTTTGGCTAGAGGCTTTGGTACTGTCCTTTGGTGCTGCACACATGAGGCAGAATGTGGTTCTGAAAGGCAGCCTTAATTTCAGCCGTGTGTTCATGTTTAAAACCAAGTACTTATTTTTATGCATTTGTTTTCTCTCTTTTAAAACTTTTCCGCGGAACTTTCAAAAGGTCCTTTAATGGACCAAATAACGCAATATAGTATAATTAACCTTATGTATCATAACTCAGCTTCAATGATTTTGAAGAGTTTCTATTATTATATTATTTCTTCCCTCCCGCTATTTTGCCTTTTGGTTTTAATGGAAACCTCATATGTCATTTCATGTGTAAGTGCCTCATAATGTAGTTCTAACCAATAAGGACATCTGAGTGGTGTATTTAGTGTTAGGACTACTGTTAAAAAGTACCACACATAGATGGCTTTAGGGACCAGCAGTTAGCATAATGGCTATGTCGCTGGACTCCCATGTAGTCGACCGTGGTTCGCGTCCTGGACCCGGTGGCTTAAAACTCACTCCGGGATGGGACCAGCAGTTAGTGTAATGACTATGTCGCAGGACTCCCATGTAGTCAACCGCAGTTTGTGTCCCAGACCCAGTGGCTTAAAACTCACGCCGGGCGCGTGTGCGTGTGTGCCCAAGATCCCAAGAGGAGAACGGAGGAGAAGGGATTGCGGTGTGGCCATCCCCCCTGGGGGGTGATTTCTCGCTTTCTGTCTCTCTGTCTCTCTCTGTCTGTCTGGCAAGCATACATGCCCTATAGCGAAAACCTCTCCAAAAAAAAAAAAAAAACACCTCACGCCAGGCGTGTGTGTGTGTGTGCGTGCCCAAGATCCCGAGAGGAGAATGGAGGAGAAGAGATTGCGGCATGGCCTCCCCCCTGGGGGGTGATTTCTCGCTTTCTATCTCTCTGTCTCTCTCTGTCTTTCTGGTGAGCGCACACGCCCTATAGCAAAACCCTCTCAAAAAAAAAAAAAAAAAAAAAAAAAAAAAAACAGAAAAAATAGATGACTTTAACAGCTGAAAGTTATAGTCTCCCAGTTCTGGAGTATAGCAGTCTGGAAAGAAGGATCCAGCAGATCCATGCTCATTCTGAAGGTGCCAGGGAAGGAACTGTTCGATGCTTCTCTCCTTGGCCTATATGTACACATGCACCAGGGGTGATGATCAAGGCTCCAGGTCCAGTACTTGAATCATGGTCAGCTGTGTGTGAGTGTAGTGCCTTAACCACCATGCCACCTACTGACCCTGAGAATTGAGGGCAAGGACTCCAACATACTTTTTTTGGGGTGGGGGAGAATCATTAATAGAGTAGAACTCTCCCTCATTATCCAAAAAAAAATTAATTAATATTTTTCATGTTTTATCAACTGTCAATGTAGTAATTTGTTTCTAACTAATTTGAGTTGCAATGAGTTAGTTTGTTTAACTTTTGTTAACATCATTGTTAATATATGGATTTTAAAATATTTAATGTGTTTTGTTTCCTGATTTATTTTATTATTTTACTGTTTTTTAGACATTGTCTCACTGTGTTGTGATCTCCCTCCTTCAGTCTGTCAGCAGGGACTATAGGGGACATCATCATATAGACATCTTTTTTAGACAGAATCTCACTGTGTTGCCCCAGCCAGCCTGGAGTGTGTAGTCCTCCAGCCTCAACCTCCCCAATCACTGGAATTACAGATATTCACCACTGCTTCCAGCCTTTATGTTGGACTGAGAATAAAACCTGGGCTGCCCATGTGGTCCCAGCCTATGGAGCATCTCAGCAGTGAGCACCACTGCAGCCAGGCCAATATTCATTGCATTCTGATCCATTATAGTCATGGTTCTTTTTGATGCCAAAATTGTTACATCTGGGACTCGTTGGAGTTCCTTCTACTTGGATCTGACAACTTCAGTGCTAGTTAGCTTGTGTGCAAGGCTCATCTTCTATGTATCACCCATGTTCAAAAGTCAGCAGCTTCTCTGGGAAACTGATCTTTAAGTGACAATTAGAGAATTAGTTTTTGGATAATACAACCTTGGTACTAGGTGTCAAATTTTGACTTGTTAAAAAAGTCTATTTTTATTTTTTTAAATTTTTGCTAGATGGCATGTGTGGTCATGAGAGAGACAGAAAGAGAGAGAAAAAAAGGAGGAAGGGAGACAGAGAGAGAGTAAATGCCACTCAACTCTTTCTTTCATTGCTCCATCAGGATTTTGGGGACGCGCACACACACCAGCATGTTTATTAAGTGACTGGGCCTGGGGCTTGAACTTATATTAGCCATGCGGGATCTGGTTTCCATTCACCACTGTGCTACACAAGCAACCGCCAATTTTGTTTTTTAATGAAGTCTCATTTCAGACTTTCTAACTCAACTATTGATTTCAATAGTTGTTTCAAATGTTGTCAGCTAGCAATCTTGATCATCTCTTGTTGACTCTTAATTTTTTAAAAATTCTCAACAAGTGAGGAAGAGTCCTAGTTACAAATATAATATCCAAAATAACCTAAATTTGAAAGGAATTTCTGTTATTGATTTAGGCCTCTAAATGGTCCTTCACCCACTGGCTTACTTTATTTTTTAGAATAACCAAGGAATTCAGTCGTCAGAAAGATATAAATAAATGTGTACAACATACATTTGTTGTAAATTATGAGCCACAGACTTATGTGTGGGGATTATGCATGTTTTCATGTATATTTTATTATCCTGTTTTGTGAGAGTCTGCAAATTACTCTTTAGTAGAGGTAGACTTGCAGATTAAAAAAAGAAATTACTTTAAACATTTTTAGAGTTGGCATATATTTCAACAATGTCTATTCCTAAATTTCACATTTTCTTTCATCTTCAAGTTAAATATAGGCACATATATCCCTGTGGTTATCTAGACAAAGATAAATGCCAGGACACAAAATGAGAGAATATACAGTTTTAGTAGAATAATTTATATCTGATGGAAATGAAATCTATTTGTAAATTCTTGAACATGGAATTGTAGTGCCTGTGAACTGTATCTTCTCTGGAGGCAGAGCCTGGCTGTCCTGATTTAGTAAGTATAAAATCAAATCAAAAGATAAGTGTAGGTTCTATTTCTATTGTGCCATTTATTTCTGTCATTATTTCTGGAGTAGCCAATCCATGCTCTTCTCTCTTGCTGGAAGCTATAGTCATATAAGCTGATAGTAGCAGAGGACTGTAGTACAACTGCACTGTTAAGATTCTAGCCATACACATTAAAATAGATTAATTTCCTGCTTACAATTTGTAAAACACTTTCTTTGTCTGGAAGAATAGGGAAGAATAGTATTTATGTATATTGTGGCTGTTGGTACTAGGACATTAATCTGATTGAATGACTATAATTCTGTATAAATAGGGGAAGGCAAAACTATATTTGCATATTAAACCAGAAATATAAAATAGTTTTTTTAATAATTTCCCAGCAATAAGAAGTAGATGTGCAAGATCCATATATAAAGGCTAACGTTCATTGTACTATCCCCGATACTCTTGGATTCGCTATGGATCTAAGATATCTCAATCTAGCAGACCTGTGAGTGGGAATATAGCCAAGTACATTTTATGCTACTTTGTTCCATTACATTATGGACCAGCTCCAGCTGGAATAATTAGAAAGAAATATGCCTAAATAATGAACACATACCTTTGGTTTCAAATATAGACTAGGATTAGCCATCATCCTGGAGAAATATGAACATATTAGCACATGATACAATGAGTAGAAATCCTATAGAAGAGAAAAACTGCCAAAATTGTTATGTATTAAAATTCTGACTACTTCCCAGCTACATGATTCATAAACTGTGGTTTCATGAACTGCAAATGGTGATGTCATGGCAATAAAACTTTAAAAAAAGTTTAAGTTTTTAATCCAAAATATGTAATGATGCACAGGTGTTTATATATACTAAAAACTGTCCTGTTGAAATCCTTCTTGTTACAACTTTATGTTTTTCTACCTTTTTATGTAAGATTTAACTTGTTTTTTCTTAATATTTTTATTTTACTAAGCATTAGCCTTCTTTATGTTCGTTGCTGTTGTATTTATCCTAGTGCATTTAATAGCAGCTTAAATAAAGTCACTGTTTGACCTCAGTTCAAATCCTGTGCCTGAACAATGTGAAATATGCAGGACACACAGGAAAGGGCCCAAGATCCAATGGGCTGGCAGGCAGGAGGAGGGAGATCAAAGTGTGACCAAACCCTGTGGAGGGTTTTCACCTCTCTCTTTCTCTCTTGCTGTCTCTTTTACTCTAATTAATGTGCATGTGCTCACTCTATCACAAACAAAGGAAAAAAAATTAAAGAATGCCATTATATTGTTCTCTGACTTAAAAATATGTCTTAAATATAACCTTGGTTAATGAAATACTGCAGGGAGTTTTCTTATTTTCCCTTGACGCTTTGCTTCTGTTTCTATCTGCCGTGGTGGGGAAGGCGTTGTGAGCACACATATTTATAACACTAGAATATAACGATCAGGATGCCTTCAAAATAGCACCGTCTAACTTCAGAAATCAAGGCCTTCTATGTCTGTATTTTTCCAGTAGTAACTTCATGATAAAAATAATTTATCTGCACTTTGCTCAACATTTTATTGTACGAGTATTAGCTCAGTGAACAAGTTGTAACACGTATCATTAGAGGTGATAAGAGAGGGTAACTGCTTCAGATGATTCTATGGAAATGAATTACATATAGAAAAAAAACATTTGTTAGGAGGTGCTGATGTCTCGATGTTTATTAAAAAAAAAAAAAGCAAAGATTTATAACTAATATACCGGGTTTTCTGTCCAGTGGTCCTATTTCCATATTTTCATTTCTTGTCCTGTGGCTGTTTGCTTTCTGCCTCCCATGTGAGCTTCTGTGATAATTGCTTAACTTTCAGAAAGAGCAACTGAAATAGAATGTTATAACTGTTCCTTACTTAAAGGAATATTTACCAGAAAAGAAAAATATAATATGTATTACATTTTATTTATCTATTAATGTACACTAATGGTTCAGATATAGTGTTTATGATTTATTTTAATTTCAGTTGTGATGTTTTTAAAAGTTTTGCTATGAGCGTATGTGCTCACCAGAGAAAGACAGAGAGAAAGGAAAGTGAGAAATCCCCCAGGTGAGATGGTCATGCTGGAATCTCTTTTCCTTCAATCTCCTCTTGGGATTTTGGGCATACACACACACATGCCTAGCATGTGTGTTTTTCAAACCACTGGGTCCTGGACTTGAACTGTGTAGTTTGCCATTTGGGATCCAGTTCCTTAGCCACCATGCCATTGGCTGGCCCTAGTGCTGTTTAAAATGAATGATTAATAAATTAGAAATATAAATATAAAAATTTCCATCCCAGTTCTGGCCCTATAACTTTATAGTTAAGTCTGTTCATGAAAGCTTGGTCCCACATGGCTAATCACAGTTCAAGACCCAGCCCTGGCAGCTTGAAAATCATGCTGGGCATGTGTGTATGCATCCTAAAGTCCTGAAAGGATAAAAAAATGAAAGATGAGAGATTGTGGTGTGACCATCCTCTATTGAGGGGTGGGTTTTCTCTTGCCCCCTTTCACTCTCTGTTCTTATCTCTCTGATTCTCTCTCTTTCTGGTGAGCATATGCACCTTCAGGCATAACATTTTTTAAAAATGTTGAGACCAGCAGATAGTATAATGGTTACATCACTGGACTCCAATGTAATCGACTGTGTTCGAGTCCGAGGCCCAGTGGCTTAAAACTCACGCTGGGCGCGTGTGCGTGCGTGCCCAAGATCCCGAGAGAAGAATGGAGGAGGAGGGATTGCGGCATGACTATCCCCCCTGGGGGGTGATTTCTCGCTTTCTGTCTCTATGTCTCTCTCTGTCTGTCTGGCGAGTGCACATGCCCTATAGCGAATAAAAACCTCTCCAAAAAAAATATATATCAGATTTCCAGAAATATTTCAATGTGAAACATATTGTATGTCTTTAGAAATATTGGGACCAGCAGATGGCGTAATAGTTATGTCACTGGACTTTCTCTTGGCCAACTGCTGTTCCAGTCCCGGTCCTGGGGGCTTGAAACATGCTGGGCACGTGTGCATGCATGACCAAAATCCCGAGAGGAGAGTGGAGGAGAAGGGATTGCAGTGTAGCCATCCCCTCTGGGAGGTGATTTCTTGCTGTCTGTCTCTATGTCTCTCTCTTTCTCTTGTTAGCATGTGTGTCCTATAGCAAAAATCTCTCAAAACAAAATAATTTAAGAGATGGAGAAATAATTGGTTAAATCTTAAGTACTCTATATTTGACTTCCCATTAGAGGTCTTACCTGAAAATATTGAAGTAATTATGTTAAATATTACACAGACAATTTAAAATGTAGAATGAATAACTGTTGGGAGCCACATTTATGATAGCTATGCAAAGTATTTTCTTGATTCTGTGATAAAATATTAAAAGAGTTATAGTGTTTTAAAATTTTGCTTGGCAAAAATAAAATGCAATTTGGGAGATAATGATAATGTGAAATATAATTTTTCTAAATGTATGTAAAGTTATGTATTATTTAGGTTTTTAAGATACAACTGGGTCACCTTGAATTATGACCTAAAGGCAGTGTATTCATATATTGTATAAATAAAGTGTCATAAAAATTATAATTTTATTGTTACATCTATAATTGAGTAGCATCATGGGTGGGATTCAGAACATTTTAAAATATTATCCATATATTTTTGGTAATATTACTTATTAGAAGAACTGTACTCAATTAAGTCCTTAAAAATGTTTAACCAACCTGACAAAGTACAAAATGAGCTTAGCTAATGTGGGCTCAAATTCTCTACATTTTAACTTATCTATGGTGATGAAAAATCACTGGTAAGATAACCTTTATTAAAAATAATAAATTAATCATCCACAAATTATCTTTCCACTTAAGTAACATTTCCTGTTTTATTAGTTTGCCTTTTCTGTGATCATATATATATCATGACCATTCATATCCTAAGTTCATTGAGAGCATGATCTCTGTCTGATTAACGTTTATACTGTCTTTAGAGCTGAACATGAACGTTATACTTAAATAAGATACTTAATACATGTCTGTATAAATAATTGAATGAATAAATAATCTCTACCTTCTGTTCATTTTTGTTGTGCTGTTGAGACTAAAACTATAGCAAATTTGATTGGCACCTTGGGTTCATTCTGTAAGAAAATCAACATTGTTAATCTATTATTGAAAAATTAAAGATTAGATGAAAGTTGGAAACCAGTGCACGATTACTCAGATTAATTTGGGAATTCTTGGCATGAGGAAGCCTTGGAAGGAAGAGGGAATTATTTGTATTTGTGATTCATGAATATGATGTTCTCGAACAGTCACAGATTCCTGGAGACTGTACAGACACCCATACTTGTGCTGTAACTCATTCTAGACTTCATTTCTATAAGTAAAACAACAACAGTGCATTATTTATTTATTTCTTGACTGAAAGAAATGATAAAAATACTATCACCAGTCTGTGGACAAATGTGTTAACTTTTAAGTTTGAGATTTAAGTTTATTATTGCATATTTGAAAATTATAATAACAATAATAGGTTCTTAACGATTATTTACTCATTTTACTTATTAATATTATTATTATTATTATTTAATTTGCTATAAGGTATGTGCACTCATCAGATAGATACAGAGAGAGACGGAAAGTGAGAAAGCAAGTCACCAGGTTGGGGACCCTAACCACCATCAGCCATGTAGGAGTCCAGCACCTTAACCACCATGCCACATGCTAGCCCCAATAAAAGTAGTTTTAAAATCTTTTTCTTTCAGTCAGACTTGCTACATAGCAATCATAGCATACACATAAATAATAATTGTCTAAATTTAGTATTTACTGATGACATATATTTATTATCCTAGTGATAGTTTTGAGGAGAAAATAGACTATTGCTTCTTTTTTTTTAAAGAATTATTTAACTTTATTTATTATTATTGTCATTATTATTTTCCAGCTTGATCAGAGAGATACAGAGAGAGAGAGAGAGGAAGTGAGAAAGCAAGCCACCAGGTCCGAGACTTGAACCGTGGTTGGCCATGTGGGAGTTTAGCACCTCTAACCACTGTGCCACTTGCCGGCCCCAGACTATTGCTTCTTAGTAGCTCATGTCAAAGTTACCCGTTCAACCTAAAAAAAACAAAAACAACTACATCTTCTTAAGCTCCTAGTTGCTATTCACATTTGACATCATGAATTCTGCTTACTTAAGCTATTCAAATCTGTTGCATAAGCAAGGATTTGAGAGAAAGTGCTCATCTCACTGTGAAATCTGCACAAGAGACAAAGTGGAGGGTGAGTGTGAGAGGGAAGAATACAGGAAAGGAAATTTGGGGAAAAATGGAGAAGATATTTGCAGGACACAGATATAGTTTATTATCTGTTGATGAAGATGTGTTTAGTATTCTCAACTGGACTGAGATGTGTATCATGCTGGGTAAAGTCTCTTTATAATCTAAATGATGGATAGTGATTCAATGTATAAATAATAATAATGATAAAAAAACTACAAATAAAACCAAAAAAAAAAAAAAAAGAATTCTGCACTCCACAAGACCTTCAAGGAAATTCTGAAGAAAAGTTGGTGTATCAGTGTTTGGTATTGATAGGGCCAACTGTGCTCTATGTTCTAAATTCTGGAGATGGCATTTGATCTTCATTTGAAAGTCTTGCATATTGCTTTAGAATACATCTTCTTGAGTTTTATTTTCAGCTGTGAGCCTCAGTCATAATGGTAGGATAACTGATGATAATTCAATAATTTTGTTCTAAAAATCAGTTATCCTTAGAAAGTGATTAGATTTATTGATCTCTCTATCCATATACCTAATGTAAGGGTAGCAAAAGTCAATTCTCTATTCTTTACCAGATGGAAAACAGAAACAAAAGCAAGTAATGAATAGTTTCTTTAAAAAAAAGAAATTTTAGCAAGAACCTTATCACAGGTCCTGTAAAACACCCTCCCTTCTTAGTGTGTAGCTCATACCTTGAAGAGGCATCCCTACTAGGCTTCACTCACCTTATAGGGAAATCATTCTATTGGAACATCAGTGTATCATTGAACCCTTGTAGAGGATTTTGCAGAATCCCTTTTAACAAGGTGGTGTCTGGGACCACCAGTAGGCATAATGACTATGTCGCTGGACTCCCATGTAGTTGACTGTGGTTCAAGTCCCGGACCCAGTGGCTTAAACTCAAGCAGGGCGCGTGTCGTGTGTGCCCAATCTCTCGAGAAGAGAATGAAGGAGAAGGGATTGTGGCATGGCCATAGCCCTTAGGGGATGATTTCTTGCTTTCTGTCTCTCTGTCTTTCTCTGTCTTTCTGGTGAGCACGTGCCTTATAGCAAAACCTCCCCCAAACAAACAACACAAACAAACAAACAAAACACAAGGTGGTGTCTTGTTTACACATGTAATTTTAGATTCTTTATTGCTGTTTAACATATTTTTGTATTTTCGAAGTTCTGTAAATTCTTATAAAGTATCCCTTTTTGCTTAAAATTCCATGGTTTAACATTCTTTACATTGCATCTGTAACAGATTTTTGGCACCTCTTTCTGATTCCTGCAAACGCACGTCACGTTGTGAAAGTAAGATTTGGCAATTATTGAGTTAACGTGATCTGTGTAGAGGAGACAGACTACACCATCTGATTTGGATTCAAAATGAATCTTCATTTAGTCCTCAAAGAGGTATTATGAGATGCTGTCAGTCACTAGTTATTGAACGACAGCTTATTTTCTTGAAATGTATTCAGAGTAAGATTCTTTTTCTCAGCTCTTTCATTTCTTTAGCTTCCCTGATAGTATTTGCTTTAAATAAAATGTTTTCAAATCACCAAAGATGATTCCTCTATCTATCTATTGTTAAGGTAGTCAGGAGAGTTCAACTTTTCTGAAAATGGGAAGGTGGTTTTATAGAAATAACAGTAAACACACACACACACACACACACACACACACACACACAATTGGAAACTCAAAAGCATTTTATATTAGCTAACCCTGAGAGTTGGAATTTCTGAGTTTATAAGCACAAATGTTCACTAGTATCATGCTGTAGGTATCTTCTTAGGGAATAGTTTTATCCAGCTGTGGACACACACTCTCTCATTAAAATAGCCATCACTGTCTCACTTTCAGTTTCCAAACTAAAAGTAAGTACACATAGTCATTTTGGTTAGAATCTCTGTAGAAAACCATGTTCTCACAAAAATATGTGAGTGTGAGGACTGTTGAATAATATTCAGTCTTAAAAATAACATGGTTTTCAGAAAGTAACTCAATAATACGTAAAGGATTATTTTGAAGGGTGATTATTTTGAACCATGTAAGAAAAAAATACTATCCTCTGGAGGAAAACAGAACCGAAGACATATTGAAATTGATAGGCTGTGGAGAGAACTTAGTGCTATCCAGGTCTTTTATTGAGTATTTCCATGATCTTGGTAGCATTTCATTTACTGCCTCAGTTTTCCTTTTATAAGTTAGAAATGGTAACTGTGCTGCATACTTACAGAATTTTTATCCGGCAAAAAGAATAAAAGAAAAGCTGTGAAAAATTTAAAATTTGATTTTGTAGCTCTATATCCAAAATACTGCTTGGATTATAAGTGTCATTGTTTCTCTGCTTACTCCCTGGTTTAAACATTTGATGTCAATTCATTTAGCTAGCTCTTAATTCTTTGTCTAAGATGTTGAGGAATGAAACAAAAATTGAAAGACTTATTCATGGCCCAGCAGATGGCATGTAGGTTAAGGTAGCTGGATCCCACATCACCAACTGTGCAGTTTAAGTCCTGGATCTGGTGGGTTGAAAATCATGCTGGGTGTGTATATGTGCATGCCCCAAATCCTGAGAGGACTCTGGAGGAGAAAGGATTGTGGCTTGGTCATCCTCCACAGGAAGTACTTTCTCAATTTCTCTCCCTCAGGGGTGTGTACATGCCCTATAGCAAAACAAAAAACAAACAAAAGCTTATTCATTTTACTAAACAAGTGATCTCTTAAATATGTATTTAGAAAATTGTTAAAACAACAATATAAAACCATAAAAATGAATTCCATTTAAAAATTTGGAGAGAAATGGGGCTGGCAAGTGGCGTGGTGGTTAAAGGCACTAGACTCCCACATGGCCGACCACGGTTCAAGTCTCGGACCTGGTGGCTTGCTTTCTCACTTCCTCTCTCTCTCTCTGTCTCTCTCTGATCAAACTGAAAAATAATAATGATATAATAATAAATAAAGTTAAATAAAATAGTTCTTTTAAAAAAAATTTGGAGAGAAAGACTTTTAAAAATGTGTTCAAGATTTTAAAATATTAGCTCTCATTAAGACTGTAGTACTAGATTCCCACTCTGTGGTGTAGTGGTGACGGGCTGCTCAAAAGAAGCTGGATCCCACATGTCACTTGTGATTGGATTCTTCCAGCTCAGTCTGAAACACACCAGGCATGCACACAAGTGCTCAGGATCCAACAGGCTGGGGGATTGAAGGAAGAAGTAACAGTGTGACCAGAACATGTGAAAGGTGCTTATCTATCTCTCTCTCTCTCTTTGAATATCTATCTATATCTATCTATCTATCTATCTATCTATCTATCTATCTATCTATCTATCTACCTACCTACCTACCTACCTATCCACACATACACACACATATATTTATATACCATGTGCACACACATGTAATCTATCATGAATAAAGAAAAAAATAAACAAAAAGGGTTGTAGTCGTAAACCTTTTTAGTGTCAGAGAATCAGATTATCTTTATTCATTTATTTTGTTGTTAAATCTTATCAGTCCTCTAAAGCAGTATAGCCTTATGAGAAACTTGAATTGTTGACATTTCTGCTCTCATTTTTTTTTAGCAAAATCTACATCAGAATAAATGCCAGGACTGGCGAGCATAGTTAGGAAGGAACTCAGAATTAAGCACAAGAAGAACCGCATTTTCTAATTATTAGGAACATAACTTTTTTCTATCCTTTATATGAGGAATGTCTTATACTAGGTAAGAGGAAATACTGCAGTCATTATCTAGTTCATCTGATTATGATCTGTATATTTTCTATAACACATTTCTTCTTTATTTTGCCAGCTCAACCTTTGTTATGCAGAAGTAAATTCTCGCCCTTGACTCATTACGTTATTTTCAATATTGTTCAAGTGAAGCTGCTTTTTCTTACTTACTAACTTTTTAATTTACTTATAAATCTCTAATAAGCACTCAGTTTATTTACAATGAAAACGAGGACTTTGACCATGACATAGTACTTTGAGTTATGTGATCCTTCTTTATCTCATTTCTTGCTTATAATTATTTTTCACTAATTCTTTTTTGTACCATTTGTATGAATGTATATCCTGTAGAAGTCGATTGACCTTGATTTTTTTAAAACATTATCAAAGGAGTACAGTGTGTACTCATGAGGAATTGTTAAGTCTGTAAGCCAGTCACGATGCCTGCGTGTAAAGTAGTAGAATGGGAGAGAGACATCAAGTGTATAATGATTTCCCGGAATCTGATCCATGAACAAATGGGCAAGCCATTTGCTTCAGAGGAGAAACTAGTTAGTGTAAGTTTTTTGCTTTGTAAACGTTGGCTTTATAAAGAGATTTTACTTACTGTAGTCTTGAAATTTAAAGTATGTTACAAGGGGACTTCAAAAAGTCTGTAGAAAAATTGAGTTTAAGTATAAGTTTATTTTGTTGTAAAACATTTTAAAATCTATGCATAGTTTTTTTATATATAATACACATTTTCCATGAACATCTTATTGACCTTTCATTTTCCTTCTTTGATCTAAGTATACTGTGTCTTAACTTGAAATGTTACATGTCACCCCATATCTAACTGACAAGACCACTCATAGGGTAACCTACTAGATTCACTAAAATACACACTTGTAGAATGTGCAAGGATCTCCCCAGGTTAGAGAATGAGTGGGTTGGAATAGAAAGACAGCTTAGGGAGCCCCCAGGGCTCTGTAGCATTAAATAATTCCTACAAGGTGATTTAGACAGCCCATATCTAACAGCTAGTCATAACCCACCAATAACTTTGCTTCCTCAGGACCAGCAGTTGGTGTAATGACTATGTCACTGGACCTCCATGTCATAGACTGTAGTTCAAATCCTGTACCTGGCAGCTTAAACTCGTGCCAGGCATGTGTGCATGTGTACCTAAGATCCTGGGAGGAGAATGGAGGAGAGGGGATTGCAGTGTGGCTGTTCCTCCGGGGGGGTTATTTCTCGCTTTCAGTCTCTCTGTCTCTCTCTGTGTTTCTGGCGAGTGCATGTGTCCTATAGCAAAAACCTCTCAAAAAAACAAAAAATAAAAAACTTTACTTTCCTACTATAGCAATACCCCATAGGGGAAAAAATCCTTATGATAATAATCCTGCATTAATAGATGATAATTTAAATTCAAATTTCTTTTCCAAAAAGCAGAACAAATGCAGACTTATAATGGCTATTTTACGGTTAATGCCAAAACTAAGTGAAAAAATGATTCTTGGAAAAGTTGGGAAGAAAAACTGTCAATCAATTCAGATATATGAAACAGCAAGTGAAGAGTGATGCATTTTTTATTTATAATAAAAATTTAGAAATAAGCAACCAATAAATTGTTTAATAACATTAAGAGAAACACCACATGGAAACTAAACCACTCTCCTGCCCTTCCTTCCCCATGCTGTGATGTAGCCAGAAGACCCCATTAGGGAGGGCCCTTGATCTTAGAGACTCAAAATCATGAGCCAAATAAGCCTCTATTTTTATAAATCACCCAGGTATGTGTATTTTCTATTATAAGCCATAATATGGACCAGACACCAATGAAAAAAATATTGTAAAGGGAAAAATCTGTTAAGTCAATGGGAATACTCATGCAGCCGTATACTTACTCTTCGTTTGGAAGTTTCTTCCACTCATTTACCTTTGAATTTATTTATTTAAAAAAGGGGGTTATACAACCACTGGATAGTGAAAATTTGCATTTCAAGAGTTTTGACACCCATGGACAGATAGCAGGTACACTTTTCAGCAATACTGAGCAGTTAAACTAAAAATTGCTGAGGAGTGGGAATACTCAAACGCTTCTTAGGGGCTAGAATATATCCTTGGCACTTGTCTTTATAATATCATGCTGTTTAGAAAATGGAGACTCAAGAACTACTACAAGATGAAAATAGATGCCAACCACTTGCTGCCTGCTGAGATTTGCCAGTGTGAGTGGAAAGTAAAGAGGAGTACTTGTGGGAAAATGAGGTAAATATGAATATGTTAACAGATGGAAAGCCACTGTTATTTTGACTTCTGTGATGTACTCTCGAGCTTTCAGCTTTGTCTGTCACCATCTGTACTTCTCTGTACATACACGGTGGACCTTAATGCTGTGTGAGACAGGATTTAGAGCAGTTCTCTGTAGCATCTGTTTGAAACATGGGGTCTCAGATAAATAATTAGAATGGATTCTTAAAATTGAAGCCTCTGAGTTGAAGGTCAGCTTTGGACATGACAATCATGGAGCAGAATGAGTGAAAAGAAATGAAAAAGGCAGCTGTAGTGATCATAATTATGGTGATTGTGTGTGTGTATTTGAAACAGGCCCTTGCTCATCAGTGTTCCTGATTGAGAGCGTGACAAAGGCAGGACAATTGGTGGAAAGGGAAAAGGGAGAACAATATGGAATGCATGAAATATATGGTCACTGAAAATAAATATGATGTAGAATAGCAGTAATAAAAATCAGCAAGGTAAAAAAAATGACTTGTGAGGTGTCTTATGGCTTGCAGAAAAGGAAATATGCAGTGAATAAAGGCATTCAAGATGAAGTTCTTATAGCTCTGGTTGTCATGATCTGGAAAATAAAACATTAAAAACTTAAAAGAAAACCTTTTTGTTCTTAAAATTTTGACAGTATGCCATGAAGTGTCATTTCAGTATCACAAATACCTTTTGCTATATTGTCATTTTAAAAAGAAAAATTAATATTTTTAAAAGAGAATGTTATGGAAATGGAAATTGCCAAAATAATTTCCTCTAGTTCTTTCTTTCTTTCATTAATCTGCACCCATTTTCAGCAAATCCTCGTCTGTACCTTCAAAATATATCTAGAATTGGACCAGTTTCTCAAAACCGATAATATCCTGTTGCAACCAAGAGTATCAATGTAGTTTACTAATGAATCTTTTGATCTCACCTTATTGTCTATAGTTTATCCATACAGGCATTAGCATCATTAGCAGGTGGTCAATAATTTTGAATGAATGAATGATGAATGAATTGAGAAGAAAGAGAATGATATTGTGTTTTTTTAAAAAAATATTCTTCTATGAACAAGAGATGTAGAGAAAGAGAGAACTCTCAACAAGTTTCGATACTAAATCTACTGCCAGCCTCATCCAGCTTTAGACCATGTGTGTGTGTGTCCCAGCATACTAGACAGGTCTCCAGATGTTACCCACGAACCTTCCCATACGTGTCAGCCTTGCAGAGGATCACGTTTTACCACTGTGCCACTGTTGATCCCCCAGGGTATCATGTTTGTCACAGGTTTCCTTATGTTGTAGTCTAGAAACTTAAATCCAGATTAAGTTTGTAAAATGAATCAACATTACATTTAAGAATTAGAAACATCTAGATTTTTCAGAGTTGGGATAAACTCTAGTCCAATGGTCTCTGTGCCAAGTGAGGAAGATGGACCACAGAGATGTAGGTGATATATTGTAAGTCCTAGTTTTGGGGGGTTAGAAGTTTTAGCCTTACAGAGACAGAGACAGTGAGCAGAAAAGTGAGAAATTACCTCCCAGGAGGGTGGCCATACTGCAGTCTCTTTACCTCCATTTTCCTCCTGGGATCTTGAGCTTGCACGCACATGCGATGGAGTGATTTTCAAGCCACCAGGTCTGGGACTCAAACCACAGTCAGCCATGTGGGAGTCCAGCGATGTAGCCACTATGCCATCTGCTAGCTCCTGTAAGTGCTAGTTTTATTTAGAACTGGAACCAGTGTTTCCTTGAATGTACCATACTACCCCCAGTATAAAGATGAAAACTATTGGCAAGAAATTCGTTGATGTCTGGTGCCATGTGAAATGCTGTTTTTGTAAATGGTCCTCAGCAGAAACTTTATAATTCTTCACAGATTTGTCAATCTTTGGAAAACTCTCCTCTGTTCACCTCTTTCTAAACCTCTCTCATTCCTGGCACCATATCATTTCCTTTCATTCCTGGAAGTCAAAGAACCCTGATTCAAAGCTTCTTTTTTAGCCTTGTATTTTTTTTTTACCTAGAAATGATGTCTTTATGGACTATGAAGCTACATATATTTAACTCACTATTATACATGCACTTCACTCACTATTATAAATCCATGATGAATTCTAGCTGGAAAAATCTAGGTTCAGAGACTTTTGATTATTTGTAATATATTCTTATTAAGTCAAATGAGACTTATTTCAATATTACAGTTTTCACGTTTTTTTTTTTTTGTTTTGTTTTCTTTTGTTTTGTTTTGCTGTAGGGCATGTGTGTATGCAGGAGATTGGAGGCTGGGGTTGGGGGAGGAAGCACCCCTTCAGGGAGAGTGTCCATGCTGCAATCTTTTCTCCTCAGTTCTCTCAGGAGTTTGGCATGCACACACATGTACCTGGCATGTTTTTCAAGCTGCCTACTCTGGAACTTGAACCATACAGTCAACCATGTGGGATCTGACCGCCTTAATCTCCATACCATGTGCTAGCCCTCTTGTTACAATTTTTATATAGTTCCAACAATATGAAAATTTGGGGTAACAGTATCATTGTTTTAGGTTTTTAAACTTTTTTTCTGACAATGTATGTAATGTCTCATATACAGTATACTTTAAAATTTTTAAAGAATTATTTATTTAACTTTATTTATTCTTTATTCATTTATTTTTAATTTGACCAGCGAGAGAGAGAGACAGAGAGAAGGTGAGAAAGCAGCCACTAGGTCTGGGACTCAAACCATGGTCAGCCTTGTGGGAGTGTCCAGCACCTTAACCACCACACCACCCGCTGGTCCCCTTGGTGTGTTTTTTTTTTTTTTTTTTTTTTTTTTTTTGAGAGGTTTTTGCTACAGGGTGTGTGCACTTGCAAGAAAGACAGAGAGAGGCAGAGAGACAGAAAGCGAGAAATCGCCCCCCAGGGGGGATGAGTTTAAACTACCAGGTCCAGGACTCGAACTGAGGTTGGCTACATGGGAGTCCAGCGACTTCGCTATTACGCCAACTGCTGGTCCCTAATTTTTTTTTTTTTTTTTTTGAGAAGTTTTTCCTATAGGGTGCATGCGTTCACCAGAAAGACAGAGACAGACAGAAAGCGAGAAAACATCCCCCCAGGAGGATGGCAACACTGAATTCTCTTCTCCTCCATTCTCATCTCGGGATATTGGGCACGCACGCACATGTGCCCAGTGTGAGTTTAAGCCACTGGGTCCAGGACTCGAACCACGGTTGACTACATGGTAGTCCATTGACATAGCTATTATGCCAACTGCTGGTCCCCACTTTAGATTATTTTTAAAGAAATAATCATGGTACTTCTTGGGAAAGCTCTGTATTTATTGAACTATTGTAAGTTTTACCAATGGAGAAATAAATCTGATGTGATATGTTTATTATGAAATTTCCAAGACAAATATAAATAATTTCTGGGCCATATTTTTTGTTTGTTTTTGGATATCTTCTACCTAGAATAAAGAAATAAAACAAGACATTTAATTGATTGATAATAAAAAGAACTTGAGCCATTTGGTCACTGATAAGTGATTATACAATTCTAGCATAATTTGATTACTTTTGTCTGTAGGCAAATATTGGGTACTTTTTCCTGTATCAGGACACAGAAAAACATTATCCTGGCAGTTCAGGATATTAGCGTCTGTTAGAACTCATTCCTCTTGGCTCTTAATATGTTGGGCAAAATCCCTTGCTTCCATAAACCTTACTTTGCATTAGGAAGAGAAAATATATTTGCACATGTCATTTCCTGCAAACTGGTGCATCATGTAAATGCTGTCAAACAAAACTTAGTCTGTTCAGTTCAATGTTGATTTCAAAGTTTAAATAGTACTGGTTCTTTGTCAAGTCAGATTTCCTCCTATGTGTATCACTTCACGTGTGGCGAAAGTAGTAAAAGAGTATGAGGAATAAGGCTAGTATGCTTTCTTAGTCTTACGCTAACTTAGGCAAGGAATTGGGCCTTGTTAACTCATATTTGCAATGGCAGTGCCACTATTTATGTACCTTTTAGGAATAGTAGTTGTTCTCGTGTGTCAGTATGCTCTTACGTAAAGATTTGTAATTTAGTGGGGTTTGTCCTCTTCTTTCTCCATTTTCTACTCTCATACAATATGAAGATTACCATTATAATAGCAAGATAATTACTATTATTAGAATAGTTCTCTAGAGTAGTTATCCTTATCAGTGTAAAAATAAAGTCGTATAATCATTCTATAGTTTGAGAATTTTTACAATAACATGTTGTCCTAATTGCTGCGGGAGAATTTACAATATCTTATTCTTCTCAAGATTTCTATTTGGGGAAAAAAATCTTTTCTTTCCTATTTTGTCTTCAGTAATAGGTTTCAGAAACTATAGTAGTGTTTTGAACCAACTCTGTTGGACTGTTCATGTATTCTTTCCTGTTCTGTAAATAATAGTTAAAAAATGAACTACATTTTTGTCACATTTGAAAAAAAAGTAGGCAAAAAGTGCAAGAAAATATTATTTTTTCTTTTCATAATAGAAATGTCTACAAACTACATTATTGATTTAAAATTTGATTATTGGTTCTTACTGCTTGGAATTTTAATTCTTTTCTTTTTTTGAGAGGTTTTTGCTATAGGGCGCATGCGCTCGCCAGACAGACAGAGAGAGACAGAGATACAGAAAGCGAGAAATCACCCCCCAGGGGGGATGGCCATGCCGCAATCCCTTCTCCTCCATTCTTCTCTCGGGATCTTGGGCATGCACGCACACGCGCCCGGTGTGAGTTTTAAGCCACTGGGTCCAGGATGCGAACCGCGGTCGATTCTATGGGAGTCCAGTGACATAGCCATTACACTAACTGCTGGTCCCGGAATGTTAATTCTTTTTTTTTTTTTTTTTTTTTTTTGAGAGGTTTTTGCTATAGGGCGCGTGCGCTCGCCAGACAGACAGAGACAGACAGAGAGACAGAAAGCGAGAAATCACCCCCCAGGGGGGATGGCCACGCCACAATCCCTTCTCCTCCATTCTCCTCTGGGATCTTGGGCACGCACGCACAAGCGCCCGGCGTGAGTTTAAGCCGCCGGGTCCAGGACTTGAACCGCGGTCGACTATGTGGGAGTCCAGCGACATAGCCATTACGCTAACTGCTGGTCCCCCGGAATGTTAATTCTTATAATCATTTTTACAAATAATTAAAAAGTTGGAACTAAATAGTACTACAATTTGTAAAAATCTTTTTATTGCAGATAAATCACAAGTGTTACTTTTATAGTATATTACCATTTAGACTTAAAAGGTATTCTAGGAACAGTTTCTTTGACTTATTTAGTCACTCAATTCTAGTTACCACTAGAAATAATTTTAATTGAATTCATACTGTTCTTAAAGTGACTTAAAACCCTGATATGTTCAGTTCTCTCTGGAAATGTTGGCTTTTTTTGATATGTGTTTATGAATTAATGTTAGGCTAAATTTTGACTAAATTTTTACACGCTATGAATTAGAAGGCTTAAAATAGATATTAAGAAAGGAAGTTATTAGGTATGAAATAACTGTAACATTGAGACCTTTTTCTGTAAAAGAATTACATTGTTTACAATGTTTTTGCCCAGTTTAGCATACAGAATTTGAAAGGGACTAACCTGGAGGGAGAGAGAACAGAAAGGATGTGATTGCACAGCTTTTGTAAGATAAGACGTGAACCTGAACAGCGGCAAGGGCAGGGGAAATGGAGCAGACATGATTGATTTGAGATATTGTAGGAACTGGAAGCTAGAAACTGGTGGTGTGAGGACGTCTCTGAGGTTTTTGTATGGTTCACTGAGGGGGCAGAGATGCCATCACTAAGGGAAGGAATGTAGGGCGCTATAAATAATTACTTTCTGGAATAACTTGTTTTGTATGCTATGTAATTTTTTTTCTTACTTGGTGAGATAGTGAATGCTAGCTGATGATTATTGAGAAAAATATTTTCCTCAAAGGTAGTGCTTACATCATTAAATCTTTATGTCCTCTGTATAGGGTTATAATTTATCTTAGGAACTATGACTGTAATTAAGGTTAGATACCAGGAGGAGGCAGGAAATCTTTTGCTAGACTGTACAGGCAGTTTGCAGCTGTGAATTTATGAACTGCATTGTTAAAAGTACTCTCAATGTGGGACCAGCAAATGATGTAATTGTTACGTTATTGGATTCCCACATGGCCAACCATAATTTGTGTCCTGGACCAGGAAGCTTGAAACTCATGCTGAGCATGTGTGTATACATGCCCAAAATCTTGAGAGGAGAATGGAGGAGAAGGGATGTGGCTATTCCCGATAGGAGAGTGATTTCTCACTTTCTGTCTCTGTTTCTCCCTGCCTCTCTGGCAAGCACAGATGCCCTATCACAAAAAATATCTCTAAAAATAAAGAAGTACTGTCAATGTGTCCATCACTGTGAGACCAGGCTTTTGAAATGATTCAGTCTTCTTTTGAAGCTTAAATAATTATGTTTAGCATCACAGATTATTATTTAAAACATTATCATTCAACTAAGTATCTCAAAAGAGATGATGTTATTGATCTCAAGCGTTTTTGAGTTTATATCAGGATGTTATTTATTCTATTTAGTATTAAAGTAGGTGATTATTATGACCATTTGCAGATCACCTGGCAAATTCAGTTTTAGTTTAAAAAACATCATGCTCGTAGGATTGCTGCCACAGAATCTACTGTTGTTGCTCACTTTAAATGTAGATTTTGGTTTAGGGAACTACTACTAAATATGAATTGCTTATAAAAAGTCAAAGTCTCTTCTAGAAATTAGCTACCATTTTGAAGGCTTCAAGAAGTAAAAATATTTCCAACACTTCAAATCCATGCCTTTTCTTCATCTCTTTATCATAACCTGTCATCCACTGGTGAAATACTCTCCACTGAATTTCTAAACTCACGAGGGATTTTTCTCAATGTATTTTCTCTGGCTGGAGAGGGTTATTTGATTTAATTATTGCTAGAAAGGTACAGATTTTATATATGAAAACATATAAATTAATATTTACAAATACAGTTAGATTTTTAGTTCAAAGATCATCATATACTGTAGTTGATAATGCACAACTCTTCATTTTGGCCCTCAATGTGTTCAGCTAGCACACATGCACTATGTTGGCATTTTGAAAGATATGCAGCACAAGAAATTTCTGCATGGGGTCAATGAGTCTATTACAAGGAAGACAATATTTCTAAGTTAATTGCAACTTTTTAAAGTTGAACTGAGTTTTATTTTCTTCGGAAAAAGTACATAGGGTTGATTTTTGCTTTAGGCATCTAGAATAGAATACCAGAAGTCCTGTCCATTTTAAAAACAAGCGAAAGATTTTAGCAGCATTTAGTCTATTTTTAAATACCTTAAAGCAGCAACATATGGTGGGAAAGTCAACGGTCTGGGAATAAGAAGGCCTGAACTCAGTTCTCTTCCTAATTAGCTGTTTAACCATGGACAGACTCCTTAACCTTCAGGAGCAAAGATTCCTTTTTTATAATAGAAAGATTGTGCTCAAGAGTCTGTTAGGGTTCTTGGCTTTACATGTGAGTATCTCTATGGAATGTCATGGATTCTTTTCTTCATCTTTCTCCTTATGAATGAGTGAATATCATTCTCATACTTCAAATAAATGGTTAGTACAGAGAAACAAAAGTTACTGTGCTAGAGGAACTTGGCTCAAATGTAACATAATTTGGCATGCAAGAATTAAGTCCAAGGAGAAATAAAATTTTAGAATTAATGTCTTAACCGTGAACGCTGGTTAAGAGATTAAAGGTAGCTGGAACATGCTTTCTATGTAATGCATTCAGTCTTCCTTCCATTTAACAATGAATTTCTTTGGACTTAATACTAATTTATGATCTGTAAATAAAAGACATGTTCTTTTCCTTTTTTGGAGAGGTTTTTGTTGTAGGGCGTGTGTGCTCGCCAGAAAGACAGAGACAGAAAGTGAGAAATCACCCCCAAGGGGGGATGGCCACACTGCAATCCCTTCTCTATTTTCCGATTGGGATCTTGGGCATACATACGCATGCACCTGGCATGAGTTTAAGCCACCAGGTCTGGGACTCGAACCGTGGTTGACTACATGGGAGTCCAGCAACATAGCCATTATGCTAACTGCTGGTCCCAATAAAAGATGTATTTCATAATATCCAGAAACTGAAGCTCTTACAAATTTAATATCTAAGAACTGAAAAAATATCCCTATATATCTATTGAGCACCTACCATGTGCCAGTTGTTGTCTTGTGTACTTTACACATATTACTCATTTAACATATATTACTCTGTAATGTGGGTACTACTATTAAAGAAATACCTTTTTTTTTGGAGAGCTTTTTGCTATAGGGCACCTGTGCTTGCCAGAAAGAGAGAGACAGAGTGACAGAAAGTGAGAAATCACACCCTGGGGGATGACCACGCCACAATCTCTTCTTTACCTCTCTCCTCTCTGGGTGTTGGGCATGCGCACACACATGCCCCACGTGAGTTTAAGCCACTGGATCTGGGATTCAAACCTCAGTAAACTACATGGAAGTCCGGTGACATAGCCATTATGCCAACTGCTGGTCCCAAGAAATATCATTATTAAAGGAAATTTAAAAAGTTTGTTGATGGTAGAACTGGCTGTCAATACCAGAACTCTGTCAAAGGTCATTCTATTAAATCTTTGACTGTATTTTCTCTATTACAGATATACATACATATGTCCATATTCCTTATTACAAATTTACAAAAGATGAATTAAGGAAAAGAAGGCAGTTAAAGTGTATACAATATCTGGGCCAGCCTCTGGGCTGGGTGATTAAGGCAGCTGGATCCCACATGGCTGACTGCATGGTTCAAGTTCTGCACTGAGCAGTTTGAGAAACATCAGGCACGTGTATGTGTGTGTCCCAAATACGAAAAGGTGGGAGGAGACATGGTGGAGAAGGGATTGTACCGTGATCAATTTCCATAAAGGGGTGCTTTCCTACTCTCTCCTACTCTCTCTGTCTCTCTTTCTGGAAAACACATGCTTCTCTGGTATGTGTGTTTGTGTGTGTGTGTGTATATATATATATATATATATATATATATAGAGAGAGAGAGAGAGAGAGAGAGAGAAAAAATATATATATATATATATATATATATATATATATATACACACACACACACTATAGTATCTATATTATGTCTTTGGCAAAGTCATGATGTATTTTTGCTTAGAAATACATTAAAAAATATGTCATGACTGGGACCAGCAGTTAGTGTAATGGGTATGTCGCTAGACTCCCATATAGTCGACCATGATTCGAGTCCCGGACTCCATGGCTTAAACTCACCCCAGGCATGTGTGCATGCATGTCCAAGTTCTCTAGAGGAGAATGGAGGAGAAGGGATTGCAGCGTGGCCATCCCCCCTGGGGAGTGATTTCTCACTTTCTGTCTCTCTGTCTCTGGCTGGCTGGTGAGTACACGTGCCCCATAGCAAAAAAACCTCTCCAAAAAAAAAAAAAAAAAAAAGGTAAACATCTCATGACTTTTCTAACAACTCAATATATAAATAAAATCTCATGCTACATGATAAACTCTGTGTCCTTCAGATTTTTTATTTTTTTGCCATAGGGCATGTGTGCTCACCAGACAGACAGAGACAGAGAGACAGAAAGCGAGAAATCACCCCCCAAAGGGGATGGCCACACCACAATCCCTTCTCCTCCTTTCTCCTCTCGGGATCATGGGCATGCACGCACACGTACCCGGCATGAGTTTCAAGCCACCGGGTCCAGGACTCGAACCACTGTCAACTACGTGGGAGTCCAGCGAGATAGCCATTATGCTAACTGCTGGTCCCATCTTCAGATTATTTTTAAGCATACATTTATATAGAATTTGCCCCCAAACAAGTAAGTCCTACTGTGTATGGTTTCTATTTATTCCCCACTCAAGAATAATTTTATCTTTATATGTCAATGAATATCTATTATTCATTATTCTATATTAATAATATAAATGTAAGCACCATACAGAGCTGCCAATGGGCAGTACTGATTAGACCTGGACCCGTGTGACCTGTTCCTTGCTCTGATTCTATTTGTAGCTACTTTGTCACATTCTTCCATTTATTCTGCTAAGCTCATGGCAGACCTTGATATCAAAACGGAGTGACTGTCTATGCTATCGTATTAATCAGGCTTTTTTTTTTTTTTTTTTTTCAGAGTGCTGATATATATATTTTTTTCATTGTACATCTTTACAGTGTACAGCATGGTTTTTCCCAGCATGAGTACCGTGCACATTAGTCAAGACAATGATATCACCAAGTACATCATCATCAACAGACCACTCATCTTTGTGTCTATTAAGTGTAATGTTTGTTCCCTGAATCCCTCCCCTCCGCCCTCCATTACTCATTTTCATTACCTCTCCCATATTGTCTCCAGTATCTGTAGTTGCCATCCCCGCCACTATACCCTCCAGTTCCTTCACTTTTTTTTTTTTTTCCCCAATTATCAGCTCATAAAGTTTTTTTTACAATAGGGAGCACAGATTCTACTCAGGGTTGGGTTAAGGGTGGGTCTCGTGCAGTTCCGCCATTGTAGGTGAGTCTTCATGGGATATAGTTTCAGGAGAACTTAATCAGGCTTTTATCAGCAAGCATATACTTTGTCTCTACATTTTCTAGTACAAGAAATTTTAAGTTAATTACTTTGCATCCAAAGCTTTGTGAGCATTATTTTATAGTTTAGGATATTCTGTATTAAATTTTATAGCCATTATCAAGAGCTTGATTGCATTTTGTCAAACTGAGCACCAGAATATTTTTTAACATTTCTTATACTGCAAATGAATTTGATTGTCCCTTCCCCATACCCAACAGGAGATTTTTATACATATCCATATTTTTATTATTTTGACATTGACATATTGTTTATATTCATAGATCTTTGACTCAGATTGAACTTTTTTAATGCTTTTTAGACATTCAGTTTTTTTAAAAAAATTGCATTTATTCTTGAAGAGTATCCATTTATCTTGTTGGTCTATTCATTTTTAGAAATTACTTTATAAGTTGTTTTTACAGATAATAATGTTAGCCTTTGACCCTTTATTTTACAATTTCCCCATTTGTCCTTTGCCTTTCCATTTTTTTCTTGGTATTTTTTTTTCACATTTTAAAGATTAATGTATTTAAGTCTGAGGGTGCTTTTTCTTATTGATTTCTGCCTTTGGTTTCAGGGTTTTATTTTAAATATGAAAAGCTTGCTCTCAAAAATTGTTATAGAGTACATGTGCATTTTCTTTCAGCATTGGTATAGCTAGTATAAGTCTAGCTTTATCATTATTATCGTTTATTAAACAAGTGAGAAGTTTACACCTAAGCTTCATTGTTAGAGTCTATCCTACTCTGTGACTTGGGGAGAGACCTTTGTTGCCTTAACTCAAAATGAGTGGAAAATTCGTAGTTACTCGGTCATATTCTTCCATTTTTGCTAGGCTCATGGCAGACCTTGTTTTCAAATCTCTTTTCTTAGCAGTGGACAAAATCCTGCAGGTCTTTTCTCCTTTGAAACATGAATATGAATCTCACATTTCTCAAAACCAGCCTTTCAGCCTCTGACCCTCAGTTATACGATTTTAGATTTGGCCCTTAAATTGGATGAAGAATATTATCAACTATAACATTTAACATTTTTAAGCTTGTTATTTTTGTTTTTAATATGCAAGAGACTTCTATAAAAAACCCTCATGTATGATGGGATGTCAAAATGTTTGAGAAAAGTGGAATTAAAGTACAAATTTATTTTGATAGAAAAAAATTAAAAATCCTTGCATAGGTTTTTTTCATGAAATGCAAATCTTGGAACCAGCAGTTGGCATTATGGTATGTCACTGGACTCCCATGTAGTTGACTGCAATTCAAGTTCTGGACCCAGTGGTTTAAACTCACGCCAGGTGTGTATACGTGCATGCCCAAGATCTCAAGAAGAGAACGGAGGAGAAGGGATTGTGGTGTGGCCATCCCCCCTGGGGAGGTTATTTCTTGATTTCTGTCTCTCTGTCTCTCTCTTTCTGGTGAGTGCATGCACCCTATAGCAAAAAAAAAAAAAAAAAAAAAAAAAAAAAAATCTTGAACTTTTTGAAGACCTCATCTATAAATTTATTTAATCTCACAACTACTCAGCGAAGTAGGTATTATAATTATCTCCTTTCAACTACTGAAAACTTGGAGGGTCAGGCTTTCAAATTTACTCAGCTGGTAAGAGAAGGTACTGTCTCCCCAGCTTCTTACCCTCAACGTCTTTCCCCTTTTCACTATACTCCAAGATAGCGAAGTTCTCCCGAACTTTGCCTTCCATCCTTAACGATTCCATCCTTAATCACTACTAATATTAAGAGAATCTATTAAGCCCTTTTGGTTAGCACCGCCATCTTCCATTCCAACCAAAATGACGAACACAAAGGGAAAGAGGAGAGGCACCCAATATATGTTCTCTAGGCCTTTCAGAAAACATGGAGTGATTCCTTTGGCAACATATATGAGAATCTATAAGAAAGGTGATACTGTAGACATCAAAGGAATGAGTAATGTTCAGAAAAGGAATGCTCCACAAATGTCACCATGGCAAAACTGGAATAGTCTACAATGTTACCCAGCATGCTGTTGGCATTGTCTTGAACAAACAAATTAAGGGCAAGATTCTTGCCAAGAGAATTAATGTGCATATTGAGCATATTAAGCATTCTAAGAGCAGAGATAGCTTCCTAAAACGTGTGAAGGAAAATGACTAGAAAAAGAAGGAAGCCAAAGAGAAGGGTACCTGGGTTCAACTAAAGCGCCAGCCTGCTCCACCCAGAGAAGCACACTTTGTGAGAACCAATGGAAAGGAGCCTGAGCTACTGGAACCTATTCCCTATGAACTCATGGCATGATGTATGTTAAAAATAAACTTATCTATGGTCTATTAAAAAAAAAGAAAAAGAGAACCTATTAATAACTCCAGGATTATGATTCTTTTCTTTATCTGTAAAATAAATTACTTGTGTTGGCTCTATCGCACAAGAGTAAAGTGCTGCTCAAGAGAAACCAAATCCCACATGGACACTGCATTTTTAGACCCTTGCCCTGATCAGTGAAAAATGCCTGGCACAAGTGTGAGTGCCCAAGATTTGATGGGCTAGAAGACAGGGGGAAGGGAAATGCAACGTGACCAGACCATGTGAAGGGCACTTCTCTCTCTCATGCTCTGTCACTGATGCAATCACTCTATCATGAATAATGAATGAATGAATGTATAAATAAATAAATAACTTTCACGCATTGAAAAGGTTTCTGTCTTACAAATTATTTTGTCATTTAATGTAGTACAGATAACTCTCAGAGTAATCATGTTCAGTTGTATGACCATAATAATGCATATACAGTATAAGAATTAAGCGTTCTGTATGCTAAACTTTTACCCTAGCTTTTAATTCCTAGCAGACATGAGAAATAGCTTAAGTTCCATAGTTTCGGTATTCTTAAAACTAGGCAGGAAAAAACAGTATTAGTCCGAGCAATTGACAGCTGCAAAAAAAAAAAAAAAAAAAAAAAATGTTGTCAATGATACCATATTGTGATTTCTAGTTACAAATTATCATGAAACTGCAATTTTATAAATAGTATTTGAAATAATCATTCCACTTTTTAAAGAATGTTTATTATTTTAGTTAAAAAGTTATACACTTGTTGTTTAATAGAATAGTATGCAGTTGATGCCAGCAAGTGACATGGTGGTTAAGATGCTGGATTGCCACATGTCCGACAGTAGTTCAAGTCCTGCAACCGACAGCTTGAAAATGACTAAGCACACATGTATGTATGTGTCTAAAATCCCAAGAAGGCTGGAGGAAAGTGGTTGCAGTGTGGCCATACCCCCTGAGGGGGGGGGGGTGATTCTTCACTTTCCTTCTCATTGTCTCTCTCTTTCTCTTTCCAGTGAGCACATGCTCCCTATGGCAAGAAATAAAATAAGTCATAAATAAGTAACCTAAAAAAGAATATTATGCAGTAACTACTAATCACATTAAAAAATGGAAAAGCATGGGATAAATGTTAAGTGAAAAAAGTAAGAAGCTGTAAAGTTTGCTATATTATGACTATTGCTACTTATTTTATAGCTAAAATATACATATAGGAATATGTCAAAGTGGAATAACTAAAATAATTGTGCTTGTATACTGGAGTTGTCTATACTTTTCTCCCTTTTTCTGGGTTTACATTAGTTTTGATACGTTACTTTTATAATTAAAAAGAAAAAGGTACATTGCTGTTTTCTATTTATTTACTGTTCCTCAATGAGTAGTATACTACAGTACACTGGATAAAAAGCATTTTATTCAGTATTTACTGAAAACATAACTCCATACAAATTGTTTTTGAGAAAACAATGTTTTGGTCTTGTAATAGGCTTAAAATTATTTAGAAAGAGATATAAATGACATAACTTTTTAGCTATCATGTTTCCATTTAGTAAGTTATTCTAATGCAAAGTTAGAACTCTGATGGAAAACCAAGTATTATACTTGTCAAGACTAATGTTTTTTGTTTTCATAGAATCTCTTGCTAAATTAATTCCCAATGAGTAAATATACCAATAAAAAGATTGAGGCAGTTTTAAAATTTGGAATTATTTGATTCCTAACAAAGTTACAATATCTGATATTAGTAATTTTATCTGATTTAAATAAATCAATTTAACCATGGCTAAGTGCTTCTAAATTAACTAAGAAAGTATTTTGCCAGAGATTAATTCTAAAAAATGGGAAATGTCTGCCATGATTTAATTATTTGTTTAATAATAAACAATTGTTAAATTTTTTTTTAGATTTTAATGTGATGTTTTCCCTCTTCTTTTTGATTTAGTGAATTTAAAACATGTCTAACTAAGCTAATTATAAAGTAGAAATAAGATAACAATTTTAAATATCAAGTTATCTTACAGCTGTCTCACTACTAAATAATTTGGTGTAGACTATAATAATATTATTATGATAACATATAGAGTCTAGTAGTGAAAACAAAAACTAAGAAACTTACATAAATCGTAGGAAATAGAAAATACCCAAGAAAATCTTTCTCCCCTCTAGTTTCTATTCTGAGAACCACCTGGCAAGATAAACAAATCAAAACAAAACAAACAAAATACTTGTTCCTTAAATTATCAATTCATTTTATTTCGGGAAACAAAACAGTAGCTTGAGTGATTTAGAATTTCCTCTCTACCATTAGGTTAAGGAGAGAAGGTAAATAATCTTCCCTTACTTTCTTCATATGTTACCAACCTTAATATAACACGTGTAAATAAATTCACTGTTGCTGGTAAACCATAACATGTGAATTCACTCTGAAAAATTTTATGAAGTTAAAGGGAAAAATGTCTTAGCTGAGCATAAGATCAACTTCATTTTCTTTCATTAATAGATGCCAGTTTGGTCATTGGGAATGACTCTTCCTGGGAGTGTTTTTCATTCTTAATTTTGACAGAAAAGTGGGTAATTCTTTAGTGGATGGCCCATTAAACTGAGAAACCCATCCCTTGGGGAGCCTTATAAAATTTGCTACCTGCCACTGAGATGGAGCTGAACTTAATCGTGAGCTTCCTTGTGGTATCAATGACTACTGTAATTCCTCACACTTTTTAGCTTTTACTCAGAGATGAAATTAGGAGAATGAGAGGGAAGACACACTAACATGTAGGTCATTGTGTATGATTTTTGTATCGTATTTTCTGGGGTATTTCATGTATATACAATCCAATAGAATAGAATTGTATTCATTCCTACAGCCTTTGCATCTATGTAATACCTAGAAAAAAATAATTATTTTTTTCAAATTTTCAGCATGAAGCAGATTTGACATTTCAAAGGCAATTTTAGATGATGATTATTTGCATAGTAAATTCTCAAGATTTCCTATATGCTCAGACACTTTGCAATGAGCTGAAGTCATTTGAAAAGCAATGCACCTGGCATTTATATTTAAAGAGTGCCAAGTTTTACTAAAATATACTTTAAAAAATTTCTCCATTGGGTTAAGCTTGATTTTTATGCTATTTTAACTTTTTAGTTACAAAAAACCTAATCATGAGAAATTTAATTTATGAGATTAAGAGACTCTGCTGGACAATGCTATATGGACTCCAGTCTACCTTTGTTTTAGCTGATTTTTTAAGCACCATTTATTGTAGAATTGAATTAATGTTGGCCTCAGCCGCCAATCTTTATTACAATCATGGTTGTATCCATGTAAGTTTTTCCTTGAAGAGGTTTTAGAAGAAAAACTACTTATTCCACTCAGCTCTGATTAAGAATTTTCTAGCATAGAGAGACAAATAATTGGTGTTAGACTTTTCGACTTGGATGCAAGACGAAGGGCAGCAAAACCAACCTGAATGTCCACCTACTTTGAAGCTGCCGTAATTATATTCAGTTTGTAACTCACAAATCTATTCATCTTCTTTTCTTTCTTTGAGACATCTTTTGACAACCATGGATATGCAAAACCTTAGAAAATAGAACCAGATCTCATGAGGTTTGTTTGAGGCCATTCTGATACTGTTTTTGTCATTGTTATTCATCTGAAAATACCTCACTGGGCCAGACCTGTAATCTACTGACTGAGGGAGCTAACTCACATGACTGACTGCTGTCCACATCCTACCTTGATGCACGTATATGTGTGTTCAAAATCCAGAAGGATGGAGAAATGGAGGAGAAGGGACTGTGGCCTATGCCCTATTAAGGGGGTGCTTTCTTCCTTCCTTTCTCTCACTCTTTTTGTCTCTTTTTCTCTCTCTGAAAGCACATACACTCTCTGACAATTCAAGTAAATAAATAAGTAAATAAAGATATTGGGATTATTAGACTTCTGCAACACTCTCCTGAGTTTCCTCATTCCTCAACTCTTCTTTATTTACCTGATAGAAATTCAAACACAATGTTGCTTTCTTTTTTTTTCTTTAGAATATTTATTTGTTATTATTATCATTATTAAATTTGCTATAGGGCATGTGTACTCACCAGAGAGAGACAAAGAGAGAGAGGGAAAGTAAGAAAGAAAGCTGCCAGGTCTGGGACTTGAACATCAGTTGCCCATGTGGGAGTCCAGCACCTTAGTTGCTACATCTCCTGTTGGTCCCCAAAATTACTTTAACTATGCCACCCACATCAGATACGGATTTCCATAGTTGCCCATTCGTCTCAATCTGTTAGCTAATGTTTACCACTTTCTGCCTCATCTTTATACAATCATTTCAATAAATGACATATGCCACATTAGTAGAGTTTCCACTTAACCCTGTTTTAAATATAGAGCTAAATTTTATTTTGAGTTGTTTCATGTATCATTAGTTAACAAATTTAAAATATTAAAAGTATTAAATGGTATATATGGCATTGAATATATCTTAGACTGTTCTAAACACACACATACACACACACACATAATCATCACAACTTCATTTATCCCTCAATTAGCAGATAAGGAAATTGAAGCAGAAAGGGCTAAATGAATTGCCCATGGTCAAAGAACTGGTAGATGGTAGAGAGCAAGGACTCACACCCAAGCAGTGTAGGTCTAGGAAACTATTCCATTGACCCAGTGTATTCAGCCTCGTTAGCCACTTCTCAATATTGAAAGTATACCAAACTATCAGACTCTTTAAATGATGCCCTCACTCATGCCCATTGGCAGGGCATATTCCTGGAGGGAGGAGGATGAAAGATAGTCTCTTTCCATGAGTCCTTTTTGAGACCCTTCATTGGGAGACATGCAGCAAGGTTCATGTCTTTCCACTCCCAGATTTCCTTTTGCTTGAAACTGTGTGTTACTTTTTCATCCTGCAGCACGTGGACTTTGTATGCTGTTGTTTTAATCTCAGCTCTTCGTAGTCAGTGGTTGATAAACAGAAATGCTTATTCTTTGATGAAGGCAAAGGAAACCTTTCTCACATACTAAGAAGCTCTATTTTTTCCCTCTGTAGCTGCCAGACTTATTTTGGCTTCTTCACTTTACTGTTTTGGCAAGCATTTATCATAAATCTTTGTGGCTTTTTGTTGAGAAAGTAGTAATTTATGATCTTGGTTTCATTTTAATGAATAGAGTTACTGCTATAGAGTGGCACCTTCACTATCCCCCTTAGTTACGATTACTCCAGTCCACAGCCTTTGAGTTGATGATGTGTCCCAAACATTTGGCCTAATTCCTTCTAGAATTTATTTCATTACTTCTCCTCCTTCCCTTCATGATTTTACTACTTGTATTGTCTACAGTAAAGTGTAAGCTTCAGAAAGTGAAAATGCAGATACCTGCAGAATGGATAGTGTGTTTGTATATAATTTAGCATTGTTATTAACATATTAATAAGATATTATTAATATATCTAATATATAATTTATATTTGTATGTATATGTATACTCCTTTCTGCCCAGACACACATTTTCCAGAGGGGGATTTTGAAGACTTCACTTGGAATTAACAGTCCTTTCAAAAGGTATTCCTATAATTCAAAAAACAGGAATTCATACATTCTGAGTCAAAAGGTGCTATCAGGTTATCCTATGACTAAGTCTTATAAATGAGGCAGAGTCTTGTCACAGAGAGACTGGAACTGAAATCAAAATATCAGAAAATCAGATTTCCCCCTCTTTCTTTCAAGGATAAAACTGGTTGGTATATGTGCATTCTCTTTCTTTCTCATCTGCTTATCTTTGTTTTCTTTCTGTCCAGCCCTCTAGTTGTTTTCACATAGCCCTAAATTCATATGTATATACAAGCCTAGCCATTTAATAAGAATTACCTAATGATTCTTAATCCAAAAATTGCTTACTTGATGTACTTTGTTGAGTTACTTGAAGGAATGAGAATTGGACTGATTTTTTATTTCTAGCTTATATCTTCTTTTGTCTTTGATTTCACGTTCATCATTGGTTCATTTCTGGGCTAATCAGCTCTGGTTCATGTATCTTGCCAACAAAGCAACTGGAACTTTGTGTGTGTGTGTGTGTGTGTGTCTGTAAATTAGAAATGAGTTTTTAAATTAAACTACCCAGTTTATCCTAGTAATTGTCCTAGGAAAAACTTAGGAGCATTCTTAATATATGCCCACTGGTGCTCTGGTCTAAGTGGTCCTCTCAATGAGCATTTGGCCATTATTACATTAAACTCTATCAAGTACAATACTATGTTTTAAATTATATCTGTTATAGACTAAAGGCATACCATTAAATAAGTGGTAATCAGGAGAATCTGTGAGTTTCCCTACTGTTATAAGAAAGGAATAAAAAACAATAGTAGGATTAAATGAGATGAAAAGTGCTTATCACAATGCATGGCATAATAACTAGTGATTAAAAATGATAGCTATTATTTTAACAATACTAAATATATGTTATTATTCTCAGAATTTTGCTTGGAAATTAAGGACTTTTACATTCAAAGTAATTTCTATCCATCTGTTTGCAAAGAAGAATTTTCCTATTTTTCAAAGTTCAACTCAGTCATTACTTCCTATGTGATGACTTAGCTGATGAGTCAAGGCTTATGCACATGAAACTCTCTGGACTTTATTTTTTATTGGGTGCTTCATTTGGATGATATACAATATTTATTATACAACATACAGTTATTTGTAATCATACATTTGTAATATTTATTGTACAACATACAGTCATTTGTAATCATACATGTTATTTTAGTTTTTGAATATGTGTGTTCCCTCTTTCTCTACCTAAATTGTAAACACTCTAAAAGCAAAGGCTAAGAAATATAGTTTTTACAATATCTAGCAATGTACCATATGCTTGGGGCAGTGTTCTTATAACTTTTTTTCATAAATTTGTAGATTAATAATTTTCCAAGGAAATTTTTTTCAGTGAGATGGGACAAGGAAATGTAAAAGCAATTTTAACAAAAGTTCAATATGATTCAAATTTATTGAAAAATATTTTCTATAAGATCATATTTATTTTCCTCAGTTATATAAATAGTTAGCTTTATTTATTTATTTATTTATTTATTTATTTATTTATTTATTTATTTATTTATTTATTGCTGTAGGGCATATATCCTCACCAGAAGGAGATTGAGAAAGACAGACAGAGAGAAGGAAAGTAAGAAATTGCATCTCAGGGGAAATGGCCACACCACAATCCGTTCTTCTCCAGTCTCCTGTTCAGATTTTGAGCATGAACACACATGCCCCTGGCCTAATTATCAAGCCACTGGGTCTGGAATTTGAACTGCATGGCTAGCCATGTGAGATCCAGTACCTTCACCTCCATACCACCTGCTGTCTCCTATAATTGTTTTTTTAGGAATTGTACAATTTCTATTCTTTTCCATGTTTTAGATTTTGATCTATTTCTTCAACACGTGTGTGCACGCACATACACACACACACACACACACACACACACTTCTTTTCTAAAATGATTACTAACTTCTCCATAGTCTTTTGTGGACAGGTACAAATATACGTGCAGGCTTTAATTTTATCAGTAAAGTTTAATATTAGAAATTTCCTCTATGAACTTTGAGCATCTGATGTATATATGTTACTAATATGTTCAGTTGTTTTCACATGAGAAGTGAGTAGGAAGGCAAGAAGTCTAAACTTTAGTATTGATAGCTCTTAGACAAAAATGTAGCTGGTTTTAGTCAACTATTTGCACTTTTTTTTTTTTTGAAAAAACACAATTGTTAGTATCATGTAAGTGTTGCTAAAACTTCCACATTGATAATAATCACTTGGAACACTGTGTGTACAGCTTTCTAACCATTTCTTGGGAGGAGATTTCTGTGTCAGTAGCTCTTATTTAGAAGTTGAAATTTTAACAAGAATTTATATTTTTAACCATAACTTCTATTTTGGCAAAATTTCATTATATTTTTAGAGGCTTTTGCCTTAGGGTGCATGCACTTGCCAGAGAGAGAAAGATGGAGACAGTGAGAGGGAGAAAAAATTTTATACTTTTTAAAAGTACCTAAGACAAATCTTAATATCCTCAAAGTTTGGAAAAACAGGTGAATGAATCACTTATCCTTCCGGTCTGCTTTAATGATGCATAGTTACAAATCTTTGTGAGTATCACCTAACAATCATTGGTTTTACTGGGAACTTCTCTTGCAAGTTGTATTTAAAGGCAGCAAAGTGATTAGAGTTTATTAAGCTTCTTTAATGGCAAAGAAAATCACTCACCTAAGAGTATTGTTAGCTGGTAAATTGTCTTCATTGCTTATAAGATATTCTTAATTAGAACAATTTATTGTTCTCAATCAAATATGTAGGGATTCCACAGATTAGAATTCAGGGGCTGTACTGAATACTTATCACTCCTATGAATTTCTTTTTTTTTTTATTGTTGTTGTTTCAGTCCTTTCGAAATGTTCCTCTTTGAAATAATATGAAATTGGGTTTCCAGGAAAAGTAAATAGCTTTGAACTTCAATATCCTTCACTTCACATGAAAAATAAGAAAACTGGGATCATATGTTGTTCAAATCTCTTTCATTAAATATCTATTTTTTTTCTTTTTTTCATTTTTGATGCCTTATTGTGGTTCAGTCTGCAGTCCACAATCATTACAGGTATTCTTGGGGTTTGAATATATTTGAGCTGCTGAGCACAAAGTCTGTGAAGGAGAGAATGCTCACAGTGGGAAGCCACTTTCCTGAGAAATAAATGTACCACAGAAAATTTAAATTGCTTTCATTTTTTTCACAGCGCTATTCTGTTTATAATGCTAGGACATGTTCTCTGTTGTTATTTCTAGGTTTGAATCCCCTCTGTTCTAAGTTCTTTACAATTCTCTTTCTTATTTTATTTTGAGTGAAATGTTTGACCAAATATTCTTCCTGGTGCAGCTGCCTGGACCCTACTTGTTTTGTGCTCTCATCTCAGAGTATATATATTTTTAACTTAGTCACACGGAACTGTGAGAGTACTTAATTTGGACTCTTGCATTGAAATAATTAGGAAACTCTTAAGTTACTCTTATTTAAACTCCTTATTTAACCTCCTCATTAACATCCTTTTTAACTGGTAATGGATGTGACATGGTCATTTGTGTAGGGAGAGTTGTTGAAACAGAGTTGGGGGGCCAGCAGGTGGCATAGTGGTTAAGAGGTTGCATTCCTATGCAGCTGACTATGGTTCCAATGCCAGGACTGGTGGCTCACATTGAGTATGTGTGAATGCATGCCCAGTATCCCAGGAGAAGAATGGAGGAGAAGGGATGCAGCATGGCCATCCCCCTTTGGGGGTAATTACTCACTTTCCCTCTCACTGTCTCTCTTTGCCTCCCCTCCAGCAAGTGTACAAACCATGTGACAAAAGGTAAAAAACAAACAAAAACAAAAACCAGAGTTGTAACTGATAAGCCATTTTAAACTTGTATGACCAAAGTTTATTTCCTCAGATTTAAAAAGCAAGACTTGAAGACTTTCTTTTTATTTTTTAAAAATCAGATTAGAGGCAGTTCCTTTAAAGAATGTGACACTATTTGCAATAAACAACGTTGTACAGCTTTCTTATTTAAATTTTTATACTAAATGCTTAGACAACTATGCATATAGTGAATGTATGTTCTCAGTTAAATAAGTAGAATGAAAACCACTTTCTTGTCTGCATTTCACTGGTAAGACTTGTGGACCTCTATAGTTAATTTTGAAGCTATTCCAAGATGATAGAGTAGGTCAGGAATACTCATGTTATCTCTTATCATGGACTATTTGAGAGTCCTCCTTGAAAACCAGGGGCCTTTTGGGTTCTGTTTTCAGCAGACAATGAAATACCATTATGTAATATCCAGTCTTCCAAAGAGGGCAGGCATACCTTTGGATGTGCTGCATGCTGAGACCTGGATTGCTAAAATATTGCTGTATAATGTTTTATTATCTTAATACAAATTTTTTGTCTTTCATCATGAATTTTGCATGAATTTTTGTAGTTCTCCCCTTTTAAAAGTAATCCGTTCATCTCTTTGTGTTGCATCTAAATAAATAAGTAGTTTATTGGGTTCCAAAAATAGAAAGACGACAGTGCACCAAAGTGTAAACTTTGCAATACGGTGCTTGTTCCTTATGTCTGCTTTCAGTTTTCACATGTTGCCTTTATTCCTATTTAATTCTCCAGCTATTTCAAAATAATTTTAACGCTTGTAGTTACTCTTTTTCTTTTTCTATGTATCCATATTTGCAGACAAAGCAGGAAAAATATTTATTTTATATGACTTATGATCACCCAAAGATTCAAAATTAAATCAAAACAGGAGAGGAGTATCTTTAGAACATATTCTGGATCAGGCATGTCTTAAGAAGAGTATTAAATCTTTAATACTGACAATGAGGGTGAATCAAGAAAATGATATCACCTTTTCTTCATAAAGATTAGAATATCAGTCAAAAAATATATTTTGTCCTTTTGAAGTTAAAAATGACAAGTACAAATTAATGTATACCACCACCCCTATGTTGAAAAATCCATTGTAGAGCAAATGAAAATAAAATATTGTTTTGCAGTTTATAAGCATACTCTTCCCACTATTCTGAAAATAAGTCTAACTTTTTTTTTTTTTTTTTTCTTAAGAGAGAGATTTTTGCTACAGGGTATGTATGCTTGCCAGAGAGACAGAAAATGAGAAATTACACTTCAGGGGCATGGTAGCTACACCACAGTTCCTTATTCTCCTCTATTCTTCTCTCAGGATTTTGGGAACACATGTACACACACCTGGCATGAGTTTAAGCTGCTGGGCCTGGGACTTGAACCATGGTCAACCACATGGGAGTCAACATGACCATTACAAAATCTGCTGGTCTCAGTTCTAGCATCTTTAACATAATGTGGGTAAAGTAACTGCCAGAACACTTAAATCAGTTCATTTGTTAAAATTAATCCTCATAAAATTTTGATAAGAACAATAGTGTTTTTTTTTGTTTTGTTTTGTTTTGTTTTTTTAAAGGAGATTTTTGGTATAGGGCATGTGTGCTTGCAGGAGTGACAGAGAAACAGAAAGTGAGAAATCACCCCCCTAAGGGATAACCACACTGAATCTCCTTCATTCTCCACATGGGATTTGGGCACACATGCACATGTGCCTGGTGTGAGTTTCAAGTTGCTGATTCTGGGACCTAAACTACAGTCAGCCATGTTGGGGGGGGGGGTCCAGCATCTTAACAACTACACCACCTGCTGTCACCAGAACAAAAATGTTTAGGACATAAATTTATAAAATAAAATGCATTTAGTTTTGAAAATTTCCTTTCAATGCATGATTTAAAGTTAAGGGTTTGATATACCTATTATATGACTTTTTCCTATTGATCAACACACACACACACACACACACACACACACACACAACATGCGCACAAGCATAAAAAGGAATGTAAAATAGAAGACAGGAGAGAAAGAAGAGAAAGGACAGAAAGGCAAGGAAAGAAAGAAAAAGGAAGGAAGAAAGGTAATAACTAGATTAAGCTATCTTATAATTCTGTGGAAAAAATGAAACTAGTGGCTAATTAACAACCACAGTTTAGGAGTAATTCTTCATTATTTGAAGTCGTACAGCTCAGCCTTACTTATTCTTGAAGATGCAGGACCTGCACTGTGGAGAAAAACAGGTCACTGTCTTACACTCCTAACTCTCAGGACTTCTGCCAGCCTTCTGGAGATAATTCTTCTTGGGAAAGCCAGAGTCATTTTCCTTTCACCCATCATCAGTAAGTCAACAATTCAAAGACATCAAGAAGAATAATAGAGGGCAAATTGATGGCATCACATTACTTTCTGGAGGTATATTTCTAGCATATAATGTTTTGCAGAACAGCAGAATAGACCAAGCCATAGGGATTTAGAGATTTTTCAGGTCAAAGAATTATACACTACCTCAAATCCACTAGGACATAAATACTTCTTCTCCTACTTAAAGAATCATTAAAGGGCAGAAGAAAATATACCTTCATCTCACAGAACCATACTAGATAAATTTCTGGCCATTACAGGAAATTGAACTGGAAGCTCTGCATATCAACCCTGCCAAACAGTGGTATATTCTTTCAGTCTCAGCAGACAACAGGAGTGCAAAGATTAATGTATACATTTCTAACTTCTTTTTGAAGACTTTTCTCTCATTTATTGTATATTGATTGATTGATTTTATTTATTTAAGTTGCACCTTGATGATTTGATATATGTATACATTGGTAAATAATCACCACAACAAGCTATTCAGTCTATCAACTACACAGTCACCACTATTTTTTAAAGTGCGATGAACACTTAGGATCCACCCTCTTAGCAAATTAAAGCTGCATAGTATTATTACTTATACACTAAATATTAGTAACTTACGTATTGTATATAACTGAAATCTGTATCCTTGACCAATGTCTCTCCATTTCTCCCTTTCCTCAGTTACTGGTAAACATCACTCAATCTCCACTCTCAATCATCCACAAAAATAAATTTAAAATGTGCCCAGCATGGTGGCACAGTGTTAGCACTATGTTCTGTAATGTTGGAAGCCATGTGGAAAATTAGGGTTGGTTTCTGGGTTGACCAGTATGCACCAGGAACATGGCTGTATCCGTGATCCTGGCAGTTCGGATGACTGGGAGGAGGTTACTGGCATGATAATTCTGTTAAGGGTGCTTGTCATTCTCTCTCTCTCTCTCTTTCATAAAAGTAAGTAATTAATAAATTTAAAAAAAAAGGAAATGAAATTTAAGAAATCCATTCAAGATGGATTGAAGACAGAAAACCTATCAAATCTCTTAGTAGGAAATGAGGGAAGCTCCTTGACGTTAGCCTTGCCTATGATTTTTTTGCATATGACACCAAAAGTGCATTGACTAAAAGTAAAAATAAACAAGTGGAACCACGTTAAACTAGGAGGCTTCTGTACAGAAAAGGTTACAGGCAATAAAAAGGTTACCTAAGGAGTAGAGGAAAATATTTGTAAGCCATGTATCTGGTAAGGAGTTAATATCCAAAAGATAGAAACACAAAAATCAGTAGAAAAAGCCAAGTACAGTAACCTTATTAAAAAATGAACAAAAAACCTGAATAAATATTTTTCTAAAGAAGACCTACAGATGTTCAACAGGTATATGAAAAGACTTTTCCCAATATGTCATTAATCTGGGAAATCAACGCAAGATAACAAAAGTTAGGGAAGCTGTCTTATATAAAAGATAAAAAAAAATTTAAACCATTAACTGTATAGAAATGAGCAATATTGGGCCAACCAGTGGTGTGGTGGTTAAGGTTGCTGGATCCAACTGCTTGAAAATCACACCAGGCATCTGAGCGTGTGTGCCCAAAATCCAAAGAAGAGAATGGAGAGAAAGAATTGGCATGTGATCATTCCCTCTTGGAAGAGAGTGCTTTCTCACATTTATTTTCTCTCTCTCTCTGTCTCTTTGCAGAAAGTGTTCAGGCCGTATGGCAAATTTAAAAAAAAAAAAGAAAAAGAAAAGTGAGCATATCCCCAGAACCAGTTGGAGGAAAAAGTACTTGTAAAAAATAATTTACTCTAGGGACCAGCAGTTAGCGTAATGGCTATGTCGCTGGACTCCCACGCAGTCGACCGCGGTTCGAGTCCCGGACCTGGTGGCTTAAACTCACGCTAGGCGCGTGTGCGTGCGTGCCCAAGATCCTGAGAGGAGAATGGAGGAGAAGGGATTGCGGCATGGCCATCCCCTCTGGGGGGGTGATTTCTCGCTTTCTGTCTCTCTATCTCTCTCTGTCTGTCTGGCACGTGCACGCACCCTATAGCAAAAAAAACTCTCCAAAAAAAAAATTAAAAAATAAATAATTTACTCTAGTAATAAACAACTTGAAGGAAAAAGTACTTGTAAAAAATAATTTACTCTATTAGTAGTGGATGATTTTTAGAAAATATCTACCAACTACTGTTATTTAAAGAATTGAAAGGAGAATAAACCAACAAAAATGATCATAACAATAAAATATTAAAATTAGTAAAAATTATTTATAAAACATAAACTGACCATGCTAAGATATTTTTAAAGGAGATAAGCTGAATCTTTTTAAGAAACAGAAAAAGAAAATTGCATAATTAACTTCAAATTTGAGGTAAACAGTAAAATGAAATGTGAAGAAAATGAAATAAGTAATATAGAGGAATAATGGTAGAGGCTAGCTCAGAATGTCTTTGAAGAAAGTGTTATTTCCTCCCTCTTCAAATATTTTTTTCTGAATTATTGTATATACCAACTCACTAGCCATTTGTTTTCTGATTCACCTCCTACCTAATGGTTTCACATCTCTTTAACTCTACAAATATGTACACAACTTTCTTGCTAACAATTGTCTATTTTAGTGTAATAAGTTATTTGTGAAAACTTTTCCATTATCAGTTAGCATTCTAAAATGTTATACCCCTAAAGCTTTATCAAAGGCACTAGAACTAAAGGACTTCTTTTTCCCTCCTTACTGACCTTTCATTTACAACATTTGATACAAACTCATTGAAGTAATGGTACAGCCTTTTTCTACAACTCAACTTCACTCATATTCTAATATTTAATCTGTGGTTCACATTCACAAAGCAAAACAAAACAAAACAAAACAAAACGAAAACAGTGTTTATTTGTTTATAATGTTTATAACAATCTTAATATGTTTCTGTATTGAAAATCCTAACTTTGTGCATCAAAGTTCTTTAAGTCATATTATCTTAAGTAATGCTTACTAGTGGCTTTTGAGGTTAATCTATGTAATGCACCCCTCTTTAACATACTACAATGCATTCTCAACAGGTAAGGATTTTACACACACACACACACACACACACACACACACTCTCACACATTTTGGCTCATTGTTTTACAACAGAAATGTTGTATCTTGCTTTATCACTCTTGTCATTACATAATACCTATGTTTTATAAAATCTGATATTCACAGTTTTAAAACACGTAAACATTATAACTGCTTTTTGCATCATTTTATTTATTTATTTATTTTTTGGAGAGGTTTTTGCTATAGGGCGCGTGCGCTCGCCAGACAGAAAGAGACAGAGAGATAGAAAGCGAGAAATCACCCCCCAGGGGGGATGGCCACGCTGCAATCCCTTCTCCTCCATTCTCCTCTCGGGATCTTGGGCACGCACGCACATGCGCCTGGCACGAGTTTAAGCCACCGGGTCTGGGACTTGAACCGCGGTCGACTACGTGGGAGTCCATCGACATAGCCATTACGCTAGCTGCTGGTCCCCATTTTAAACTATTGAACAAAGCTGAATGAGATGATTTTTGTATTTTACACATTTAAAAAAAATCTATGTCTTCCATAAGAGAGAGAAATAGAGAAGAAAAGAGAGAGAGAGGAATTCCCCAACAGGATCTTCCTGCTGTGACCCACCCCCCCCAGCCTGGATCATAGACAGAATGTTCATGGTCGGCTGTACAGGGAGACCTTGGGACTCCAATCCGGGGCTTTCCCATGTGGGTCCAGCACTGCAGTGTTGAGTTACTGCCATGCCATTACAGGTGGCCCTTTTCTCTGATAACATTATATCTATCTCCCTATTGTTATTAGTGTTCATTTATCAGGACTGTCTTCTCAGCCTTCCCCATTTCCAGGCATAAAAGTCTCCTGGTTCTTTGCAATTTATCTTTTCTCGAAATCATTTTTCTCAAAATCATCTTTGCTTTGTGGACTGTACAGTTATTTTGCTCAGAAAAGTGAATCTAGATCTGAGGAGATCCTGAAAGATAAAAGTTTTTTTTTTTTTTTTTTTTCATTTGTTACTCCAGACAGACATTCAACACACATTCAATCCTCTAATTCTAAGCATCATAATGGTGCCCACTACTAACCTTTCAATAGGGATATTTTTATCTCTTCACCACTGTTGAACCTGAGAAATGATTATAGACTCAAAAAATCAAGTACATTTTTTAAAGCTTATTCTTACTAACTAGGAAAACTATATATAGAGTTTAAAAAGCAAAATAAAATGATGGAAGAATGAGTAAGAAATTTCATTGATCTTTTACGGATATTAAGTATTATAGAATTAACTTATGAATGGTTTTGGTCCTACATTTTATGTATTTTAAAAATCTCGAGGTTATAAATATACCTGTTTTCCAGTCATGACTCTTCCTATAAAATAGAATGTAAAACTTCATGATTTATGATAAGCAGTTCTGCCTCTTTTCAGCCACCTTCTCCTTCATCATAAATAAATGTTGATGCAGTTTGGAAGGGAAGAGAAAGTCTGTCACATGAATGTCATTTACTCTGTCAGACATCAAAAATCACAGAGTCTGCTGACTACAACACTCTCCCACCTCCCTGGATGAAATAGAAGCATCTATCAATAACATGGATCAGCAATCCGAGGAACAAAGCAGCTACGTTTATTAAGCTAAACCTTCCTACTGGGGACCATTTCCACAATAATAGTTGCAGAGGGAGGACATAGCCTATAATATGACAATCAAAGATTTAAAAGTACTGTGTGTTATAATTTTACCATGGCATTTAGCATCTGTTACCTCATCTTTTTAAATGTTTATCTATGTAGCTCGATTTCCTTTTTTTTTTTTTTTTTTTCGGAGAGGTTTTGGGCGCGTGCGCTCTCCAGAAAGACAGAGAGAGACAGAGAGACAGAAAGTGAGAAATCACCCCCCGGGGGGATGGTCACGCCGCAATCCCTTCTCCTCCATTCTCCTCTCGGGATCTTGGGCATGCACGCACACACACCGGCGTGAGTTTAAGCCACCGAGTCTGGGACTCCAACCGTGGTCGACTACGTGGGAGTTCAGTGACATAGCCATTACGCTAACTGCTGGTCCCATGTAGCTCAATTTTCCATGAGATGAAGACCAATCAGAGTAAAGGTAGTACTTGTTTTCTGTCAGCCAACACTGGTTCATGGAACTTACTGCACCTGATGGGTGTCAACTGCCCCCAAATCAGATCTTGTTAGACATTCTCAGCTACTTCTACTCCCAGAGCCTCTTTTATAAACTGGCAACAATTAGCCAATTATTAATGTTTACCAAGGAATTTCAGATATACTATAATTCAGTGATTAAAACACCTCTTATCAGAATGACCATTCTAAAATGTAATTACCTGATAGTCTGAGGTCTTTATTCATTTCACCTGAAAATGCATGGGATTTCAAACCTTCCACTTTTCAGTTTGACCCACAGATTCGATACGAAAGTCTAGTCAGGAGGGAAGAGAGTAAGCACTAAGCATAGTGAAAAATTAGTGAAAAACTTTCCAGAGAATTCAGTACTATACAGCATTTACTATGTGAAGGAGATGTCTATAAAACTTGTTTTTAGTTACCTCTGGCTGAGTAACAAACCATGCCAGTTTTGGGGCCTTGGACTGATACCAGGGTACTATGTTTCAGGTCTTGAATCTGTCATAAACAAAAGACCTTAATGTGCATTGCAATCTACAGTATTTTGTAATTTTTTTTTTTTATAATTATACTGAGAAGGCAGGGAAAGATGGTTGTGCAATGGTAATGCAACTTGGCTTTCTACCCCACTTATTTCTGTGAGTGTGTGCTCACCTACATTCTAGGCTGGCTGAATAGGGGTTTTCTCTTTCTGCTTCTCTTTTGCTCATAAAATTAAAAAATAAACAAGAATGAGAAGGCAGAGACAAAGAAATTTAAGAAATTTGACAAAGCTGTAATAATAAAATCTAAATCCTGGCCTAATCAACAATTAATCATACTTGAAGAGAAAAGTTAGCCTTTACTTACAGTTACTCTTAACATTTCTTTGAGAGGATTCCGCACGGCTACTGGGAACTAGATATTTCAGGGGACAGGAGAAATGAAGATTTTCTACTCATAATTCAGCCTCCAGCAAGCAAAGCTAGTGTGGCAGGAGAGTTGAGCCCTTCCTTCAGAGGATTCCGCATGGCTACTGGGAACTAGATATTTCAGGGGACAGGAGAAATGAAGATTTTCTACTCATAATTCAGCCTCCAGAAAGCAAAGCTAGTGTGCGATCACAACAGAACAGCAAACAGATTCTAGAACACCTCTGTCTGCTTGCTCCTGAACATTGAGGCTTAACTTCAAGAATTTGAAAGAAACATACCATCCATCAGATGACAAGAAATCACCGTCGGATCATGAAATATGGGAAAACGAGAAAATATCTCTCCTCCAATGGAAAAGAGTAACTCTCCTTCATCCACAAGCAGTTCGGTGAAATTCATGGAAATGTCTGATAAGGAATTTAGAGCATTCATAATGTCGAAGCTAACAGAGATGGAAGAGAAGAGAGATAATGAACTGCTAAAGAGAAAGGAGAAAGAAGTTGCCGAGTTCCAGGAGATGAAGAAATTCTTGCAAGATCTAAAAGAGGAATTACACACTTTACAAAAGACTCAAAAGGAACTGCTAGAGATGAAGGCTATAATACAAGAAGTCAAAATCTCCCTTGAAAGTATTAAAAGCAGACTAGATCATTCAGAAAATAGAATCTCAGATGTAGAAGAGAAAATGGCTGGCTTAGAAAAATCCATCACGAAGACTGAGAAAAGGGCCCAAAAATTTGAGAATGATATGCGAGAAGTACTGGATACCATCAAACGTCCAAATATCCAGATAATTGGCATTCCAGAAGGTGAAGAGACCCATAAGGGCATTGATAATCTATTCCATGAAATCCTGCAAGAAAACTTTCCAAACCTAGAGAGGCATTCGAAGATCCAGTCCCAGGAAATACAAAGGACCCCAAATAAAATCAACCCCAGAAGATCTTCTCCAAGACACATTATAGCCAGGTTGACCAAAACCGCAGACAAAGACAAGATACTAAGATTGGCAAGAGAGAAACATCAAGTTACCTACAAAGGACATCCCATCAGGCTAACAGCAGATCTCTCATCAGAAACAATGCGAGTGAGGAGAGAATGGGAAAATATATTCAAAGTGTTACGAGAGAAGCAATTTCAGCCAAGAATACTGTACCCGGCAAGATTATCTTTCAGGTGGGAAGAAAAGACAAGAACATTCTCAGATAAACAAAACCTGAAAGAATTTACCAGCACCAGACAAGATCTCCAAGAAGTTCTCAAGGGTGTGTTGTATCAAGAAAATTAAACACAGACACATGGAAATAAGAGTCCAAAAACTATGAAAGTGGCCAACTTAATTATAGGGACAAGTCTGGAGTTGAATATTATATCCCAGAATTTAATCAGGAAAATTGAACCAGAACAGAAGATAAAAGTCCATGAGACTGATAGGTTCATGCACCTACCATTTGAACAGAATCCTAACTTGTTTCCTGGCTTTAAGCAAAGTTCCTTGGCACTTCTTTGAGTTAAGTTAAAACTGGTTTTCTTAGTAGTAATGAGTGAACTCACCATTGAAGGTAGTTAGATTATGTAGGAAATTGTGTGATCAATGCAAAGTGGGTGGGAAGGGAATGAAGGACAATTGTAGACACCGGAGGTGGTGTGAGAGGAGGGTGGGAAGGGACAGAGAGTCAGAAAGAGGGGTGGAAGTAATTCTAGGAACTAGTAATGGAAAATTTTTTGTAATGTGCATGATTGTGTCACTATGCAGTGTGTACTGGATGGGAGATTGCATTTTGTATGCTGTGATGAAGCTTAGGGAAGGAATGTAAATTGAGTTACAAAAAAAAGTTTCAGAAAAAAAAATATATATCTATTCAATGACTGTAGTAGGATATGTAGCCACAGCTAGGTGCTACTTTATAGCATGCATAAAGTAAGACTTGTGTTCATGGAAATGTGTGTATCACCTGTGTTTGCTATGAGGGTATTTGGATTGATTAGGGTCTTTGGGGATACAATAAAATGTGAGGAGAAAACAGTACAGAAAGCAAACATAGATACCAGAGACTGTGTGGGAGGAGAGTGGGAGATGGGAGAGGGGAGGAGATAGGGAATCAAGGATGGGGGGGGGGGGGAAAGCAAAACATACAGAAGACAAGAAATGGAAGATCATTTGCTGACAATAGCATGTTTGTTGATGTGCTTGATTGAGACAATATATAGTGTACTTTGGATGGAAAATCTCATTTTGTATGCTGTAATGATGTTCAGTGAATGAATGCAAATAAATAAACTGAAATAAAAAAAAATTCAAAAAAAAATTATGGAGTATGAGCTAAAATTTTTTGCTATGTAAAGTAAATGTTTGTGGAAAAATGTAAAAATAAATAAATGAAAGAAAAAAAACATTTCTTTTATTGCTAAAAATGTACTTTGTAATAGTACACCTAAAATTTTTCATAAAATTATTAAAGAGCAAAATGGTGTGAAATACTTGAAATCTTATTACAGAAGGGGAAATTGTCATCGTTTTTATTAATCAAGGTGGACTGATGTAATTAACCCCTAAATATTAGTGACTTAACACAATAGAACAATATTTCTCTTAATAGTTATTGTAATGTGCTTGTGAAGCTGGTGGAGTGATCAGTCTTCAATCTTGTCTCACTCCTCATCTAGAACAATGGAGTTTTTCCTTCTAGCCAGAAGACAAGAAATGAGAGCATAATGAGGTTATACCAGTTTCTTAGCCTTTTCATCTTAGAAATGACCTGTCAGTTAACATTTTGTTATAAAATTAGTTATATGGCCCCGAGAACTGTATACCTTTGACTGGGAGAGGGTTTTGTAACAACAGTTCTGTTTTTCAGTAGGAGAACATAGATCTCTGGTGGACCACTGGTCATCTCTGTTGCTGTATAATAAAATCTCTGTTTCGAAGAAATCTTAAATGTCATCTAATATAACTATACTTCTGATGTTTAAGCCCTTTTGATGAAATTTAATAAAGCAGTCACCTAGTCCCACAGTGTTCAGTGTGGACATACTGTTATATACCCACAATATAGGAGAGAAGTTGAAACCCATATTGTAAGTAAAAATAGGAAATGGCTGAAGTTTTCATAGGATTTGCATGTCTTATAAAAATAGGTGATTTTGTTCATTATCACCTTTTGTTTCTTCTTTATTCAAGTAATGGGACTGAAGTTCTACATATAGAATTTATATAGACTATCTGACCTATTAATTGGCTTCCTTTATCAAACTCCAAGGAAGCTGGGCCAGCAGGAGGCATAATGGTTAAGGCACTGAACACCCATGTGGCTGGCTTTGGTTTGAGTCCCAGATTCAGTGACTTTAAACTCACACCAGGGCTATGTGTGTGTGTGTGTGTGTGTGTGTGTGTGTGTGTGTGTACGTGCCCAAAATCCCAAGAGGAGAATGGAGGAGAAGGGATTGAGACATGGACATTACCCCTTGGGGGAAATTTCTCATTTTCTGTCTCCTTGTCTCTCTCTCTGTCTCTCAGGTAATTGCACATTCCAAAAATATATAGCAAAAATCTCTCAAAAAAAGAAAAATAAAAATTTGAGGAAGCTTGTGGGTATATTGCAAAGTATACATCAACCATCTCTGTGTGTGTAGGGTTTAGGGTAGGAATACTGAGAAACTTTTGATCTCTCTGTACACACCACATATGTGATAGAATATTTATGGTTACCCAAGACTGCTTCTTTTGCTTTTGAAGAATTATATGAGAAAGTATTCTTTTGAATGACTGAAAATGTTTCTTCTTGAAGATTTTGCCCTTGGACCCTAAATGTGCACCATATTGATCAAATCTAATAGTTCTCCAAAATGATGTTCTTTAAATATGCACACAGAGAAAAATAAGTCTCAATTCCTTCAAACTAAACCACTATTATTCCCTAACTATACTTATTCTTCTCTGACATTGCTGAGTCATTCCGAGGTCTTTTCTTCTATTATCTCTGTATGTCTATAAATACATTTTAAATTTTTGGGTCAGTTTGAAAATGACAAAAGTTTTGTTATAATATATGTAACTGTGTTTTCATTTACATAGAAGAGGGTAAATAAAATCTATTGGCCATGACCAAAATTTCATTACGTTGAGCAGCTTCCCAATATATAGTTTCTCAAAATATCTGTTGCTATCCCTATGTGTTGTAGATAGCAAAGATGCACAGAGGACTCTTGTGGCTAAAATTGTCTTTATTATTATTATGTAAGTTTTTGGCCCATTAAGTGCATTTGTTTGCTTCTCCTGGTAGACTGCAATGCATGTGTTACTCTCAAAGTTTCTTTTAATTTATATTAAGAATAGAAGGAAATTATAGCAGGAAGTTTCATAATCCCTTTTCCTAGAAGCATACTGTGTTATCTGCATGGCTTTCAAAGACAAGGAAATCTAGGTGGACACATTCTAAGAAGCCATTTAAGTATGTCAGGTGCAAATGATGGAAATGAGCAGAATGATTAGGGAAAAAAAAAACAAAACAAAATAAAACAACACTAAAACCAAGCACATATTGCCCAGTTGAGGTCTAGTTATTACCACTTTATTCTCCTCACAAAACAAACAATGTTTCTCTCTTATTTCCTTAGCCTTTTGGATATTCTTAAGAAAAAATTTATCCCAGTCAGAGATCTTCCTCCCTGGTAGGAGAGGATGTGTTTTGCCTACTTCCTATTTATTTATTTGTTTGTTTGTTTATTAAAGAGATTTTTACTATAGGGCATGTGGGCACTGGCCAGAGAGAGACAGAGGGACAGAAAGGGAGAAATCACCCCCACCCCCACCCCCCCCCCCCCAGGGAGATGGCCATGCCACAGTCCCTCCTCCATTCTCCTCTTGCGATTTTGGGCATACACGCACATGCATACAGTGTGTTTCAAGCTTCCAGATCAGGGACTTGAACCACAGTGGGCCATGTGGGAGTCCAGTGACCTAACTGCTACGCCATCTACTGGTCCCTCACCTACTTATGGATTGTAATGTAGGATGCTTTTGGAAGCCTTGGAATCTACAGGTAATCAGCCTATCCCAGTTATTATGCAGGAGGATTTGGAGGAGTGTAGTAGTGGAGTGAGGTAGGAAGGAATTTCTTGAGGTGCTTTTCTAAGAGATGGCTACCATTTTAGGAATCCTTATTGGCAAGCTATGGTTACTAACACATATGTTTCTCTCTCATCTCCCTCAGAGGAGTTAGTAAAATATGTTGAGAGCACCTGCCGTGTACACATGATAATTTAATAATGCCCAGGCTTAGTTAGATTTTTGAAGGTGAGTCCTTAAGGTTATTTGAAAAGCAAACCCTTTGGTTCTATATTCCATTAAACTTTATTATGAAATCCAATAGCAATCACTTGAAAAATGTTATACTATTCACAAAATCTGTGCAACAATTGCATTTCTCATCAGCTTGAAAATAAGCAGAACTTATTCATATTCACTAATTCAACATTTATTTCATTTTTATAAAGTCTATATGTAACTTTCCTGAATATTCTAATGTGTCAGGGTCCAGCTCTGTGACACAGCAGTAATGCACTGTTCAGGAAAAGCCAGATTCCACATGGTGACTATGGTTCAAGTCCTGGCAGGGTCAGCCTGAAACATGCTGGGCATGCATGTAAGTGCCCAAGGCCCAAGAGCTAATGGACTGAAGGACTAGAAGAAAAGAATTGTAGCATGACCAGACCCTGTGGAGGGTGCTCATGTCTCTCTGTCTTGTTCTCTCTCTGGAGCCTTGCCTTCTCACTGTTCTCTCTCTCTCTCTCTCTCTCTCTCTCTCTCTCTCTCTCTCTCTCTCTCTTTCTTTCTGTCCCTCTCTGGTCAAATTAAAAATAAATAAATAAATAAGTAATGCTAAATAATTCTTTTTAAAAAATGAGATTTGCTATGAGTGTTGTCTGAAGAAACAAAGTCTGTGAATGGGCTGCTGCTAGCCCTGGTAGAATTTTGGTAATTTACATTTGAAATGACCAACTAAAGCAGTGTATTTTTCCCCTTCTCCAGTCAAAGTGGACAATTTCCCTGAAGCCTGGGTAAACATTAACAAGAGAAAGTATTTGTCCTGGGAAACCACCATTCAAAGGAGCCCCATGGCAGCTCAGGCAATTCAGGAAGTCCTCTCTTTACCTTTCCTTGTCCCCTTCCTTCCTACTCTTACTCTCTAAATGGATTCAGAAACTGTGACCAGGGATCAGACAGAGGAAGTGGGGTAAGAATGAGGAGAGAGTCTGACCTTTCCCTGTCCTCAACAAGAAACTCCCAAGCTGGCAATATCAAGCTGAGTAAGACTAGGGTGTGAGGAGAGCACTGGATTCTGTGAAGTTAGGAGCTCCCTGGACTAGATATTTTTTTATTACCAAAATGGTGATATTTAGTATATGAGAGCAGCATAAAAGTATTTTATTGTCTGAAAGTAATGGGAGTGTATTTCATCCAGGGACTAGGGAAGAATGAGACCTTGGGTCATGTTTAAGAGAACAGCATGGAAGAAAATAAATTGTTTTCTGATTACAAGCTATTGAGTTCATTCCCATTCACTATAATGATTAGAGCTGCTGCAAAGATACATGAAATTCATGCATGGTATGTGAATAGAATTCTCACCCCCCCCCCCCCACCTTAAGTCTGTAATAGGAAAGTTAAAATAAACAATGTGAATATCAACATCACTGAAAATAAGACTTTGAAAAATGACAGTCTTCCAATCTTTGTCCAAAACCCCTGTATTTTACATTTTTCTTTTGGGTACCCACATTCTCTGGCTCAGGCTTTTCTTTTTCACTTAATTCTTGGACCAAGCTAAGGTGATGAAGGTAAGTGGATGATCTCATTGACAAATAGGGAGGAACTAGAACTTTTTAAATGTTATATAAAGTTTACTTCAGTCTTTTCAACTGTTCTTGAAGCAAGAATGGTGTTTCTCTTTGTTCCCCAGTCTTCACTACACTCCTTGCTTTTCTTCCTACAAAGATTGTCTTTTGAAAGTAACCACCAACCCCAATTTTCTATTTCTACTCTCACAATGAGCAAGGGAAGGGAAACCAGTAACATGTTTATTTAAGAAAAGTTATTTCATGTTTTAAGCTTTATGGTTATAATGGAATCAGTATAAATGTTAGATTGCAAATACATAATCATTTTTGTTAATAGCTATTGGTGGATAATCCTCCACTCAGACTTGTACATTCTACTCTCAAATAATTCCCAATGTTTTCTGCTTTGTTACATCAAAACAGCTACTCATATAATCTTCCTATAAAGTTCCTGTGTGGCAAACCATTTTCCTTAAAAATTACAAGAGGGATGACTCTGCAATAGAAATTCTTTTGTTCTTAATTTTTATTTTTAAGGAAATATGCATAAAATTGTTAATAGTTATCTTCCTGTATTTTTACTAATAAAGTTTTTAAAAGGTGGTAATTAATTTCCCTTCTGTTGGCACATAGAAATGATCAATAAGGGGGATAAAATTTGTGGGTCTCTTAAAAAAATTAGCTAAATGGGGGCCAGCAGGTGGTGTGGTGGTGAAGATATTAGATTCCCACATGGCTGGCTGGGGTTGGAATCCTAGATCCAGGGACTTGAAAAGCATTCCGGGCATGTGTGCAGTTGTGCCCAGAATCCTGAGAGGAGAGGAGAAGAAGGGATTGTGGCATGGCTCTCCTCTCTGGGGAGTGATTTTTCACTTTTCCTATCTCTGTCTCTCTTAGACCAGTGCACATGCCCTCTGGCAAAAGCAGAGAAAAAATGCAAATAATAATAATAACTAAATGGTTTTTCAAGCTCAAAATGTAAAGCTATGCACTTGTTATGTGAACCAAGTATTGACTCAGACTTTGTGTCCCTATATGAGTTATAGACATAAATTATATTTTGTTACATAGAGTTTCCGTTTGTCAACCATCAAACCTCTACTATTGTGTGTCAAGAAATTGATTCCACTTCTGACTCATTGCTTTACTTTTACATTTATTCTTACGATTTTTCTCATGCCATTTATAAGGGAGCCACAAGTCATCTAATGTGGCTGGTGTACAGCAATTTTGCTCTTTTTTCTTTTCCTCCTTCTCATCTCCCAAAGTCTTCCTCATGTTCTTATTATCTCTATTTCCTATTGCCATCTCTTTCTGAAATTTAAAAAAAAGTCTGCTTAATATATTTTTTATCTCAGAGGATAAATAAAAATTGGTGTGATTGCAAACTAAGAAATTAGTTACTTAAAAAAAAATACTGTTTTTCCATGAAGTCTTTTGTTACTCCTGATAATAAAAGAGGAAGTTGTTGAAATTGTATTCACTAATTAAAAAGGAAAAAACTCTCTTGTTACAACTTAAATAGAAATAAAATATTCTGGGGCATTATTTGCAACTTTAATAGTTGTGCTTATTCTTCTTTTGAATTTAAAGAGATATATGAGGAGAAAGCACTTATTTTGAGAATATACAGACATTTATTCTCTGAATAACATGCATAAACACTAAAATCAGCCACAAACAAATGGTGGAGATAGCCAACAGCAGATCATCTTCCATGACCTTGTTGCTGTTTCAAGTGTGTTTTGTGCGTTCCTTCTTTCCCCATTTTTTTTTCTTTTTTTTTTTTTTTTTTTTGAGAGGTTTTTGCTATATAGCGCATGCATTCGCCAGACAGACAGAGAGAGACAGAGAGATAGAAAGCGAGAAATCACCCCCCAGGGGGATGGCCATGCTACAGTCCCTTCTCCTCCATTCTCCTCTCGGGATCCTGGGCACGCACACACACGCGCCCTGCGTGAGTTTTAAGCCACCAGGTCCAGGACTCGAACCATGGTCGACTATGTGGGAGTCCAGCGACATAGCCATTATGCTAACTGCTGGTCCCTCCCCATCTTCTTTACAGTAAATAATAGTCTTTTCTATCGGTACCAAATTTCCTACTCCCAAACTTCATTTATCCTTAAAAGTAGAGAAAGTATGTCAGAAAAGATTGAATAGCAAACCACGATCTATACTTCTTTTGAGTTTACCCATCTGCAACCCTGATTTAACACTTTTCATCAACCATCTTTCTGCCTGATCTCGCCATGTCTTGTGACTCTTGTGTCCAATAGAGAGTCCACCTGAATCACGCACAGAAGTACTACTTGAGACGCAGAGATCTGAGTCAAGAGGGAGAGAGAGATGCCATACCAGAGATGCACCTGGTAAGTCTCTCTCGTCCTCTCTATTTATTGGGGCAAATGAGGAAGAAAAGTTATCTTTAGGGAATCTTTCTTCTAAGAAGATTAGAAAGATAGGATAATTCCTGGCATAGGGGAGGGCAAGTCTAAAAGATGCTAGAGGCTGGACAGCAAGCCTTGGAATTTGGAGAACACATTCATCTGATCACACACCCATCTAATGACCTTCTGTCGTTTTTGAGCAGGAGGGCAAGAGATTAGGCATTTTCACCATTTTCCCTATAGTCATTCATTCAGAGTTCATAAATCCAAGGTGTTCTAGAAACATGGTGTTTCTGTTGTTTCCTAACAATGTCTAACTTCCAGGTCCTCATGTCAGAGCAGATACTGTGATGAAGGCTCCTTTATTTTGTGCAGTACTAATCCTCCTTAACATATCATAGTACATTTTATAATACTTTCAAATGACTAGCCCTTTGGGTAGGCAAGCCAGGTATTATGACACTATTCAATGAAATTATGTTATGTAATTATTTCAGTGTGTGACTCCTACTTGAAAACTGAGAAAACTGTCTTAATGAAACCCAATGTCGTACATTAGTGCACTGCTGTTAGGGGCCAAGATTATGAAGCTGTATCCCTTGTATCTAAATATGTACCAGACCAAGTTTGCCCTGCTTTTTCTCTAAAAAGGTCTGGTATATAGCCAAGGCTTGAATCCAAAATGACTCTTTAGAAAACTCCAAGCATCATATGTGCATGCTTTATGAGCATAAGCTAAAGAGAAATTGTGATTTTTAGCCAGAGATGAACAGGCAAAAACACCACGTTTTAGAAGGTGATCTCTTTAACATATGCTTCTTTAATGCCTTTTGTGATGAGAAACTGTGCTATAGGAAAGAAAAATACGTAAATATATGATGCCTGCCTTGGATAAATTTACAATCTAGTGAGTGTGTAGTAGACTTGGAGCTGAAAGGGTAATCACACACCTGTGTCGGAAGGAGAAGGAAGACTTCTAGGAGCAGGACTCTGGTTGCGGATATATTGTCAGGAGTTTCCAAGCAGAAGGCCTTTGACTCTTTCTCTTACCGTGTGGATACCTGAACTCCAGCCCTTACCTAAGACCCTCCTCCTACAGTCATCTGCATGTGGGAAGTGTATTTTCTTGCGATGACTAGCTTATTGGAATTTCAGTTTTGATTCTGGATTTATTCTTCATTGAGGCATTGTTGTACATAATTGATACTTTCTATAGAATAGCCAACATCAAACTCAACTTCAGGCACTATAGTGCTTACATAGATGTTTGAAGATGAATTTGGACAACTAGAACCATGTTCAATGTTTAAAATAGAAGTAAAATTGAACATATGTCTGTAATTGTGGACTTAATCATGTAATAGTAAGATTCAGAAGAATGAATATTTATGTATACAGAGATACACATCTATAGACAATGTAATACTTTTAATTTTATGAGCTGATTAACACAGTTATTATTTTTCTCATCTGTTTGGAGACTAGTGCTCTCCTAGTGCTTTGTACACAGACATGGTTTCTGCAGGGAGATGGTGAATGTGGAGGTGAGGGCACACATCTGGCCACATCCTGTCTGCATAGGGATGTCTGTGCTACACTTTTTAAAGCTTTTAAGCTTTTATGTGCTCCTGTGGAAAATATGAGGTATAAGAAGAGCCATCAGATAGAATCACTGTGAAGAAATACTTGTTAGTTCTTGCTATCACTGTGGACCTCATCTTTAGCCTCTCTCTCTGCTCAAAAAACACTGTGCAGCAGTTTTCTTTGAATGGGTCTCTGACCATGTCAAGTACTCCTCTGACTCCTGGATGGCCTTTTCTGTTCTCTGCCCCACTGGCAACTGCATGCCGTACTCTCTCACCTAGGTCTCCTCGAAACATCAGAGGGGCCGTTCATGGTCAGTTGTCTAATCGTTGACTCATTATCTTCCTACCCTATTTATTTTTACTTTGAGTGCACTTTTTGCAGTTACAGTCTTCCTCTTTTAACTGTTTATTGCTGAATTTCCACCATTAGAAAATAAGCGCCAAAAGAGCAGGAACCTTCGCTGTTTATTCACCATATGTCTGTAGCATCTGGGACAGTGCCTGGCACTAAATAGACACTCGATAAATATAAGCTCAGTAAACAGAGGGATATATAAATAAGTGTTTATGAATCCCTTAAGAGACTGGTTGACACAAAGTAAGAGCTTAATATGTGCTATCCATTATGTTTAGTATCAATTTTATTATTACAAATTGATCTCAAGCAATTATTAATCACAGGTTGACTAATGTTTGTTTGATTCTCAACAGTTTCTAGACCACAGGTCTGTTTATCTTTTCTGCAATATACTGTGCTTTCTTTTTTAAGTAGAACCTTGAATCGATATATTTGACTGGGTTATCTATTTTCTGAAGAAGTCAAATAGGAAAATATTTATTCTGTTCCATGTAATGTGTGCATCTGACACCGTGATTGTATTCCAAGATGTATTGTGGCAGCTGTTTCTTATCATTCTCAGTTTTGTTCTCATGGCATTGAGTTTAATTAATAAGTTTAATTTAAACTTCAGGTACTCGTTTATATTCTTATTAAGAAAATCTACCTATGCATATAATAATGTATAGGTAGTTCTATAGTTTAATCTACTAATTATACATTTTATGACTCTGCTAGTTGTCATACATTCTGCATTGTTAACCTCATTTTCACAAAACTTTAAATTCTATGAAGAAAAGGAATCTGCATAGCCTGTGAATGAAACTCTAGTCCTTTAGATGTTTAAAATATGTTGGTGGACAAAGTATTTATTTATAAACTTATTTTGGTAGTGAAAATTAGATTATCCTTGATTTTCTTGAAAAGTCTTTCAATATGTCTAAAAAGTGTTTTGCTTCAGACACTTATATGACTTTTTAGAAAATGTAGATTATCAAATAACTTTATGAGTTTTTGACTATGCAATTTATTTTTTTACTCATGTCTGGATTAGCTATTAAACTATTGTGGTATTGTTTCTAGTTATAATTTTTCATTAAATTTTAGTTGTTTAAAATTTTAATAATTTATAAGTGATCAAATTTGTATTATTATGCCCAATAGATTTTCAGTCTGAAAAAAATTGTCAAAATAGAGCACAGATGTTTACTATTCCTCTTTCTTTTATTGTGAGGAAGAGTGTTTTCTATGTTTTGCTCTGTTGTTCACTTATGTTTGGGGCTGTTGTAAATAGCTGGATGAAACTTTTAAGTGGGCCAAGTTTATTTTAGAGTCTCCTTATCCGTTGTTTGCCTTCTCATCATGACCTAAGGAAACAGTAACTTCATTGTCTTACTCATCTTCCCTCCTTTGCTGCCAACTGTGAATCAGAATATTTCAGAAATCATTCATGTTAAGATCAAACTGATGGCTATGCTAAAATTGGACTTATTTTTAAATTTGCGTTTCTAACATCTTAGGTCTATGAAGTTTTTGTTTGTTTGTTTGTTTGTTTTTTTGAGAGGTTTTTGCTTTAGGGAGCGTGCACTTGCCAGAAAGACAGAGAGAGACAGAGAGACAGAAAGCGAGAAATCACCCCTCCCCCGGGGGGGGGATGGCCATGCCACAATCCCTTCTCCTCCATTCTCCTCTCGGGATCTTAGGCATGCATGCATATGCGCCCGGCGTGAGTTTAAGCCACCGGCTCCAGGACTCGAACCACAGTCAACTACATGGGAGTCCAGGGACATAGCCATTATGCTAACTGCTGGTCCCGGTCTTCACTACATTCTTTAAGCTCAGAACTGGAAACCCTTGCTCTGGTTTTGCTCAATGCTACCTCTATCACCTGCTTGTTCTCACTCTACTGTCCGAATCTGCCTTTCCTGACTCACTGCTCGCATCTCTGCACATGACCACCTGTTCTCTGTCCTGTTGTTTCCAATTTGGTAGGCTTCTGCCTTGACTCTCCTCGGTCAGCTCTCTCAATATTAAATGATAACATCAAAAGCTGTCTTGGCTCTGCTACTATGGCCAACCACTCATTTCAGAGTCCTATCAATCTCACCTTTTAGACCCCACAAACTTTATCATTCCCCTTGCAGCCTGTGTTTTGTTCTTCACTTCACAGTTTCCATACACAAATCTGTCATCCTACCATACTGTAAGACAGGTAGGGAATACTTGTTAAATTGTGTAAGTACAGTCCCCAGATGTAATCATGGATTTTCATTTATTCAGTTATTACCCATGTCCCTGAATTTAAGCCAGTCATTGGAAGGGATAAGGGACTAAGATAGGAGAAGATAACAATTTCTATATAATGATGTCCTTTGACTCCAGGGCATATCTTTCCTTCAAATAAACATAACTAAGGGACAAAGGGCATCCCTAGAGTGAAAGGACAGTCTTTGACACCTCTTTTCACAGGAAATATCTGGAAGCCTAGGGGAAGGGTAGAATCGTATTAAGACTATGTGGTTTATATTAGCTTTTCTTTTACTCTTTTATGGTGTCTGCCAGAGATATCAACTAGAGCACTATCTTTTCACTCTTCTCTGGAAGAGACAGGACATATGGTAGTTGTTCTGTGGTCCTCAGTTCTGCGACTTCTAGGTTTAATAGCCCCCCCGTGGCTTAGGTTGCCCTCACTCTACTCAGAAGTAGACACTAAGACAAGGTTTCATGAGAAAGTGATCTATTAGAAAGTATTTCGGGAGCAAAGAAATGGCATGACAGATGGAAATACAAGTAAGGGTGTGAGATCAGAGCCCCACAGACTCAGTCCCTCAGGGAGACTCTTGTACTAATGAAGATCACACTCTAGAGATGTCTGAACAGAAGCAAGACATTTATATGTCCTTGCTCTCAGGTCTGCTTCAAGCATGCATTCCTTCCTGTTTGTGAAGAAAGCAGACTGTAGCAACTGGAGAGCTGCTCGCCTCCAGAGCTCCTCAGGTGCATGCTGTAGGGGTGAGAGCCAGTTCGAGCCGGTGCACCTGACTGTGAAGGAATCCTGGGAAGTATGTGTGGGAAAGCGATATTGCTCATAAATACTGCCTGTGCTCCTGCAGATTTCTGCTGAGCATCCTGGCCTAAGCATGAGAGGGGATGGAGCAGTGTACTCTGAGTGCAGACGATAAAAAGGTATATTATCTGTAGAGAATTTACAAGCCAAAATAAAATAAAATAGGTTAAAGTTAAACTGTTCTGTAGCATGCAACAACAATTCCGTACTCTGACAGATAAAATACTTCCAACTGCTTCTCCGTATCCTGTGTGTGAGCATGTGCATGCTTACACACAGACACACCCACACTCAAAACACACACACGGACATTCATTGGTAGGCCACTGTCCTGGCCCAATTTAGATACATGAAATTGTAATCCCTGCCTTGCTTAAACAATAATATTTGGACAAGTTATATCTTTTATAAAAAGTCAGTGATTATCTCCAAATTATTTGGCATTTTTTTAAAACCACATGAAAATGAATAACAAAAAAAAAATGTTTTCTACATCTGTGAAGTATAAATGTGCCTTTTCACTACTGAATCACTATAAGCATGGAGAGGGTAAGGGGATTGTGGAGGGGTAGGACCACTTGACGGTGCAAAATGTTAACCTAGCACTTCAACTTACTTATTCCACAAATGTTTCTTGAACCACTGACTAGGTGCTGGATACTGATTGCTATGCCCATTTTATGATCCATTGTGTGAGTATAAATTACTCCATTCATATGTATTGGAGATAAATATATAACATGTAATACATACACACACACACACAAACTATACACATAGTTATATAAACTCCTTCATTTCCGTACTTGACTTAAGTCATTGCATGTGTCTTAATATAACCTGCTATATGTATGTATGTGTATATATATGTTTGTAACTATGTATGTGTATATATGTGTGTGTATATAGATAGATAGATGTGCAGAACAACTCTTCCTGCCTTTAGAATTACTTTTCTTCTCCACCCCCCTTTTTTTATTAACCAGAGCATTACTGCAGTTCATTTCAGCATATCGAGTAAGACAGAAGGTCCTAATTCACTACAGAAGGCTAATGCATAGTTAAAATTTGCAGATTATTTGCTAGTGAGTCAGCCTATTTACCAAGATAATTCATCTTGCAAATTAGTCATGTAGAAAGATTTTGTTGGCTAAGATAAAGTGGGCACATTTGCCCTAAAAATAGACACACTATGCCTGTTCCTAAAGCAGTACAGTAGCACCACACATAAGAGACACAGTGAGGAAGAGAGAGACTTTTTTTTCCTTATCCAAATGATCAATTCCTTTCCCTGATAGAACTCAGAGTACATTGCCAAGCATTTGTGCCAGCTTCTTTCTACACTAGAAAATAAACTCTGGCCCATGCTAATGAATCAGGCACTAGCAGTACCAATTGGTCTGGTTCTTATTTTGCTTTTTGCATTACTGACATTTCCTCCTTCCAGCTTGGGAGTCGCAGCTGCAGGGATAGGGCTGCAGCATATTTCTGGCTCCTGTCTCTTGAAAATGGCATCGTAGAGCTAGGGGAGAGAAGGAGGAATACTGGTTTATATATATATGAGAAGTAGGAGCTGTTTAGAGCCTGGTCCAGAATATATGCAATCCCTTGAAACACATAATTTGCTGAACTCCAAGGTCAGAACATAGTGTTCACCTGTCAAGTTACATTCAATGCATCTCTTTAAGGCCAGAGGGCTGAATCTAAAGCTCAACAGACATATGTGCCTCTCTTTATTGGAAAGAGGCAGTGACTTAGTATGCAGTCGGGTATCTTCCCATTGCACCATGGCAAAACCAAACCTTCCTCTTATATTGATGATCAGTTAAAATTTATTTTACTTTATTCTAGTTTTAGATGTTAAGTTTGTATATGTAGTAGGAAATTAAATCAATGCACAGACCGCTAATAACACAGTACAGTTCAGAGGTCGATAGATTGTACCCAAAACATCCACTGGTGTTTCTAAATCATACCTTAATGTGGAATGTATTATAGCAATTAAGTCTAAAGGTACTTCAGAATGAGGTGCTGAAGAATACATGGTGCCACGAGTATTTGACAAACAATGGGGGAATGTTCTTTATAAAAAGACTGAGACTTTATGGGTAAAGATATTGCACATAGACATGACCTTATGTTGTACTCAGAAAAACGTTGCCTTTATTAGAGTATGGCATGACTGCTCAGAATAAACCAGTGCTAGAGCTCATTAATGAGGCTTCTTCAGCAAATTACCCCTACTGTGGATATGCCTGCATATTGCTGGACTGAAATACCAAAATTTGCATGTGTTTTTCCAGCTGTGCTTGTTTGTTTAATTTAAAAGATCAGCTGCAGAAGAAATTCTGATCATATTCTTAAATTAGGAGATGGCCCCAGTTCCCTGATCACATTTAAAGGCTGATTCGTTTCACATAGTAACTTCCTGTCATTCATTGCCTCCACTTTCCTCTATACTACATTAGAAATTTGACAACTCATTCCATTTACAAACTGTGGGTGAATTTGAGTAAAAGGTATGAGAAAATACTATAACAACTAAAGAGATGGAAGCACTGAAGCTGTCTTCTAGCAACTGGCAATATTTCTAGAATGGCAACCTATACTATATGTAATATGGCTTGAATAATTGGAAACATATCAAAAATATGGAATAGAATATAAATAATAGGTAACATTTATTGAGATGTACCATATGCCTTGGTCTAAGCAAAGGTTAAATGCCTTACAGCATTTAAGCTTTTCAACCCATTGTAGGAGGAAGCCTACAATGTTCATAAAGAACATTCTCCAGTAGAGATATCTGAGGCACAATGATATCATATATCTTGCTTTAAGATGTTAGTGCTGGTAGTACATATAGTTAGCCATTACTCCATACAGTTATGTTGTTATTTAACTGCTTTTGAATGGATAGAAGTTAATCTATATTGACTTCTCTTACAGGTGTATGTAAAGGGGGGAAAAGGCATAATCCTAGACCAAAGGTAGAAATATGATTAAGTAATGTGCTTACTTATTAAGCAGTTGTCTTATTGGCCACAGAGACAGACAAATTAATCAACAGCATTACAGAGTGAGAAGTTCATGTAAGTGCATGAGCACCAGCTGTGATGCAGGTACAGAGGATACATGAGAGCCAGAGTGGATTTTGTTTTCCTTCTCATTTTACATTCCTGCAGATGTAGTGAATGTGAATCATAAAACTTGGATCCTGAACCAACGTGTCCTCAATAAATGAACTGGCTAGAAGATACTTTCTTTGGTTTCTCTAGGAACCTGGGATTGATAGAGAAATGTGTTGAGTTGTCTTAGAAAGTATGGAACCATGCTGCAGGGGAAGTCCATTTTCCTGACTTTCTTCTTTCTCTTCAACCTATGACCTTCAGTTAGAGTCTCCCCTTCATAGATCTTAAAAAGAAAATGCCATCTTGCTACTTGTCTGTATTACTAGAAATTGGTTAAATGTAACATGTGTGGCATTAAGTTTAATACGTAAGGATGCAACATATATAACCTTACAGAAAACTGATTTTTAATCTTCATTTCAGTAGAATGCGAGACATATTATCAAAAACTAAAAACTTAAGTCCCTCTTTAAAACATGAATCTCATCAACTCTTAATTACCTTTATGATAAGGGCAGTCTTTCAAGTAGAGAAATGAAAATGCTCAGGGTATCAGAGATGCAATTATATGTGAGATATCCCATTTTATGGAAAACTGTAAGCTGTGTATTTTACTATTAAAGTATTGGGTGTACAGAATGCATTGAGTTGAGCTGGAGGAGGACTTTGCTGATGAGGATGGACACTTTGGGTAGAAGTGACCAGATTTAGAGAAAGAAGGAAGGAAAAGAGATGTAGAACAGGCTGAAGGTTTTAGATGGGTCAGTTGGGAACACTGTAGATATTTTAGGAAGAAACGGAATGATGCACAGAATCTTTCTGCCGAATATGTAAATAATAAATTTGAGAGAGGAGCACTCCACAGCATAAAGTCTAGGGTGTTTTTTTTCAGTAACCTGGTCATTCTGGAACGGAATCATCCATTACTGTGTTATTGGCAGGAACCTGAAGCCATGTGTTTCTCAGCACAAGAGAGGTTTGGCAAAACTAGTAGTTTTTCAACAAGCCTTTAATGTTTTTGAATTGTTATTATGAATGCAAATGGCAACTCATGGTGACTCTAGAAGGTTTTAGAAAACAAGTTAAGCATTATTAAGAAGGCAACTATAACCACACTGTGTATGCTAAGCCTGGTAGTTACCATGGGTCAGTGGTTTTGTGCATGAAAACTACTGGTGCTTAGCAGTGCCAATTTCTAGGTTATGCTCAGACATGCTACTCTGGCCCCCTACTTCGGAACTTAAATTCTCACCTATTTGTGGGGCCAAGTGAAAATGTGCATAATTTTCTGTTCAGCAAATGATGAGAAATCTGGGAAAAATATACAACAGCCAAATATACTTGCATTACAGACATGCATTCAAGAAATATTTGGCAAGACACAAAGAAAATCTTGGCTTAGCTAAAAATTAAGGGAGTCTGATATTTTTAGGGAGATACAGCCATTCTTCCTCATGAGCAGTACTCCTACTAGAGCTAAGTATGGTAACTGACTGTACTATCCATATGAAGTACAAGTGTAAATTGCAGTATTCGTTTATTTTTGAAGTTTATTTCTTCCATGAGAGAGAGAGAGACAGAAACTGGAAACCCAAATTGAGTCTTTATGCCACACTCTACCCTCTTCTTGAGCCCACCCAGATTATAGGCATGCATGGGTGTGCCCTATGTGTACAGGCAGCCTTGGTTGGGATGCAGACCTGAGGTCCTCCCATGTAGGTTCAGCAAAACAGGGCATTCTACCACTGCTGTGCCACAGCAACTGGCCCTGCATGTTGGTTTTAATTAAAGCATTGCAAACTTCTCTCGTCTTGAAATTTCAGGGCTTGAAGTAACCAAACCAAAATGTATATACCCTACACTCAAATGTTGATTCTAATGAGATCTAGATAGAACTAAAAAATAGCTAGGAGGTGGAAATCAGCTCATTAAACACAAGCTATATTTTGTGTATCTTTGTGATGTACTGAATGTCTGAGCCATTGTTAGAGTATCCTATGATTACCTGTGAAATACTTTGCTCTTGGTAATAAATATAAAAATAAAGATTGGCTCTATAGGCACACTGAGAATAATACTGTACCTTCTCTGACCTCGCAGAAATAGCCTAGAATTAGTAAAATACCATTTGATCAAAGCATAAACCATATGCTAAATTGACAATTGAAAAGTCATTTAATAACTATGAACTGGAATGACACAGTTTCTCAAAGCTACGTATCATCCCAGTTCTATTTGATGTCATGTTTACAGCCTCTTTTTGAAATAAAGGTTAACATTAGAGTTCCAGCAGAAAACATCTCTAACTAGATAATTATTGGATGGTATTTAGGTAACATTTTTCAAGACGGTCTATAGCTGAATATTACTAAGACAGCGGAACTTTGTTAAAATTGTAAGCATCACAGGGCCAGCTCTGTGGTGCAGTATTAATGTGCCACTCAAGAGTAGTTGATCTCACATGGTGACTGTGGTTCAGATCCCTAGCCTGGACAAGCTGAAACATGCCAGGTACACATGTGAATGCCTAAGATCTGATGGACTGTAAGATTGGAAGAAGAACATTACCATATCCCATGGAGGGTGTTCCTCTTTCTCATTCATGTGCATGCATACACTCTTTGATAAATTAAGAAAGAACTTTAAAAAACCTCAGTCGTATGGCAAGAATAACATCTACTCAGTAACTGATAGGCTGTTTATGAGTATTTTTTAAAATAGAGGAGTATAACATGTACTAGTCTTATAACCAAAAATCCTCATTTTTTTGCTCTTAAAATTACTTCTTTAGATCATGACTTCTTTTCAGATATCAAAAGCCTTTTTATTTATCTTTTAAGGGACATGTCTATCTCATATTTTATTTAGCAATAGCTCAAATTTAATTTGAAAATGATAATCATGGATGTATGCGCAAATTTCAGATGTATCCACCATGGTTAAATTTCAAACACATATAGAAATTTAGCAATGACTGATAATTGTTTCACTGACCATATCTCAGACTAAACCTTGTGAAGCTTCAACACATTCCTGAATTAGTACCTGCATTAGTTTCCTGCACAACTAGATGAGATACTTAAATAGCAGAGAATGTTCTGTCTGCTTTGAATAACAAAGAGATGATTTCATTTTTCTGTGTGCTTACAATTCAAGTCTACAGCTTTATTCTATTTTCATGCCATAACAATGTAAATGGCAGCATCAATTCCACAACATTTCAGTTCCCTGACATACTGAATCCAGAATTTCTAATTTCCCTTACTGAATAGCTTTCCAAATTTCTCCTGAATCCTGAGTTAGGTTTTATTTTGAGAAATATCTCCATTAAGACATAGGTTTCTTCAAAACTGACAGTGATCTTGATTATTTTTTAGGGTGTAAGTATTTTCCAAAGCAATTTTAAATTAATTATGTTCATTATCTTGTCTGTTTTCTTATGCATGTAGTTTTGGGAATCAAAGAATAGTTTCTCTGAAAAAGGCCAATCAATGGGAAGTTTGTCTCCTTCTTTTCTTTCCTTTCTCTCTCTCTCTCTCTCTCTCTCTCTCTTTCTTTTTTCTTATTTCTTCCACAAGTAAAAGAGTGAGAGATGCACAGAGACAGGGAGACAGCAGTTCTAACAGATCTCAACACTGATCCAACCCCAGCTTCAGCCAGCCCTGGATGGTGAATGTGCCCAGGTCAGGAATAGTCAGGAAGTCTCTGGACCCAAACCCAGAACCTTGCCATGTGGGTCTGCCATGCAGAATGTTGCATTTTACTACTGGACCAAAGTCCAGTCTCTTGTCATTTTCTTTTTTTATCAATACCTAGTGTTTCCAGAAAACAGTCCTAGCCAAGAAACCAACTAGAGGAAAGAACTGCCTGTTTCCCAGAAGCACAACTCTGCTGATTCTAAGATTTCTGTCTAATATATTAAAAATGCTTTTAATAAAAAACTATTTATTATAGTTATGGCTATTTTATAATTATCCAAATTAATACTCTCCCCTCAAACACTTTTCTGAAACTTCTCATGCTCTATTTATGCCCTGACCTTGTTCTTTTTTATATCTATAATTATTGGCTCAGTGCATGCCTTCTTCATTTGACTCTGAGGGCAGCTCCCTGAGATCATAATAAGTCCTTATTTTTCATCTTTGTATTCCAAGATTTGGCACATCTAGCACATGATAAGAACTCAATAAATATGAGAAGAGTAAATTAAATTCTATTAATACCTGGGCCATGATCTGCAATCAACCTCTAAAATAATCATTAATCATGAAAACTCTCATTTTCATTTACCTAGATCATTCAACAAAATAAAATAAATATGATTATTTCAAACTAGAGCTTCCAAATGTCCTTCTCTCAAAATCCATTATTTGGAGTATTATTTATTTAAGCTATGTTCCTTATAGTAGTGATATCAAAAAGAGAGAGCAATTTTCAAAGTATTTGAAAATTTAAAAAGTATTTACTCTAAGAAGTTTTCTTCTCTTCAAACTTTATATTGGAAACAGGCATTCTCTTTTTCAGGACATCATAAGTATTGAGTAGTTCACAAGGGTTTTGTTTCATTTTATTGATTTGTTTGTTTCTAGATAAGTGAGAGTAAAAATATATTGGCAGACTGAGATCCTGTCATTCTTTTAGCATGTGTTTTCAGCTAAATACATGAAAAAATCTCTTCTACATGATGTTGAGATAGGAGTCAGAAAAATACACGTTAAATAGCTGAATATACGATTCTTATCCCAGAGCTTTTTCTGTTTTTCTATGCAAAAATGTATCATGGCTTTTTTGATGGCCCAATACATTAATATATATATATATATATATATATATATATATATATATATATATAATTTAGAAGATACATGTGAGACAACATAGAATGAGAAAGTTCAACCTCTAGACAAAATTTGAGCAGCACTGTGACCTCACGCGTAATGTGAAATTTCCTTAGTCATCCGAAATGGACATTAATTCAATGATATTTGTTTAACTCTGAACCAATCAAATGGACTTTCATCTCATGTCACAGATTTTTAATAGTTTTTCACCACAAAACCATGAGCTAAAAATTTCTGTAAAACCTCAATTGTCCTTTAATATCTTTAAAAAATCAGTCAGAGATACACATGTGCACAACCAACCATTAACCCAGTCATTGAGGTTTTGGACCTAATGGACATTCTTTCTGTAATAATATAATATTATTCCAGAAATCCTCAATTGTGCAGAGAAAAGAAAAACAGCATTCTGGACAAAATTTAAACATGATCAAATATCAAGACATAACTAATAATAAAACCAGGATTTGAACTTACCTCTGGTGGTATACTTTTTCCTATAATGATAAACATGATATTTGCCGAGTTCTACGTGCCCTGAGCCACTGAGATTAACATTTTATGTATCTCACTACATGTAATATTGACAACCCTCACATGGTATGGGTACTATAATTTTGTTTTCACTTAGGAACTTTGAGTGGCATGATAATTATTAATACCTTGTGAGATTTTTTTCCACCAAAATTACAACATTTTATGTGAGCCCTTTTCCCCTCCTGCCTGAACTAGAGAAACACTTAACATTGCAAATCAAGATGTAAAACTGTGTGAGATGTCATTTACTACATTGGTAGTTTTACCTCTGATTGTTTAATGATTATCTAGTCTCAATAAGGATTCTCAGCATATGAAAGGACTTCAAGAAGTTACTGGAAAATAGAATTAAAGTAGGAGTTTATTTTGGTACAATTTTTTTTAAGTCAATGCATAGTTTTCTCATAATATACATTTTCCATGAACATTTTGAAGGTCATTCATATATATATATATATATATATATATATATATATATATATAAACAAAGAGCCCATCCAACCACATTTTATTGTATAGTTCTGACTAACAATACTGTCTAGATGTACAGATAGTCCCCAATACAAACAGAAGAAATGTAAACAATAACTGCAAATCTTTAGTGAACTTTTAATGTATGCATAATTCTATGCCCATCACATGAATGAGTGTGCACTCATTTGGTCTTGAAAAAAAAAAAAACCCTATGAGATAAATAGCATTTTACAGCCGATGAAAATGAAACACAATTAATTAACTTGCCCCAGGTCAAACAGCTAGAATGGTGGCACCAGGATTTGAACTTAGCTAATCTTACAGATGGCTGTTTTATGTAATGCCATCACTTGAATAATTTAGACTTTAAACTGTAGTGATGAAATCATTTGAGGTACGTACTCACATATTAAAATAGAAATGACTTCCAATTTATTATGGATAGGTTGAAGCTGGGTTTGTAATTGTGATTAAATGAAATAATATAATGATACCCTTTTTTTCTTTCCCATGGAGAGGACATTTTTAATCTAATTATTCATAGTTTACAATCCTCAATAAAAATGTTCTTTCCAGTCAAATTGATTAAACATGAACTTTCTTCATAAGGAACGCAGATCATGGCAAAGAGATCATATGCAAGATTGTTGTATTGTAGTGTACCTGTAAGGGCACACACGGAAGCTTTATGCACTTTGTCGTGGCAGTACCATACACTCACTCTCTCAGACAAAAAATAAAAATAAATAAATAAAAGACAATAATCTTTCATCTCTCTCTTAGTTTATAATTGATGATTGATTCATCAGCATGTTTTAATGACTTCACCTCCAAAAATGTTGTAATCATTCCCCATCTCTGCATTATCTCCTTCACCGGTAAAATAGTCTCTTTACTGCTTCTAATTGTACAGTGGCCTTTTTCTTTTTTTTTTTTTTTTTTTTGAAGAGGTTTTTTCTATAGGGCGCGTGTGCTCGTCAGACAGACAGACAGAGACAGAGAGATAGAAAATGAGAAATCACCCCCCAGGGGGGATGGCCACGCCGCAATCCCTTCTCCTCCATTCTCCTCTTGGGATCTTGGGCACACACGCACACGTGCCCAGCGTGAGTTTAAGCCACCGGGTCCAGGATGCGAACCGCGGTCGACTACGAGGGAGTCCAGCAACATAGCCATTACGCTAACTGCTGGTCCCAACAGTGGCCTTTTTCAAATCAGAGCATGTGATATTCTTTGTTTAAAACTATTTTTAATATTCTTACAATCAAGGCCAAAATCTTCAACCTAGTCAACGGGACACTATGGACTATATTCTGTCTACCCCTCTGGTTTCAACTAATTCTCTATGTATTTCACTAGATTCAAGATACACTGCACTTATTTCCTTCCCATCATGGGGACTTTGTACTGATTTCTCCACTAGAAAGCGCTTTCCTGTCATCATTGTCAATCAATTTTCAGGCTTCAGACTTTCTAATGTTGTGACCCCTCCACTCCTTGTTTCTTCTTTAGCCAGTCAATCTGTCACATTATTTTATTTTCCTCTTATGACTCACCACTACATGAAATTACTTAGTATTGCTCCATCTTTCCCAGTAGAATATAGATCGTGTTCCTCATTCATTCAGTGATTTATCTTTACTACTAAGAATGGTGGCTGGGATAATAAGCAACTCAATAAAAAGTCATACAATGAATGAATAAATATACCAAGTAATGATTAATAAATAAGGCTGGCATTAAACATTTGCATGAAAAAAGCAAGTCTACCAAAATTGATCTATAAAGTGTACTTAAGATGAATTTTGAGTATTTGATAATTCATGATGCAGAGATGCAGATAGTGATGAATGCTTTTTTCTTTTTGAAGAATTTCTTCCTCCCTCCCTCCCTCCCTCCCTCCCTCCCTCCCTCCCTCCCTCCCTCCTTCCCTCCTTCCCTCCTTCCCTCCTTCCTTCCTTCCTTCCTTCCTTCCTTCCTTCCTTCCTTCCTTCCTTCCTTCCTTCCTTCCTTCCTTCCTTCCTTCCTTCCTTCCTTCCTTCCTTCTTTCTTTCTTTCTTTCTTTCTTTCTTTCTTTCTTTCTTTCTTTCTTTCTTTCTTTCTTTCTTTCTTTCTTTCTTTCTCTTTTTCTTTCTTTCTCTTTTTCTTTCTTTATTGTAATTTGACCAGAGGAGGACAGAGTAAAAGAGAAAGAGAAAGTGAGAAGGCAAGCCATCAGGTTCAGGACTTGAACTGTGGTCAGCTGTGTGGGAGTCCAACGCCCTTCACCACCACCACACCTGCCGGCCCTGATAATGATGAATGCTTTATAACAAGAATCAGACATTCTCACAAGTCCATGAGTGAAAATGCCATAAAAAGACAAAAGGTCAGCAAAACATCAGCAAAGTGAAGGGAAAAAATTCCAGAAAATACGAAATTATTATTTGAGTTCTATTTGCTAGGAATAATTACAGTTTCCTTAGTAAAAAAAGAATTGTATGTGTGTGTGTAAACAATAGTATGGAAAAGCTCCAGTTAGAGTAGGAGGTCCCAGTATGGTTTATTATTTGAGTTTGACTGATAATTAGGTATAAGGATATAAAACATATGTGTATGAGAGTTTTGAATTCAGATGCTTGAAAATTATATTCTTTTTAAGGTGACATTTTTCATTTTGAAATTGCAACATATTCTGAATAGTAGGAATCAAATAAAAAGCTTAACTTAGAAAATTGGTCTCTATTCAGACTAACCAGAATTTTATTCTGTGGCAAGATTTAATAATAATTCATCAGAAAAACTTCTGTGCTGCTCTAATGTAAGAATACCTAGGGACCAGCCAGCTCCATAATGTAGTGGTTAAGTGCTGTACAGGGGAACCCATGTGGCCATCTGGTGTTTGATTTCTGGCCCCAGCAATAATTCAACATGCATGTATCCCAGAATCCTGGTAGGATGGAGAATCAGAGGAAGAAGGTTTGTGGTGTGTCCAAGCCTTATTGGGCTCTCTCTCTCTCTCTCTCTCTCTCTCTCTCTTTCTCTCTCTAATACATAGTTGCATACTTTATCATAAATAAAGGAAAAAAAAACAGACAATGCCTAATTAAAATCTTGAAAACAATTTCAGTATAACGCAATTGCAGTTCTGCAATTCAGAGTTGCATATTGATCTTTTAAAATATAAGAATGACTGAATGACCATTATAGAATCCTTGATTATTTATCCTTACTCATAAGTCATACAGCAAAGATAAAAAGTATTTTAAAATTTTTCTCCTGTTTTCCAATTCTATATCAGGCTCTAGGTGGCACAAAGAACATAATGATATATTTTTAATGTAATGCATCCCTAGGAAAGCTTCCCTGTGAATTGATCATCAAATTAAAATAGCTATTCAAAAAAAGGGAAGAAAAATCTGGCAAGATCAATAAATGCGCTTTAGTGAAATCAAGGAATAATTTATCTTTCTTAGGAGTTTATCATCAGTTTATTTCTTTCTTAGGTTGCAGCTAATCCATAGATCTAGACTAACTGCATGATAAATTTTAATCTTGGCATGTTCAAACGATAGATCTCTTAATAATGAGAAGTACATCTCTCACACAATCTGCACTTAATCAAATCTTTAGCAGAACTGTGTGAAGCTTCCCCTAACACAGTGCTCATTGGCGCTCTCTAAGAGGGAGAGAATTGCTAGACAATTGAAACAAATTCACCACTGGAAGATGTATCTGGCATCACATTAAGTCCCAGGAAAGAGAAAAATGGTTCTGCTTTTCTGACCCTGTCTTTTCACTCCCAGTACCTAGTTTAGTGATAATTCTTCACTTGCAGTTAAGTCTACTTCCACTGAGAGTGTTGCAAAAGAGAACATCAGAGAATGAGAAGATTGCATTTATATTTATATTGAATGAATAATAACAAAATGGCAGGGAGAACCTGTTCCAGAGACTTCTTTATCTTCATCACCTTGACCAAATTGGTGAGTACTAGGAGATTTAGAATTGTGTTGAAAATACAGCATCTGCACTTTCTAACAACTGAAAATTATTATAATCCTTCCCTTTCTTTAATTTATCACCTTTCGGTTCTCCCTTGCTATTCCATAGTTAAATCATATTGTTTTTCTTAAGTCCTTCTCTGAGTTCCTATCAGTTTCAGGCTTTATTTTTGAAAGGGGAGGGTATTATTATTATGGTTGTTTTTGCTGTTGTTGCTCTTGCCTTCAGAGAACCCATTAAAGTAATTTTTTAAATACTGAAAAGGAGGCAATGGCTTTCTATGCCATTTTATTATGCTGACAATGATGGTAGGATGACAGGGTGGGAAGTTTATGTCTGTTTAGATTGAGCAGATTTATTTAAATCCTGTCAATTTAGAAACAATCATCAGACTCTACTCCTTCATCCACCCTCTTCCCACACTGTAGAGGGTGGGTGAATATGCATAGTGAACATTCCAACATGTATACATTTCTCACCAGTTCAGCTGAGAATATATACATGTTATCTTCAACAGACAATAACCTATTTCTTTGTCCCATGAATACCTTGCCTCTCTATTTTTCTCTTTAATGTCCTTCCTCAGACTCTCCTCCTTCACCCACCCTCTATAGAGTAGAGTAAATTTTTAATTGAATTTAAAACTTTTTTAAAAAGAAAAAAGAAACAATCTAATATAATAGTATTTTTATTTAAATTATCACATAGTTTTAATTGTCACCTAAAATTCATCATTCTTACCTACTATTATTACTTTGGTGTATTTTTCCAGACATTTTTCTTATGGTTAAAAAAATAATTCACAATATATAGAGAATTTAAATCATGTTACTCTTAACCAACAGTATATTATGAATGTCCTCCGTCTGAAAATATGGATTTGAATCATATTTTGAAGGTTATGTGTGTCAAATGCTACAATTTATTTCATCTCCTGTTGTTGGACAGCTAGGTTAATTACTCTGTATGTGTGTGTGTGTGTGTGTGTGTGTGTGTGTTTGGATGCTTTTTTTTAAAAAAAGAATTATTTTATTTAACTTTATTTATTTATTTATTTTAATTTGATCAAAGAAGGACAGAGGGAGAAAAAGATGGGAGTGAGAAAGCATACTGCCAGGTCTGGGACTCAAACCGAGGTTGGTCATGTGGGGAGTCCAGCACCCTTAAGCACCACGCCACCTGCTGGCTCCTGGATTCTTTTCAAAGATTTATTATTATTATTTTTTAATACAAATTTTTCTTTTTTAGAAAATCATTTTAGTTTCTGTTTTTTGAACTGGATTATTTGATTATTTAGTAAGAATGTTTATATTTAGTGTATTTCACAGTTCAAAGGGTCACTATAATTCTATTAGAAGAATCTTTCTATGGTTCCAAAAAGTCAGATAGTGCTCAAAAGAAAAAAAAAAAAAAACAACTAAAAAAGTGGGTGTATATGAAAAGGACACAGGAGGAGCCAATTTGGAAGAGATACCAATGACTAAATTTGAATCATTTGATTAAAAAATGGATATTAATATTATCAGATTATAAATTTAAAAATTAAATAAATATCCATGATTCTATGCATATATGAATAAGTGAATAAATGAGAGAGAAGTAACCTTTCTTAAGTAACAAATTTCAATTAGTAAAACGTAAAAGAATTGAGAAAGTAAAAAAATATTATTAAGACTGGGCTTGTGTTATAGCTACTAAGGTGAACCAGATCCCACATGGCTGAACCCAGTTGTAATCCCAGTCCCAGCAGCTTGGAAAACATGGTGGGTGCTTACGCATGCATGCCCCAAATCTTGAAACGATGGGGAAAGAAAGGGTTATGGTGTAACCATGCCTCATTGTGGTGATTCCATCCTCTCCTTCCGTCTGTTTCTGACAAGTATTCATACCTTCTGGCAATTAAGAAAACATCACCATTAGACCACCATAGGATAGATCCTATGAGAAAAGTCAAATTAGTTAGGAAAATTCCGTGAGCAGAATTAGTGAGCAGAAACAGGACATCCCCTAACAACTACTTTGTGCAGTTGGAAGAATAATGTTCCCCCAAGGATGTCCATTTCCTAGTCTGCAAAACTGTGAACATGTTATTTTATATGGCAAAAAAGAAATTAAGGTTGGAGATGCAATTAAAGTTGCTAGTCAACTGGCCTTTAAACAGGGTGATTATCCTGGATTATCTAGGTGGCCATAGTGTAATCACAGATGTTCTTAAAATGGAAGAGGATGTGAGAGAGATATAGTGTGAGGATTTGATTTGCCACTGCTGGCTTTGCAGATTGAGATTCTACCTTAGGTCCTGCAAAAGGAACAGAGCCCTTATGTAACTTGATTTTATCTCAGCGAGACCTGCATCTGATTTATATAGAACTTTTGTAAGATGACAAATGTATGCTGGTTTAAGCTAATTTTGTGACAGCAATCAAGAGCTCAATTACTAATTACAAAAACAGAAAAAATAATTAAACAGAGATTCCTGACAGGTACCTCCTTAGTAAAATGATCAATGTTAATATTGCCATTAATACATATCACCCTCATGCCCCTCCTCTTATGAAGTAAGAAGAAAGATAATGTCATCTCTCTGGCATTACTCCCATCAATTGATAACTCTAAATATAAACAAGAAAAAATGATAAAAACCCAAATTGAAAAATAAGGTACAAAATAAATAACCAAAACTTTGAAGATTCTAGGATGAAGGACAAAAAACCATCATAGATTGGAGGACATAAAGGAGACAGGAAAGCTAAATTCAGGGTGGGTTCTGGAATGACTCCTGAGATGCAATATAAAAAAGAAATGGATACTAGAATAGTTTAAAAGGAAAAAAAACTAGTGAAACTATGAAAAGAAAAATCTATACTTTTGTTAATTTAGAATTGTACAATAGTTAACTCTGGGCCAGTTTCATAATGCAGCTGTAAAGTGCTGTGCCTGAGAGGCCAGATCCCCGTGGCCAACCAGGGTTCTAGTTTAGACTGTGGACAATTGATAAACATGCTGGTATGTGCACATGTTCCCAAGATCCTGACTGGATGGAAAATTAGAGGAAAAACTATTTCTGGTGCACGTTACCTATAGCATTAAGAAATTAATTTCTTGGGAACCAGCAGTTAGCATAATGGCTATGTCGCTGGACTCCCACGTAGTCGACCGCGGTTCGTGTCTCGGACCCGGTGGCTTACAACTCACGCCGGGCGCGTGTGCGTGCGTGCCCAAGATCCCGAGAGGAGAATGGAGGAGAAGGGATTGCGGCGTGACCATCCCCCCAGGGGGGTGATTTCTCGCTTTCTGTCTCTATGTCTCTCTCTGTCTGTCTGGCGAGCGCACGCGCCCTATAGCGAAAAACCTCTCCAAAAAAAAAAAAAGAAATTAATTTCTTAATTTTGCTCAATGTTCTGTGTCTATGTAAGATGTTAATATAATGATAAATTGGGAGGAAGGCTTATTGGAACTTTCTGTACTCTTCAAATCTTTTGTAAGTTTAACATTATGTTAAAAATACATATATACACATATGTACATATATATACAATTACATATATATACTATGCCTATAGATTCCTACATATATGTACTATTCATATTCTATATGAATATATATGAAATATATGTACACACATACACGTATATATACACACATATAAATATATTTATACACATGTAATGTGTATCTCATGTATATATTCTACATGTATATACACATGTGCAGTATATATCTCATATATGTAGTCTACATGAGTATATAAAATTTAAAAATAAAATTTATGTAGACTATATATGAGATATATACTACATATGTGTATAAAATATATTTATGTATAAAATGGACTTAGAATAGTATTAAAATTGGACTAAAGTACCATTTTCTTAAATTCTCTATAGACAGTGTGCTTCTAAATTAGCTTTAGTGAAAAATATGCAAACAGTCCTTGACAACCTTGAACAGAAAAGAGTTTCACTGCATGTTCCTGGAAGATTCAAGCCTCTCTATATGGCTTTTCTGTGTGCATGCATGTGTATGTGTTTGATATTTCTCTTACTACTAGACATTTTATTCATATCTGTTCACTAGTACTCAAAGATCTTCCATTAGAAAGAATTCTTGGGATTTGATAGTGATAGGTACTAGTATTTTATGCCTTTACGTGTGTTTTCTGCATCTATTTATTACTAAAATGACATGAGAGCTTATTTATCCAACTTCATTTTATTTTCTGGATGGGATGTATGCAGTATTATTTGAAACTTGTTTTTCCAGACACTACTAATAATTGATACCCCAAAATCTGAATTCTCTCATGTGAATATCAATTCCGGTGCAGGCTCTCTCAGTGGGGTGTTAACATTGAACCATATTTTTCAAGGACAAGAATTTTTCAAATTTATAGAAATACACAAGGGATTATAGAGACTTATCAGATAAGCTAAATTTAAATTGCCTGATAAGTTTAAATGAGAAATCCTGTTTGAAGATCTACCTTGGGAGCTTTTTGAATTCCCATCACACCTGAGCTACTTCTTTGCTAGATCCCCCTATCTGTCTTCCTTCTTATCATACCACACTTTTCTTGCCACTGTTCCCAGTTGCCTTCTCCTAAAACATGGCAACATGGTACTTTTTCAGCATCTGTTTCCTTTAAAGTTACAAAAATGAAAACTATGAGATTAATGGTTGTTATTTTAATTTTGAATAACTGAGCAATGGGAGGGCAAGAGGGTGAGAGCATTCATCTTAATCTATGGAATCATAGAATTTTCCTTGTAGAAAACAGAAACATAAAGAGACCAGTTACTGAATCACATAAACATGTATTGCTTCCATGCCAGAATCTCTAAATGCACCTCACATTCATTATACATTATTATAGAGTCAATGTCACATCTAGAAATCCACCATTTGCTTACATAATCATCACAATTATGCCATCATAATTGTTTGTGCCTAAGATTGACATACTTCAAATGTACAAATGGTTTTAAGTGATGATAAAGTGTTAATATATGGGAACATGGGATAACAGAAGGGCACTAAATTCAAGAGATGTTAGTTCGGGAACCAGCAGTTAGCATAATGGTTATGTTGCTGGACTCCCACGTAGTCGACCGCGGTTTGCGTCCCAGACCCGATGGCTTAAAACTCACGCTGGGCGCGTGTGCGTGCGTGCCCAAGATCCCAAGAGGAGAATGGAGGAGAAGGGATTGTGGCGTGGCCATCCCCCCTGGGGGGTGATTTCTCGCTTTCTGTCTCTCTGTCTCTCTCTGTCTGTCTGGCAAGCGCACGTGCCTATAGCGAAAACCTCTCCAAAAAAAAAAAAAAAAAAAAAAAGTTGTTAGTTCAAATGTCCAATTTCATTCACTTTCTGGGTTAATTTTAGAAAATTAAGTAATTGTTCTTTACCTCAATTAAATTCTCTCTAAAAATTAAATGAGGATTAAGTGAAATAAATTGTGTAAGTTCTCAGAACACTGTATGCATGTGACACACATCTATATACACATGTATTTTTTGGTTTTAATGATATTAGTCACTAGAAAAAAATCAGTAAGAAATAATACGTTGAGTTCCATCACATAATTCTTAAAAGAAAAAAAATATCAGTAAGAATACTTTGAGTTCCATCACATAATTCTTTTTTTTTTTATCTAGAGGTTTTTGCTAAAGGGCGCGTGTGCTCGCCAGACAGAGAGAGACAGAGAGACAGAAAGCGAGAAATCACCCCCCAGGGGTGATGGCCATGCCACAGTCCCTTCTCCTCCATTCTCCTCTTGGGATCTTGGGCACGCACACACACGCTCCCGGCGTGAGTTTTAAGCCACTGGGTCCGGGACGCGAACCATGGTCGACTACATGGGAGTCCAGCGACATAGCCATTACGCTAACTGCTGGTCCCGCATCACATAATTCTTAAAAGCTGCACATGTAAAAAAAATAAGCTATCCTAATGCATGAAAGAACACAGCTCTCAGTTTCTATCTTGTCGTCATTTGAAGTTGAAGAGTGTGTACACTCATACATGGAGGCAGAGAGACAAAGACCGACTGAGTGCTGGTGTAAGGGCACTGCTGTTCTGTGGCTGAAGCCACATGTGAAGCTCAGGTTGGGTTCCTCAGCCAACCTAAATAGGCCCTAGCCTCCCAGTTAACTGGGACCACAGAAGTGCACCACTGTCCCAGGCCTATTTAGGAACCCAACCTGGGCTTCCCATGTGACTTCAGTCACAGAACAGCAGTGCCCTTCCACCCGCACTCAGTCACTCTTTGTCTCTATCCCTCCATATTACTTTTCCATGCATATTTTTTTTTTCATGTTGCTAGCTCAGTATACCTAGGAATAGGAAGAAGCATAGATAGAGGGATGGAAAAAATACATATTATGTAAGTTATAATGTAAAACATTAGATAACTTAAGGTCTAATAGTTGAGTGATGGGGGAAAAAAACACTACTTACTATTAATATGCCTTTGATTAAGCTACATTTCTACTTAAGCCTTACTTTTCATTAGACCTTAAGATGAATTTGGGGGATATCCCAACATTCTTATCATTCTTTGAGAGAGATGTTTGGTCAGTTCATTTTGCTTTGGCTCTCTTGGAAAAATGGAGGCAGGAAGTCAAGGAAAAGAGAGGTTTTCATTGCTAATCAAACTCTAAAGAGAAAAACCAGGCTTCACTAGGGATAAAAGTTATGGAGAGGTCAACATCAGCACTCATATTTCCTTCTTAGTCTGTAGAGATTTTGCTCACAAGTAAACTTAAATATTTAATGTATTGCCATTATAAAGTGCTGAGAATGCTGTGCTGAGAATTCTTTGCTGAGAAGGAGAACAGAAAATGTATGAGTTTAGAGATAAAAACCAGAAAATGCTGTCCTGGCAATTTAGTAAACAGGAGAGAGGGGGTGATGTCTATGCCAGAGCACAAGGAGGACAATGTCTATATTTTTGTGTAAGGTGAATGATTTGCTCAAAGTTGAATTTCCTAAAAATAAATTGGAATTACATAAGCTGTATGCCTGAATATCCCTTTAATTTAGTTTCCATTTAATCTCTTTTTATCCTTTTCTAATCTACAATCTCCTTAAGGCAAGAATTGATGATTCCACATTTTGTCACCAGAATTCATAGAGTAAGTACTTAGGATGTGATAATATTCAATAATATTTGTTGAACAAATAATTATTCCCAGTAAGCTCAGTTCTTTCACAGCATTTCTGAACTGATGGTTTTCCTGTTCTCTCAGATCTTAGTTCTCTTTCTCTCACAGCTAGATGTAATGCTTGGGAAGGGAAATAAGAAAGTAAAATTGTGGAGCCAGCAGGTAGTATGGTGGTTGGGTTGCTGGACTCCCATATGACTGACCATGGATCAAGTCCTGGACTCAGGGCTTGAAATTCACACTGGGCATATATGCATGCATGTCCAAAATCCCAGGAGGTGAGTGGAGGGGAGGGAACTGTGACATGGCCATCCCCCTGGGTAGTCATTTCTCACTTTCCCTCTCACTGTCTCTCTCTGTCTCTCTAGTAAGTGGATGTACCTATAGGGGGAAGAAAAAGAAAAAAAAAAAAAAACCTCTAAAAAAAAGAAAGTAAAATTGCAGTAAGATGTTATTAAGTGATATCTGAATATGTTATTCTCATTAAAACCATGTTATGGTTTTGCTATTTTTATTTCCCCCAAATTCTTCTGTAAAAACCCTAGCTCTTAATGTTACGGTATTAAGATATGTGGCATTTTGGAGTTGGTTATGTCATGAGTTCTTCATGAATGGAATGAGTATAAAATTATGAAAGAGGCCTAATGGAGCTTGTTTGCTTTTTCTACCATGTAAGGAGACAACAAGAAGGCACCATTTATGAACACAAAAGTGGGTCCTCATCAGACACTGAACCTCTAGCTCTTGAGCTTGGATTTCTGAAACTCCAAAACTTTAAAAAATAAATTTCTATTGTTTATAAGCCATTCAACCTAAAGTGTCTAGTTATAGCAGCGCAAATAGACTAAGACAGAAATTTGGTACTGGAAGAGGGCTGATGCTGGAACAAGTATGTAAACATATGGAAACAGCTTTATAACTGAATAATGGCCAAAGTTAGAAGAGTTTTCAGATGTATGCTAGAAAAAGCCTGCATTACCTTGAATAGGCATTAAGAATTATATTATTTTTGAGGGTTCAGAAAGAAAAGAGAAAGAAGAGCTATAGAGAGGGCCTCAGTTATCTTAGAAAATCCCTGACTAATTCATAATAGAATGTTGAAATAAATATAGATAGTAAAGGCTATTCTTTTGATGTCTCACATGGAAACGAGGAGCCTGTTATTGGAAACTGAAGGAAAGATACTTTTTTTTATAAAGTGGCGAATAACTTGGCTGAGTTATTTCTATGTTCTAGAGTTTTGTAGAAGGTAGAACTTGTGAACAATAAAGCAAGATGTTTGGCCAAATAATTTATTTTTCTTAATTAACATGTAATAATAAATATTGGTGGAGTAAATTTTGATTTTTTCAGTACAAGAATGCAATGTGGGGAACCAGCAGTTAGCGTAATGGCTATGTCACTGGACTCCCACGTAGTCGACGGCGGTTCGCGTCTCGGACCCGGTGGCTTACAACTCACGCCGGGCGCGTGTGCGTGCGTGCCCAAGATCCCAAGAGGAGAATGGAGGAGAAGGGATTGCGGCGTGACCATCCCCCCTGGGGGGTGATTTCTCGCTTTCTGTCTCTATGTCTCTCTCTGTCTGTCTGGCGAGCGCACGCGCCCTATAGCAAAAAAAAAAAAAAAAAACCTCTCCAAAAAAAAAGAATGCAATGTGTAAGGATTAACTTACTAGCAGCAACTAAAATTATATATGAATAGCCCCCGATTTACAATGGTTTGACTTAGATTTTTTGACTTTATGATAGTTTGAAAGCAGTACGGATTTGGTAGATGCCATATTTTTAATTTTGATCTTTTCCTGGATTAGCAATATGTGGTATAATGTTCTCTCATAATGCTAGATATCTGCAGCAAGCCATATTGTTTTTCACCTATAATATGATATTTAATAAATTAAATAAGGTATTCAACATTATTCTAAAATAGGCTTTGTTTTACATGATTTTTGCCTAACTCTAGGCTAATTGAAGTGTTCTCAGTGTATTTAAGGTAGGCTATGTTAGGCTCTGATGTTTGATAGATGAGGCATATTAAATGCAATTTGGATTTACAATATTTTCTACTTACAATAAGTTTATCAGTATGTAATGCATCATAACTTGAGCAACATTTGTATAGCATAAAAGAGTTATTGGTATGGAAATTGCTCTGCGTTTGGATCTAGTTGAGTTTATCCAATCAAGATTTTCCAAAATGGGCTTCATAATGTCAGAATAGTGACATGAGTTTAGTAGTTTTGAAGGAAATGGGGAACTAAACAAGTTATCTTGATGGAAAATACCTAAATTTATATGCAAATTTATACAACCATTTGCATTTTAACCAAAGACTTTTCAAACAGAAATGAATCCTTTGTTTTTTTATTTGCAATAAAATTAGATCTGAATCTTCACAATATTAACAAAAATACATTAATTTTACAATTCTTTTGACTTTTATCTCATTTTAAATATCTGTTCTGATGCATCAACATTTGGGTAGGGTTCTTGGTTATATCATGTAAATTTAAATCCGGACAGAACTTCATATTTCTTAGTAATGATCTAATATTCAATATAGTAGTAATATACAGAATGAAATAAGAAGCAAAAAATAATTTTGAAAACCTCAATCTTGGCAGGTTATATATCCACAAGTACAATGTAAGTTAACATTTTTGTAAAATTCTGGCAACTGAATGTTATTTTTTAGTTTTCACTTAAATTAATGTAGTCACAAACATTTAATCTGGTCCTATTTACTTCCATTTGTGTGTGTGTGTGTGTGTGTGTGTGTGTGTGTGTCTATGAAGAAATTTATTTAGAGATACTGTTATATAAGTTAGGAAACGATATTCTTGCTTTAGTAGCTAACATTTACTAAACACCAAGTTTGTAGTAGGTATATTTTATGAATTATAATTTAATTCTTACAACTTACAAATGAAATGTTCATTTTATTATTCTCATACCATGATAAAATACTCAGTCTTAGAAAGTTATTAGGCTAAAACTAAGCCACTCATAAGAAATGGATCTTGGATTACAAAAGTTCCCATTTGCTTCTAGACAGTGGTTTTAGCTACAGTGTCCATGGAAATTCTGGAGATATAAAAGTTTGATTCAAGATAAGAAGTTGGTTGGTACCCTATGACTTTAACTCAGTGTTGTGGCAAAGTCTTTCCACACTACTGTATTCAACTTGAACTCTACCCTTGTCTTAATTCACTTAAGACATTTTCTCTTTCATTCTTTGGAAACTTAAGAAATGTTACTCACCATTTTCTAAATTTCTATTCTTTTTCCTAAATAAACTCTCAAATTCTAGAGACCCACCATCTATTTCTTCTTTCCTTGGAACTAAAAAGAGTCTGGACATAGGCATGGTGTAGTGGTAATAATATTGATAACAGAACTGAAGGTTGACTTCTGTTCCTTGGATTCTGTTTCTGAACTTGTTTTCACCAAAGCTGATTCCAAGACCCACTCCATTCCCTTGTTTGCTTAATGTCCTTTGCAACTTATGTTTCTTTGCATATAGAACATTTCACTTGGTGTTTGGTCTAATCATAATAAGTGTCTTTGCTCCTAACTTTTATATATATATGTATATATATATATATATGTATATATATATGTGTGTATATATATGTATATATGTATATGTATATATGTATATATATGTATACATATATATGTATACATATATATACATATATACATATGTATACGTATATATATGTGTGTGTGTGTGTGTGTGTGTGTATACACACATGTATATATTATATATGTGTACATATATTTTTTGTATATTTTTAATTTAAAATAATTAGACCACCAAGACAGCTGGACAATTTATGTGTTAGATAAATATATACTTTGTAAGTGTATATTCCAGACATTTCAAGAATATTAACAGTATTTGTCTCCTTTCAACTACGTTGTAGAAATAGTCTTGTAATCTTTCGCTTGTATAATCATTGAGGTGATAGTCAATGCCTTTAGTTTCTTTTTCTATGTCCTTTTGCAAGTTTTTTTTTTTTTTTTTTTTTTGGAGAGGTTTTCGCTATAGGCTATAGGGCGCGTGCGCTTGCCAGACAGACAGAGAAAGACAGAGAGACAGAAAGCGAGAAATCAACCCCCGGGGGGGGGGGGGAGATGGTCACGCCACAATCACTTCTCCTCCATTCTCCTCCTGGGATCTTGGGCACGCACGCACACGTGCCTGGCGTGAGTTTTAAGCCACCCGGTCCGGGACGTGAACCACGGTCGACTACGTGGGAGTCCAGCAACATAGCCATTACGTTAACTACTGGTTCCCACAAGTTTTTTTTTTTTTTTTTTTTATCTTTCTTATTATTGCACTTCCTCTTAAAAACAAAGATAGCATCTTTTTCTTCTTCAGACTCAAACACCTAACACAAGGCATGAGACATAGTAGGGAATTAATAATAGTGTTCTGAGCTTAACTTTATTAAAGGACATACTCCCAACCTCTGAAATTAACCAGGAGCAAGTTGCAGCATATATACTAATAATTTAGAAATATGCTCTCCTTGATAGATAATGTTTACTGTATATATGTTTCAGCCTGATGGAAACATTAGTTTTTTGATTAAATGTTGACTGTTAATAGGCCAGGTTTACTACCAATTGGTAACACTGAAATATTGCTCAAATGCTTAATCAGTCTGATGCAATGATATAATTCATGTGGAATAAAAAGGTTTTGACACTATGTGATTTTTTTTGTACTAAAGCAAAAATGGTTTTGAAAAAAATAAAATGAAAATTTAATGAGATGTTGATAGTTTTCAAAAGCACATTAATACATCTATGAGATACATCAGTTTCATTTATTTGTAATTCAGCTTTCCATGAATACATGGATTAAAATCTTTGACTTCTGATTACGTTTGAATGTAAAACTGCTTAGTTCACAGGGCCTTTCCCCAGACTCTCACCTTGAAATTACAGGAACATGGTTTGTGTGTATACATCAGCAGCATTTGAAAACCTCGGGGCCTCTTTCTCAGGGAAATTCATGAGTCTGATGGTGGTGACAGCCTGGAGCACTTCTTTCATTGCAGCCTGGCTCTCACTCAGCAAATCTACTGTCAAAATAATTTATTTTACTGCATAATTTATAAATTATCTGTAATCTACAACATTTCAAAAGTATGTTTGTAACTTGAAATATTTCCATTTCCATTCCTTTTTAAATAATTGGCTATAGCACTTCCTGTCTTATGCTTTTCCCTGCCTCACATTATTCATCCTTCCCCTTTCCCATAAAGATTGACAGGCATTTTATAGCAGACAAACCAAAGACAGTTGTGATTGTTTTGATGGTTGCACTTTCTTTTTTCCTTCCAGAAAATATTACCAAAGAAAATGGGTGCCATTTTGCATTGGGTTGCTAATTGATTTAGGCAAGCTTCTTAATTTACCTCTGAGTTTCAGATCCCCAATCTATGTGATAGTAATACTCCTAATAAGATTACATACTTCCATGTGTCCTTGTAAAGGCTAGGTAATATATGCAAAAGTACCAGGCACATAACACTCCATAGACAATTTTTCAAGCCTTTGGGGTTTTATGAAATGTCTCAATATGGACGGGGCTCTGGTTCTGAGTCAAGAACTTATACCTGTGATCCGTCCTAGAATAGCGTTGATAAACACAGTGCATGAATTTGACAGACCAGTAGAGCAAGTAATTGTGATCTTTATGCTTTCCATAACTGTTAACATTTTCCATAACTGTTAACATTTCCCTTATCTAGTCTTCCATGAGCTACGTGCCAGTTAACATTTTTTTAAAAAATTTTCACATGCTTTATTTCTTATCTTAAGGTTCTATGTGAGTTTTTAGTATTGTTGTTTCTTGTTTTCCACTGTCAACAATTACGGTCCCAGAGATGTAATGAAATATAAATGATTGAGGGCAAAATTTGAATCATTTTAGGGCATGTGTAAGATTTTGTCCTGGATGCTTTACCCAGACATGGCAAGACCAGATTGCAGTTCCCTTTCTCTCTGTCTCTCTCTTTCTCCCTCTCTGTTTCTCTCATAAAATTAGTACAATAAAAAAAGAGAGGAAATGATATAAATTACCTTCCAGTTTCCTTGGATGACCTTTAACATTCTTGCTTCTAGCATTTTCAAAAGCTAAAATGTAATTATGATTTTTTTTTCTCTTGTCTTCCCCTACATTTCATCACCCTCTTCAGTTAGCTATAAAAAGCAAAGGCTTACTCCAGGTTAATTATGCTTTTCTTGGTACTCAATGGTTAACGCTCTCAGTGCTAGAGATCAATTTGTAGGTAGATTCTCTAACCTGTTATTAGACTGCACCATGGTTCTTGGTCAGATCCTGACAAGCTTCCTATTTGAAGACAATAAATGTGCATTGGCTTTTGTTGCTGTTAGAATGCAGGCCAAAAATAGTTTGTTAAATGAATTGAAGCCCATAGTCTGTAATGACTATGGTGCTTACTATTGAGTAGAAATCAGTTGCTACACTTACCTCACAGACTAAATTTTTTGCATCTTACTCTTCAGTGATATGCAAACATTGTGGCACTGCCCACCTTTTGAAAATTATTGGACTGTTCTAGGCTCTTTTTTTTTTTTTGGATGCTCCAACATGGAGAGAGGGGAGGGAGGATAAGTGATTTAAAATCCAAAAAATAGTATTCCATATGGACTGTCTTTTTCCTGATGATTATACCAAATTCCTAAGGTTTTCTTTCTACTAAAAGAAAAAAGAAGAAAGAAAAGAAAATCAAATAAAAATAAAATCAAATAATATGAACCTGATTTTTCAAACTTAGATAACATGTAGGCTGGCTGAATAATATAGCTTCTGAAGGAAGGGACCAGGAGGACCTCTGTTGTGTCATAAAATATAACTCTTCTTAGAACACTAAACTGTACCTACATACAGATTAGAAATAGGGATGGCAGTATGTAGCTTTTTATTAGGCTCACCTGCAAATATACAGTTGCTTTTCTTAGAGCTCAATTTGCAGACTAGAAAGAGAAAAAGAGCAAACAGGTTATTTCAGACCATTGTGCAAAGTGTTTTGATAATAGTGTGATGTGTTACGATAATTAAGTGAAAGTGTCTAGGGGTGTTATGGTGGCTTCCTGGGAAAATAATCCCTTAAATTTTATATATAAAAATAAAAAATTATTTGGAGAAAAGGATCTCTTCTCATGAGTTCTATTTTTACTACCTCATCATCTCTCGTGTGGGTTAATGGAGTAACCTTAGAGAAAACCTGGCATCTAGCGCTGCTCTCCTGACAGGCTCATTTCAATACAGCAGTAGAGTTGGTTCTAGAAACATTTAATTTGGATTACAGCACTTTTGCACTCAAAACCTTTCAGTGGCTTTCTGTTTCACTCATAGAAAAAGCTCTCAAGTTTTCAAGGACTGAGATGGCATAGATCTGAGCCCCACACCTTTCTGACTTTGACTGCACCTACCCCTCCAACTATACCTATGACACTCTAGGTATACAAGACTCTTTTGGGTTCCTTAGAGATACCTTTATTTGAGTCTTTTTTCTAGCATGTTTCCCTGTATGGAAAGGCTTCTCTCATGTGTCCACTTAGCCATTATCCATACCATCCTTCATTTCTCTACTCAAATATTACCTTCTTTTTTTTTTTTTTTTGGAGAGGTTTTTTTGCTATAGGGCGCGTGCACTTGCCAGACAGACAGAGAGAGACATAGAGACAGAAAGCGAGAAATTACCCCCCAGGGGGGATGGCCACGCTGCAATCCCTTCTCCTCCATTCTCCTCTCGGGATCTTGGGCACGCACGCACACGCGCTTGGCGTGAGTTTTAAGCCACCAGGTCTGGGACGCGAACCGCGGTTGACTACGTGGGAGTCCAGCGACATAGCCATTACGCTAACTGCTGGTTCCAAATATTACCTTCTTGATGAGGCCCAATCTGACCATCTTATTTCATTTTATTTTATTTTATTTTATTTTATTTCATTTTATTTTATTTTATTTTATTTTATTTTATTTTATTTTATTTTATTTTATTTTATTTTTGGAGAGGTTTTTGCTATAGGGCACATGCATTCACCAGAAAGACAGAGAGACAGGAAGCAAGAAATCCCCCCGCCAGGGAGGATGGCTATGCCACAATCCCTTCTCCTCCATTCTCCTCTCAGGATCTTGGGCACGCACGCACACATGCCTGGCATGAGTTTAAGCCACCAGGTTCAGGACTCAAACTGCGGTCGACTACCTGGGAGTCGAGCGACATAGCCATTAAGCCAACTGCTGGTCCCCTAACCACCTATTGAATATGCCACCTGCCCAGTCTCTCCACACAGAGGCTTTCTTGAACCCTCTGACCTAGCACTAATTTTATGTTATTTTTTCAGGAACATTTAGTACCTTCTAAAATGTCCTAATTTACTTATTTAGTTAGCATATTACATTAGGTTTCATTTTGATGTCAGAAAAAAATTGTGGCAGCTTTGAGAAGAAAAGACTTTCAGGCTGTCACAGTTCCTTGGTCTTGTCCTTGCTGGCCATCAGCTAGTGGCTATCCTTAGCTCTGAGGAGTTCTTTCTCCAGTTCTTGCAGAAGGGTCCCCACATCTTAGAGCCAGCAATTGCTCATTCAGTCCTTATCAGTGTAGTTTGTCTCTGATTCCCGCTTTTGCTTTGTCTCCCACTGCTAGCCAGAGACAGTTGTCTATTGTTAAAAGATTATGAATAAATTATGTTTATCATATATAAGTAAATATCAACTTGTTTACTGTTTTAGGAGCTTAAAGTGGACTCTTTGATTTAATTTTCAGTTATTTGATTAATAATGCATTTATTTATTACTTTTATTAGATATCTTACTCATTTATGAGAATAAATTACGGCATTCTGAAAAGTTAAACAAAACAAGATAAAAATGAACATTATCAGGAGCCTTCAAATATCTTCTGCATTTTAACCTGTAATGTGCAATGGATTAATCGTGCCTGATGAAACAGAAACTTGGACCAAAATTAACATGCAAACCTATTCATTGCAATGTTGGAAGAAATATGAAACAACCTACTTAATGCACTGATAGGGGTATGGGTGGTATATTTCAAATAGTACAATGATTTTAAGTGACTTGAAAAATATCTTCACAATATAATTCTGAATCAAACAACCAAATAATTTTTTGAGAGAGAGATTTTTGCTATCTGGCATGTGTACTTGCCAGAGAGACAAGGAGAGACAGATACAGAGAGAAAGAAAGTGAGAAATCACCACCCAGAGGGGATGGCCATGCTGCAATCTCTTTCCCTCCATTCTCCTCTCAGGATTTTGGGCATGCACACACAGGCACCTGGCGTGAGGTTAAGCCACCAGGTCCAGGACTTGAACTGTGGTCGACTACGTGGGAGTCTAGCAACATAATCATTATGCCATCTCTTGGTCCTTAAACAATCAAATGTTTAAAAGTATATATAGTATGATATATATTCCTACATATTCTGTGTAATATATAGTGAAAGGAAAACTTCATAATGTCAAAGAGTGGGTTATTATGCCTAGAGAGAGGTTGTATATGGTTTTTATGTTCTTCATACTTTTATGAAATGTCATGATTATCTTCAATAATTATGTTTTTCTTTAATATTAGGTAGAAAATTATTTGAAACATTATAAGATGGGCTGGCAGGTGGCATGGTGGTTAAGGATGCTGCACTCCCACATGGCTGACGGTGGTTTGAGTCCTGGACCTGATGGCTTGCCTAATCTCTCTCTTTCTCTCTTTCTCTTACTCTGTTCCTCTCTGGTAAAATTAAAATGAATGAATGAATGAATGAATGAATGAATGAATGAATAAATAAATAAATAAATAAGATAAAATAAAATAAAATAATTCTTTTAAAAAATTAAGAGAATAAATATTATTTTCAACACAGAATGAAAGATTCACTCACCCAACCACATCTGTTTCCATTGATGACTGTTAAGTGTAAAGAACAGAGAAATGAGGAGGAAACCAGCCAATTATTACTTAAAATATTGCACATCTATCTATCTATTCTTTTTGATTGATACCTGGAAGAGAAAATAAGAAAATTCATAAGACTAGGCTAAGTCATGTCTTCTCTCTTTGTTTCAAATCTTCCCCAGTAAACTCTGTTCCTCAGGCTGTTAATTTTCTTTGTTTTTATAATTACTGCTATTTCAGTATCTGCTTAATAAATCATCATAAATTTGTACTATAATTAATGGAATAGTATGTCATCAATCATTTGTACCATATTTAATAAATACTTGTCATAGTTTTAGAAATGTGCATTGTTTTCATAATTTTGCTATTTTAAAGGACACTGAAATGAACCACTTAATTATATGTATTTATGTCTGATTATTTCCCTCAGACAGATTTCTGACTTAACTGGATAAAATTTATTAGGTTTAATAAAAATTGCTTTCAAATTACTTTTCACAATGAAATACTAATTTGTACTTCTACCAGAAGTGTGAAAGTATAACTTTTAAAAAGTACTTTAATTCTTATATCTAGGATCAACTCTTTTCTTGTTCTTGGCCTTATCTTTTCTTAAACCACTTGCATAGAATTTGCACAGGTAAAAGATATAAATGACCAGAGAGAGACTGAGAGACAGTCTCAATTCCCTATCCTCTATTTCTCCATCCTTTGGAAATTTGGGTACAGAGTTGCTATGGGCTATTATATAGGCCTGGAATTTTATACTATTGAATTGTCCAGAAAGTCATAATGCATTTTTGCATAGAAAAATATAGAAAAAATACGTCATGACTTTCCAGATAGTCTAATATATGGGAAAATTCTAGTTGTACCAAAAACCATCCAAAAGCTTTAACCCAAATTAATCCTTGAAGTTCTCAATTGCTTCTCTTTTATTCAAATATTGACTATACAGGTGTGATTAATAATGTTGAATCATGTATGAACATAGACAATGTTTTAGAATATTCTTCGTAGAGGTAAATTTGTTGATTGGATTTATATGATTGCTGCGTGTGTCATTTATACTCCAGCAATTCAAGCACTTTAAATCTCTCTCTTATTGTTTTCATGCTCCATGTACTTGGAAGATTATGCAAAATTATGTGACAAGAGGCACAGATTCTAAAAATAGAATCTAGAACTGTCAAAATGATTTTTCATTTCTTAATTTAAAAAAGGTATTTGGAAAAGACTCTGAAATTGGACAAACTATTCACCTTCAAAGTCAAGTGCACAGCTTTGTTTGGGGATTGATAGTTGCATTTTCTCCCACCAATGAGGAGAGTAACATTGCCTAACATTACTACTCCCCTTATCTTTGAGAAACATGCAAAGCATAAAAGACATGTCAGGAAAGGGAAAGAAATGATTAATTCTTAGACTTTTAAAAAACAGCATGTAACCATCTTTTTCATGGCTTAAGACTTTGTGAAATTTATAGATATGACAGAATATTACACTCTAGCAGTCATGCATCAAAGTTCATATTCATCAGGAGAAAGTCAAGTAAAAACACAAAATGAGGATATGGCTTAAAATTTATTTAGAATTTCAGTTGAAAACTGTAAGATGAAGGACAGATTATGGTTCTTTGATTTAAAAGGCATTTTAATTAATTACTTTGTATTCTTGATAAAGCTGCATTGAGGCACACTTGTTATTAATCATTTTTACTAAACATAATACATGTATACATCAGAGAGGAGATATATAATAGAAAATCCCTTTTGAGATATTGCTTTTCAGACACTGATTAATTAAGTATTGCTATAAACATTATTCATTATTTCAGACTCCAAAACTTAGAGATTATATTTAATACATAAACTGAGCTGCAGTTTTTCACGATTGCTGTCTTGGGAAAGGACTTTATGACACAATCTAAAATTCATTTTGGAGTTAAGATTAGATGTTTACTTAAAATACTTAAAAGATAAGCCACACTTGCTCACGTCAAAATTTATGTGGAAGGGACCAGCACATGGTGTAATGGTTACGTCACTGGACTCTCATGTAGTCGACCCCAATTCAAGTCTCATACCCAATGGTTTAAAACTCATGCTGGGTGCATGTGCGTGTGTGCCCAAAATCCTGAGAGAAGAATGGAGGAGAAGGCATTGCTTCTTTCTGGCTTTCCAGCGAGCACACATCCCCTGCAAAAATTATGGAGACGATAAATAATCCAACAATTCTATAATAGCTATGCTCATAGCTGAGACCCCTATAACAAAAGACAGATTAATAAGAGAAAAGCATACCAATTTATTTAATATAGGTTTTACAAGCCGTTAGAAATGAAGGCCCAAATAAACAGGGAAATCTCTGTCTTTGTGCTGTTTCCTGAGGAGCTGACAGTTGTGCAGATGTATGATTAGGCAAAGGGAGCATGACCTAATGATGATAAACTGGGGGAGGACTGTTTATTCAGATTCTCCTCTGTCCCTGTATCTTCAAAGATAAGAATATTCCTTTCCTATTTCTATTAGATGGATTAAAGAGGAAGACCAGATAATTCTTTCATAGCCAGTTTTAGGAGAGAAGGATGAGGGAAAGTCATAAATACTTTCCTGCTTCTGCTGGAAATATTCTTCTTAAATACCAAGATACCATATTTGCATTAGTGCCCTAATTTCATCATTATAAAAAACTAAAGGATCCAAATTCAAACTCAATTTAAGAAGAATTGGGAAAGCTTTGACTGGAAGATAAGTATAGAGAAACAGCAAAGCGTACACTTATAGGTAGAAAGAATGGTACCTCTGAAACACTGAAAGCATGAGAGAGTAGCATGACCACATACAAGCAAGACATTTGTGTGACCTGGAGCTCAGAATCCACGTTCGAGATACAGTGCATGGAGCTTAAAACAAAACAAAACAAAACAAAACAAAACAACAAAACAAAAAAAAAAAAACACAAAAACTATTAGCCCTAAAAAATGTTATTTTTTAAAAGCTATTATTATTATTTATTTTTTATATTTATAGATTTTTTGTTATTATTCATACTTTAAACCTCTATACATCATTAGATTTTGAAGAGACTTTATCCAGCATAATATTCACCTCAGTCCAGCCCAGTTGAGACCACCACACACATCCTCGTCAACAGATAATAAACCTTATCTGTGTCCCACAAGTGTCTTACCTCTCCATTCACCCCCAAATTTCCTATGTTCCTCCCCTCTCACATTCTCTTTCCACTTTGTCTCTAGTCCATTACAATTTTTAATACTTTTTTGTTCTCCAGGCTTTCAGTCTCTACCATAGAGTGCAGTTGATCGGTATATGTTAAGTGGAGACAGGCAATGTCTCTCTTTCATAGCCTGACTTGCTTTACTCAGCAACAAATCTTCCATATTCATCCACTTTCTATCAAATTCCAGGGCCTTTTTTCTTTTTTTATGACTGAATAGTATTCCATAGTATATTTTTTAATCCATTCATCTTTTTGTGGACATTTGGGTTGATTCCATGTCTTAGCAATCGTGAATAAGGCTGCAATGAAAATAGTTGTGCAAGTGCTTTTCTGACTGAGTGCTCTCCTGTTCTTTGGGTAGATATTCAGGAGTGGAATTGCTGGATCATATAGAAGTTCTATTTGAAGGTCTTTGAGGAACCTCCATATCGTTCTTCACTGTGGCTGGATCAATTTACATTCCCAGTAACAGTGTAGGAGTGTTCTCCTTTCACTACATCTCCTTCAGCACTTACCATTATTATTATTATTTTTAATCTTCACCATTCTGACTGGGGTTAGGTGGTATCTCATTGTGGTTTTGATCTGCATCTCCCTTACAGTGAGGGATGTTGAACATTTTTTCATATGCTTTTTCGCTGTTCATATGTCTTCCTTAGAGATATTTGCTGTTTTAAAAAGTTATATCTTGATTGCCTTATAAAGTTGGAAAATAATTTTATTTGCATCTTTAAGGAGAATGAATGTTTGTTAATGATGGTGGTCATGTTGATGGTGATGAGAATGGCAAGAAAATGCAGGAAGAATTGTGAAACTATATAGTCATCCAAGTAATGGAGGGTTAGATAGTGAGTTAAGGCAATTCCATTGGAAATAGCCATGACAGATTGGAATTGCATGTGCTTAGACTGTTAGGTGTACAGTTCCTGATGATCAGTTGGTTGCAGTGGTGAAAAGGAGAGGGAAAAAAAAATCCTAGAAGAATGTAATATTGGCCATGAATGTGAAGATCTAACATTCATCAAGACAGTAGGGAAAACAAATGTATTTTCTTTAATTTTTTTTTTAAATTTTATTTATTCATTCATTTAATTTGACCAGAGAGAGACACAGAAAGAGAGAGAGAGGGAAAGTGAGAAAGCAAACCACCAGATCAGGGACTTGAACTGTGGTCAGCCAAATGGGAATGTCCAGCGCCTTAACCACCATACCACCTGCAGGTCCTCTTTTTAAATTTTAACTTTATTTTATTTATTTATTTATTCATTTATTTATTTATTTTAATTTGACTAGAGAGGGAAAGAGTAAGAGAGAGAGAGAGAGAGGGAAAGCGAGAAAGCAAGGTGCCAGGTCCAGGACTTGAACTATGGTCAGCTATGTGTGAGTCCAGCTCCCTTAACCACCATGCCACCTGCTGGCCCTAACAAATGTATTTTAAAAGAAGAACAAATTTAAAAAGGAATGCATGTGAAGGGAAAATGAAGAGAGCAGTGTTGAGATTAAAGAATGGCAAATGAAGTATTTAAGATGAAGGAAGACAGTATCAAATGCTGCTTCATACCTTCTTGTTCATCTACAGTCACCAACATCCAATAGTCATCTCCAGCACCACTCACTGGCAACTTAGTTTCATTCTTCCAGGTCCACCAGGTCCAAATCTCGCGAACTGTGGTCAGCCATGTGGGAGTCCAGTGACCTTAACCATCACGCCACCTGCCGGCCCCAAAATGTAGTATAATTTTTAAAGGTTAAGTTTATGCTGTTTTCCTGTTTCTTTTCCTTTCTTTTCTTTTTCTTTTTTTTTTTTTTTTTTTTTTTTAACGTCTCTGCAACGTCCTTTTAACCTACTCTTCCTGCAACATTACAGAATAAACATGTTGTTAGGCTGGAAAGGAAATTTCTGTGTCATTTATAGTATTGAATTGGAGGGAGCACAAACTTCTGCTGAGATGAAATGTGGTACCTGAAACAAGAATATACCTCTGCTTGTAACAAACAAGAAAGATACGTTAGATTAGTTTGCCTTTTCTTTCCTTCTTCTCTTCCTGTCTGGTCTCCTTCCTATTCCCCTTCCTGTCTCTGGGATTTCTGCCGTAGAACAAACCAGTCATTAAATTTTGGTTTCTAAGTCAGGTTTGTAGAAACAGAATGGCAACAATACCATTTAATTTGTGGATTTAACATTTCCCTATTTTCCCTAATGTACCAGAAACTCCTTGAGGTCTGAAATTCCATCTTCAATGCTTTACTTTCGTCGTCTTCTTCTTCCTTTTTTTTACTCGTAGAGGGCTTGCACTCACCACAGAGACAGAGAAAGAGGGAAAGTGAGAAATCACCAGCGAGGGAATATGGGCACACCACAGTCCCTTCTCCTCCATTCTCCTCCTGGGATTTTGAGCATTCAAGCACATATATCTGGCATGTTTTTCAGGTCTCTGGGTCAGGGACTTGAATTGTGGAGTCAGCCATGTGATATTCAGGACCTTAGCCAACACGCCACCTACTGGGCCTTTAATCCTTTCTTTAGAGATATGTTAATGTTACACTATGAATATGAGCAGAGAAACAAAATATAGTTTGGACAGTGAGAAACTGTGAAAAAGCCTTAAGAATTTTTTTAGCCCCTATAAAATACACACTGATAAACCACATGTTTGTAGTAATTTTTTTTTTTTACTACAAAATGGAAGTTGATGCTCACTGATTTTTAGACTTTTAGACCTCATGTCCTAAAACTAGAGCTTTATTCATTTTGAAGGACTTTAATATTACTTATTTCATGTCCCTCACCTATCATTCCTTGGAGAATGATTACATTAATCCTACTTCTTGATGAGGGAATTGTCCCTCTCAACAGGCATCATAATTTATTACTTAATAATCAATAAATCAATGGCCCAGACAGTTCTAACATTGCCATTATGTGATTTCCAGAAAGAAGACTCTCGGGTGGTTGTGTGGGAGACATGATTCTAGAAGATGGAGCTCAGATTTTTTAACAAATTGATCTGGTAGAATACATGGGCAGGGCCACACCAGCTGTGGGTTATGGCCTGATCAGTCATTGTTTGCCGGGTATCCTGGTACCAAACTTGATCATGAACCAAGTTCACAATTTGATTCAGCTCACATTTTGATTCAATAGGATTGTTTAATATACACATGCAAATATAATCAAATTATATAGTAATTTGTTGGTAAAAATAATTTTTGTGAATACTTAACTAAGGTCAATTAGGCTGGCTTCATTATTATCTTTTCTGGCGAGCAGAACAAAGCATGCATTACTCGCTCCTTTCTCTTAACCACCATACAATAACTCAGAATCTTACTTTAAGGGACCCTAAGCTTTCAATGTCTGTTTTCATTATATGTCTTCAAGTCATCTTCCCTAATAGACTTTTGCTGTTTCCAAGTTAGAGTTCTATTCTATCCTTTTATCTCCATACTGACTGTTAGAATAAATGGATGTAAGAGTTAATAATGAACTGAACAGATGAAGAAAATGAATGAACAATTGCTTTGTCTTTGTATTTAATAGTTCGTTCATGTATTCAGCATGTTTATTTTTTGTAAAGTTCTATTATTTTCTATTTTTTTAAAGGTTTTTCCCAAAGGGCATGTGCACTCACAGAGAGAGAGAGAGAGAGAGAGAGGGAAGGAAGGTGGGACATCACTCCCCAGGGGGAATGTCCACACTGCAATCCCTTCTCCTTCAGTCTCCTCTCTGGACTTTGGGTAAGTATGCACACATGGCTGGTGTGATTTTAAGCCACCAGGTCCAGTTTTTGAACTGCTGATAACCATGTTGGAGTCCAGCACCTTACCCATTGCATCACCTGCTAGCCCCAAGGTTCTATTAATTGGGCAAGAAAAGCACCTAGAATAGTACTGGGGACGTAGAAGAAAACATAAACAAATGCCTTGCAATTAATGGTTTTAAAGTTATGTGTTGTTTTCTTTCTCATGTTTGGTTCATTGTTGGTGTCACTAATATAAGCCATAGACAGAAGTATATCTTAATATTGGCCAAATAAATACAACAAGTAGATGTTAGTTAGAACCAGATGTAAGTCCACAAAAATAAAGGGATAGGGAGGTTTCTAAAAATTTATTTGGCATATGTAGCAAGTGGATGAAAATAAAGTTATAAGTTCTGCATAATAAGTTGCAGAAAAAAAAAAGTCATGAAAAGAAGGGAATTGAACATTGAGTGTAATGTTGGGTGACCTCGGGGGAGAATTTAGATTAAATGATACCTTTAGAACCTTGGGGCCATGAGTTTATATGTTGAAAAACAAAGATTTTTTACTTAAATTGTGAAGGAAACAGGAAAAAAATAGTACAGAAAAATGAGTATTGCACAGTTTTTTTCCTACACTAAATATGCACTTCTATGTGTTCTGCACTTCAGTTTTTTTTTCTGTATGTGATTGCTCAGTCAATAAGATTATTTTTACCAGAACAATTACACATTCAAACAGGAACAACATTGTTAGAAAAAAAGAAGAAGAAAATTAAAAGTATTGGGTCATCAGAAAGGTCATGACGCATTTGCATAGAAAAACATAGAAAAATATGTCATGACTTTTCCAATAATCCAGTACATGCTATTCTTGTGCTATGCATGAGTCAGCCTTTCAGGTGTTACTGCTCAATTATATATTCTCAGTACCACACTAGAGACCTGGATGATGACCAGAAGCCTCCTCTCTATGCCTTATTTGGCCACGTTAGCTAATCCTTGTTATTTTCCTATCCTCTGAAATCCTAAAGCTTGCTATTTTTATATCCTGAACTTGATCATTACTATAGATTGTTGTATAGCATCATTTTCCTTTCAAATCAGACAATATTTGTTTTCTGAACTTTTTGCAAACTCTTCCTGAAGTTAAAAAGAAAATAAATAAAATATCTATTAGTGTCCAGTGTTCGCTGGACAGTTTACAATATATTTATAAACTTCATTCACTCTAAATCAAACTTCCAATCTAAAATATATTGTGCTATGCATGATCCATGGGAGAGAAAGACAATTTTTCCTAAAGTGACAACTTCATCTGCCATGGTATGCAAAGTGTTTTAGAGTCTGATTCAATCATATTAACAGTTTTCTGCAGTATCAGGACAGATAGAATAAATCTGCTTCCAAGATAATGAAGAAGTGGCCACTTATTTTGAGAACACAGGAGCAGATATTGGACTATTATTCTCTATTTTCTCTCTCTTCCCACTATGGAAGCACATGTTCCTATTCCCAGTTCTTTATGTATTTTTCCCATTCTGATATTTCTTTAGCACCTTTTAATTAATTAATTATTTTAAAATTTTGATAGTGAGTGCATGTGCTCACTGGAGAGAGAGAGAGAGAGAGAGAGAGAGAGGGAGAGAGAGAGAGAGAGAGAGAAAGAAGGTGAGAAAATACCTTTCATGGGACCAGCAGTTAGCATAATGGCTTTGTCGCTGGACTCCCATGTAGTCAATCGCGGTTCGAGTCCTGGACCTGGTGGCTAAAAACTCACGCCGGGCACATGTGTGTGCATGCCTAAGATCCCGAGAGGAGAATGGAAGAGAAGGGATTGCGGTGTGGCCATCCCCCCGGGGAGTGATTTCTCACTTTCTGTCTCTCTGTCTCTCTCTGTCTGTCTGTCTGGCAAGCGCATGCGCCCTATGGCAAAACCTCTCAAAAAAAAAAAAAAAAAAAAGTACCTTTCATGAGAAATGGTCAGGTGCAGTCCCTTCTGCATCTTCTTTCAGGATTTTGGGCATATACTCATGCCTGTTGTGTTTATTAAGCTACGAAGTCCAGGACTCAAACTGGGTAGTCAGATCCCTGGGATCCACCTTAACCCGCAGTCCTGGACTGAACCTTTGTTGGTCCTTAGTCACCTTATCTCCACATTATTGTTCTAATTAAACTCTAAATCAGATCCATTCCTTTTCCTGTTTCCCTTTCTTCTTTGTCCTGGTCCTTCTTTTTCAAGAATTTCTTCAAAGTTTATTTCTTCCATCAGCAAAAGAGACAGAGGGACAGCTCCTCTCACAGGGTCTTGCTGTCATCTGCCCCCAATCTCAGTCAGACCCCTAACATGGGCACATGCTGCCCTGTATTCTTAGAGAGTTCTCCACATTGAGAACAAAGACCTTCCCCATGTGTGTCAGGCATGCAGAACATCCCTCCCAACTGCCCTACCACTGTCTGGCATCTTGTTTTTGTCCTTCTTAATATGATTTGTAAGGTAGAGGCTTCTTTCTTTCCTTGGTCTTCTCTTTGACATTCCTCCTCTATATAGTCCCTGTTTGTGGTCCATGACATTAACAGTTATCTTTCAGTAACAAAATTTCTGTCAAAACCAGTTTGCTCGGGCCAGTAGTTGTCATAATGGCTATGTTGCTGGACTCCCATGTAGTTGACCACAGTTTGAGTCCCAGACCTGGTGGCTTAAACTCATGCCAGGTGCGTGCGCGTGCGTGCCCAAGATCCCGACAGGAGAATGGAGGAGAAGGCATTGTGATGTGGCCATCTCCCGTAGGGGGTGATTTCCCACTTTCTGTCTCTTTGTCTGTCTTTCCAGCAAGCATATGTGCCCTATAGCAGAAACCTCTCAAAAACATACAGACAGACAAACAAATAAACCGTAGAAGGCCCATCAAATGAACGCAAATTGACTCTATTCGTTGAAAGAGTGAATTTTGTTTTATAATGAATCAAGTAAAGCTTCTTATTGATTATACAGGTAAAAGGAGATACAGTGTGTATAGATATCAGTTATTCTTTCTGGTGTAAATGTGCAGTGTTTTTTTTTGCATAAGCAACATTCTGTACATACTATAATAAATTATGTCTTACAAACTATACACTACATAAAGATTCAAAATCAAGAAAAAGTGGTGTGTAATTAAACAGCTAAGGGAAACAATTGTAGAGATGGTTTGTACTGTGCACCGAGGGAGTTTCTGAAGCAGTTGGTACTCTGCAAATTGCATGGAATATAGCATCAAAAGCTCTGAGTTCAGGACACATTATCTACTACTCAAGAACTGTGTGCCATTAGGGAGATCCCTTATACTCTGGTCCTCAGTTTTCTCATTTGTAAATAAGACAGTTTAATAGTAGCAATGATTTATATGCACATGACAAGAATTTCATGAAGTTCTTATCATGCTAGAAAATGTATGTATAGTTTCTGTAATCTCTGTAGGAATCTCCTTTAAAGTTCATGTTTTTCCACACAGAATAAAGTAAGAAAATGGAACTGAAGAAAGCTCAATCTCTTTCGTAAGCTCTCACAGGCAAAAACTAGTAGAGTTGGACCAGGACCCAGATTTACCCTGCTGGGTGCTATCTCTTAGAAGACTTTTGAGAGAATTACGACAAATGAAATTGCACTTCCCTGGGTCAGCCCATGACCGTGATAGTTTAGGAAACTAGATTCTATATGGCCAGCTGCATGCTTCGAGTCCTGGACCTGTCTGCTTCAGAAACATGCCAAGTGCACGTGTACATGCCCAAAATCCTGAAAGGAATGAGAAATGGAGGGGAGGGATTGTACTGTAACTGTTGGTCAAGGGGGGCAGAGTGCTTTCTCACTTTCCCTCTCTCTCTCATTATGTCTCTCTGGTAAGTGCATTCTCTCTCTGGCAAGTGGAAAAAGTCAGAAAAAGAAAAAGAGAGAATTTCACCTCTTGAAAATAATACTAATTTCTATACTTCAGTAGTTTCTGAGTTACAAGTAAAGCAGATATTAAAGCTATAGGTCTATATCATGGAAAATTTGGAGTTAGGCAATTAATTGAAGGGTGATGTAGCATCGTGGCAGAAAGCATAGGCTCAGTAGCCAAAACACGACTAGTTGATACTGGATATGACACTTCACAATGATGTAACTTTAGTACTGTTATTTAATTTTGGTTCCTTGGGTCCTTTTCTGTAAAGTGAGGATAATAATGTTACTATTTCAAAGGAAAGCTGTAAGAATAAAATGAGAATATATAAAAGTACTCTGAACAGTGCTCAGCACATAATGCTATGTAATCAGTTACTAGATATTGCTAATTGTTGAAGCATCTACATAACTGAGGTAAAAACTTAGGTTTTTTACATTCTCTATATTATACCTCTATTCATCTTTGTCTATTCAGCTACCCCTATGCTAGCCCACTGCATCTAGAACAAAGTTTTCTAGCCTTGCTTTTGAAAATATACCTATGTGCTTACATGTATTTTGCATGTATATATATATATATATATATGTAAATATAGTATAAACTTACATAGATGATTGATTTGTGGAGATCTGATTTATAGAGAAAAGAAACCCTCCTGATTTGCCTACACTTTATTTTTGCAAATTTTTCATCACAAGTCAGCATTAAGTATTAGAGTAGATGTAAGAGTCAACTGGACTGGGCCGGCAAGTGGCATGATGGTTAAAGGTGCTGGACTCCCACATGGCTGTCCACGGTTCAAGTCTCGAACCTGGTGGCTTGCTTTCTCACTTTCCTCTCTCTCTGTGTCTCTCTGATCAAACTGGAAAATAATAATGATAATAATAATAAATAAAGTTAAATAAAATAATTTAAAAAAAAAAAGAGTCAACTGGACTGAGGTGTATATCATGCTGGGAAAAGTCTGTTTACAATCTAAATGATGTATAGCAATTGAATGTATAAATAATAATAATAATAAAGGGAAAAAAGTCTATAGGTGCAATGTGATTACAGTAATTTAAGCCTTCTGTAGTACATAAAGTACAACAGAAAAAATATTTTAAGTTCCTTAACTTTAAAAATATACTTATAAGGAAATTTGTATTTATTCACTTATAATTATAAGCTTTTCGTTATTGAAAATTGAGTTGTGTACTCATCTTATGAATAGTAATACACATCATACTATCTCATCTCAGTTTTACCCATCACAACACTTAAGAAATGTGTAAAGTATCCTACTAGTTAGGAAATAGACTTGGGTTTAGTTTTTTTTCTTTCATACTTACTACCAACAAAAGTAAATATGGAAACTCTGGCATAAAATTGCTAGCTACTTCCCAGTTAAACTTAACATACATTTAAATATTCTGATTACCATAATGAGCATAAACTGAAGTGATGACTATCCTGTTTTTATATACACACATGATTAAGAGTTATATCTGTGTGTGAACTTATTCTCAGCTCCCACACTTTTCAAGTCAAATCTACTAAGTGGGCATTTCTTACCCAATGCCATGTAATAAGTAAGTTATATATATATATATATATATATATATATATATATATATATATGTGTGTGTATTGCTTATAATTTGGTTGTGTATTTTGTCATATGATCAGCATGTACATTTTTAATAATCTTACCATTTTAATTATAGTTCCCAATAATTATGTTTATATGGACATCCATCACTTTCCTGTAACTTACTATATACTTAAGGCCAACACTTAAAAAATTGCTTTCTGACACATTTAATGTTATATGCAGTACTTACCATAAGATAGAAACTTAAGTACATTAAAGACGATGTATTATGTAGAGAGATATGTATGTTTCTTCTGTAACTCTATCTATATATAGTAATGTGACTCATATTTTTTTGACTCTGTGCAGTCTTATGTAGAAATATACTTTGGATTACAACTACACTTTGAGAATTTATTTTTAAAACTGTTATAAACAACTGAAAATATTCTCTCTCTCTCTTTTCTTTTTGGTACCAAGTTTTCTTTCATTCAGAGACTAATTTATTTAGGTCTGAGATTTATGTTGCAAAAAATATAACTGTCTAAACATATCAGAAATAGTTTCATTTTAAGTCATTAATACATAACATTTGTAGTCAGGGATGATTCATTTTAAAACTAACATTTGTGGTTGTGAGCATAATTCATGATTATGTATTTTTTTTTGTGTTTGACCACTCTATATTTAATCATGTGAATAAACCCACACATTGTAAGAGCTATATAGTTATATAATTTTCAAATTAAACTGTTATCTTTTTAAAGAGACTCATTAATTTCAAAAAGAAACTCATGCATATTAACATACATGAAGGGAAACATTAAAAAATCTGTGTATTCCGTTTCAAATGTATCCACTCAAGTATAAGTAGAGTATGTCTGGTTGGAATCAAACTACTATTTTCAGTTCTAACAAATAACCACTTATATATGATATTCTTTCTGATTCAGTTAAAATGCGGTTAACTTCAAGATAGTTTCTGACTGGTAAATATTTGGGGTTTGGGACTATTCACAGGATATTTCTGATGCCCGCTTGCTTAACTGCTGTGTTTTAATTCAACAAGTTTGGTTTTGATCCAGGTTCTAGAAGCTACCTATTCTTTAGTTGTTCATTCAATACCTAGTAGCTTAATTGCTTTAATCTATTAAAAAATTAGAAGTATTTTTCTACCTTTATGAGTTGTTTGAGGGTTGAAATGAATGAACAGATGGAAAAACAATTAGAAAAACAAAATCAGATGCTAACAAATATATCGCATTTTTATTTCATATAAATTTCATGTCTTGTGATGGTATTTATATTTATGATAGTAGAAGTGATGAGTTTGCATTTTCATTCCCTTGGAGGGGAAAAGGAGGGCCAGAGAATGTAAGTTAACCAGCAATTTTGTCTTTGAAGAACATGATTAAATGAATTTAATTTTACTCCTTTGAAAAAAATTATACTTCAGTCCATGTGAGCTACTTATTTTTAATTTTGTTTTTAATTTAATTTAAAATTAATTAATAATTGTATAAGCCACTGCCTCACCCAAAATTTCAATGATCTGTTGTCCCAATTTTAGTACTAAATGTCCCTTTTCCAAGAAAACCCTCAGTTCCTAGTAAATTAATATGATCGGTTGGGTCACAGACACATTTCCTATTTCCTGTGTAAACATAAGTCACAGCATTTTCTCACTACTACAAGATGTGCAAGTGGATGAGGCTCACACAAAGGTAGAATGTTAATTAATTAATGTCACATTCAGATTTCATTAGCCTTAGGGTCCTCCTAAAAAATAAAATATAAGATAACACAACAAAAACTGGAGGCAGAACCTTAGAAATAACCTGCATAATAAACAAGGAGTCATAAACTTCAAGTCATTGGAAATTTGTTTCTGCTGTCTCTTTTCTCTATGTACACACAACTGAAATAACTATTATTGGTGGTGTTTAAATTTTTCAGGGGCAAATATATTCATACATTAAGTATGTAATTATATATATTTAAAAAATCACATAACCACATTTTTTTTAAAAAAAGCTTCAAAAACTATAAATAAATGAAAAATATATTAGGATTTTGGTCTAATTATATAGCAATGTAGTTTTTTTTTTTTTTTTTTTTCTTTTTTTTTTTTTTTTTGGAGAGGTTTTTGCTATAGGGTGCGTGGCGTGCGCTCACCAGACAGAGACATAGAGTCAGAAAGCGAGAAATCACCCCCCAGAGGGGATGGTCACGCCGCAATCCCTTCTCCTCCATTCTCCTCTCGGGATCTTGGGCATGCACGCACACGTGCCCGGCGTGAGTTTTAAGCCACCGGGTCCGGGACGCGAACCATGGTCGACTACGTGGGACTCCAGCGACATAGCCATTACGCTAACTGCTGGTTCCCTATAGCAATGTAGTTTTAAAATTATTTATTTAATTTTTGGACCCGGTGGCTTAAAACTCACACCGAGCGCGTGTGCATGCGTGCCCAAGATCCCGAGAGGAGAATGGAGGAGAAGGGATTGCAGCGTAGCCATCCCCCCGGGGGGTGATTTCTCGCTTTCTGTCTCTATGTTTCTCTCTGTCTGTCTGGCGAGCGCATGTGCCCTATAGCAAAAAACCTCTCCCCCCCAAAAAAAAATTATTTATTTAATTTTTATTTATTATTATTATTTAAATTTACTGTGGGCACATGTGCTTACCAGAGAGAGAGAGAGAAAGGGAAAGTGAGAAAGCAAGTTGCTAGATCTAGAGGGTACTTAAACCACATTCGGCCATGTGGTAGTCCAGCACCTTAACTACCATGCCTTCTGCTGGGCCCTACAGCAATATATTTAGAAGCACGTTCCATTACTGCAGCACATGCACACATTCTAAAGGATGGAAAAGAATGCTTTAGATTCTGCAGTTAAAGCAACTATTCTGCAGTTAAAACAACAGCTCAAGTTGTTTTATTCCTCTTAGAGAACAAAGATTTTTGACACAACTACCTATTTGTATCCCTTGTTGTTATTATTTCTTATCACCAAGTCTGTTAACCTGGCAGCAATTTAAGGTTTATCTAACAAGCAGTTTCATTGTTTAAGACTTAGAAGACTAACTTCTCTTTTGGCCACAATAGCTTCTCGGAAAACACTGGGCTGATCTGATATTCCCCATTGGAATTTTTTTGGCTGTTGAAGAAATAAGAGTAATGGGACTTCGAAATTCACATTATTCCCATACTCCTGAGCCTTTTAATTGCCCTAAATGAGATCCTTATTTCCAGTCAGGCAGTAACAGACATATGTGCTTTTTGTTTAAATCCTGACATATCACTCATCCGATATTTTTCTTAAATATTTTTTATGTATTAATGCATCTATCTCTGTACAGCAAGTTTAATGGACATGTAGGCTGAGCCTCATCAGCTTGTGTGGCATCTGTCATCTGTTCCGAGGATGCTCACCAGAGCTTTGACTCTGACCTTTTTTCGACAAGGTTCTAGAAGCATGACCAGGTCTGTGCATTTCAGGAAGGCTTCTCTGGACATTTTGTCCTGAAAGGCTGCTTGCTTTCTGAAGACAAGTCACTCATACCTATGACTATATATATGTGTTGTATGCATGTGTGTGTGTGTGTGTGTGTGTGTGTGTATATATATATATATAACATCATTATATCTTTGAACAAAGCTGAAATTTGAAATTTGGCCCAGACTCAAGGCCTACTTGCATGAGTCAGTGTGATAATAAACATCTTTATGTGGGTCAGCATAAGATATCAGCAAAATTTAGACCTTACAATATATTATGACTGCAGTTTCCTATTACTTTAGATGTTGGATTACTTGTTTCATGAAATGATGTAACTTAAGGATTTCTAAGCTTCACCTTTTTTGCCCCTTTGCTTTTAATAATTATGTGATTTTCTTCTTCTCAACCTCACCCTATTTATCTATTTGTTTATTTATTTGCTCATTAATTCATTCACTTGTTTACACAACTCTCTGCTGATAACCTTCCTCAAGAAGTCTCAGGGTTAAAAGTGTGAAATTACGAACCTTTGTTAAGATGGAGAAGAACCTAGCTGAAGGTCACCTTCATACAGGCAGAACCACAGTGATGTGCACTGCTGTGGCTCACAGCATACCCAAAGTGGTCTCATTTAACTCTCTAGCTTTTTGGTTGATACATATGAGAATAATTCACACACAAAAAAATAAAGTTTAATAGAAAATGAGGAAATAAACTAGTTCGTTTTTTCTTTCAAGAATTACTTATTTAATTTTGTTTAATATTATGTTTTTAATTTGCTACAGGGAAGGAACACTCATGAGAGAGAGAGAGAGAGAGAGAGAGAGAGAGAGAGAGAGAAACCAAGCCTCCAGGTCCAGGACTCAAACTGTGGCTGGCCATGTGGGATTCCAGCGCCTAAACCATCTGTTGGCCCCACTTTAGTTTTTTAAATGGAGAAAAATATATCCAGAAACTTGGCTTGGAAATGTAATAAAAAATAACCTTTAGTTAATAGTCTTTGTTATTTTATATCAGATTTTTCACATACCCATATGGAAGTGGTACAGCTAACTAAGGAAAATATTGAATGTCTGACACTAATCACATATACTTGGGTGTTTCTAGTATTTGCTCATGTTGACATTAGAAATTTAGAAAAACATTTTCAGATTCATGTACTTTACTGCAGGAATGACTTTCAGAGATAATCATGATCAAACCTGACATTTCATAATCAACAAAACCAAGATCAGAGAAATGACTTGTCTGGATTAGTTGTTATATTTATACTCATACCTGTGACTAGAACAAATGCAATTTAAAAAGATATTTGAAGTGAGGTGAAGTTGACATATAACCAAGGAAACTAGCTGGCATCCACAGAGTTCCAATAGTTGTGTTATTTTGGGTCTTTCACAAACGACCTCCGAAATACTCTGTATGGATCATCCTTCTTCTTAGATGCACATCATACTCACCTACCCATAGAAACAAATATGTAAAACTATGGTAAAACAAAGCAAGCCTATTTATAATGAGAAATTATTGTCACATGAATAGGAATTCTGAAGAAGAACGATGCATTCTCTCTCTTGGCTAATCTCTACTATATGCTTTTATAATCAGAAGATTGGGCAGCATGAAATCAGAGCAGAGTTTGCACTGAAGGAGATGATTAACTGTGACTAGAGTCTGGTTTGGAAAAGCTTCACAGAGTATATTATACCAGAAAAGTGTTACTGTGTGTTTGCTAAACAATGAAGACAGTTTCAACCAGAAAGAACAGCACCTTAAAAGCATAGGATCCAAGTAATATGCTGTGTATCTAGTATAATATGTTACATTATGCAACATATTACATGTGGGAGGGTTGGATAGATGGGAGTTGGCAGGGCTAGAAAAGGCCAGAATAGGTGTGGAAAGGTAGAAAGGGATGTATTGTGAAAAATCTGGTACAGTCTATGGTAGCAAAGAAAATTCAATCAAGGAGATCAAAAAAGAAAGATGTAGAAATAGGAGGAAACCCAAAAGAAATTGGTGTCCCGGGATCCAAGAGCAAGTGTTAGGGAAATAGAATTAGAAACGAAATCTACCAAATCAGAAAACTTCTCCACAAAGATACAAGGAAAAGAAAACAGTTGGACAGTGGTGCAGTAGCAAAGGGCCTTGCTCGGTGAGGGCGACCCATATGGGAAGGTTCAGAGTTCTTCTCCAGAGGCCTCCCTAAGTATACAGGCCACACACATGCCTGTGATCCAAGGCTGGCTGAGCCTGAGGATGGATCACAGCTTGAAGACCCTGTTGAGGTTGCTGTTTCTCTCACTCTCACATTCACTCTGTCTCTCTCACATGGGATAAATTAAGTTTAAAAAGCTAAAGGAAATAAATCAGTTTTATTATTGAATAAACTTTACAATAGAATATAGTGTGCAACATAGCAAAATGCTAAGGAATTACAAAGACAGAAATATCGCCCTTTTTTATAGCCATTGTTAAAAGAAAAAGTTGAGACCAGTTAAATTTAGCAGAATTTAAGTGAGCAACTGATAGGTTCTAGAACCAGGCAGTATTCTAACAAAACTTGGTTCAGAATACCCACCATGTTTGCAGGTTATATTTATAACCAGAGAAAAACAAGGTGTATACAAACCACGGAAGTACTATACAAAACCAGTCGGATTGGCTGCAGTTGTCATTTGCTTTAGAATAAAGGCTGCCATTTGATCAGTTGGTAGTATGTTATTGGTATGTTATTGGTGAAAGCTGTGCTGTAGTGATTGGCTAAGGCTCAGTTGCAAGGTTACCAGAGTGGTGTTCTCTCAGGTTAGGTTACGACTTGCTTGTACATCAAGCTAAGTTGCAGTCCTTCATCCATAGAAGGAGTTAAGCCAAATTTATCACTTGAGTTTGGAGGCTTACTTAGCCAATTTTATTTTGTTTAAAGCTATGCAGATAAAAAAACATTGCATATATGTTCTCAAGCTACACAATAACTAGTTTTCAAGAAGGAGGACTTGCCAAGCAACACTATTTGTTACATAGTTTGTTCTAAATTCACTTGGTAATTGAGGTGACCATGTGACATGGGATATTGGAGTGCACAGGCTTAATACTAGTGCTGGATCCAGGACTGCAAGATGTCCAGGTTCTTGTCATACACTCATGAAGAATTAGAGACTCAGACAAATGAAAGACTAGTAAAGTAGAGTTTATTGAGAAAGAGAAGGAAAAACAGAAAAGAAGGTGGAGTGGGGGGAGGTCCCAGAAATGGGTTGTGGAAGAGGAACTGAGACACAGAATTTTAATCTAATAGTCTGAGCAATAGGGTGGCTCTCTAATAAGGAAGTGGGCTTTGGAAAATAGTTACATTGTAGTCTGAGTCATGTATTATTCTATTCTTTGTGGGGTCAGCAGAATTTAAGAGTTCTGTACTGCAGTGTTAGAGTGTAGTTAGAAACTGGTGCCCTTAGCTATAGTTGCTTTGAGCCCTAATGAAGCCAGATCTTTGTTTGTTAAAACTTGGGGCCAGCAAGTGGCATGATTGTTGGGGTACTGGACTTCCACAGGGCCACTGGAGTCCTGGACCTGGTGACTTGCTTTCTTGCTCCATCTCTCTCTGGTGCATGCATGTGTCCTATAGAAAGTTAGAAAGTAATAATGAATAAAAACCATATAAATAATTCTTCAAAAAAAAAAAAAAAAAACACTTAGCCATTTAACTCCATCTTGGGTAAAGCTTACTGTGTCTATCTTGGGCATTTACACTGTCTGTAAGTTTAACATCCTTATCTCCTGCCTTATATCTATGTTAGCTAGTTGGTTTTATCTATAGAAGAAATACATTTATCTTTAAGACCATAGTTCTAGAGTTAGGCACCAGTGGAAGTTGGGTTCCTAACCTCCCATAGAAACTAAGAGGGAAGCTATGTTCCTTGGTGATTATAATTCAGAGTTACTTCTCCGGTCTTTAAGAAAGACATTCTTACTCTGTAAAGCTGCTAAGGGACTTATTTAAGTCTGTTAAAAGAAGTTACATTTTAACAAAACAGAAACAGAAAAGAAACAGAAAGCATTTACAAGTTTTCTAAAGAAAGTCTTCTGTGAAAAGGTAGGAGAAAGTTTCTTCCCTTATTTTTACCAGGGAAAATTAGGTGTCTTATTATTATACAAATTAATATAATATAAATTATGTGTTTGCCTTTAGGGACAACTTTAAATTTAGTGATCAATTACTTAAAATGCTGAAGTTCATAGGATTTTTAAAATGGGAGTCTAGGAAGAGCAATGGAGAATGTCTGAGGAAACTCTGTCTCTAGCTGAAAAAGACCTGTTTTTATGGATGTCTTCGGTTTGTATGAGCACATTGAAGGAATCAGCATGCCTTGTATTTTCAGAGTCAGAACATTTACTACCAATAGTTAAATAAATGGTCTCTTTCTCTTAGTATTTTTAAAGTCTCTTGACTCAGTGCTTAACTGTTGTTTGTATTTGAGGGAATTAGGTTGGAATCCTTGACCCTTAGGCAATTAAAGTACTTGACTGAGACATCAGGTTTTATTCACAGCTCTTGGGAAAGTTCTTCTCCCCCACCCAATTTTTTCTTACCCCAAGGCCCAAGGACTGCAAAGTAGGACAGTAGCTTTGCCTTCTCACTTCTCCAGCTGCAGGGGGTGAATAGGCTGCTTTGCTCTACAAAGGCTTTGGGTTTTGTTATTTTTGTTTTTGTTTTTTGGTGTTTTCTTTTTTCTTTCTTTTTTTTCTAAAAGGGAAATTTGACAAATCTTCTCTAATTGTTCTATTTTTATCCTCATTTATTCTATTCTCTGAAGACATTCTCAGAAAGCATTTTATTGTTTGTTTATTTTTTGCCAGAGGGCACATGCACCTGGAGAGAGGGAGACAGAGAAAGTGAGAAAGCCCTCCTTCTCCTCCATCTTCCTCTCTTAGAATTTGGGCTGCACACTTATGTCCCTGATGTGTTTTTCAGAATTTGAACTGTGTGGTGGGCTTAATCCCGACACCGCAGGCTGGCTGTAGAAAGCAATTTTTAAAAATTAATTATTTTTTATTATTATTCATACATTAAATTGCTATACTTCATTTAGATTGTGAAGAGACTTTACCCAGCATGATATACAACTCCGTCCAGCCCAGTTGAGACCATCATACACATCAAGTGTCTTACCTCTCCATTCCTCATCCTCCCAAATTTCCTATGCTCTTTTCCACCCACACTCTCTTTCCATTTTGTCTATAGTGTCCATTGCAACTTTTAATACTTTTATGTTCTCCAGGCTTTCAGTCTCTACCATAGAAAGTGGACAGGTGGTTTATGTTAAGTGGAGACATACAATGTCTCTCTTTCATAGCCTGACTTGCTTCACTCAACAACAAATCTTCCATATTTGTCCACTTTTTATCAAATTCCAGAGCCTTTTTTTTTAAATGTCTGAATAGTATTTTATGGAATATATGTGCCACAAGTTTTCAATCCATTCATCTGTCTGTAGACATTTGGGTTGGTTCCATGTCTTAGCAATCGTGAATAAGGCTGCAATGAAAATAGTTGTGCAAGTGCTTTTCCGACTGAGTGCTCTCCTGTCCTTTGGGTAGATACCCAGGAGTGGAATTGCTGGAAGTTCTATTTGAAGGTCTTTGAGGAAGTTCCATATTGTTCTCCACTGTGGCTGGACCAATTTGCATTCCCATGAACAGTGTAGGAGTGTTTTCCTTTTACCACATCCCCTCCAGCACTTATCATTATTTGTTTTTTTTTAATCTTCACCATTCTGACTGGGGTTAGGTAGTATCTCATTGTGGTTTTGATCTGCATCTCCCTTACAATGAGGGATGTTGAGCATTTTTTAGTATGGTTTTTGGCTGTTCCTATGTCTTCCTTAGAGAGTTTTTTAATCAGCTCATTTTCCCATCTTTTAATTGGGTTAATCATTTTCTTCTGGGTAAGCTGTTTGAGTTCCATGTGTATTTTGGTTATCAGTCCCTTATCAGAGGCACAGTTAACAAAAATTCTCTCCCATTATGAAAGTTGTCGATTAACACTAATTACAGTGTCCTTTGCTGTGCAGAAACTCCTTAACCTGATGTAATCCCACCTATTTTGAGGATTATTGCTTGTGCTTTGTGGGTCTTGCTTAAGAAGTCTTTGCCTACCCCAATGTCTCCCAGAGTTTCCTCAGTGTTTTCCACCAGTGGTTTTATAGTTTGCAATCTTAGATTTAGATCTTAGATCCACTTTAGGTTGATTTTTGTTAATGGTGACAGGTAGGGGTTCAGATTCATCTTTCTCCTGGTGGATACCCAGTTTTTCCAGCACCATTTGCTACAGAGGTTTTCTTTTTCCCACTGGATTGACTGGTACCCTTTGTCAAAGATGAGTAGGCTGTATGTTTGGGGGTTTATTTCTGGGGTCTCTACTCTGTTTTGTTGGTCCTTATGTCTATTTTTGTGCCAATATCATGCTTTTTGATTATCACAGCTTTGTAATATATTTTGGGATCAGGAAGTAAGATGCCACCTATTCCAGTCTTCTTGCGCATGATGGCTCTAGCTAAACGGGGTCTTTTATGATTCTAGACAAATTCTATGATTGTCTTTTCTAGATCTGTGAAGAATGTCTCTTGTAATTTTATAGGGATTGCATTAAACATGTAGATTAATTTGGGGAGGATTGCCATTTTTATTATATTAATTCTGCCAATCCAGAACATTGGATATCCTTCCACTTTTTAGTGTCCTTTTCAATTTCCTTTTTAAGGTTTTTCACAGTTTTCCTTGTAGAGATCTTTGACTTCCGTGGTTAGTTTTATTTCTAAGTATCTTATACTTCTTGTGGCTATGTTATAGTATGATGAGAAATGACTCCCTGTTATTGAAATAAGTATTTCCCCATGCCACTTGAAATCATAGAAGTTAGTAAGTTCAGTCTAAGAAATACAAGTGAAGTAATATTAGATATTTTTCTTCTCATTATGTTAGTTTCAGGGCTTTTGTTTTGATGTAATTGCATTATACCATCTCTATTTTAGAGACCAGTGTATTTATGTGTTTACATCTGTGTTTTCTCCCTACAAAATTTATGCAACATTTATGTTTACATTTCATAGATTTAAAATGTACAGTGTTAAAGGAATTATGAAGAACCAACTAGTTGCTATACTAAATATACTGGGGACTTCAAAGAACTGTTGGAAAATTTGAAGTCTAAGTTTATTTTGGTACAACATTTTTTTAATCTGTGCATAGTTTGTTTGTAGTATATATTTTCCACAAACTCTTGAAGACCTGCATATTTGGAAATAAAAAATAAAGACTTGGTGCCAATCACAGGACTTTATAGTCTTGTTGAAATGTGATTAACAGACATAGAATTTATTGTATATAATTAGTACAGAATTTTATGTCTCTAAGCATCTTTTGCAGTGGGCTTTCTAAGGTTCACGAATCAATAAGAAACAGAGAAGGGCAGAAAGTTAAATGGGACTTCTAGTTTGATTGATATTCAGTATCTCAGTTAAGACGAGGGCCCACCTTTCTTCCTTTTTTAGATTTTCCTATAGGGAATACATGCTCACCAGAAAAGAGAGAGCAAGAAAGAGAGATAAGGGATGCCCATGCTACAGTCTCATTTCCTCTAGCCTCCTCTTGGGATTTAGGACATGCACATACACACTTGGGGTGATTTTCAAGCCTCTGGTCCAGATTGAAGCTGCACAGTTGGCCATGTGAGATGCAGTACCTTAATACTCCACAGTACCTGCTGGGCCAAGAGCCCCATGGTTTTAACTAGCAAATCTACTCAGCCAATTTAGGAAGAAAGAAGGAGGCAGAGTAGGTCACAGAACAGGCAGCATTACATGCTCAGTATCAGAGCTTTTGGGAACCAAAGTAGCCTTACTTTTTCTCTTTCTCTCACTCATCTCTCCACCTGACTTTTCCATGTGCACCTGCATCACTTACCTGCTCTTTCCGAGGTCAGCCTGGTGTACTTTCCTGCACATGATAGATTATAACTCGCACAGAAAATTCTGAAGTTTTTGTGTCTTCGGTTTAGGCATTGCTTGGCAAATACTGCCTAGAATCTCAAAATTCTGATTTCAGTAACTTAAAAAGAAAAAGAAAGTATGACTTGGTCAAGTAAGGTCACAGTGGTTGAAAGTGTGGCCAGCGTGGGTAGGTGGCTGACCCTGAGACCATCACTTAGAGGAGGCGTAAGGAAAGCAGGAGATGGAGCATTCAGGTGAAGGTGCAACAGATTGTGAGAATTTACAAGAACAGGAGGGAGCATTAATATGTGAGAGGGAAAATAACCATGCAAACTGTATGTTTATTTCATGCAGTTTTGCTTTTAGAGAAAAATGCCTTCTCAAAAGGTTTGAATTTCGGGGGAAAAAAAGAAAATGCTCTGCATTTGACAGTGTTCCAAGTTAGAAGGACAAGTAACAAAAATCATTAAGGAACAAGGGTGTTCATACCATTTCCTTTATTTCCAATCTGCTGTGACGCTGCTTAAAACTGCCCTCAACTCCTGTTCAACAGTGAGAAAACACTGAATGGTATTGAGCCTGGGTCTTGTGGCCAATGGTCTGGGAACAGGGTTTTTCTTGGTGTCAGAACACAGACAGGAATTAAGTCAGGAATCCTGGCAAATAAACAAAGCTTGAAGCAACAAAGTGGTCCCTATGAATCAGGTCACTCAGTGTGCGATACTTATTATCAGTAACCCATGTCAGAAACTTGGTCTGTAAGAGAGAGAATCCAGGTCAGAATGAAGCAGCCTCTTGAGTGGTCTCCGTCAAGAGGCGACCATCTTTATTGCATGGATAGATCACTAGCACATGGTTTACTTGGTTAGAGGAGGAAAAATGAAGGGATGAAAAGCATGGTAGCACCTGACAGTTGAGAAAGTGACCATTCAATAGATTTTAGAGCCTACAACATAGATAAGATAGCTGAAATAATGAAGAGAAATAAAATATGCACTGTGAAGGAGGGCTTGCAAAGCCTGAGGGATAAAAGGTCTAGAATTGGCCTTAAGGAACCTATCTCTTAGAACCAAAGCAGATAATTTGCCAAAAGGTCAATGGAAAATAAAGATTTGCTCGACCACAAATAAAAGTAGAAAGGCAATTCTAGGACTGGGACAATATCTGTCAGATACAGTAGCAATGTGAAGAAAAATGAGGTTGGAAAGAAGGCTGTTGCATTTGGCTATAAGGAAGCTATTAGTGACTTTTTGGAAAGTAGAATCTGGAGATGGGTTTAGTCAGAAACCATATCTCTAGGGGTTAAAATATTGAATGAGTATGACAAGTGAAGGCAGCATTTATAGATCAACCGTTTCTGTTGCCTGTCATGAAAGGAAAGAAACAGAAGATACCAAAAAAGATTAATGAGATATTTTTAAGGTTAGAGGAGACATAGACTTTTTTTTTTTTTGAGAGGTTTTTCGCTATAGGGCGCGTGCGCTTGCCAGACAGACAGAGAGAGACGTAGAGACAGAAAGCGAGAAATCACCCCCCAGGGGGGATGGTCACGCCGCAATCCCTTCTCCTCCATTCTCCTCTTGGGATCTTGGGCACGCACGCACACGCGCCCGGCGTGAGTTGTAAGCCACCGGGTCCGAGACGCGAACCGCGGTCGACTACGTGGGAGTCCAGCGACATAGCCATTACGCCAACTGCTGGTTCCCGAGGAGACATAGACTTTTGAAAGTTGTATCTACCTTTCTCCACCTTCCATAGCCCACATTCTTATGCGTCTTAGATTTCTCTAATAAACTGTTAGCCTATAGGATCCATTCCCCTGACATTGGAACAGTTATATGCCCACTAGTTTGTATAATCTTCAGTTTTCCATTGTTCACAGGGAGTCAAATCACAAACCTATATACATTTTTAGGAGGATTTGGCGATCTGAGTTTGAAACCGTCGGTTTAGTACCACTAAGGAAATATCCAAAGATTCAGTTTATTCTCATGTACTATCCTTAACATGGACAGTGGTGGACAGTACTTAATTTCAAACTAGATTTAGGGAAGGGATTCAAACTAAGGAATTACTTGTACCATTACTTGTTCCTAGTCATGTTTTTAAATCTGATATAATTTCTGGGAATATCTAACAAAAGAAAGGAAACAAAAAACAATAAATAATAAAAGTAAAATTGCCTCTGTAAAGCATCAAGACCTGAGTTCTCAGGATTAGAGAGAACAAGACATAATGGAAATGGAGTTTGTCATCACGTACTCTGTAGTCTGTGATATTTCAATACCCAGACATTGTGATCAGAGGAAATGGTAAGAGTAGATGTAGGGGGAATTCAGGAGTTTGATTTACTGACCGAAAGGGCTTTTCAATCTACATATTATCATTTTCAATGATATTGAACACTGTGCTAGCCTGATCTAGCCCTTAAATACAGACAAATTTGGAAACAGACAAGGGACCTGCTTCCATGAAAATGATATATCATCAGTCCAGAGAGACAGTGAGATCTATGATATTCGAAGTTATCTTATTCATCCTCCAGATCGCATAGAATATAACAGTTAAGAATACAGGATATGTTTACTCTGACACAAGAATATAAAACAAATATTTTCATCAGAATTATGCCCCCATGATGGCACTCGACTTAATTATTTCCTGTGGCACATTTAAAAAAAATAATTTAATACCTTGGTTGATTCACTAAATAGCACAATTTAGAAAACTTTCAGCATCTTACAAATTTTCTTCTTTTTATTTTATTTAGCTTACATTACATCAAAGATCTATAAGAGAGTGAGAGAGGGGTTGAGTGGACTTAGGAGCTACCTGATAGACTGTGACGAGAGACAGAAAGAAACACTGAGCCATTCTGGTGTGCTGACCACAAAGTTGCACAAACACAATACAATCAAAACAGCCCTAGCCTCCTCCTCCAACCTCTGGCTTTTCCACCTGCAAGGTAGGGGATTAGAAGTTGGGAGACAGCGGTGGGACCAAAATAACCTACCTCACGCTTATTTGCCTGGATCTCAAGTGACCAGCTCATGAATCTAAGAAAGGAAACAGATTGTAGAATTAATTTGGACTCCAAAGTTTTGACATAATTCTTACAGAAATACTTAGTGTTTCCTGAGGTTACATAGTTGCTTTCTTCTAAAAGGATATTCTAAAAATAGGAGCAGAAAACATAGTCATGTCTGAAAAGTAACTCTGAGGAGTAATACTCAAGAGGATATACAGTCTGGTGTACTCGGTTTGTTGTAATTTTAGAGTGATTATATATTAAGAGTTACTGTGTATTGAGTGCTTACCATGTGCCATACATACTGTTATAAATCCTTCATATTATCCTTATAAAAACCCAGTAGAGTAGATAGTAATGCCCTCATTTTGCAGAAGAGGAAAGTAAGACACTTCCTAAATTTACAAACTAGTAAATGGCAGAGCAGTATTTAAAGGTAGGCAGTCTATGCTGTGAGTTCATCCTCACAAACACTTCACTATGCTGAGTCATGCCATGGCACATCTATAACCCCTGAATAATGTACATGCTATAGTGTGAAAATGGGTTCTTTTTATTATTATTTAATAAATAGACAGAGGCTAATTCCAACAGACATTGATAGTGTTGATACTTGTTTCACCATTTTCCTTTTTTCTCTCTGTTTTGCGTGTTTCGCTCTGTTTCTGCAGGTAATCAGTATCTTTCAGCAATGTTCACATTTATATTGCCATTTCCTAAAAACCTTTCACCTTGTAATTGTCACTTTTGTGGTTATTTTTTTCTGAAATGATTGCCGCATTCACATCTCTCAGGAATGGTGGCCGTTTTATTGTGAGACTAATGGTGATAATTACATCTTGGTTAACTACGTATTATCAATCAATGGCTGCAATTTTTTCTTTGATATCATCTGCCATAATCAACCCTGTGAAATCAGAATCATTGAAAATATTATAAATGGAGTCTATACTTTTTAAACATTTATTTACTTACTTCTTTATACATATATATAGAGAGGTATACCCCAAACAGGGTCCTTATATTACGATCTACCTCCATCCTCACCAGCCTGGATGGATCAAGGGCACATGCATGCATGCCTGGTGTGTGCAGGGAGGTTTTGGGACAGAACCATGGATCTTTCCTGTGTGTGCTCTACTGTGTTACCACTGCACTACCATCTGGTACCGAAAACTATCATCTTTAAATTAAAAAATAATTAAAATTAAAATGGTAGTGGGGGCAGCTGGACTTCATGGTTTGAATCCCAGGCTCAGTGGCTTTGGAAACTCACGCTGGGCGTGTGTGTGTGCGTGCCCAAGATCCTGAGAGGAGAATGGAGGAGAAGGGATTGTGGCGTGGGGGGTGATTTCTCGCTTTCTGTCTCTCTGTTTCTCTCTGTCTGTCTGGTGAGTGCGCGCACCCTATAGCAAAAAAAAAAAAAAAAAACCCTCTCAAAAAACAAAACAAAACAAAACAAAAACAAAGGCCTATGTACCTGTTCTGGAAATATTTCTGATAACGTTTGAATTTTTAATTCGATAGGTAATTTTACATGCAAAATGTATGCTAGCTAACATCACTCTTAATTACATTTATTATTTATTTTGATACGCTTTTTTAGTTTTTACTAAAAACATTTTACTGAGTCTAAGGATATGAATATCAATTCCTAATTGTGGTAAATGTAAGCATTCTCAAAGAATTTTGTATAGACACAGAAACCACCAGCTACATAGTAGAGTTGTATAGCTATATAATTATATGCTATTAAGACTTTTACATGTTATTTATTTAAAAGATGTGTAAAATTTTCTTAGAAATAAACCGTACAATTTTATACTTCTAACCAGTTCACAGGTGTTAGATACATACCTCATGTGACATGGGTCAGTATTATCTTCTATTAGGCCACTGCGGACTGTTCAGTTGCTTTGCGCAGGATTATGTAAACAGCTAACAACACAGCTGGGACTTGAAACCATGTCTGTTCACATCAAGAACAATGTTTGCTCTCTTTTAGGAAACCACAGCAAGACAAACTTGAAATAGCTGAAGGCATCTGACATATTCATCCTATGGTTCCTCCACTGTTACAGGCTCAGCTATCTTTGTGTTCCCAGGTTGTGTGGTTTCCTGATTAACTCTGCAGTAGTCTGTTCCTGTGGTCCACCCCACTGGGCTTAACACCCTCATTTGTTCAGTGACTTTCAATTTGTTTTTGCAATATTTTGTTCTCCACCAGCGAGTCTCTAAGTGGGTATATTAGGTGGGATGGAGCCACTGGGAGTTGTATGGAAGCACCGTGGCACCTACCCAAGCAATCAGGAGTAGTGATTTTGATGACAATATGTGGTAAAGTTGCCCTCTCGAGTTACACTGCAGAACATAAAAGTATGAAATATACTAGGTTTGAGAGGAAGGAATGCAAATAATAATAAACCTGAGCTGTAGTTCTGAGTGCAGTCAATATGACACCAAAGAGAAAAAGCAAGGAACAGAGGCTAGAAGGAGGAATAGTACAGTGTAACAATTCAATGAGAAGTGATCTCAAAAAATTGATTTTGAAAAGAAATAAAATGGAATATGTATATGAAAATGTATTTCCAGATTTTAAGGATGTTCGGAGGTTGACTATCATCGTGATGTTGCATTTACATCATGTAAAAAAACATAAGAAGCTTTCTCAGAGAGAGACGAAGAGACAGAAAGTGAGAAATCACCCCCCGGGGGGATGGCCACGATGCAATCCCTTCTCTTCCATTCTCCTCTCGGGATCTTGGGCATGCATGCACAGACGCCTGGCGTGAGTTTAAGCCACCAGGTCCAGGACTTGAAGATATTATATGCTACATTTTGTATGTAAAGAAATAGGTTTGCAAAGTTTATGTAACCAAACAAATAATTGCTTGAAAAACAGTTAAGCTACAGTGTAAATTATTCTCTACTTTACTTCAAAATCTAAGTTCCTACCACTAAGACACACTAAAAAAAGAAAAATCTTGGAAATGTTGATAAATGATTTGTTACAAAAGTGTGAGAAGTTTAAAAATAAAATTAAGAGCCATTGTTGGCCTGGTGGTTAAGGTGATTGAATCCCATATATCTGACTGTGGTTTGAGTCCAGATGGGCAGCTTGAAAAATGCTTCAGCTGTGTAGTCATGGATGCTCAAAATCTCAAAAGGAAGATAAAAAGGAGAAAGGATTGCTGAGTGACCATCCCCCATGTGGGGGTGGAGTGCTTTCTCACTTTTCTTCTTTCTCTCTCTGCCTCTCTCTAGTAAGCATAAGTGCCCTCTAGCAAAATTGAAAAAAAAAAAAAAAGGGGAAAGACGGAAAGACAAACATTGAGTCAAAGGAGACTAGCTGGGACATGACACACTTGGACAAGTAGTAGGTTTTACACTGAATCTACCTGATCATCTAATAATGTATTAAGTTGGTATCAATTTTGAAAGACATAACCATTGCAAATACAAGATTGGAACAGAGTGAATCGAATGTCTCTTAATTCTAATTAAGTTTTAATCAGTTTGAGGAAGAAATGTGCAGCAAACCACAGAAGCAAATGCAGCCTGTATTTTTCAGCACCTGCAACTTTTTCTTGCTCTTGTATAACACCCCTAAATTGATCTGTCACAGAATTTGAAGTCATGTTTATGTTCAGTTTGAAAATATTAGTGACTGCATTCATTGATGACAACCATGTTTAGCAAACTGTAGACTGAAAATAGATACATTCATGTAGTCAGTTAAATCCCCCACAGAGTAAAATGAATATGAAAATTTTCATTTGAATATGAGAGGAAATTTGGAGCCCTGCTCAGATTGAAGACTGGAGTATTAATATCAGATTTGTTTTGTGGACTGACAATCATACCTTTACAAAATAGAGCAAAGTTTGAGGAAAAAGATCTCTGAACAATAAAAATTGATCTCAAAATAAGTAAGCATTTAAGGTCAGATACATTATTCATAGGAACTCAGTCCTTCTCTTAAATGAAATTTATTATTTTATTTAGATGTATATTGAATGAATTTTATTATCATAGATAATTAGTGGGAAATCATAGGGGAACTTCCTGTGTAACCTTTATTTACTTCAGTATTACATTTAAATTATGTAACAATTTTAAAGATAATGCTCATATTATTGACTCCAGTGTTCAAGAATGTCATATCTTCATTAGACCCTGCTTTAAAAGGCAAGTAGGTTTATAACAAAGTTTACAAGTTTTTTTACCCAAAATATTTAAAATTAAGCATAAGTGTGGACTTTCAAAAGAAATTTATTTATTTACATTTAATCACATATCTCTTTAGAGTGTACATTTCTTTTTCCAGCATGAATACCATTGCATATCAGTCAAAACAAAGACATTACTGTATACATTATCATCATCAAATTTCTTCTCATTTTTTGTCAATTAGACATACTTTTACTTTTTCCCTTTCCCTCCCTCCCATACTAAACTTTTTTCCCACCTCTTATTGATTCACAAAAGATATTAATTAAATTAAAAATATGGACAAAGCTAAAATCTAGTGACAATTGCACTGTAATTTTCTTCCAAAACATTTTTTTCTCTCTCCATTTCTGACCAACAGGACATTTTACTTATATGGGATACCTTATTCTTGTTTGATGCTAGTTTATATGGTGTTTAGTTTAATGAGAATAACAAATTAATGGTGACATTTTAGGAAACAATTTATATGCTCCAAGAAATGGTTATAGTTTTATTTCTTTTCCAGCTTTACTAAGATATACTATTCATACTCACACTGTACAGTTCACCTATTTAAAGTGCACAATTAATACTTTTTTAGTATATTCACAAGAAGCTCTTACTGCTGTCTAATTTTAGAACAGTTTAACCTCCTCTCAAGAAAAGGGAGCCTCCATTCCCATTAACAGTCCCTCACTAAGTCCTTCTCTTTTTCAGCCCCCAAAGCCCTAGACACCACTAAACTACTTTCTGTCTCTATAGAGTTGTATTTTTCTGGACAATTCATATAAATAAAGTCGTACATTATGTGATCTTCCATGACTAGGTTCTCACTTAGAGTAACATTTTCAAGGGGCAGCCATGTTTTATCATGTAACAGTACTCTTTTCTTGTTTATTACCAACTTATATTTCATTGTATAGATATGTCACATTCTATTTATCCATCCATGAGTTGATAGATACTTGATTACTTCCACCTTTTAGTTCTTATATATAATGATGCTATGGATGTTAGTTAATCAATTTTTGTGTTTTCTATGCTTTTATTTCTCTTGGATATATACATAGGATCATAGATCTTTTGAGCCAATGTACAGTATTAAAATTCACATATTTTATCCTTTATTAGTCTTAATTTTAAAAGTGGCATAATGTCTCCCGAAAGTAATTAAATTAGTGTTAGTATACTGAAAGAAGAAAATTAATAATATCCTTCCCTTTTTTTCTTCTTAACAGACCTTTCAAATAATCAAAGGTAATAGCCAAGTTTATGTGATTCTGTATCCTATAATCTTTCCACAGGCTTATCAAAAGCATATATGCAAACTTACACAAGTACAAAATTTAATACACATATATGAGGTTTGTAGTGTGATTTTATAAAATGGGATGCTGCTGCTTTACATTATTCTGCAATGCAAATTGTTTTTCTCATTTAAAAACATACCATGAGTGGATGAATGGGCGTGGTGGCGCCAGCACTATGGCAAAAACATACCATGAGTATTCCTCTAGGCCAAAAGACATAGTGTTGACTCAGGACTCATTCCTTTTAATGATACAACATTCCATAAAATTAGTATAACAAAATTGATATATTTTTCTTTCACTGGATATTCAAATATAGTTACTTTACCTCCCCCTTTTTTTAATAACTATGAGCAAAGCTAAAATAATCATCCTTGTACATGTGTTTCTTTGTGAACAATGAAGTAATTTCTATAGACTGCGTTTCCCAAAGCAGGATAACTGAATCAATAGTCATTCTTAATTTTAATGTATATTGCTAAATTTATTTTCAAATAAGTAGGTAGCAATTCATACTCCAAATGACAGTTAATGCGAGTAACTGTTTTATGGCCTCTCCACCAGCACTGGATATAGTAAATCTTTTTAAATTTGCCAACTTTATGTGTATTTTATTGTGGATTTAATTTGCATTTCTCTGACTTCAAATGAGAGAGAACATCTTTTCATATGTTGATTAGCAATTGAAGTTTCCTCTTCTTTGAATTGCTAATTCCTTTCCTTTGCCCTTTTTCTATTAAGTTTGTTTGTTTTCTTCTTACTTCTTATTGGAGCTCTTTATATATTAGTAAAATTAACATTTGTTTATAATTTGTGTCACAAATATTTTATTATATTATTTTATACTTATTTTTGTTGTCCTTTGCTATAGAAATGTTTGATAATGTACTCAAATATATCAGTTTTTTTCTTTTCAGTCATTGTCATTAGCATAAGAAAGTTTCTTCCTCCCATTAGTGATAGAAATATTTTCAACATTTTTTTTAAGTATATTTCTTTTTTTCTTTTAAAGAATTATTTTTTTGGGGACCAGCAGTTAGCGTAATGGCTATGTCACTGGACTCCCATGTAGTCGACCACGGTTCAAGTCCCAGACCCGGTGGCTTAAACTCACGCTGGGTGCATGTGCATGCGTGGCCGAGATCTCGAGAAGAGAATGGAGGAGAAGGGATTGGGGCGTGGCCATACCCACAGGGAGTGATTTCTCGCTTTCTGTCTCTCTGTCTCTCTCTTTCTCGCGAGCACATGTACACTATAGCAAAAACCTCTCAAAAAAAGAATTATTTAATTTTATTTATTCATTTATTTACTTTAATTTGACCAGAGAGATACACAGAGGGAGAGAGGGAAAGTGAGAAAGCAAGCCACCAGATCAGGGACTTGAACTGTGGTTGACCATGTGGGAGTGTCCAGTGCCCCAACCACCATGCCACCTGCTCGCCCCTAAAGTGCATTTAAATGAATATTATGTTAATGTGTGGGACATAATGTTCTAAGATATTCAGTAATACTAATGATGTTATCATAAAATCCAGTGTTTTCTTTTTTTTTTTTTTTTTGGGAAAGGTTTTTGCTATAGGGCGCCAGACAGACAGAGAGAGACATAGAGACAGAAAGCGAGAAATCACCCCCCAGGGGGGATGGTCACGCCGCAATCCCTTCTCCTCCATTCTCCTCTCAGGATCTGGGGCACTCACGCACACATGCCCGGCGTGAGTTTTAAGCCACCGGGTCCGGGACGCGAACCGCGGTCGACTACATGGGAGTCCAGTGACATAGCCATTACACTAACTGCTGGTTCCAGAAATCCAGTGTTTTCTACACAGTTTATTTTGTGAATATTAAATGCTTTATAAAACTTCAGAATATTTTATGAGAAGAAATAAAATACATTTCACATTTCAAAATGAATATTGAAAAGTTGCAACATACAATATAAGTGTGTAAATTTTTCAAAAGGCTACTTAAAATGTTACCAAATACAAAATAATGTATATAGTTGTTTTTAATCAAAAAAGGTGAAATACTGATTCATACAACACTGTAACAAAAAAACATCTCTGTAAATCTAGAAATTATCTTTTTTTCTTTTTGTTTTTGGAGAGGTTTTTGCTATAGGGCACGTGTGCTCACCAGAAAGACAGAGAGTGACATAGAGACAGAAAACGAGAAATCATCCCCCGGGGGTATGGCCACGCCACAATCCCTTCTCCTCCATTCTCCTCTCGGTATCTTGGGCACACATGCACAAGTGCCCGGCGTGAGTTTTAAGCCACCAAGTCCAGTACTCGAACCACGACCAACTACATGGGAGTCCAGTGACATAGCCATTACGCTAACTGCTAGTCCCTATTTTAGGATTTATTATTTCAATGACAATGATAAGCTGTTATTGTTACCATTAGAAAATCATGAAACTATGAAAAATTTAAAATTTATTTGAGACTTCTTGATAAATACATTTTTGAGATGAGGGATTGCAGAGGTTTACCATCTAGTAAAACAACTTTTTGTATTACCATCCTCAAGCTATTTAACCGATTCTGTGTTTTCTTCAGTTCTACCCAGAAAATAAAAATGTGCATAGGTTAAAATGATTAATAACTACGTAGTTAACATGTATGAGAAAATGTATTACATCCTCTCTTGAACACAATTCAAAACAGAAGAGAATCAGTACATTAATTTAAATGACTACAAGAAATTGGTACTTTCAAGTAAGTAATTTGGTATGTATTCAAGTTATAAATAATGTCTTTAGATTTTATAAGCTTATATTAAAATTTAGTAATTTTTTATTTAATTGCATGAGAAAGAACATTAAGGACACCAGTATGCCATGTGGTGGTTAAGACACTGGACTTTCACATGACCAACTATGTTTCAAGTCCCAGACCTGGCAGCTTGCTCTCTCATTTTCCCTCTCTAGCTCTCACATTCTTCCTCTCTTTGGTGAGTGCACATACTTTATTATAAATTAAAATAATAATAATAAATAAAACTTCAATTTTTGTTGTAAAAAGAAAGTTCAGTAAATAAAGCTGAATTATGCATAATTTTTATTTTTTTAATTGATTATATCTAGATACTTAAGTCTTTGAATTTTGTTCATCATACCTTTTTCTTCCTTTGGTGGGTCTGTTAGTACCAAGTACTCTCAGTTTGTTTTATGAAATGTCTATTTTTTGCCTTAATTCTAAAGTTATGCTTACCTTACAGGTTATTTAGTTCTAGGTTCTTTTCAGCACAGTGAGATATTACTATACTTTTTGACTTTTGACTTCGATTACTGCCTCAAATAATTTCGTTGTCAATCTAATTGTTGTCTTGAAGGTACTTTGTCTTTTCTCTCTCTCTCTTTTTAAATTTGTTTTGGTGTTTCCTATAGGGCACATGTTCTCACACTTATGCATGATTTTTAAAATGTTATATTCACTGCACTAGAAATACAATCTTAAAACTTCCTTGGTTTACAATTTTATTTTAGAGAAGAATAAAAGAATCTATCAAATTTGTTTCAAATTATAAAATTTTCATTATTATATAACTCACTTTTTATCCCCTAATTTTTTTCTGATTTCTTTTAAGGACTTTTTCAACTCGAGGAGAATTTTAAAATTCCTTTTGTGCTGTCTACTAGACATAGACTATATCTTCAATTTTGATGGATCTGTAATAAGATTGAAGATATAAAATGCACATTCAGGATAGTATTAACTAGAAAAGTAAGAGACAAAATGTACTAAGTCGTTAAGTAGTATACTATCAACAAAGCAAATTAGAAATACAGAAATGGATGTATCATTTGAAGTTTGAATGCCGTTGGAAACATAAAGCAGTTGTATGATTTGCACTATTTTTTAATTGACAAAAGGAATGGTTCACACGGGAATCATCGACAGAGCAAAAGGACAAAAGTAAAAATGAGTACCTGCTATGTTTGGGAAGAAGTTGCAGCAGGGGACATTTGAGACTGAAGATATGTGAAATTAATGACTTTTTTGTGAATTTAGAACCATGGTGAATATTTCTTTTTCTTTTATTTTTTGGGGGGGAAGAGGTTTTTGCTATAGGGTGCGTGTGCTCGCCAGACAGAAAGAGAGAGACAGAGAGACAGAAAGCGAGAAATCACCCCCCAGGGAGGATGACCACGCTGCAATCCCTTCTTCTCCATTCTCCTCTCGGGATCTTGGGCATGCACGCACACGTGCCCTGCGTGAGTTTTAAGCCACCGGGTCCGGGATGCGAACCACAGTCAACTACATGGGAGTCCAAAGACATAGCCATTACGCTAACAGCTGGTCCCCATGGTGAATATTTCAGTGACTCTATTGGGTTTGAATATATACTGTTTAAACATGGATATATATATATGTGTGTGTGTGTGTGTGTGTGTGTGTGTGTGTATATAAAATGTTAGATGGATAGCACAGTTTTAAAGTTACCATGTAGAGATTATTTGAAATAGAATTTTGTAATTTGTACATAAATCTGTTTCTGAATGCCAAATGCAAAAATATTACAAACATTTACATATACACAAACGATAAATAGGCCTACAAAACAGTCAACTTAGATATAGGTCTCTGATGAACTCTCTTTTCATGAGAGGCCTTTCATCACCTGTCTTAAATATCTCCCATCTACCTACACTCTGTCCTATCCTGTTATTGTGCTTTTTTTTTTTCAAAGCATTTGTTAACAAATGCCATGATATTATTTAATTATTTGTTATTTTCTCTTTCCTTGGAATATAAATTTCATGAGAACAAAGGCCTTATTTCACCACCGGATCCTATGACCTACAACAGTATTAAGCTCATGGTAACAGTAAATGCTGAATGCATTGTTGGATGACTGAATCTATCATCCATATAATGATGGTGAGAAAATAAGGTTGCTTTTTGGGAGAAAAATGAAAAACAGAATAAATGAAAAAAAGAATAAGCTTGTTACCTTGCTTCATATTTCAAAATATATGTCAGAATTATTAATTTGCTTTTTTTTTGTTTAAATATGACCATGAAATGGAATAAGGGATAACATTTTAGGCATTAAGTAATGAGAAACCACACAAAGGAAAATTGTATTGAAATGATTACCAAAATAGCTAAAAGTTTGTGTACATAAAAATATTATAAATAAATTAAAAACTAATTGCCTAGTTGGTAGAAATATGTGCTATAAGTACAAAAAAGGATAGTAATCATAATATAAAATGAAAATTTACAAATCATAGTAAAAGTATTCAGCCTATCTAAATGATTAATCTAAATATAAAACTAAAAACCTGCCTACATATTAAATGTGTTGGTATTGTTTAGAATAGATGTCATTATAGATACTACCTATGAAAATGAGATAAAATAACTGGAATTATGTTTCTTAGATTGTTAGCAGCACGTGACATAAATTTTCTATCAATTGACACTGTTTCATGTTTCTTTACACAACAGTAACATTTAAAGCATACATTTAATTCAGAATTTTTAAGGTCTCTTTATCTTGTTTTCTATTGACCTCTGTAAAAGATCTACTTTTGTTATGCTGTATGATTACTCCATTGTATTCTCTTTTGTATATTACCTAACCTAGATAGAACAAATATTTAACTGTGAATTTATCTTGTGAGACTTTACTAGGGCTATAATATCATTAATTTATTTCAGTTCCTGATTAATATAGTATATCTTTGTTTTTTTTGTTTGTTTTTGTTTTTGTTTGTTTGTTTTGAAGGATACGCTAAGATAGGGTACTTTTCTATTCGTAGAGAAAAAATAAATTTTCATTTAAAGAACATTTTGCCTGTACAAAGATATATTTTTACCTCTCCAGATAGATAATAGAACTTTGCCCTAGTATCTTATTTAGAGTTACCTGAAGTCAAGTTTGGAGAAATGCCAAGGACATTAGCAGAGTAAGAGAATTAACCAAAGCAGAGAAAATTGAATTTCACAAAAGATTTAAAAAGGCAAGAAACATGTAATGTTGTTCTCATTTAGATGAGATTTGTTTAGATTTTAAATAATTGCGCAAGAAAAAGAGTCACCATTTTTAGAAAGGCATCTCCATCATATACTCTGGTAGTTAATGGCTTGTCATTCTGTAGTTTTATTTTGGAAAGGTATTACTCACAACTAGAAAACTGGCATTACATTATTTTTGGGAGTTCTAGAATAAAATTGATTTTTTGTAAGAATTTTTTATTATAATAATTATGTTTGTTTTTTATATATTCAGTCACTGTACATTGTTTAGCTTATGAAGAGAATTTACCCAATAGGATATACACTTCAGACCAGTCCACTTGAGAATACTGTGCATGTCATGATCAACAGCTAATAAATCATTTCTGTGTCCCACAAATATCTTACTTCTCAATTTTTTTCTCCCTAGTTACCTTCCCTACACTCTTTCCCTCTCCCACCCTCCTTCCACACTGTCCCCAGTGTCCATAACTATTTTCAATACTTTTATATCCTCCAATTTTTCAGTCTGCAACTATAGATTGCAGTCAGTATATGTTAAGTGGAGACATAAAATGTCTCTCTTTCATAGCCTGACTTGCTTTACTCAGCAATAAATCTTCCATATTCATTCACATTCTATCTAATGCCAGAGTCTTTTTTTTTTTTTTTTTTTGTGGCTGAATTAGTATTCCACAGAGTATATGTGCCATACTTTTTCAATCCATTCATCTGTTCGTGGACATTTGGGTTGGTTCCATGTTTTGGCAATTGTGAATAATGTCACAATAAACATAGATGTGCAAGCACTTTTCTAACTGAGCATTCTCCTATCTTTTTTTGTCCACAGTGGCTGGACCAATTTACATTCCCACTAAGAGTATAGGAGAGTTCCCCTTTCACCCCATTCCCACCGTCATTTATCATTTTTTTCGTTTTTTAATCTTTGCCATTCTGACTGGGGTTAGGTAGTATCTCATTGTGGTTTTGATCTGCATTTCCCATATGATGAGGAATGTTGAGCATTTTTTCATATTTTTTTTGGCTGTTCCTATGTCTTCTTTAGACAGTTCTTTATTCAGCTCCTTATTCCATCTTCTAATTGGGTTAATCTTTTTTTTTTTTTTTTTTTTTTTTTTTTTTTTTTTTTTTTCTGGGTAAGCTGCTTAAGTTCCCTGTGTATTCTGGTTATCATCCTTTATCTGGGGCATAGTTTACAAGAATACTCTCCCATTCTGAGGGTTGTTTATTCATGCTAATTACTATGTCCTTTGCAATGCAGAAGCTTCTTAATCTGAGGTAGCCCCTCTTGTTTATTTTTGGGATTTTTAGCTATGCTTTGGGGGTCTTACTTAAGAAGTCTTTGCCTACCCCAGTGTCTCCCAGAGTTTCCCCAGTGTTTTCCACTAGTAGTTTTATAATTTGAGGTCTTAGGTTTAGATCTTTGATCCACTTCAAATTGATTTTTTGTTAATGTTGAGATATAGGGGTTCAGATTCATCTTTTGCAGGTGGATACCCAGGTATTTCCTAGAAGCTAGGAAGAGATTACTCTACTTTAGTCCTTTATGAGCAATTTTGTTATATGCACTATTATTTGATTTCTTAACTCTTTTAACATAAAGCTGAAGACAGACATTTTTAGAGCTATGTGTCTGTAGGTAAGACTTAAATAATTTGAAAACTCTAAGACTTTATCATACTCTGAAACAAAGATGGATGAATTCTATTTCAAAAACACAGAACATAACTTCCTGCGAAATTACACATAAGAGTTAATGGGAGAAGTAATCCCACTGTGTTTTAACTGCTTACGATAAAGTAAAGTACGACCAAGATAGTTAGTTCAGTTATATTTGTATTCCATTGTGAATGTTAACAGTAATTGGCTAATAAACTCCAACTGAGATCTTATTCACAACTGTCATTCTTTTATTTGATGACGGATGATTAGGCTATGGAACACATTTATTTGTTACAGTTCTAACAATGAAGATTAAGGTCTCTGTTCATTACTTCTTAGTTTTGCATGAAAATTTGATTTTTTTTTTCTGTAAGAGTGGGCCAAGTTAAAACTGAAAATGACTGCATTATATATAACTTTGAAAAAAATGTAATTTATGGGTCCAGCAGGTGATGTTGTGGTTAAGGGTGGTGGACTCCCACATGACCTGCCATGATTTGAGTCTCAGACCTGGTTGCTTGCTTTCTCACTTTTTTTTCTCTCTCTCCCCATCACTCTGTCACTCTCTGGTCAAATTTACATACATACATACATACATACATACATACATACATTCATACATACATACATAAATGAAGTTAAATAAAATAGTTCTTTTAAAAAATTGTAACTTCTGGGGCCAGCAGTTGGTGTGATGGTTAAGGCACCAAACTCCCACATGGCTGACCATAGTTTGAGTCTCAGACCTGGTAGATTGCTTTCTCACTCTCCCTCTTATCTCTCTGTCTCTCTCTGGTCAAGTTGAATAATAATAACAAATAAAAATAAATAATTCTTTAAAAATGTCATTTCTAATTGACATGTAATGATTTTATATCTTTGTGAGGAAGAGTATGGTTTTTTTATAATATGCATATAAGGTGTAGTGGTCAAATCGGGCAATCACATTCAGCATCCCCAGCATTTAATACCACACAATGTTGTACACACCAGAAAAATCATTGTACTGATTTTTTGAGGTATGTATTACTTTGTCACTGGTGTTGATTACTCTATGTGGTATATAGTTCTAAAATGTTTTCCACTTATTTGCATGCATGCTCGTGTTTTAACCAATTTCCCTCCACCCCCCATACCCATCCAGCATGTGATATCTACCATTACTCTCTCTACTTCTATGTTACTGAGTCCTTTGGATTCTGCTAATGAGTGAGGACACTTGGTATTTATTAAGCAGAGACATACAGTATTATGTCAGGCAATGCAATGTGTGTCTTTTCTTTAAGTCTATTTATTCTAGAGAGAGACACACAGCTAGGAAATAGAGAAAGAGAGGTGACCTCAATAACCTCTCACAGAGTGTTTCCCCACCCTTCGTAGACTGCCAAGATCTCTACCACATGTGCAAATGGCTGGCCTATGCAGATCAATTGTAAGCCAGTCCCCTGTCTTCCGTATGGATTCAGCATCATGGAGTGGCATAGTATTGTTGCACCACAGTGACTGTCCTTTATCTAACTTTTGAGAGTATGTAGTATCTCACATAATCTTTAAGAAGTTCAACTTTGCTTAGATATACTGTTATATGGGCTGAAGTATATAATATTTTTTAAAACTTCTTATAAAATAATATTGGGTTGTCAGAAAGGTCATGAAACATTTTTGTCTGACAATCTGATATATTCCTAGAGCAAAGGCAAATAATAATAATGGCAACAATAATAATTTAAAAACCAACTCAATCTTTACTGATTAAATGAATCAGAAAGCAAAATTTAAAAAAATACTCTTAAAATACATATCATATATTAGCCATAACAAATGAAGAGGTTTTATCATGTATTTTATTGGCTGATGATTAGAGCATTTATTACAATATAACTTCCAAATGAAGGTAACCAGATGAAAGGTGAAGAAAACATTTACAAAAGAATCCTTATTTGACTGTAACTCTGCACCCCCACTCCACTAATGGGGAGAAAAAACAGTTCACCCTGGCTAATCCTATAAGGATTAAAAAGCATCACCACCCTCCATGAAAACTCTAGAACAAATCCCTTATCTTGGACTTTTTTGCAGATTAAAAAATCAGGGCCAGATGGCTAGGGTCATTCACATTTTAAAATTTCTTCTAGTATTTTTTCTGCAGAAGAGGCACCATAATGCAGGAAGGCACCATAATGCACTTGGGACCTTCTTAACCATTACCGTTCCTGTAGTTTTCTTGACCTTTCTCAAAAGCCCCAAACTCTTGGGACCAGCAGTTAGCATAATGGCTATGTCGCTGGACTCCCATGTAGTTGACTGCATTTCGCGTCCTGGACCCGGTGGCTTAAAACTCACGCCAGGTGCGTGTGCATACGTGCCCAAGCTCCCAAGAGGAGAATGGAGGAGAAGAGATTGCGGCGTGGCCATCCCCCCTGGGGGGTGATTTCTCGCTTTCTATCTCTCTGCCTCTCTCTGTCTCTCTGGCGAGCACACGTGTCCTATGGCAAAAACCTCTCCAAAGAAAAAAAAAAAAAAAAGCCCCAATCTGGGGAAGTGAGAGTGATGAGAAAGGACTCTTTAATGTTTCTCATGCTATAGGAAGAATAGACCATGTTATGAGAATTCCAATTGTTGGGGATATGACATAATAGTATTTTGGAATTGGTTCTCCCCCCTTTTCCTCTCCTTCAAGCATGGTTATTGAGATTGCCTTTGTGATTGACTTCTTGGCACCAAAGCTCTAAAAAAGATTTAGACAAATTAAAAGAGCTTCCGAGAAAAGCCACAAAAATGATGTAAGAGTTAGAAATACTGATTTATGAGGAAAGATTAAAAGAATGAATACGCTTTAGCTTGGCATCAAATTGAAATGTGGTAGCATAGTATAGTTATAAACATTTGTAAACAGAAGAAAATTCTTCCCATTGGTCCAATGAAGCAGTATGTTAAGCAAGAAAAGGAACGTTAAGTCTATTTACTAATTATGTTCTTTCTTCTGGATTCCTCCTCTAAATATTCTGGCCATATCTGTATTTGGAAATGGAGTAAGTTACCATTCAGTATCCAGAATACCTGACTTCTTCATATTGCTTAATGTGAGAAGAAAAAGAAAGCAAAAATAAGGAACTGAGGCCAGCAGGCACCATGGTAGTTAAGGTGCTGGACTCCCACATGGTCGACTGCTGTTAGAGTCCCAGAACCAGTGGCTTGAAAATCTCGCTGGGTACATGTGCATGCGTGCCCAGAATCCTGAAACGATACTGAGGAAGAAGGGATTGCAGTGTGGCCATCCCCATTGGGGAAGTGATTTCTTACTGTGTCTCTCTGAAAAGTGCATGTGCCCTATGAGGGGGGAAAAAACAAACAAACAAGGAAACTATATCTTTATCAGTAGTTGAGAAGTGTTGTGCAATGTTTCTGAACTTTCTAGGCTTTCTCAGTTTTCTGTGTACCAATACTTTCAAGGCCACTGAGTAACTCAGGAATGTCAAGCAGTTGAACTGCCAACATAACTGTGGTGATTCTGACCCTCCTAGCACAATCTACTCTTTGTGTTCCATGGGAGGAAGAGCTTATCTCATTTACTATAGGCAGAGTTCTCTCCGCCTTAGCAGCTGTGCCTACTGCTAGCTGTAACTTCCATGGGTAAGCCTGAACAGACGGGAAAGGCAGGGGTGGGATGCCAAGATGCACATTTTCCAGCTGTGCTCAGAAAGGCATATCTTCCTCCAAATCCCAAAGGAGGGGGGCTGCTAAAGAATCCTATCCTAAGTATTTCAGAAATAATACACTATTGAGAAGTAGATGGAGTTGAAGAAATTGAAGCATATTCTACGATAATATGCTTTAATACCTGTTTAGTTCAGATCCAGATCCCATTGAATAGTGTAGAAAACAAAGTACAGATTACCCCAAAGGGAACTTTATTGAGTAGAAATGGGTTTTGTTCAAATTGTCTTAAGTTGTTTCTTAAAATTCATACATATTATGTCATGAAAGCAATGCTATATTTGGTGATCAAATTTTAGATGAGAATATGAAACCCTATTTTATATAGAAACCACTGATAATTCTATTTTGACTCTACTATGCAACTTTTCTGAAATTGATAATATGAGAAAATGAACTCTTAAGATTCAACTTAGAATGCCAGAAGGACATTTTTCTGGAGGGCTAACTCCCTCAGTTAAGTTTTGTGCAATGTAGTTTAACATCAGTCACTTTGAACTCTGCATTTGCATTAGAGGAAAGACCTCATTTGATTGTCATTCAATAGAAGATCTCTTTTCTCTCATTTTATACAATCCAGGATTAGTAAATTAGCAGATTCAGTACTGAAGAGATACATATGTACTTATCCATTCCAGATGACTCATACATATCACTGAAGCAGAATCAATAAAACTCAGACATAATCACTACAATAGTTATTTGAAGTAAATATGATGAAGTCAGACAATTGAGGATATCCACTTTCTGTTCGAAGTTCATCTATAATCATGGGATTCGGTGCTCTTTGACTTTTTCCTTTAACATAGAAGTTGCAGTAAGTTCATTTTTATTTAGGCAGTTACTATTTGACAATATATAAGCACTTTTATTTATGTGGTCTCGATTTAAAAGGGGTTGAAGCAAATGAAGCATGCATGCATTGAATATTAAAATGCGTACTCAAATTCTAAAGTGAACTTGATGCTATGTAGAAATACTTCTGGCAGCTCATTTATTTTGTTTAGTATCACTTTCTCAATTTCTCCTTTTTTCTTTCTTTTTCCCTTTTTCCTCTCTCCTTCCCTTCACTTTCACACTTTCTTCTCCACTTGCTCCTCCTCTCCTTTTTTCTTCTTTGCTTTTTTTTTCTAGCCCTTATTTATAAAAGAATTTAAATTTAAATTTAAATGTTTACCCAATTATTTACCATGCTATGTGACTTTCTATTATGATTTAATGACCAAGAGCTGTTTCAAACTTGGAGTTGTAGTTACCATTTGGTGGGCATAAAAATTTGATAAATCTAGAGGCCAGCAGATAGTGTGGTGGTTAAAGGCGTTGGATTCCCACATGGCCGACCATGGTTCGAGTCCTGGACCTGCTGGGTTGCTTTCTCGCTTTCCCTTTCTCTCTCTTGCTGTATCTTTCTGGCCAAATTATAAATTAAATAAATAAAAAACAAATGGAATTAAATAAATAAATAATTATTTAAAAATTTTTTGATAACCCAGATATTCAGATAGTCTTAATAAACTAGGAGATCTGCAAGTGAATATAAAAAATATGAAAATAAGGTATATGTAAGTGGATTGTCATCCATAAATGAGGTATATACAAATGGATTGTCATCTACTTATACATACCTTTCAATTCTCACATAAATTTTTATATAGGTTTCTTTTAAAAAGAAAACAAAAATAAGAAACTGAGCCCACCAGGCAGCTGGATTGGTAAAAGTGGTTAAGGTGTTGGGATTCCACATGGCCAACTGCAATTAGAGTCCCAGAACCAGTGACTTGAAAATCTTGCTGTGTGCAAGTGTGTGTGTGCCCATAATCCCAAGATTATAATGAAGGAAAAAGGACTGTAGTGTGGCTATCCCCACTGAAGGAGTGATTTCTTACTTCTCCTTTCTCTGTGTCTCTCTGGCAAGTGAATTGCCTTATGGCAAAAAAAAACACTAAAAAAAAATAAAAATAAAGAGGAAATTATGTTTTTATTAGTAGTTAAGAAGTGTGCAATGTTTCTGAGCTTTCTAGACCTTCTGATGATCCACTTGTGTATACCTTTCAATTCTCTTATAGATTGTTATAGTACCCGTAATAAACAGAGACTCTAATATCTTTGTGTTGAGCTTTTCACTAACAGAAGGAAAGGGGAAGTTTCTGTAAACATCCAAAACTATACTAAGACTAAATTATTACCATTTTCTAAAGCTTCACTAATTACTGTTACATTAGGGTGCATACATTCAATTCAAATTTAAAATGTCAAGTATTCCTAGTTCTAAGTGTGCCTAAAGAATGAGGTTTTACAAACAGCATTCCATCTGTTAATATTGTATTCTTTAATGCATTTATTTTAGAATGCTTCAAGATAAGTAGAAACAATACTTATTGTCAAAACCAATGAGAAAGTTTCCATTCATCTTGAGTAGTAGCAAATGAAATGTCAGACTGATAGGACATAGCAAATTATGAAAAACAGTTTTATTAACTATAGTGAAATATTCCTTCCAATTTTTTGGGAGGGCTGAGCAGCTGATGACTTAATTTTACCTAATATTTTTGTAACTTTATATATTCAGAGTGTCAGACGGGCTTTTTATTTTTTGGAAGTAGAGTGAGGAGCGATGTAAGATAGAACAAGAAACAAAAGTCAACCAGGGCAAAAAAGTACTGAATAATATTATACATATTTAAGAATATGTGAACGTAATGTTAAAGTAAAAAAAAAAAAATATTCAACATCTTAGGGCCATCAGGTAACATGAAGATTAAGGCTCTGGATTCCCATATATCTGACCATGGTTTGAGTCTTGGACCTGGAAGCTTGAAAATCATGCCAGATGTATGTGCCTGCCCAAAGTCCTGAGAGGAGGATGAAGAGATGGGACTGTGGCATGGCCATTTTCCCTGGGAGGTGATTTCTCACTTTCCCTCCCTCTGTCTGTCTCCAGTAAGCACACATCTCCTATGGCAAAAAACAAAAACAGCAACAAAATCATTATCTCACATTTTCATTTACCTTATAGAGTACTTAATGCAGAGATCCATTCATTTTAAAGGCAATAAACATTATACAAGCAATCACTAGATTAATTGAAAATGGATTGAGTTAAGGTGTTACCGTCTATATAAAAACTCAATGCTTTCAAAATTATTTGGTTTTTATCATGTTTAACGTCTGATTATTTATAACTTCATTATAATACATATTTGGAGAGGAGTCCTTCTGGAAGGAAAAGGGAAATAAACTAAAGGTACTTCAAAATCTATGAAAATTCAATATTCTCTATATAAGATTGAATTGGTGAGTGATGCAAAATATTTGAGTGAAAATCCATTAAAACTAAGGCCACTTGGTTTAGAGGGTAGACTCTAGCCTCTAGTTCATGTTTCAAGACTGCTAAATTTAATGGAAGAATGATATACATACACATATTTGTTTGACATTTAACCTGAGTTTGTAAACTTTTTACTTTGCAAAGTATGAGGGTAAAGCAAATTATTTTTCAAAGTAAACATACATTTTTATCACCAAAAATGAAAAATAAACAGAAAGGAAGTATATTTTTGCAGAATGAAAAAAAAGTGCTTAAAATTGTGTAATTCTATTTCTTAGAACAACACCTTTCAATATCTTGTATTTTTCTAATTTTCCTATGTTCTGGTAAAAACATTGTTATAGACAGTCCAGCTATGCATGTCGGTTATCAACCAAACTGCTGGTTCCTTGGTTCAAAATCAAAGTATTCAAGAGTGAAGGCCTGAGTTTAAGAAACTCACTGGGTTAATTTCTTATCTTTACAGATAAGAAAACCCATATTCTGAAGCCTATTAGAAGACATTGGACAACAATCATACTTAAACTCTCACTACAGTGAATCAGAGAGATGGGCGGCAGGCAGCAGAATTATTTTTCAGTAAAGGCAACATAGCTTTTCTTATTTGAAACCATAAACAACATAAATAATTTTAAAATGCTTTTACACTTTTCTCTCTATCTAGACATGACACACTAATCTGCTTGGCTGTCATAACAAAATACTGAAAACTGGGGGGTTTAAAAAAAACAGAGATTTATTTTCTCCTAACAGGCTATGAGAAGAGTAAGAAACTCGAGGGTTGGTTTCTTCTGAGACTTCTCCACTTGGGTTGCAGATGGCAGCCCTCTTGCCTCTTAACGTGATCATGTCTCTGTGCCTCTTGTATTCTAATTACTAAAGTTATTCCTAATGTTTTATGTTATGTATTTAAGATATAAAATATAAGTTTATTTCCCCATGATTATGGTTTATTACAGAGAAAGGATACAAATTAAAATCAGGCAAAGACAAGTGGAGATGGTAGAGCATGGGTCTCTTCTTAATGCAGAGCTTCTGTTAACCTCTCCCCTGTGGATTCAGCGATCTTTACCCCCTCATTATTGATTTGTGACACTATGTATGGAGTCAATATGATTTTCTTTTAGTTGCCAGAGGGTGCATGCATTCACCAAAGAGACAGATAGAGGGAAGGAGAAAGCACCCCCCCCGCCCCCCCCCCCCCCCACACACACACAATGGGGTATGGTTACACTACAATCTCTTCTCCTCCACTTCTCCATCCCGTTAGGATTTTGGGGACACGTGCTCCTGTGACTGGTATGGCTTTTCTTTCTTTCTTTCTTTCTTTCTTTCTTTCTTTCTTTCTTTCTTTCTTTCTTTTTTTTTTTTTTTTTTTTTTTTTTTTTTTGGAGAGGTTTTTTCTATAGGGCGTGCACGCTCGTCAGAAAGACAGAGAGAGACAGAGAGACAGAAAGTGAGAAATCACCCCCCAGGGGGGATGGCCATGTGCAATCCCTTCTCCTCCATTCCACTCCTGGGATCTTGGGAACGCACACACACGTGCCCGGCGTGAGTTTAAGCCACTGGGTCCAGGACTCAAACTGTGTTCGACTACGTGGGAGTCCAGCAACATAGCCATTACACTAACTGCTGGTCCCTGACTGGTATGGTTTTTCAAGCTGTGGGAACTGGGATTTGAATAGTCCCTTTAAAAAATGACCAAGAGACCAGCAGTTAGTGTAGTGGCTATGTTGCTGGACTCCCACGTAGTTGACCACGGTTCAAGTCTCGGACCCAGTGGCTTAAACTCACGCCAGGCATGTGTGCGTGCGTGCCCAAGATCCCGAGAGGAGAATGGAGGAGAAGGGATTGCAGCGTGGCCATCCCCCCGGGGGGTGATTTCTCGCTTTCTGTCTCTCTGTCTCTGTGGGGCGAGTGCACACGCCCCATGGCAAAAACCTCTCCCCCCAAAAAAAATGACCAATTCATTTTGATAACATGCTATATCTTGTATTTGTAGAATATAATATGGAGGAACTGCAAAAGATTCATGGAAAAAATAATAATGACATGAGTATATTTTGGTGCTCTAAATTTTGAAATTCAGCATGTATTTTCATAATGCACATTTTCATGAACTTTTTTAAGACTCGTATATATGATGTGTATATTTAAATATGCAATTCTGTGTAATTCAAATATTCCTTCAATGTTTAGCCTCTACTTTTTATCTGTTATTTCCTAAGATCTGACTATGCTCCAGGCTAACTTGTCAGTTCTAATCCCTTAACAATATTTTGTGTGTGTGTTTGTGCATTTCTTTGCTTCAATAAACCTTAATAGTCTAATAGTGTCTTCTATATTTAACTTTCTATAAAAGGTCTTTCCTCCAACATTTGACATTCTGGTTTCCATCTCAGGCACTGAGGTCTTAACTAATTGCTCTGCTTTCTGTGGTTGTATTTCTACAAATACTCTGCCTTTCTGTGGATCGCTCTCTGTGTTAGCATTTCACTCTCCTATCCTAGTTTTTTCCACTTGGCTCATCTTTCCAATTTTGGATTAGTCAACAAGTTTTCCTTCAGCCTTTCTTGAATTTAAAGACACAAGAACTGCACCTACTATGTATACTTACTTCACCATCTAAACTCTTTCTCCTTTATAATTACCTGGGTTTTTTTTTTTTTTTTTTTTTTTTTTTTTTTTTTTTTTTTTTTTTTTTTTTTTAATCTTTATGTCCTCTGAATTATATTTTTAATGGATTATAAATTTTGTGAAGACAGAAGGCATATCAACTTTGTTTATCATCACATTACCAGCCTTTAGAAAACTGATGAGTACAATAAATGTTTAATGCATATTTCTTGAATGGATTAATAAAAATAAGCGCCATAAGAAAATTACAGTTAAAAGGGGCATTTAATCCAGTTGGAGAGAATGTTAATATATAAATATTTTCATGTATATGATGTCTTGCAATCCTAAAAATAACTCTGAGTAAGAAGGACTGCTATTTTATATATAAGAGGACTGATACTTATAAGGGAAAAAAGAAAAAAAAGAAAAGATTTGTGAATTCCCTGAGGTCTGAAAGAAAGGGATTTAAAAAATGCATTAGGGAACCAGCAGTTAGCGTAATGGCTATGTCGCTGGACTCCCACGTAGTCGACCGCGGTTCGCGTCTCGGACCCGGTGGCTTACAACTCACGCCGGGCGCGTGTGCGTGCGTGCCCAAGATCCCGAGAGGAGAATGGAGGAGAAGGGATTGCGGCGTGACCATCCCCCCTGGGGGGTGATTTCTCGCTTTCTGTCTCTATGTCTCTCTCTGTCTGTCTGGCGAGCGCACGCGCCCTATAGCGAAAAATCTCTCCAAAAAAAAAAAAAAAAAAAAAATGCATTAGAGGACCAACAGGTGGCATGGAGGTTAAGGTGCTGGATCCCACATGGTCAACTTTGGAGTTCATGTCTTAGACCTGGTGGCTTGAGAATCATATGGGGCATGTATGCATGCCTGTCCAAAATCCCAAGAGAGTAGAGGAGAAGGGATTGTGGTATGGCCATCCCTGTCAGAGGGCGGTGTCTCACTTTCTCTTTCTTTCTCCTCTTCTCCTCCTTTCGCCCCTGCCCCCATTTTGTCTCTCTCGTGAGTGCATGCACCCTATAGCAGAAAAAACTTAAAAAAAAAAAGGCAATTTCTTGATCAGTTGTGCTTTCACTATCTCCAACTGGCTAAAATTTTGAAGTGCTGAAGATACAAAATTTGTATAGATTCTTCCATTACATAAATTTATGTGGTGTCCAACTGTTTACAACTAAAAAATAAAATAGAATACTAATTGTCAGAGCCAGCAGGTGGTATAGTGGTGAAGGCTCTGAACTCCCACGTGGCTGACTGTGGTTTGAATCTTGGACCCAGTAACTCAAAACTTATGCTGGGCACATATGTGTGCATGCCCAAAGTCCTGAGAGGAGAATGGAGAAAGGACTGCTTTGTGGCCATCATCCTGAGTGGTGATTTCTTGCTTTCTGTTACTCTGTCTCTGTGTCTTTCTCTGGTAAGTGCATGTGCCCTATAGCAAAAATCTCTCTCAAAAAAAAAAAGCAACAAAAAGGAACTAGTTGCTGTTACTAGTTGTCCTTTAATTGACGTTAGCTTGAGTATTTGAATGGAACTACTTTTGACTCAGCTCACTTAGATACCATCCACAAATATGTTTGTGTTTATAATGAAAACAAAACAATCAAGCTCACTATGCTGTGTAGAATATAAAATGTCCAGTATTTACATTAGCTAACTTATGACCATTCTTTGATCCTCATTGCAATTCATCTTCGTTCTTCCAGTGGAAGAATCCTCATGCTGTGAAAATTGTCAGATCTCTGTGGTTTCACTGTTTAACCAAGTAGCTTCATTTGAGAGTCAGAAGTCAAGGGGAAATGGATTTAATTTTCAAATTATAGAGGTACTACTATATAGTTGAGAGTTGTCACCCAGGAATTGCTAAGAGTAGGAATTCAAAGATATTGTTAAGATTTTTTTCCCTATTTTTTTATTGTTTTGATATGTCCCTTGAGAACATACATGAAAAGTGCTATGTGGGGTGATATTTATTTGCATAGAAAGTATTAGTACAGTCCTTTCTTCAGCTCTCACTGTTTTATAGAATGAATTTGTATTTCTTACCTTCCTATTCATAGCATGTGTGGGAAGTATATTCTAATAGAAAAGGGACAGTCTGAAGACCATCTTTGTTTCCTATTAGGGCATTTCCAGATTGGATGAAATCTAAGGAGAACCATCTGTTGAATATTTAGTATTCAGAACTATAGAGCTACTCCTGGCATCTGGTTTTGCCAAGACCTAGCTAAAAATAAATATTAAATGGTGTTTGCTTCCTTTTTTTTTCCCATTGGTTTTGAACCCTTCTAGCAGAGGTTATGTATTCCTAGGGAGAGAAATTAGGAGAATGGGGGCAGTAGGCATTTATTTTTTATTTTTACTCACAAAATGTTAGGTTGGATTTTAAGATTAAATGTGCTAAGATATTCCTAGCTTTATTTTTTCTTTCTCTCCTAAGAGTTTTAATAAGCTGCTATGAAACAATGATTATCAGTTCATTGCTATTGTGTGACACAAATATATGCACTCATCTGTTCTATAGACACATATTAAGTGGCAATATGGTAATACAGTAAAAATGTCCAGTTTTACTTACTGCTTTTTTGGCTATTGGGAAATTATTTTTTGTATTTAATTCATGATCATTAGTAAAGAAAATGAATAGTTTCTTAGCTGCCACCTAGCTTAGACAGACACCCTTAATGTGAAACCTAATGTTAAAAGTATCCCATCATATTTGAAGTTGTTTTTAAAAATGAGGCAAACTGAATCAAGACATTTTATATAGATTAATAAATATTAACAAAGTTCCTCTCTATAGCATGTATTTTTATGTGGTAGTGAAAATATTAGAGTTTTATAGAAATTATGCTCTCAAGGAGACAAGGAGTCCATTTGAAAAAAAAAAAAAGACTAATACATGTTTTATTTTCCACTTTTAGAACCTATCCAAATAATAGACTATATATAGCTTATTGTTATTAACTGTTATACACTTTGTTAAAGTTTCTCTAATATTGATGAGGGCTTTGAAGACAGAATGTTCAGAGAAGTGGGGGGTGGCACATTCGTCAATCATCTTTCTGAGATAGCAAACTAGTGCTTAATAGAAAAATAAACTAGTTTCAAAATGGGCTCCGGTTTTGCTTGGCAAAACATTGCATCCTAATTATTTGTTCTTGCAGTATCAAGTGGAGATTCTTTACACAAAAGAATGTCAATCAGCTCCACCCTAGCCAATCTTTAACAATAACATGGGAGGCAGAACATTTGTCCTGACAATATGGCATTGTTAAAGATACTTGGCTTATGCACATGCCAAAGCTAAAGATGCTCTTTATGAAATAAATTTCTTATCCCTCAGAAGAAATATTGTTGATACATGCCAAGGATAAAGAAGGCAGAAGGAAATTGGGAAGAAAATGAGGGAAACAACTGTAGTTGAGTGTGATTGTGTGGTAAACAATGGTCAGCTGTTTGCACTCAGAAAGGGCAGCACTGACAGTGCAGTTAATTCTCACTGTGGAGCTGTGCTCCCGCTTCCTGATTTCCTCTGAGAGTCAGGGTAAATGAATGAGCTGCAAAGTGGTGAATTTTGTTGTTGAGTTGAATAGTGAGTAACTTTGTTGAGTTTTTAGATATGTGTGGCTATTTTATTCTGAATTATTGCATGTTGTCTTAACCATTTTCTTTTTTAATATATCTTTAAAAGCATAGAGCCCATAAAATTGTGTAGTGTTTGAGGATACAGAGAAGAAAAGAAACAAGAAGAAAGATATAAAGCACTAGGGGAAGCTTTTACAAATCAATTAACACAGTAATATGAAATTATAACAATGTATATATAAAACTCTTTAAAGGGGAGAAACAGCTTTCCTGTTGAGTCTGCTTTCCACTATATTTATATAATGAATAGAAATGGTGTCTTTGTTCCTTGGGGTCTGCCTTCTTTGTTAGAGAACATAATATTTTCACTCTGTGGCTGTTAATTACGCTATCTCAACTCAAGATAAAGCAGAAAAAAAAGTCGTCATGAACACCAGTGGAGGAAAAATGACACAAAGAAGGAAAGAAAGGAAATTGCAGTATCTATATGAGACTGATAAAGGAAATTTAGTGATGTTGCTAGAAATAAGACATATATTTGTGGTTCTAAGTTAGCCTTTTTTACACTAGTTTATGCTCTACTTTAAGTTGTGGGACTATTAAGTTCATCAGAGATTTGCATAATCTCATTACTATTTATAATTTAGGTCTCATTGCCTTTCTGATATAATACAATGTCCAAGATTCGACTGTCCCTAAAATGTACTACCTGTCTTTTGAATGGTATGAGACTTTATTGGAAGAATTATCAAAAAATAGTTTTCAAAGTAACCCCAGCGCTTTTATTAATCCATTAAGTGTTTCTTGAGCATCTAGTTCTTTAAGGTGTGGTCTTCATGTTGAGATAAGAATTATTTGGGATTTGTGGCCATGCTGCTCACTTTTCTCACCCTGTGGATGGCTCCCATCCCTGAGGTCGTGTTATGCCAGGTTGAGCTCTTTTTCCTAATCCCACTGCTCTGACTTCAGAGGAGAGGATACAGTTTTCACTGACCTATTCCAGATATGACCTATTCCCCTTTCTTTTTTTCTCCACACTAGAACCTAAGTCTAATTTAAGGAAGTTTTCTATGATTAATAAAAGTGAAATACATCGTGTAGAACTTACTGCTTCTATTGTGAGTGGCTCCTTTTACACAGCCTCAATCCAGATCCCTTTTAGGAAGTCACTTTCATGCTGCTTTAAACCCCAATCAGATATGTATTACTAAACATGGCCTGCACACAAAATTTGAAGCTAAGGTAGCCATTGCAAAGTGAGCTGTTTTGCCTAGGTCTAAGGCAGTTTATCTTCTTTAAGAATACCCTCAATTAAGTGTCCAACTCTTCAAACTGGAGGCCCACCTGAATAACACTTCTCCAATTCCCGTACCTCAACACCTTCACAAGACTACACATTTTTTATTACGTTATGGAGTTCTTACTAATGAAATACATAACTGCATTCTCTTCTCCCTTCAGAAGAAACTCACTATCAACCTCTTCCGTAGCTATAAGAAAATGATTGTCTGTAAAGAACAAATTTTTCTAGCTCTGGGTTACTGAATGGGAGACAGTAGGGAATATAAAACTTTGGGCTGTGAGGTAAGGGCTATTGAAGTCTGAGTCACAGCTCCACCACTCACTAGCTCTGAATTTCTGTTGCCTCATATGTAGGATGGGAAATAATTATTGTCATTCTATATAGTAATTGAATACTATTATGCATGTGTGAGTGTGTATGTGTGTAAGTGTACGTCTATGCTGGGCATACATTTTCAAAAACTATTAACAAGTGCATATAAATAAATTCCCTATGAAAGTACTCACCTTCCCAGTTTAGGAATCTCAAAGTAAGACAGGCCAAGGTCCTAGTCCCACAGGATTTGGTGCTGTTTTGTCTTCAGCTGCCTGTCTTTTGCAGATAGCTGCCCTAAGAATAACACAGGTAACTGCACAAGAATAACCCAATTACTCCCTAATGAAAGGGAAGCAAATAACACTTTTCCTACAAAGAAACACAAAAGCTTTCAGAGATCATTCTAATGCTCTTTAGGCTGATTTAGGAGATATGGTGAGGTATGTATTACCAAACATGGCCTGCACACAAAATTTGAAGCTAAGGTAGCCATTGCAAATAATGTTACAAAATATTAAATATAGAAAGTGAACTCATTTATCAGTAGTACCAAATCACCTGAATCAATATTATCTAAATGTTGACTCTGAAATCAGAGAAATAATATGTCAGAAGCAGGATGACACTGAATCTTGAATGTTCTAATATATAACTTGTCTGAAACCTAATCTTTACTCTGGTATGGCAAATAAATTGTGCTTAAAATGACAATTATAATCAACTGGTAGTGATTGCCTAGGCTGGGAAACTGTCTGAGACTTAATTCAGATTTATCAGAAAGGAGGGCCATAATTGACATCTGCCATTCTATGGAATGAGGGAATGGCAGCAAACAATCTGCTGATCCTCTTGTTATTCTGCCTTATAAAAGGCTATGTTCACAAACCCTAAGAGGTCAGTAAGACTTTTATAACACAATTTTTTTTTCTTTTTTTGGAGAGGTTTTTGCTATAGGGTCCATGTGCTCCCCAGAAAGAGAGAGACATAGAGATAGAAAGTGAGAAATCACCCCCAGGGGGGTGGCCACACTGCAATCCCTTCTCCTCCATTCTCCTCTCAGGATCCTGAGCATGCACACATACGCGCCTGGCGTGAGTCCAAGCCACCAGGTCTGGGACTCGAACTGCGGTTGACTACATGGGAGTCCAGCAACATAGCCATTACACTAACTGCTGGTCCCAAAACAATTTTTTAATTGAAACATCAGTTTGATTCTAGAGCTGACAAGGTGCTATCAGAGACCCCTCTGGAAGCTATATCCCTGTAATTAAGCTGGATTCCCAAGTGGCATAAGTAGATGGCACTAGCTATTGATGTCATCTACCTAGTTGCCCAAGATCTTGAAGTTAAAATCAACATGCTAGATACGTTTTATTTCCCATTTTGATTTACTCCCTGGGAAAGACCACTCTGATCAAAGGTATACAAGTATTTGGGTATTTTGGCACTCATATTTCTCAATGTAAATGAACAAGTTGGAAATCTATTTATGAATTATTTCATACATTGGTATATTGAGAGTTTAGTTAGCCAGAATCATTGCAATTGAATATATGCTGCTGTGATCTCTGTTTATGTGACAAAATTTAATGATTACCTATAAAATTGGAGACCCAAAATTATTAGTATCAAAATTGTAACCTGGAAACCCTCCCTGAGTTGCCAGCCCCCATCACTGAAATGATAGCTTTCCCTCCTTCTAATGCAATTCTAAGGTCAAAACCAATTCACTACCCATACATCCATTGTTAGAGGTCACAGATTTGATAAGTTCTGCTATTATTTTTTGGAACTATATAAATCGTGGCATTTGTAAATAATTCAGAATTCTAGTACTAATAGGTAAAACCTGTCTACAAACACATAATTACATACGTACATCTATATATGCTTATTGTTATTCTGCCTTGTGCAAGGCTGTTTATATAAATGTAAACTAGCCTCAGAAATCATGTTTTCATGATTATAAATTTTTTTAAATATATTACACAGTATGCTCTCTTCAAACATTTATTACTGATATCCCTTCATCTTGAAAAATATAAAATCACTATTTTTGGTAATTGAAAAAAATTAAATTACTAAAAATAAAGCTAAAAATCATTTTATTTTTAAACTATTCATATCAGTTCCCTTATTCTTTTATATTTGTCATTAAAATACACATACCCTCATAATGGAAGAATTGTTATAATTGTTATAAATGAAGATATTATAGTCCATTGTAAATGACTCTTACTATAAAAGATAGAAATTTATGCCTGGTGATTAATTTTACCCAGAATAAAATAGACACAATTTGTTTCTCCCTAAATACCTAATGATTCCATAGAAATTCTTAAAATGAGAAGCTCCTAATGAAAGTAATGGCTAATCGCACTGTGTTAATTAAATTAGAATTTTGTTAGCCAGTTAAGAAGAACTGTATATCATATGAACAATACATACATGTCTTTACTGTTCACCACCAAACTTCAGGAGTGAAAATACTCACTATTGAGTTTCACATATTTGAAAATGTTTCAGAGTTGAGGAAATAAATCACAGTATCTTGTAATACAAAAACATGTCTTTTGAATTATAGTGCTTTGAAATATTCTTACTTGAGTGTACGGATACCTTTTATTTCTAAACAAAGAAACTGTCATGTTGTAGGTACAGTTTTGAGGTGTGTGTGAACTTAGAACTACACCTCTACAGGACTCTTGACTTGGTAGATTGACTAAATAGCTACCTCTGTTCACTAAACTGTTTGAACAACTAATTTTCTCAAAAGTGATTGTTTAGTTATGATGTGAACACAGCCTTCAGTTATAATTCCAGACATACAATTGGATTAATATTGTGCCTTTTGAAGACAGAGACTAATATTTATGGCTCTTAGAAAACAATGCACTGAGGCTTAGGTACACAACACTGTTGTAAGAGCAAGATTAATTTGTAAGACCTGTGCTTGAGCAAAGTCAATGAACTTCCTAACAATAATTAACACTCATATCAGAGCTTATAGATAGATTTGCATAAACCATTTATATTGAACTCGAAATTTTTACCATCAGTCTGGCCCCAGAGCCTGGTGGTTAAGCGAGTCAGATCCCACATGGTCAACCAGGTGATTCAAGTCCCAGCCTTAGTGACTTGAAGAACATACTGAGCTCATGTATGTGAGTGGTCAAAATCATGACAGGATGGACTAGTGAAGGAGAAAGGACTGTGGCATGATCACATCGCATTGGGGGCTGCTTTCTTCTTCTCCAGCTCTCTGTCACTATCTTTTTGTCTTTGAAGAGTACACCTGCCCTCTATCAATCATTTAAAAAAACTTTTTTTTACTATTTGTTAAAATCAATCAATACATGTCAAATTTACTTCTTTTGCAGTGCTTGAAAAGTTTATAAACTCCTCCACAGTACTTAACACATTTATTCTTATTTCATTGTGCTGTAAATTTGCATAAATCAGTGAAGATGCGATCTTTTTTTATGCTTAAGATTTTCAGGAACAAATATATATCTTTTCATTATTTTAGCCCACATTATAGTGAGATAGGTAGTCAATCCAGGTAGACTTTTTTTTTTTTTTTTTTTTTAAGAGAAACTTTTTCCTATAGGGTGCATGTGCTCACCAGAGAGACAGGAAGCAAGAATCAGCCCCTAGGGGAATGGTCACACCGCAATCCCTTCTCCTCCATTCTCCTCTTGAGATTTTGGGCACACACACACACACACACACACACACCCAAGCGAGAGTTTTAAGCCACTGGGTCTGGGACTCGAACCTTGGTTAATTAAGTGGGAGTTCAGCATGTAATCATTATGCCACGTGCTGGTACTTAGACTATCTTTTTAACATCCTATTCATGGTGACATATTAGAGTTCTTCAGAAGCTACATATTCAATATATTCAATTTAAACGGTAAAATGACTTCCATAAACATGTACGAGCTGTCTGTTTAAAGCATAATTTATCAAATACAAAGAAATCCCATTCATTCTAATCCTCATGATATAGTTTGATAGTGTGCTAATTAGAAAACACAATACACAATTAGGGTGTGACAGCTACTGAAAAACAGGCTTGTCTTACCTAGATTATTTGAAAGAGTAAGGTGAAAATAAAGATTATAATATACTTTCAGAACAAAATTGCTCCATTGCAATATACAATTATTCAACCACTTTTCAAAGGAAAAATTAGGGTGTGTAATAGATGCTTCAGGTTAGTGTGCTAGTATGTGTACAATTTTTAAAAACCAGTTTATTAGTTACATGGCATTTAAAAAATAAAAGATCTTTATAGACTAGTTTATTTTAAACAAAGTGGGGAATGTAGTGACATATAGGCTTTTTCTTGATCTATGTTATAATCATACAATAATATATCAAATTTGATCATGTGCTATTGAATACTGTATAATCGTAAATCTAGAGAATTTAATATCCTCAAATATGAAATTTAGGATAAAAATTATTAATGACATCCAGACAGTGGCTGCAGTCTGAGCAACTTACCCTTTTTTCACTTTCTTTTTATCATCTTTTTCTCCTGACTTATCAAACTGTTCTAATTCTTTCCACTTTATTTTTGTAACTCTTCATTCAACAAATATAACAATAGTATGCTAGTGTTCATATCTTGCAAAATTCTAAAGTGCCTCTCTTCTTTGCTATTCTTTACTTTTTGTCTTTTTTTCTCTTTTCTCTTTTAATTTAGTTGACTTGAAAACCTTGTTTTTCTTGCCAAATTAGTCAGTTAGATGGGAGCTCTAATTTATAGCAGATTTATGTTACCATTGCTGAGAAAGAAAAATGGCCAATAAAACATGCTGGTACCCACTTTTGTTCTCATCTGAGGCATAGACCTTTGACATGTCAGTGACACCTGAACCACTTCTTGGCTGTCCTGCTGTAATGGAAGGCTCTCTAGGTTGTAAATACTATAGGTAGGGACTGTGGACAAAAGAATGCTGAACAGCAATAAACTGTTTGGAACTGATAAAAATTTTCGAGCAGCTTCTTAAAGAAAAAAATCTCTAATACTTTTTTTAAGAATTATTTTATTTAACTTTATGTATTTATTTATTCATTTGTTTATTTTAATTTGATCATAGAGGGACAGAGTGAGAGAGAAAGAAAGAGAAAGAGAGAGAAAGCAATCAGGTCCAGGACTCAAACCACGGTCAGCCGTGTGGGAATCCAGCACCTTTAACCGCCATGCCACTGGCCGGCTCCGACTTTTGGTTATTTACCTGTAATACATACTTTAAGTTTTTTACATTGAATGAAGTTCTAGAAAAATAAGCTAATTTGAATATCTGGATTTTTTTAACATATTCTCAATTGTCATTTCACACATTTTACCTTGTTTGAATTTACTATTTCTTTTATTTTATGGTTATTTTGTATATGAAACTGAGTGAAAATTATAATTTATATAAAAAGAATAGCCTGGTCTAGTCCTGTGGCCTAGTAGTTAAGGGAGCTGACTCTCACATGGCAACCATGCCGTTCAAGTCCTGGTCAACCTCTGTCTGTCTTTCTTTGGCAAGTGCACACATGTATCCTTTGACAAATAAAAAAAATTGTAGCCCTAATTTCATGTAATAACATACTTATAACTAGTATTGAGGTTGAAATGTAAGTAGAAACAGATTTTTTAAAAGAGAACTAATGGGGTGGGGAGTCACAACAGTAACACAATGCTATGTGAGGCTGCCCACAGACGAAGGTCCCAGGTTCACATTTGCAGTCTTCCTGAACATGCCAGGTACATTCATGAGTCCATGATCTAGAGTTGGCTACAGCCAGGAATGGATTGCAGTGCAAAGACCCTGTAGGGGTGCCTGTCTCTCTGTCTGTCTTTCTTGCTCTATCTCATTCATGGGAAGAAGAAATAAATAGTAAGAGAGAGAACTGATCAATATTTTTCACTGCTGGTAGAAATGAAGAATATCCATTTATATATATATATATTTATATATATATATATATGTACATTTTATAAATATATATATATATATATATATACATATATTCATTTTCTTTATATTGGTAGGGAGAAGTGAAGGAAAGGTAATCATTCAGTAAATAGTTATTGAGAATCTACTGAGTGCATATTCATGTGACACTGTGCTGGGTAGAGTGAAAATAGTGAGCAAGTGAAAAAAGATCTCTGAGCTCATTTACACTTGGGAAACAAAAAATAAGAAAGGAGATAATGACACATTTTAGAGAAATATTAAAGAATCATATATGTGGTGAAGTGAGGGACTACTCTTGTTTAGAGAGGTGACATGTATACTGAGATCTTAAGTACATCCCATTTTAAGGTTCTGGATCAATGTAAAAGCTCTCTTCTCAAACTCTTACGTTTTGTGTGTTTTTTTTTTTGTTTGTTTTTTGGAGAGGTTTTTGCTATAGGGTGTCAAACTCTGTTATGTTAAGCTACTAAATAATTGAAATAAGACAGTGACTAAAAGTGGCATTTTAACAAAATAAATATAACAAAACATAGTTTTGCAGCTTTCTAGTTTTATGATCTAAGGCAAGTTACTTAAACTTTGTAAGGTAGGAAAAATAATGCCAATTTCAAAATATTATCTTGTGGATATAAGCAAGATAATTTGCTCTATGGGGCATGTGCTCATTAGAGAGACAAACAGAGAGACAGGAAGTGAGAAATCACCCCCCACCACCACCCAGAGGGATAGCCATACTATAATCCCTTCTCTTCCAGTCACCTCTCAAGATTTTGAGCATACATGCTCATGTGTCTGGCATGAGTTTTAAGTCACCAGTCCTGAGATTTGAACCCGTGATTGATTAGGTGGAAGTCCAGCGATGTAACCATTATGCCATCTACTGGACCTGCAATTGTTTCTTTTTCTTAAAGGTACTCTTTATCATATTTTCCCTACTGCCACTCTCCACTTTTTATTTAAATTCTTAGCTAAATTCTTGAGTTGGTTTTATAGTTGTGAGGTTGGTGTCTCTCATTTTATTCCTTCTCAAAACTACTACAGTCTTCCCCTTACCCCTGCATCCTTAATGCAATTACTCTGTCCACTAAAACTATCCTGTTAAGTCCATAATGACTTCTACATAGTTAAATGTAAATTCTTATAATAGATTTAAGTTCTTATTTGGCTTCTGTTGATAGTTACAATTTTTAACCTTTTCTTCAGCTCCCTACACTTCTGCTCCATGTTTTCTTATCTGAGTAAATAACTTCATTGTTCTGATAAAAGACTTACAGCCATCCTTGGATTCTCTCCAGAGCCCCATACTCAGAAAGGCTCTGTGCTCTGTTGTCACTGTATTAACATTCTTAAATGTTTATTATAATTTAAGCAAGGATCCCCGTATCATTTTTATTTTAATTTCTTATTAGATCCTATTAATATTTTAGCAGTCCTATGCCTTGCTCTCTCACAGTCTACATTTCAGTCTACACATCCACTGTCATCTCTTCCCTGAGTTAAATTGATAGCAGAACTGGTCTTCCTGCTTCAAGTTTTGTCTTCCTTTAGTTTATTTTCAACACAACAAATCAGTATGTATTAATATGTATCATATGTGTGTGTTTATGTTTATGTGCCTATACATGTAAGTATGTATGCAACTTTACCTAAATATTAGATCATCAGAAATCCTATGCAAAAATATATCATGACTTTCCCAGTGACCCCATATATACATATCTGCATACACACATGTTCAGGTATATATGTATTTATGCCAGATTACATTACTTCACTGTTTAAATCATCTGATGATTCTGATGACTTCATACCATATCCCGAATAAACACAGGTATCAAAAATCCCTATGCCTTCTGTTCTTTCATAACTATTGACCTAAAATGCTATTACTTTCCCCTTAGTCTGCCTTATTCCTTTTTTTTTTTTTTAATTTGTCAGAGGTCTTATGTTCTCACCAGAAAAAGTCAGAGAGACAAGGAGAGGGAGAAAGCATCCCCCAACAGAGTATGATTTGCTGCAGTCTGTTCTCCTCCAGCCTGTTAGGACTTTGAGCACACTCACACATGTATTTTGAGTGACCGTCAAGCCAGGGGGTCCTGAATTTGAACTGCATGGTAGCACATGTAGGATCTAGTTCTCTAACCATCAGGCCACAGGCTGGCCCCAGACTTCCCTATTCTATGGTGTTTGTACCACTACTTCACTGCCTGGAAAGCTCTCGCCATGTCGCTCATTCTCTCATCTATATCAAATCTTTGCTCAAGTAACTTATTTATAGAAAAGCCTTCTCTGACTGATTATTTATAATGGAAGCCTGTCAACCTCTTGAAATCATTTTCTACCTTAATTTTTTTTTTCCCTCTGTGGTACTGATTGCCAAATAATGTGGCATATATGTTATTTAAGTTGCTACTATTAAATGTGGAGATTATGAAGGCGACTTTGTTTACTTTTTCACTGTTGAAACTGACATTATTGTAAAACTAAAGGGCCAATATTTAATAGATGTTCAGTAATACTTTTTTTTTTTTTTTTTGGAGAAGTTTTTGCTATAGGGTGCGTGCGCTCGCCACAAAGACACCTGACATTTAGAGGGAGGCTCTGGGATGTGAGCCAGGGACTTTTCCTTGTGGGTACAGCTACATTACCACTGTGCCACTGTCGGGCCCTGATTAGCTTTTCAAGAAGTCACAGCCTCTTTTATTTTTTTGTACTTGAATTATCAATCATGCCATAGTCTATGCCTTTCTGATATTAAAAATGTGGCTGGAGAAATAAGATGTTAATTTTGTTTATAGAATTGTCAGAAAAATATTAACAATCCACATGGCCTAATTTTCACTTGTCTTTCACCTTGAATAATGAAATATATTAAGAATTGTTAATTTAAATATAGCCACTCTTTATTTACTGCATGTGGTTTAAAGGGATTAGCTCGATAATTCCTTGAATGATCTATGAAATATTATTATCATGCTATTTCAGATAAAAAAAGAAATCTAATACTTAGGGAGATTTAGTAACTTGCCTGTGATCATACAACTTGTAAGTAAAATTTGAACTCCAAACCCTACTACCTTACTATAGAACCTAACATTTGAAAAGTGACAATATTCAAAATAGACTTGATCCACTTATAATGCAAATTTCCCACTAAAAGGATTTTAAATGCATGTGTATATAATTTGTGTTTCATTATGAAAGCAAGTCAAAATCATGTTACCTAAAGCTTGACAACAGATTTAATATATCTCATATCTAAATAATTAATTATTTTCATTTTTACTTTTTCTCCAGTAAAACTGTTCTGCAAAGCTCTCCAAAAAAGCCAGGAAGCTTTTTGCTTTGTTTTTTAATGTCATTTGAAGATTTCAAACAGTTCTAGATATCATCTTTTGAGTGTCATGAGTCACAATTCCATTATATACTTATTTTTAGTTTGTCATTATCATCTCAGTTGAGAGCTGTGATTCTCTAAATTCTGAATACCAACATTTTGCTAGAGGGAATATATTAATCATAACCAAATATATAGAGATCCAGAGATATTGCTTGTCACTTGAAACAAATAATTTCAGATAAAAACTACTACCACTTACAATGTATATTTTTAAATATGGGCTCAGATTGTTTTTATTTTTCATTCATTTGTCAATTTAAGATAGAAATTAACATTAACATTCATTATTCAGTAAAATAAATTTAGAATCATTTGTGAAATTATTTCTTATTTTTAAAAATGGCTTATTAAACTGATGTATATGTGAGTATGAAGGTTGGGGACTGGAAGGGATGAGGGGAGATTTATTTTTTTATTTTAGTCTGTTATGAGAGTAAAACTACAATTAAATGTGTAACTTTAAAAAATTAGCTCTAGTATTATGTTACTGAAACAAAAATTCATACTGTTGAAACAGATAAAATTATTCAACTATTTGGACTTTGGTAATGAAGACTTCATAGCCAAAATAAAGATTTTCAATATTTGTGGTAATTCAGGTTAAAACATAAATCTTACACTGTTCAAGTTATCTGTGATTATAGAGTAGAATGTAACTGAATTCAAAATAATGATAATAATTCTTTACTATTTTGATAGCTTGTGAAATCTTACAAGTTAAAATTGGTTATTCATCTAAAATTTATTTTTAAATCTAAAGTTAGCAATGTTTTTTTGAAATAGCTTTTACGCTATTACTCAATTGTTTTAGTGTCCAGTCTTGAATTCTTTTTAAGAACTTTATGCTTTTTCTTTGATTAGAACTTAGTGATGACCAAACTTCTCTTTTAGTTGCATAGGCAGACACTCTCCCTATATTCCCACTAGGCTAATTTATACAAAAAGCAAGCAATGTGAAGTAGCTTTCTAGACAGATATTAAAATAATCCAGAAAAGTATCAAATGATTTGGGAAAATGAGATGAAGTACGTTTGCATGAAGTATGAAATGAGAAAATGGTAGAGTTTGTGAGGTATTCATGTCAAGAAATCATTGTTGTGAAAGAAAACTTTTTTCAGATGGCTATGTTTATAAACAAAATGGAATACATATGGATTAAAATACTTGTTTCTACAGTATAAATTTTATTTTCACACCTTTCTATTACTTGGCAGAATGACATATATAGTAATTCTTCTGTTGATTTCTCTTTCATGCTTCACACCAAATTGCTCAGGGCTAAATAGAGAAAATTACATTTTTCTTTCTAATCTAAGCACTTGATTGAAGAATTATGTCACCTTCCATCTCATAAGGAGAGTAATTTTTTTCATAAAAATATGCTTTCCCTTAATGTTGATAGCCATGCTTTCTAATTTTTTAAAAAATCTATATGTTTATGCTGTTGTATATGTTCATCCCTAACATTAATATAAGCTTCTGTCATTGATCTCTCATAAATCCTTCATGAGCCAGTACTACAGTTCATAAAATTTTTATCTTAAAAAATGTTCTATATTAGTAAACCTATCACGTTTTGAGAAGAATTGGATTTTTAAACATTGATAAAAATAGTCTGTTCAGTCTGATGTTCATTAATCATGGCTAGACATAGAGTTCTAGAAATCACAACAATACAGAGAGACAACATAGTCTATAACTGTATAATTCTTCATAGAATCTGGCTTTCAGCTTTACTTTTGAAGACATATAATTTAGAGAGACAGAAATATGAAAAAGTATTGTCCCCCCAAAAAATATTGTCCAATAGATCTGCTTAAATTGTCCCCTTATTTCACTCATACATTTCTTTGTATTGCCAGAGGGTACATGTGCTTGCCAGAGACAGAGAGAAAGAGAGAGAAAGAGAGAGAATTCCCCAGTAGGGCATGGTCATGCCACGATCCTTTTTCCTTCACTTCTCTATCCCATAGGATTTTGGACATGCATGCACACATTCTGGGGCTGAGAGTTGAACCCTAATTGATCATGTTGGATCCAGAAACTATTGCACAGTGCTTAACTACTGTGCTGTAGGACCAGTCCTCACTCATACATATTTTGAATGTCAGAATGGAACATGACCTCTATGTGGTTCTATGAAAAACCATGCCTACATTTTTGAGTCTGTCATGTTTTTGATTTTGTTTGCTGTTGGCTGCAGAGAAGAGCTAATCATTATGATGTAGCTCAGTATTTACTGTGGTTAACTACCTAAAGTAATGATTGAAATTGGCTTGGGAATACAAATTATACTGATTCTGCTCATCATAGATGAAGAAATATGCATTTTGCATTTAAACCTCTCTTTTCAGAGACACAACTTCACTTCACTATCAGAGTACGTTTTTTTCCAACTTAAAATTTGCTAAATGTTTATACATTATTCCCTTTGACATCATATTGAATTATGTGATATGTCATGTAAATACTGTTGAAAAATATATCCTTTTCTCTATTTTTCTATATTGCGCAGTTATTCAAGACACGAACACATGCCCCAAACTATGACATTTAATACTTCAGGTAGAAATTATATTATAGACTTAATGTATCATAAATATATAAATAAATAACAATTCCCACATTTTACATAATTTTATATCAAGATATGTAAAAATAAATTAAATTGACATATAAGACACTGATAAAAATTAAACTTTTTATTAGCTGACCTGTAACTCATTCATAACAATGAGAGAAATAGGACATATTTAAAATTGCTGTTTGTAAAATATGCATGCTGATGTCAGTACATCATTTTCACTATTTTTACTTTTAAATTACTATGGTTTTATAGTGAATATTTCCAGCCCAAGTGGTTTCCCTGCAGCTATTTTAAGAAAACAAAATAGAATATTAGTTTGATTCTAACTGAAACATTTGATTTATGCATTAAGATTATTTGTTTTCTTTTTCTCATTGTAAATACAGAGGATTTTTTTCACTTCCTTGTCTGTTGAGAGCTATTTTATCATTAGTGTTGTTATATAGTGTGTACTCTAGCCAGACAGAGGATGAGAGTGAGGAATGTGAGAAATCTACCCCCAAGGGTTCTAGCCATGTGCAATCCCTTCTCTGTTCTCTTCTCAGGATCTTGGGCACACATGCACATACACCCAGTGTGATTGTCAAATTGCTGGTTCTGGAACTTGAACCATGAAGCTGGCCATGTGGGGTCCAGCACCTTAACTTCCATGCCACCTGCTAACCTAAGAGCTAAATTTTGCCAGTGAAGTACAAAGGAATGAATTTGGGTACATGGTTTAATTTTTTCTTAGTTTACTCATTATGAAAGGATTATCTAGAGTCTATGACTTTTAAATTTTATATATTTCCAACTATCCCTTGATATCAGATCTTATATATTCACTAACAATAATCAGTTCACAATAGCTAACACAATACCCAACACTTGACATTTTTATTATATGAATTTGGGACTTATAACACACACAGTCTTGATGACATATCACTTCAAAACATTCCTTAGAGGTAAGAAAACAGAGACAATAGAACTTACTAGGTGATCATACATAATTTTACTTTCACATATGGAAGACAATAAACTCCACTTGTACCTTTCTGGGAAGTGAGAAAATTATTAAAGACTATTAACCTTGAGAAACTGGCGAAGCACCTGTTTTTTTCAACCAGGAACTACTAAATTTCACTTGAGCCCTTGCCTTGTAGATTGATACTCATGATCGTTTTCCTTAGTTTCTGGTATTCTTTCCTTCCTCCTATCCTTTCTTCCTATGGCATATGTGCAAAATAAGCACCTTGTGCTTACCAACACTGGTACACCAAACCAAGCTTTAGGCAGTTTTTAAACAATAGAAAGTACATAAATAATAATCAGGACGGGTAGTAGTGTGGTGGTTAAGGTAGTTGGGTCCCACATGGCCAACTCTGGACCTGGCAACTTGAGAAATAATACTGGGCATATTTGCAGGCATACCCATATCCCAAAAAAGACAATGGAGGAGAAGGGATTGCTATATTCCTTTCCTCCCTGGAGAGTGATTTCTCACTTTCCTTCTCTGGTAAACACACATGTCCACTAGCAAAAAAAAAAAAAGAAGAAGAAGAAGAAGAAGAAGAAGAAGAAGAAGAAGAAGAGGAAGAGGAAGAGGAAGAGGAAGAGGAAGAGGAGGAAGGGGAAGGGGAAGGGGGAAGGGGAAGAGGGAAGAGGGAAGAAGGAAGAAGGAGAATTGAAGGTAACCAAATCTACTTAAGCCAATGATGAAAACAGCAGTGATAACTTGCCTTGCCAAGGGTTTAAATATGTGTGAAAATTGATTCAGTTAAAGAACTTGCCCATCTAGAGTAAAAACAGACTGTAAGAGTTTATTGCTGGATGACACCTGAAACCTAGCAAGGTCCTGTAATATAAGCAAAGTCAATTAAATTGTGTCAGAGCAATGGATAATAAAGAAAAGAGTTGCATAAAGAAGAATAATGCCCTTTATCTATAATTAAGAACGGTTGGCTTCCTGAGGGCTGTTGTCCACCTGCAGATGTCTGTGGCTTGGAGTACGAAATGTCTGCATGCACTGCTTCAGAGATTTTTGCATTAGTTGCCAACACTCAAATTGGGGAGGTTTGAACATATATATGTGCATGTGAGTATGTGTGTACCTTTTCCCCTTTTCTTTATTTTTAAAATATTTATTTATTTAATTTAATTTATTGTTTAATTTGATTTTCCCATTTCTTAAACAAAAAGGGGAAGAGGGGAAACATATTTAACAATGAGGCCAGATTCTTCTCTGGCACCATCAGCTGGAATGGAGCAGTGGAGCCACCCTCTGCTCCACACTCACACACTTCAGTTGGGCCCATCCTTTCTGATTCTCAGCAGAACCCACCCATCTCTCCAAGTGTTTCTAACACCTGGTCTGTTGCACGTAATACTGCCTTCAATGTTTTCCCCCTTGTTTATATCAAATGCACCATTTTAACCTATGGATTAATTTAATGGACAATGACGTATATTGTGTTTATTAAATAATTAATTAAGATCAAAACCAAGAACTACCTAATAATTTTGTAACACCTGCTCTACTTTGCTCATCTACAATGTGAGAGTGATCAAATGTTGTTATGCTCTTCCTCTCTTTGTTTAGGGATGCAGCATCTAAAACACTTATATTCTCTACCATCCTAGTTAGTTAGTTGGGCAACAGGTCCTAAAAAGAATCTGGACTTAGATTTCTTTTTCTTTTTTTTTTTTTTTTTTGGCATCGTAACTTATATTTCAGAAACAGCTTGCTTCCTTGTCTTTGCTGTTTCAAATTTATATTGTGAACTTGCTTCAGTATAATACTTTGTGAAAAGTTTTTTTCTCTGAAAGTGGTTTATTATTTCACACATTTGATACCTTGAAAAATAAAAACAAAAATAAATAAATAAATAAGACTTCAAACCAGCTGGATGTACACACATCAAGAACATGGTTCTTTCAGACAGACCTGTGAATTCACACTTGCTAGTTTGTTCCACAAGTACAAGCCGTGAGAATATACAGTGTGAACGAAGGGTCTCCCAAAATTGTGTAAAATGTGCAAATTGTCAATATAGGCTCCTGTTACTTAAGGCCTTTAAAATGCAGCATGATAATAGAGTAAATTTTTGATGTATGTCTTAAAAGAAAAACAACAGATTCTCTAATAGGTAGTTTTCTTCTCTGGAAACTTTTTTTTTTTTTTTTTTCGCTACTGGCCCCAGAAGATCATTATAGTTTTCCTGAGTGGGTGGAAATATAGGATCTCACAGTGGGTGACAGAAAGTGTGCAGAAGATCTTTCTCTGTATATTTCTTCAGGAAATTGTGTCTAAATCCACCTTGTCTTCCAGCAGTGATTTACTTTATCCTCCTCTGCTGATTGTGGATTGCTTAGAACATAAAATTATATAGATGTCACGTGATGCTTAAGCGACCACTTCAATCCTTTGATCATGAAAGAGCTTTGAGAAGAGAATGATTTGTTAAGGTTATCATAGGGTAAGCAGTATTTTTCTTTGTTTATTTCTACAAATAGAATATGTAAAAACATATTACTCTATGTAATTCAGCAGTTGGAGACAGTAAAACTTTGTGATCAAGAATTTAACTTAGGGGACCAGCAGTTAGCCTAATGGCTGTGTCACTGGACTCCCATGTAGTCGACTGCGGTTCGCGTCCTGGACCGGGTGGCTTAAGACTCATGCCGGGCGTGTGTGCGTGCGTGCCCAAGATCCCGAGAGGAGAATGGAGGAAAAGGGACTGCGGCGTGGCCATCCCCCCTGGGGGGTGATTTCTCGCTTTCTGTCTCTCTGTCTCTCTCTGTCTGGCAAGTGCACACGCCCTATAGCAAAAACCTCTCAAAAAAAAAAATATATATATAACTTAGCATTAGGTTACTGTAATTTGAACTCTTCTCCCACCTTTTTTTAATCTCTCAGTTTTGAGTACTCACTCACCCTTATCCAAGTTCTAGGATCCTTCTATGTGAACAATGGTAATTCACTCTCTCCAGGGTGTTGTGAACTTTAAATGAGTCATTTTATGTGAAATACATAACTAAGAACCTGGTATATCTTAAAACATTCAAATATTTACATAAACGTGTGTGTGTGTGTGTGATTATTATATTTTATGTAATAATTTACATTATACGTTGTAAATAAGTCATGATGGGAAGCAATTCTAAGAGCCATGAGGGAGAAAAAAACTGATATTTCTGGACGATGAGTGTGGTAATTTGGCCTTGCTTTACATTAGTATTTATTTATTGGCAATAGATTTATACAAGTCTCCACCTGCCAAATTTTTGATTTTGCAATAGGTGAGATGCAAGACTATTTTAGCAATAAGGCAGTGGGAAATGGAAGCCCAGTAAGCCTTCATGTACTAAGTATTAGATAATATGCTTGTTTCTTAGATTTGGATAGGCCTTAATCATATAATAAAATGCGAAAACAAGACCATTACACATAAATGTAGACAAATGTACAGAGGGGTTGGATATTCCTCACTTATGCTTCCATATTTGCTCTGTAACCTTGTTTGCTTTCCTTTGTTCCTCGTCAAGCTGACCTATGTGGGCTGACTCAGCAGACTGATTTGTTGAAGAAGTGTAGAAGAAGGGGTTGGGAATTTTCCCCAACCTTCTCTTAGGGAGCCACAATTTGTCAATGGCTATTTCTCTGTCTGCCCAAGTATGGCTCCTGTCTGTTGGGTCTTTCAGAATAATGGTTTGGCCAGATCCAGACATCTTGTCTGTTCAGATCCAGGTGGGCATTGGCTTCCAGCTCTCATAGTCCCAGAACATTTCCCCATCCTGCTGTTTTCCTTACCTCCTTCTTACTGGTGAACTATCCTTCATTAATACCTCTTCAGTCTCACTTTCGGAGTCCACCGTCTGATTCCTGACAAGATTTTGACTGATAAAAATATCTTCAATGAAACAAAATGAATGATTTCTCTGTAGAGAGGAAAGAATAATAGATTACTCAACTCCAGAGATCGATGACACTTCACGTCTCTATATCTAAAGCCAAGACAACCCCTACCAATTTGCCTGAATGTTCCTATTGCTCTCTTTCTGATGAAAAGTATATAAAAATTGTAAAACTGGGTGTATGTGTATATTATTTTCTTGACCTCAGGGAAGAGTAATGTTATATCTTACATTTTAGAATGGCGGATGTAATAATATAAAGGAAAGTGGCTTGAAAAGGAATACAACTGAAGGCAAAAACATTGATTTGGATACTCTTGTATAACTAAGTAAGAGATGAGAACAACTTTAGATCAGAAGACAAAAGATCTACTGGAGAGGAATAATTTAAAAGTTATTTAAGGGATATTATAGTGTAATAGTTAAGATTGCTCAGTTTCTTACTGACTTTGTTACCCTGGGCAAGTTATTTAAGCTTTCTGAGCTGAGTTTTCATTTATTTTGTCTCCTCACAATTGGGAGACTGGGCGAGCCAGTGGTGTGGTGGTTGAAACAGCTATGGCCAACTATGCAGTTCAATTCCTGGATCCGGTGGCTTGAAAAGCATGTTAAATATGTGTACGTGTGTGTCCCAAATATCATGAGAAGAATGGAAGAGAAAAGATTGAATGGGGCCATCCCCACTGGCGGTAGATTTCTCACTTTTTCTCTCTGTCTTTCTCTGTCTCTCTCAAAGGAGCCATACACTTTATGGTAAAGAAATAAACAAACAAACAAAAAAACTGGAGGAAAAGCAACTGGTGGAATGGTGGTTATGGTGCTGAATCTCACATGGCTGGCTGCATGGTTTGAGTCCCAGACCCAGCAGCTTAAAAATTATGCCAGACCTTGAAAATCACACCAGGCACACGTGCCCCAAATTCCATGAGATTAATTGAGCAAAAGGGATAATGGTATGACTGGGGGATAATCCTACAGGATGATTTCTCACTTACTCTCCTCTCTCTGTCTTTCTCTGACACACGCACATACTCTATAGAAAAATGGAAAAAAAAATTGGGAGATTAGGATCTATCTCTTAGAGTTGTTGTAAGGATTAAATTGATATGTGTAAATTCAAAGAATGATTCCTGGTATGTAGTCAGCATAATATAATATATACTTTAAATATTGGTAATATATTCATGAATGAGGAAAGATGTGAAGAGGAAGAACCTGTCTGGATGACTTGAAGATGTATGATTTGGTGGAGTATGTGATTTTTGGTGCCATTCAGTTGAATTTGATAATATAGTAGGGAGTTCAGATCCTCAAGTGTTTCTGTTAATTCCATTTAGGTTGTTTTTAAATTTGCATTGCTATCAAATTACTCCTGTTGTCATAATCATGCTGAAAATACAGTTAATAAAACACGGGTTCTTTAGCTTGGAACTCCAAGTGTAGTATAGGTGTCTTTCACTATAAACCTATATTAAACATATCCCTTTATCCCCAGTAGGGTCCTCTGTGGTGGCTTAGTGCATTTTTATTTCACTTCATCATGCCAAACTTGTCTTCTGTGTAATTTTCTGGGTTGGTCTCATACATCCTCAAAAACCCTCTGTGGTTTTCTATTTTCAGAGTATATGGCCTTAATTTAGTTTTAAAAGCTCTTACTAATAATAGTTTGGTCCACTTATTAAATCTATTGTTTTATCTTCACAATGTACACCATTATTAGGTTTTTAAATATGTGTGAGACAGTTTGACCAACCTCACCTCTGAGACTCATTATAGCTTATTCTCTGTAATAGGCATGTATCCTTTCTGACTTCTCCATAAGCTCTTCTCTGTAAAACTCAGCTCAGTTCATTTCTCAAAGGGACAATTTTCAGATTTCTTTTTTAGATATCAGTTGTTTTCTCTCAATTCCTTATTTCTTCATGTCATACTTTCAGAAATATTCTTGTATAGAAAAGAGATGTTTAGGTTTTGTTGTGAATGCCATTAATGCAGCTTTTTTGGCCTCTGATTCAAGAGATTCTGATTCATTAAGTCTGCAGGATTTAATACAGATTTTTTTTTCCTGGGGGGGTGATTTCTCGCTTTCTGTCTCTCTGTCTCTTTCTGTCTTTCTGGGGAGCTCATGTGCCCTATAGCAAAAACCTCTTAAAAAAAAAAAAAAAGTTGAAAAATCAAATCAGATCTTGAACATCCAACCCCCCAGAAAATCATAATATGCAACTTGCAGACTCTCATATGCATATTTGCCATGGTCTTTCCTCCTTTCCTTCATATCATATTAGTTATAGATCTTATTCCTCCTCCTGCTCTTTACTCCTTTCTGAAGTTGGGTTGTACAACCATAACCTGCACTGTTGTTTTCTTTTATTATAACATTAGTTTACTACTTTTTGAACAGGTATATGTGCCTGTTTTTATTTCATCCATCTTCCCCAGGTTTCCTTTGTCATATAAAGAATCTATGTCTTTTAAAGAATTATTTATTTTATTTATTATTATTATTATTATTCAGCTTGATCAGAGAGAAAAGACAGAGAGAGAGTGAGAAAGCCAGGCCCAGGACTCAAACCACAGTTGGCCATTTGGAGTCCAACACCCTAACCACCATACTACATACTGGCCTCTATAGTCTGTTTTTTTTTTTTTTTTTTTTTTTTTTTTTAATTACTCCTAAGGCTGTCTCATCTTTGTTTCTTTCTTTCCACAATACCAAAGAATATTTACCATCTTTTCCCTCTTCTATCAAGGTACAATAATCACCCCCCCCCCCAAAAAAAAAAATCAAGAAAAATCTTTGCATGCTTAGATTTTCAAACAATTTAGAAAAGATGAAAATTTAAGCAACTTATATTAGAATATGATATATGGGACATCAGTGGGAAACAGATATGGCTTATTACCTATTGATGATGACATGTATAGTATTCTCAACTGGATTGGTCTGAGAAGTATTTCATGATGGGTAAAGTCTTTTTACAAGCAAAATGAGAAATAGTGATTGACTGTTTAAAATAATAATAATAATAGTAATGATTGGGAAAAACATTGAAAAGATATTGAATGATGAAGTGGGGAGATTAATGTCTCTATTGACTGACATGCATGGCATTCCCTTTTTTTTTTTTTTTGGGAGAGGTTTTTTGAAAAAGCAATGTAATACACTGTAAAGTTATATGTAATCCTAATGTGATATAAAGAAGATTATGATGATAATAAAAATAAATAAATTAAAAAAAGAAAGTACCTAGAGATGTTCACCAGAATTCAATAATTATATAAAGAGAACAAACAAAAAATATCTTTAAAAACAAAGTTATTAAAGCTTGAGGTACTTATAAAAAATGAATATGAAATATGGAGACAAAGGTTCATGGTAAAAAAATGAATTTGTCATCTTTGCATTTTCATATTTTTAAAGCAAACTAAGAAGAAAAAAAAAAAAAAAAACCCTGCATGACAATTTTAATAAAATAATGATTTGGCTCACTGGTTTCATGACGAAAACGCTCCGTCGAGAATACCACGATCTGGGTGGTTTTGCACTGAATAAAGCAAGTGTTCTGACTTTCTCTAAGTGGAAGGTAACATTGACATATTTTTGCGGATTAATGGAGTGTGCATTTTTGAAACGTATTCACAGTGATTCTGGCATGGACAACACTAATGTATCTGACTCTCCTAATGACATACTTTGAGCTCCTGGAAGAAAGAAAGAACATTTTATACACTTCTGTATCACTCACAAATCTTAATGACATTAAAATTTTACTTCTTTCTTTTTTTAATTTGCTATGTCATATATCCTCACCAGAAAGAGACAGAGAGAGAGAGAAAGAGAGAAAGACAGAGAGAGAGAGAGAGAGAGAGAGAGAGAAAGAGGAAAGTGAGAAAGCACTCTCCCCTCCCCTGGGAAAAATGGGCATTCTGCAATCCCTTCTTTGTTCTCCTCTCCGGATTTGTGGCATACACACATACATGCCTGGCCTGTTTTTCAAGCCACCAGATTTGGAAGTCTAACCATGCATTTGGCCATGTGGAATCCAGCCACCTTAACCACCATGCCAAGAGCCGACCCTATTTATTTATTTTTTTCCATTAGTACAAAAGAGAGAGAGCATTTCCAACAGGGTCCTGATGCAATGATTCAGCCCCAGCCTCAGCCAGTTTATATTAATATCATAGGCACACATGTACCTGACAGAACCAGGGAGGTCTGCAGGCATGAACTGAGAATGTTTACATGTTGGAATGCCTTGCAGAACACTGTATTTTACCACTCTGTTCCATCTGCCCTCTTAATCAATTTTCTTTTTTTTTTAATGTTGCATATTCCTTTATTGGGAATTCACAATCTATTTGTCATATTAAAGGTTTTAAAATATCCTACAGTAACATGTTTTCACCTTCTTAAATTTTTTACATCCAAATTACTTATCATTTAACAAAATATTTATAATATGTACAGATACCAGTGTTCCCTTAAACATAGTATAAAAATTTATTCCAATTTCCCATTATGAAGTCAAGTTTTAAGACTAATTATTAGCCATCTAGTTTTTGTTTGAATACTTTCTATTGGATGTAGCTATTTCTCAGCAAGGTCTACTCTCTCATTTCTGGAGAGGGATTTATTAAGTATTTCAGGAGCCACATCCAAAACCCAGGTTGCGCAAAGAGTCTAGGCCAGTCCAGAGGTGTATATTTTGAGTTTCTTTTTTTCTGTCCCAGGATGCCCCAGCCTAGAAAAAGACTTAGGAACTTGTGAGGCCCATGTAATGATAGGAACACTTGTAGGATCATAGATAGCCCATGTCCTATGCGAGCCTCCTTGGCCTTTCAAGCCTTTGCTTCCCATCTGGAAGGGGTTCACAAACAGCAACTACAGGCCACAGCCAGGGCTGGAAGAATTGCAGCTGGTTTCAAGGGATCCTCAGGGAACTTGCTGGGCAGATTGATCTGGTCCCTTCTAGTGAGAGCACTTAGAAAATTTCCAAGTGACTCTCATGATAGGAACTGCTCCAAACTACTATTACTCAGAATGCAGTGAGTAAAGGCGGAAATTGGCCTTTTAGCAACCATTCTCTCTCCTTGAAACCCCTACCCAGCCTATGGTGCAGGAGGCAGGGCTGAGTCAGCCCCAGCACTTCTGCCTCTGGTCCTGCAGTTTCAGAGTAGAAAGTAGGTGGGGTCACCATACCTTTTTTTTTTTTTTTTTTTTTTTTTTTTGAAGAGGTTTTTGCTATAGGGCACATGCGCTCGCCAGACAGACAGAGAGAGACAGAGAGATAGAAAGCGAGAAATCACCCCCCAGGGGGGATGGCCATGCCACAATCCCTTCTCCTCCATTCTCCTTTCGGGATCTTGGGCACACACGCACACACGCCTGGCGTGAGTTTTAAACCACTGGATCCGGGACTCGAACCGCGGTCGACTACGTGGGAGTCCAGCGACATAGCCATTATGCTAACTGCTGGTCCCGGGGTCACCATATCTTGTGTGAACTTTATGCTATCCTTATGTATTTGGGAGCAGAGGGAAAGCAGGCCTTCTAGCAGCCATTCTCCACCTGAAGCCTCCTGCCCAGTCTAGCGTATGGGAAACAAGGCTGAGTAGACCTCAACAACTCCACCCCTGATCCTGCGGTTTCAGAGTTAGAAGGTAGTCAGGGTCATCATTTCTTTCTTTCTTTCTAAATTTTTTTTTACTTCCATTTAATCACTGTACATCTTTAGAGTGTACAGCATGATTTTTCCCAGCCTGAATACAGTGCATATTAGTCAAGTCAAAGACATTACCACATACATTATCAATGGATACTTCATTTTTATATCTATTAAATGTTTTTTTCTCCTCATCCCCTCCCTCCCACCCCTTATTACTCACCCCTTCTATATTTTAACTAGTATCTGCATTTGCCCTCCCTGCTATTATACTTTCCAATTTTTCAGTTTTTGCTATAAAGTGCAGACATTACATATATATTAAGCAGGGACATACAATGCCTGTCTTTCCTAGTCTGAGTTGTTTCACTTAGCATTAAATATTCCATATTCATCTACTTTATCTCAAATGTCAGGTCTCATTGGTTTTTTTTGTTTGTTTGTTTGTTTGTTTTTTGAGAGGTTTTCGCTATAGGGCGCGTGCGCTCGCCAGACAGACAGAGACATAGAGACAGAAAGCGAAAAAATCACCCCCCCAGGGGGGATGGTCACGCCACAATCCCTTCTCCTCCATTCTCCTCTCGGGATCTTGGACATGCACGCACACGCGCCCGGCATGAGTTCTAAGCCACCGGGTCCGGGACGCGAACCGAGGTCAACTACATGGGAGTCCAGCGACATAGCCATTACGCTAACTGCTGGTTCCCATGTCTCATTGTTTTTTATTAATGAGTAGCATTACATAGAGTACATGTGCCACATTTTTTCAATCTGCTTCTCCATTCTTTGACATTTGGGTTAATTCCATGACCTAGCAATGGTGAATAATGCTGCAATAAATATAGATGTACAAGCATTTTTCCAACTGAATGTTTTCTATCCTTTGGGTAGATACTCAGGAGTGGAATTGCTGAATCGTGCAGTAGTTCTAATTGTAGGTTTCTGAAAAACCTCTATATGTTCTTCGCAGTGATTGTTCTAATTCACATTTCTACCAACAGTGTGGGAGGGTTTTCTTTTCACTGCAGCGTTGCTAGCACTTACCATTTTTTATTTTTAAAATCTTAGCCATTCTGATTGGGGTTAAGTGGTATCTCATTGTGGTTTTGATTTGCATTTCCCTTGTGATAAGAGACATTGAGCATTTGTTCATATGTTTTTTGGCTATTTATATTTTCAATATATATTTTCAATGTATGCTCAAAATTCACTGAGTTGAATTGAATGAAATTACTCAAGATTTGGTTTTCCTCATTATTCCATGCTATTTCATGCTTTCATTCTTACCACATTCTTTCGTAGTTTAAGTCATTCTCTCTCTTTCTCATGGTTCTGCCAGCTTCCAGTTTCAAAGTTATGTTTCTAACTAATTCTAATTGAGAGTGACATTCTTGTTGTATATGTTTAGTAACTCCTTTACAATTATGGACAGCTTAATTTTCTATCTTTCTTTCCTTTTTATATAGTAAATGAATAATTTATTTTATCTCATCTATTGATCAAATTTAGGCACAAGTCATTTAAATAGTGATTATAGCTGAATTTTTTGTTTGTAATCATTGTGCCATCTGGAGATATATGCCAGTCATGCCTCAGTCATGCCTGAGGAAGAGGAAAGAAGAGAGTAATATTAGCTGGTACGATTCAAGGCTGATAAAATATTTCCCATATTTTCATCATGGGCTCATGATTCTAAAAAAGTATTTGGAGTTAGATAAATAATCCTTCAAACACAATAACAATCTACGGTAGGACCTGGAGTTATTACACTGTGTCAACGCAAACAGAATCTGGGTACCCATACATGATAAACATAGAGATATGGATATGCCCTAGAAGTTACTCTCTTTTCATGCAGGTCATGTTTTCTAGGTCCTGTCATATTAAAAGTCCTGCCTCCTTACTCCAGCATTGTTCCTATATGATAAAAATCAGTTTAATTCTATTACTCTGGGATTTCCTAGTTAGGTAGTTTAACTCCTTTAAATTTTAACAGTAGTTTTCCTTTTCTATTCTTTGATATGTTCTTGCTAGAGAACACTACTATTGAAATAATAATAGTAACAGTAATAATAATAAAGCACAAAACAAATTACATGACAAAACTACTTCCCAACACGGCAGTCAAAGGATAACCTAATTTTGACACCCCAAAATTAGTCATCAGAATACCTGTGAAGGAAGAGGAAACATTATTTCACATGTAGAAAACCCTTAGTATCTCCCTTCTCCAACTGCATACTCTGCAGTTTATGGTAATTCCTGCAGGCACTTTTACAGAGGTGTGCTCTGTGACATATGGCCTGAGTCCGCCAGTCTGTTTCTCCAATGACAGGTGAAATCCAAAGAACATTGTGAACCAAAACTACTGTGTAAGTTGAATATCTTAGAATCTCTCTTTCCATCTCTGTCCCTCTCTTGACTTGGTTTTCTATTGTACTATATTTAAAGTAGAGTATTTTGGAAACAAGTCCTTTTTAGTATTTTAATGACAAATAACCTATTTTTTTCTTAGTGGAATGCTATATGCAGTTGTAAAATTGTACCTTCCAAAACTAAAAGTTACCTTATTATAATAAATTATTAAACATGAGTTATTAAATAATTGCTGTTTTCTTTCTGAATAAATGAGATCAATAGTAACTAATGAGAGAGAAGATGAAAGCAAGGGCATAATAATTTTCCAGGCAAAGGGAATGAGGAAACTTCGTAATGCAATGTGACTGCATCCTTATTAAGGTCATTGCACTCCTCTTTGTAAGCATCTGTAACTTGCGTAGCTGAACAATCACTCATGAACAGTATTGTGTTTTTCCCCCTCTGGCTCAGGTAGAACCATAGTAAGTTGAGTACTACAGGGTAGTACATGACTGCTAATTATTTTTAATAATTCTTACCAGATATGTTTGTCGCAGAGAAGAAACTATGGAACAGGAGAAGGTAGTCTCACTCTCTGGTCAGAGCCATTTGCTTTGAATCCTGATAATGCTGATCAGGTAGAAGTAGAGTTTCAGTTACCAGCTTTTAGGGCAATGTATGACAGCCCAGCAAAAAAACAGATTATGTTTTGCTCCAGGCATTTCATTTGATAAATGAAATTTGTTGGAATTATTATATGTGACATTAATATGCTCTGTTGAATACCACCTGTGTCCAAAGTGTCCTTAATTGAAAGGCAAGCAAAAATACTAACAAGCTGTTCTTGTGCTTCAATGATCTTAGTTAGGGCTGCCACACAACCCTCAGGAGCAAATGTATAGGATTATCCAGAATTTATTGCAGTGTCGCTTTCATATGTGTCTGTGTTTCCACCCTCAAATTAAAAAAAAAAAAAAAAAAGTAGCCCAGCCACTCACTCAAAGACCATCATCTATTTTGTTTGTCACTATTCACCTTTAAGTATATTATTCTCAGTCCATGTATGTTTTATACTGGGAAGATCTCATCCTTACCAGAGTATTACTTGGGTGTTCTTGAAAATTCACCATGACTGAGGCCTTATTTAATACTAAATAAGGTCACATTTTTAGGTACTTGGGGTCAGAAGTCCAGCATTTCCTTTTTGGGAATACCTTTTCAGTCCATAATAAATAGCATGCCTTTTATAAAAAAGGAAAGAGACAGAACTTTTGGAAAGAGACCTGTAAGTAATCTGTAAAATTAGAATTCTACTATATGTGCAGATTCAATAATTACGTTTACTCTTTCTATGAATTAACTTCCTTCTTTCCTTTTTTTCATTTCTTCCTACATTCTTTCCAAGATATGGAAGCATCCTAAGTGTCCATTAGCCAATGAGTGGATAAAGAAAATGGGTATTGTGCTGGCCCTGTGGTATAGTAGCTAAGGGAAGTGGATCCAGATGACCACACATGTGATATGAGTCCTGGACCAGCAGTTTGAAAAACATGCTGGATGCATGTGAATTCAAAATTAGAATAATTCACCTAAAGCTCTCAATGACATCTTCTCAAGAAAAGCTTCCTATAATGCTTGTCAACATTGAAGAAGTCTTTTCCTAGAAAGAATTCAAAATTCTAAAAGGGAGGGAGAAATAATAAAGAAGGGATTGCAGTGTGGCCATCCCTCATAGAGGGTACTTTCTCACTTTCCCTCTCTTTCTGTCTCTGTCTCTTTCTGGAGAGCATATGCACTGTTTGGCAAACCAAAAATAAATAAATAAAACCAAAATGCAGTGTATATATACACAATGGAATACTATACTATTCAGCCTTTAAGAAGAATACAGTCCTGTCATTTGACATTAGATGGGTGATCCTAGAGGACATTATGTTTTTTCTCTTAAATGGCCTCATAGAGGAAGGGAAATGAAGGATGATTACTAAAGTCTGGAATGGATGGGGATGGGTGGTTAGAAAGATGTCAATTACTATAAATACATTTGCATATAAATAGAAGGAATAATGTCTAGTGAAAAGATATAGTGGGAGAATGTAGTTGGCAACAACTTGCTATGCATCTCAAAGTAACCTAAAGGGAGAATTTTGAATGTCCTAATATAATAATGATCAAGGTGGAGATGAGAAGTATGCTAGTAATCCTGAATAAGAATTATTCCACATTGTATCCCTCTACAATATTGTACCCCTACAGTCATGGACAATTTTTCCTATCAACAAAATGTTTTTTGAAAATAACCAAATGTGATGAATGGGAAGGACTTTGGAACAGAAAGAACAAAAGGCATCAGATCAGGATTAAACAGAGCAAGTTAGAGGGACTATATATAATAAGAAATAAAGGAATTTTAATGTCATAAGAAGCAGGGAAAGAGTATGTGGGGTTTCCAAGGTCGTACTAATGGCAGTTTAATTTAAAAAGTTAATTAGAGAGCCATTGAATGTTAAGTAAGGAGTTGATATTGTCATTTTGAAAAAAATTCACTAGTGTGCTGTCTGGAGACTGAACATGAAGGGACCATCAGCTAGGGTGTTTTAGCATTAGTCTACATAAGAGATAATAGAGGATTCCACTGGCATGATTGTGGTGAAGATTGGAGGGAATGGACTAATTAAAGGTTAAAATCAACAATAATCAGTACTGATGCCAAGGGTGAGTTATGTCTGCTGGTATTACCATCAATAACAGGAAAGGCTGAAAGAAGACACTTTTTTTTTTTTTTTAGGGGAGAATGGTATTGAATTATGAGTCTAATTTTGGATATACTGGAATATATTAATACATTAAAGTGATACTGTCAAGTAGACAACTGGGTATAGGATGAAGCCGGTGCTGAGAATATGAATTTGTGAGTCATGTGGATGGTAACTGGGCCATTCTACAACATAACATGTGTGTCTTCAAGAATAATGTTGGGAACCAGCAGTTAGCATAATGGCTATGTCGCTGGTCTCCCACGTAGTGGACCGCAGTTCGCGTCCTGGACCCGGTGGCTTAAAACACACGCCGGGTGCGTGTGCGTGCGTGCCCAAGATCCCGAGAGGAGAATGGAGGAGAAGGGATTGCGGCGTGGCCATCCCCCCTGGTGGGTGATTTCTCGCTTTCTGTCTCTCTGTCTCTCTGTCTGTCTGGCGAGCGCACGTGCCCTATAGTGAAAACCTCTCAAAAAAAAAAAAAAAAAAAAAAAAGAATAATGTTGGAGGGACCAGAAGTTAGTGTAATGGCTATGTCACTGAACCCCCATGTAGACAAATGCAGTTCGAGTCCCGGGCCCAGTGGCTTAAACTCACACTGGGCGCATGTGCATGTGTGCCCAAAATCCCAAGAGGAGAATGGAGGAGAAGGGATTGCGGTGTGGCCATCCCCCTGGGGGGTGATTTCTCGCTTTCTATCTCTCTCTCTCTCTCTCTCTCTGTCTTTCTGGTGAGCGCACACGCCCTATAGCAAAAACCTTTAAAAATTAAAAGAATAATATTGGATGGGAAGATGGTGGCATAGCCTAGGAACAGCCTTGTGGTTTTTAACTCCCTTCCCTACATGAGCAGATTGGAATGAACCATAGATTCTCTCACCATATAAATCACTAATGGAAGAAGTTAGTCTTCTAGGAAAAGACTTCTTCAATGTTGACAAGCATTACAGGAAGCTCCTCTTGAGAAGTTGTAATTGAGAGCTTTAGGTGAATTTTTCTAAAAGAGTATAAAAGCTCTTAGCTCCATTGCATCCTGTCAGTAATCCCTGCCTCAAAGATGATCGGAAAGTTAAGACACAAATATCAAGTCACCATGTTAAATGTTTTGGACTTGAGGGTTTCATGAACAAAAAAACACATATGATACATCAAAGACTTTGTAAATTTTTCCGAATTAATTATTTCTTTACCTATCGATGTAAGGAAGTTTATTTCCAGAACTGAATTATGCAAGCTCTGTATTACAGCCTAAGTAAAGAAGATTTTGAAGCTGTGTTAAACTATTTATTATTGTATTTAATTTTTCTTCAGTGTCTCACATAAAATAGAGTAGAAACAGAGATATTTGTATGTCATTGCTATTGGGGTACTATTACAAATATTCGGAGACTAATCTAAATTATTATGATGTGCAGCCATTAATTTGCTGTCATAATTTGATATATTAATGTAGGTCAGTGACAAAATACCACTTAAAGGTACTGGTAGCTAATAGTAACATGTCGACATGAGAACTTGTCAAAAGGCCTTTCATTGTAAATTAAGGAACATTTGATATATGTCAAAATAGCTCTGAAATTAGACCCACAGGTCTCTCATTTCCAGCTTTTAATTAAAATGGAGACTTCATCTGCATAATAACATTTATAGTTTATGCTCTTCCTTGACTATTCATTTTATGTATTGAAACTTGAGTACAGGAAAATGCCATTGTATAAGAGTTTGGATATTTGAATTTCCTAGGAATATTTGGGTCCTTCTGAAGTTGTAGTAGGGAAGAAAATACAGGCTTTGAACTCTAAGAATTAAAATACTATTTTTAAGAATGTTGACTACAGTAATTAGACAAAAGCCTATCTAAGTTGCTTTTTTTTTTATAAAGCAAGTTATTTATTAGGTGTTTTCTTATTTTTATTTATCTAAAAGTGGTTTGTAACATTAAATATTTTAGATATTATTTATGTAAAGAAGTTACTTCATATTGAATTAATTAATTTATTATTAGTTTTTTGCTATATGGTGCGTGTACTCACCAGAGAGAGACTGGGGGTTTAGGGAAGAGAGTGAGAAATTACTGCTCAGATAAGATAGCCTAGCTGCAAACCCATGTCCTCCATTCTCCTCTCAGGATCTTGGAAACACACTCACACATGCCTAGTGTGATTTTCAAGTTGCTGGGTCCAGGACTCTAACATGCAGATAGCCATGTGAGATCCAGTGACTTAAGAGCTACACCACCTGCTGGCCCTATATTTATTTTTCAAAGTCCAGGTTCTGTTGAAATTTTTAGCAATAATTTCTATCCATTTATTTGATTAACTGACCTAAAAAAGATAACTTTTGATTTGTTGACAGATTGGATTATTTTATTGCATGGGCAAGTTACATAATGTTGATGTCACTTTTACAAAATGTTCCTTATTTCTAGTTTTTTGTTTGTTTTATATAAACTATTGAAAAGAAAACTTAATTATCGTACTAATCAGCAATGATATTGTTCCTCCAGTGTTTGCTCCATACATGAAGCTTTCATACTTCAAACAAAGCCTAAATTTTTGAATGATTTGTGCAATTGAACTGTGGTAAAACCTTAGGGATGAATTTTCTAATATGATTGCTACAACAATATGAAGCAGAAAACTGTATTACTCCACTTTCATTGATGAGTAAGTGAGATTTTCAGAGATTGTATGCTAGTGTTTCTAACTCAGAAATTTCAACTCCAAACCTAATGTTAGTTAGCACCATTGATAAGATTTAACAATTTTAGCATTGGAGACTTTTAAATTACAGAAAGATACATATATACTAAGGGACTTCACAAAGTTTATTAAAAAATTGAATTAAAGTATGTTTTTTTTTGGGGGGTGAGAGGTTTTTGCTATAGGGCACATGTGCTCACCAAAAGGACAGAGAGAGACAGAGAGACCAAAAGTGAGAAATCACCCCTGCCAGGGAGGATGATCATGCTGCAATCCCTTCTCTATTCTTCTCTCGGAATCTTGGGCACTTATGCACACTGGGTCTGGGACTCAAACTATGGACGACTACATGGGAGTCCAGTGACATAACCATTACACCAACTGCTGGTCCCTAAAGTATGATTTTATTTTGATGCAGAAAGTTCTGAAACTCATGCATTTTTTTTTTTCATTTCCATGAACTTTTTAAAGATCCCTTGTATGTGTAGTTTGTTCATTATCTAGCACTATCACTAAGCAGATCCAAAAGAAAATAAATTGTGAAAGAAAATTACTACTGAAAGAATATACTCTCAATTTTTCTTTTTGGCTTAAAATTTTGACTATTATATTGTAGTTACTGCTTTTAAACTATGATGATTATATAAAATTGTAATGTTGGCATTTAGGAGGTAGATTCATGGGAGAGTAGGCAAGTGAAAGTGGGAGAGGGTAGGGTGATGCACAAATGCTGAGTCATTGTAGGGAGCTAGGGAAATAGACAGAGCTGGTGACAGAGCTTGGTCATTCATTGGGTTTATGCGTATAATTTTATTTGCTATACAAATAAATGGAAAGAGTTAAAATGAGGTTGGGAGAATGCAAAGGCTATTAACAATTTTGTTAAGGAATCTGGCAGCAGGAAGAGCACTGCCTACATTGGCATTTTGGAAGATGAAAGGAAGTGCTTGTCGTGCTCCAGTGATGGTACTGTATTTCAGTACCATGTGAGGCTTCCTGAGACTGAAAGGATAGTTGCTTGGAGTAATGCATTAAGTGAAAATGAAACCACCTTCAAAATCACTAATGGAGGTGTTAGTTATACTTCAGGTAAACTTGACAGGGCAAAGACAAAGGTGGGATATTGGAAGTCCAGTAACAAAGTTTAAGATACGTGAGAAGGGACCAACTCCATAGCACAGAAGTTAAGTGCTGTGCATAGGAAGTGGATTCCACTTGGTTACTGAGATTTAAGGCTCGGCCCCCCTGGCTTGAATAAATAGATTAGTCATGTGTGTATGCATGCCCCAAATCCTGAAGGGATGGAGAAATGGAAGAAAAACAATTCTGGCATGACCATTTCCCATTGGAGGTCTCTCTTCTCTTTCTCTCACACAAGCCCACAAGCCCTCTGGCATTAAAAAAGAAGAAGGAAGAGAAACAAAGAGAAAGAGAAAGAAAGAAAGAAAGAAAGAAAGAAAGAAAGAAAGAAAGAAAGAAAGAAAGAAAGAAAGAAAGAAAGAAAGAAAGAAAGAAAGAAAGAGAGGAGGGAGGGAGGGAGGGAGGGAGGGAGGGAGGGAGGAAGGAAGGAAGGAGAGAGAAAGAAAGGAAGAAAGAAAAAGAAAAGAAAAGTGAATAGATTCTAAATCAATAACAGATGGCCTAAAATTCATGGGAAAAAATATGGTGACTGAAGATAAGTGTTTCCTTTATCATATGGATTAAAATAATTAAGGCAATTGTGAAGTGCAAGTGGAAAAAGTATTGCAGTCAGAGAGACAGAGCTTGGCTCCAACTTAGAAATAAACTACAAGATAATTTTATTGGATCTGGAAAAAACAATATGTGCTTACTATAAAAAAAATACAGAACTATAGTAAAGAAAAATTGAAAATTGAAGATATCTGGAAACAACTGTTCCAAGATAGCACCATTGCTAAATTCTACTCGACATCCTTTAAGACGTGTCTCTAGGTGCATAGTCTGCCTTGTACATAAACAGGGTCACACCACCTAGATTACTCTTAGCAATACAAAGGTACCTCAAAAAGTTTATGGAACATGTATATTATGAAAAAACTATGCATGGGTTTCAAAATGTTTTTCACCAAAATAATGATACTTACATTGTTTAAAACTTTGCCAATTATTAAAAAATAAAATCACCTTAATGGTTATTCAGTCATACCTTTTCCTTCTTGTGTGATCACCTCTATTGTATTTTAAGAAAATAATTTGGAAAACATTTTATAAAGATCTCCCATGTGTACAGATAACCTGTACGTGTATAACATTCACACATAAATTTGAAAATTTTAAAAGCTTATGCTCATCATGAGTAGTACATTTCCAGTAAACATTAATCATCACATTATTACAAAATCTTTTGAGGGAGATTTGATTATTAATCATTTTTAAAGTTACAGCTATAAAGGCAGAGAAAAGGCAAATCATTTGCCCAAGGTCATACAATTAATGTCACAGTGGGGATCTGAACTTGGGCACATGGATTTAGAGTCTTTGCTCGTAACAGTAGTGTTTACTAAATCGCTGAATAACCGCTTTTTTCAAACAATGTATTTTAAGAATATAATGAAAACATTCTTCCCTGTCAATATATTTGCACCTACAAATAGAGTTTTCTATGTATGCTCTTGCTTCTAGCTTTTCTCATTATAAAAATTGCAGAGGACATATTGGTGTATACATCTCTTAGTAATTTATCTCACAGTAATTTTCTTTAGAGATGAACCTAAAGTTATGTATATTTCATATTTGTATCTACATTGGCAAACTACTTCTCAGAAAAACTGAGGATTTAAGCAAAACAATTTTGCATCTAACAATAAGGGACTATGGCTAAAAGTATTCATTTTATTATTTTAAAATATATTTCCTGTTTGAAACCTGCAGGGGAATACAACTAATTAGAAGTTTGTTATAGAGTAGGTAGTTTAAAAGCATAAATTAAATTTAAAAACCGAATGCATGTTTCTACTTGACATATACCAAAAAATTGTACCCTATGGCAGAAATTGAAAGATTCAAAAACATAGAAATAGAGGGGACAACTGTAGGTATCTGAGGCTGCATGGGAGATTAAAGTTTGGGTTGGGGGAGGCTCAATGAAAAAGTGTTTAACAGGGGCCTGCAGGTGGCATGGTGGTTAAAGTCCTGGACTTTCACATGACCAACAGTAGTTTGAGTCTCGGTTCTGAAGCATTGAAACTCATGCTGGGCACATGTGCATGTGTGTCCAAAATCCTGAGAAGAAAATGAAGGAGAAGGGATTGAAGCATGGCCATCCCCTCTTTGGGGGTGATTTATTATTTCTGTCTCTCTTTGTCACTCTGGCGAGCACATGTACCCTCTAGTGAAAAATCTCTCAAAAAAAAAAAAAAAAAAAAAAAAACAAGGCAAACAGTTATGAAATAGTATACCACAACAGAGTTTTAAAAAAAGGCAGAAGGGGACCAGCAGTTAGCGTAATGGCTATGTCGCTGGACTCTCACATAGTCGACTGCGGTTCGCGTCCCGGACCCGGTGGCTTAAATTCACGCCGGGCACGTGTGCATGCGTGCCCAAGATCCCAAGAGGAGAATGGAGGAGAAGGGATTGCGGCGTGGCCATCCCCCCTGGGGGGTGATTTCTCGCTTTGTATCTCTCTGTCTCTCTCTGCCTGTCTGGCAAGCGCACGTGCCCTATAGCAAAAAACCTCTCCAAAAAAAAAAAATAAGAAGGCAGAAGGATTAACAGTTATATACATGTTTATGTGTGTGTGTGAGTGTGTGTGTGTGTGTGTGTGTGTGTGTATGCTAGTAGAACAAGAATAAAAAATGCACAACATAATGTACTGTTCTTTGTTGAATGTAATGATTATGGTAATATCCTTGATTTGATTACCTCCCACTCTACACATGCTTTGAAAACCACACTGTACTCCACAAAGATGTACAATTAAATGTAAATAAGAAATTATAAAATAAAACAAATGATAAAAATATAGCGGAAAATTTTTTTGTGTACTGAACTGTTGTGAGTCATCTGTTTTGCTATTATTAAGACTTTTAAGATTTTTCTGGGACCAGCAGTTAGCGTAATGGCTATGTTGCTGGACTCCCACATAGTCGACCGCGGTTCGAGTCCCGGACCTGGTGGCTTAAACTCACGCCGGGCGCATGTGCGTGTGTGCCCAAGATCCTGAGAGGAGAGTGGAGGAGAAGGGATTGCGGTGTGGCCATCCTCCCTAGGGGGTGATTTCTTGCTTTCTATCTCTCTGTCTCTCTTTGTCTGTCTGGTGAGCACACGCACCCTATAGCACAAACCTCTCCAAGAAAAAAAAAAAGAAGACTTTTAAGATTTTTTTTTTGGAGAGGTTTGTGCTATAGGGTGCGTGCGCTTGCCAGAGAGAAACAGAGAGACAGAAAGCGAGAAATTATCCCCAGGGGGTATGGCCATTCCGCAATCCCTTCTCCTTCAGTCTTCTCTTACGATCTTGCGCACACACGCACACGTGCCCAGCATGAGTTTTAAGCCACCAGGTCTGGGACTCGAACCTCGGTTGACTATTTGGGAGTCCAGCAACATAGCTATTATGCCATCTGCTGGTCCCAAGACTTTTAAGATTTTTGTGAGACCACAAATTTCCCATTTTTTCTAATTAAAAGATATTATCATTACTGATAATAATCGTGATAATTAGTAGAAGAGATATTTATGGGTTTATTTAGGGGAATAAGGAAAATATTTAATATTGAGTGTAGAGTCCTGCTACCTGGTAAGCAAAAGGAGTATCAGTACTTGCGAGGGAGAGCGAGAGACCCAGCCCTAGAGCACTGAGGTGGCAGGTAGTCTGAGAGACAGCAGGTCTGAAAAGATTCTTGAGGATTCTTTGACACCTGGCCACATATGCAAACCACTCAGCCATTTATAGGACAAATTTCAAGTCTATCCTCAAATAAATTGGAGTCACATAATTTGAGCAAAATTTATGGACAGTTCATGTCCTAGGAATATTTCTTTGAAAACTTCAAAGCCTAATATTTAAAAAATTTTGAGTTGAATAATAACATTTATTAATAATTAGATTTCCAATTGTATGATTTAGACACATGTTATTACTGTGAACCCTTAAGGGTAACATGTTACTTTATAAGAGTATCCTTTGTGTATCTAAGTGATCAATAATTTTTTTTCTGTATTCTAGTCTTTACCTCTAAATATCAAAAGACTAACAGGAGTGTCAAGATGTATAAAAACAAGAAATATGATAAATGAAAAAGATATATATATATATATATATATGTATATATATATATACATATATGTGTGTGTGTGTGTGTATGTATATATATATATATATATATATATGAATGAAGCTAAGATAAAAAAAAAAAAACTTGATTTTAGTATAAGGCAGGACTTGAGTCAAAACTAAGCCTTTGCAATCCACTAACTTTGTCTAAGGGATATTCATTTTTTTTTCAAATGGAGATAAAAACACATGCTTTTCAAGGTTTTTAGGGAAGACTAGAGGTCTTTAAAAATAACATGTTTTGCACAGGTGCATGGCATTTACAGTGTTCAGTTTATGAAAATATTGTCCTAGTGGAGTCAAAATCATTCTTGCCTTGTGATAACTACCATTTGCCCGGTTCAGAGGGAGAAAGATCCAGATTTTATGTGTATTGCCATCACACTGATTGCTGTCTTCTGGGTCCAAAAGGCATTTTTCTGAGGAACTTCCTTAGTTAGTTATTGGGATTGGCAGTGAACTCTCAAAGGAGAGAAGCAGTGGAGATATTGGCAAGCCAGAACCTCATGATTCTCTCCTGCTTTTGACATTCTTGGAAAAGCAGATGGAAGTTTTCATTTTTGGCTTATTTTGTAGTAAATCTCATTTGTTTCTTGATGAACTAGGCTGGAAGAAATAATGGCTCCCTCTAAATACCTACTTTGTGATTAACGTTGGAACATAAGGATGAGACTAATTTCATTTTTGTTAGAATTTGTTGGGGATTTTTGGTTATTTCTAAAAAAGCTGAAAGACTCTTAATTCCAGAGAGAGATTATTATATTTAGGTATATGTTTCTGTCTAGAAGGGTTAAAAAAATGTCATTGGTACCTATGATTTCAAGAGTCCTGACCTCTTAAGGTGCTGTAATAATTTCAAAAAGGCAAGTAAGATTTGGTTCAAAGAACCTCGTCGTATTCACTGACCACACAATATATGGCTTTGGCACCATTAACAGGAAACCATTTCACAAGTTTGATTTAGAGGGGAACACTTAATCACAGATTTTAAGCATTAAATACTGTACCCTCCTGCAGTACTATAATAATTTTCTCTTTGCTATACTCTTGCACAAATTTAAAAATCCATAAAGAATGGTACAATTAAAGAAGAACGAACTTTCCCCTGATTTTATCTTATCTTTTTGTGTGTGTATACACACACACACACACACGCACACACACATATTTCTTTTTTAAGGAATATATTTAATTTTATCTATTTATTATTATTATTATTATTAATTTGCTATAGGGCACATGTGCTCATCAGAGACAGATGGGGGAAAGGAGGGAGAAAGAGAAGACAAGTGAGGAAGCAAGCTGCTGGGTCTGGGACCCAAACTATGGTTGGCTATGTGGGAGTCCAATGCCTTAACCACCATGCCACCTGCCAGCCCCTGTTTACTTTGCTTTTGATATACATATTTTGTTTTTATCGACTGGATAATATCCAAGATTAGTAGTGGTTTTTAATCTTAAATTTACTAATTAGGTAGACACGTGATTCAACTTTTAGTTTAAGACAATTCAGGTTGTGTCATAGGATCCAAGATAAAAACAGAAATTGTATATAGAACATCACATCTTACCCAAGAAGAGGAACGCTTAATGACCCATGATATTTACAAGTTATGGTGGTCTGCTTAGTTTGCACAAGTCCTTTGTGAACAAAATGTAAGAGTAATGAAATATGTGATGGACTTTCAGATGTTCCCTAAGTGAAGGTTAGTTATTTCCTGGGAAATACTGGAAAGGACATTGTGGGGGTCTTAGGGTAGGAACATTCTTGTAGAGACTCTGGGCTTTGATGACCAAAGGTGGTGCATGACTATTGCAGACTTGGCCCATGAGTTCTTGCCAGCAAATGTCAGAGGTTGTCAAGTGCTGTATTTGAAAAGAATGTTAAAAACCTTAGATTCAGTGAAACTTGTATTTTTTCATCTATAAAACATGCAAGAGTCTTTGAAGTTTTAGCCTTTAGATAATAATAGCTAACTCTTTTAGTTGAAACAAAGAAAGGTATTTCTGATGAGATCTGAAGTTGCAAAGGTGAAAAACTTCATGCAATAAAATTTTTATAATTTATTGTGCTTTGTATAAAAACTAGGACATGTACATGTCATTTTGTGAAAGATAATTTAGAATATTTTGCAATTTTGTATTTACTTTTATATGAAAGTTAATACTTTGACTTGAATAAGGTAGTTTTTGCACAAAAGTATTATTTATTTTATTATTGTTTTAACATTAAAGTGTAAATCTTACTATTTCTTTTTTCTTTACTGTTAAATTTAATTGGGCCAACCAATGGCATGATCATTAAGGCAGCTGGTTCCCACATGGTCATCTGCATGGTTTGAGTCCTAGATCTGACAGTTTGAAAAACACACCCAAAAACTGCACCCAAAATCTCAAAAAGAAGACGTGCAGGAGAAGGAATTGCATCATGGCCATTCCCCATGGGGAAGTGATGCTTTCTCATTTTCTTTCTCTCTTTCTCATCTCAGCCTCCTCCAGCAAGTGTATGTACCCTCTGGCAAATTAAATCTTCTTCAATAAAGAACATTACGTTATCATCAACTACCATAGAATTTAAAGCTCTAAATCTTCATATCTAGTAACAATTTGTTTTTACAACAATTTGTTGTTTTACTTGACTGGCTCACCGTCAGCATCCAAAACAGAATTTTTCACCTTTCTCCCCAAATCTTCATATTATGTCTTCACTATCAAAGTTCTTGATAATAAAATATGCACTGTAACTTGATAGGAAAGATGTTAGACAATGGAGTTGTCAATGACAGGACTGATTATGGACTAGGCCTATACACACAATATATCATTAAAAGCCAACCTAGGAAATCATTGTGAAAAAGAGAGGGCAAGAAATTGTGAAGTAAACAGAAGAGGCCAATCACTGGCAGTTCTGATTAGATTAGTAGTAAATGTAAGATGTTATCGAAAACTGAGAAGTGCTTTATGCAAGTATATGATCACTTAAACCAATAGCATAGTAGAATGACAGTTTATTATAAGCAAAGCTGAGTGAGAACTAAGGGAATGGTGTAATACATGTCCACTCTATTACTTCTGCTTATGTGAGAGCAGTAGAGTGTGAGGCACGCTCTCTCTCTTTCTTTCTCTGTCTTTATCTATCTATCTATCTATCTATCTATCTATCTATATCTCTCTCTCTCTTTACAAAGTTAGATTTATGAGTGATACTGGTACAGAGTGGTTTTCTGAGCTCTTCAGAGGAACGTCTAAGAGGGGAGCCAGTGAACATCCTTCTCTCTGCTCTGCCTATTTCAGGGATATGCTCCCTGCACCAAGAACATAAATTGCACTCACCTAGCATAGAAGAGTAGCAACACTCTACTGGCAACTTGAATTCAGAGAATAGTTGCATGAGAGTTTAGTGGGATTTACTAAAGTACATGGCTCTTTCTTTGGGCTCTATGAGGAGAGAAAACTCTTACTTTGTATATTAATATCAGTGTGCTCTTCAGGAATGTGCCTGTTACTGGGAAATGTTTCTCATTCAAAAACGTTCCTCAACTATAATAAAGTCCTCACTCTAACAAAGTCCTCTAGCCCCAGTGATTTTGCTCAGATCCCCTTATCTAAAGCCTCTCCCACCTCATAGTAATGTGAACTCCTTGATGATCAAGACAGAATTTTCTGTTTAAAATATAATTAGCTTTCATCTAGTTTATCAAGGGATAAATCTCTGTATTATCTTAACTCCTCTGCAAATCCACATTTGGTTAATCATCAAGCCCTGTCTAACGAGAGATCTAAAAAATCCATCTGTGGCTTACACTGGATCTCTGCTATGTCTACAAACATAATGGCAAGCTAAGAGAGTGGCACCAGGGATCAGCAGATGGCATAATGGTTACATTCCTGGACTTCCATGTAGTTGACCACAGTTTGAATCCGGACTCAGCAGCTTAAAACTCATGCCAGGCATGTGTGTGTGTGTGTGCCCAAAGTCCTGAGAGGAGAATGGAGAAGAAGAGATTGAGATGTGGCCATCCCCACAGGGGGGTAGATTTCTTGCTTTCTGTCTCTGTCTTTCTGGTGAGTGCATGCACCCTATAACAAAAATCTCTCTTGGAAAAATAAGACAGATACACAGAGAGGTGCTATTGTCAAGGTTTGGAGTAAATTGTAAGCCACATGGTAACATTTGAACATTTTTTTCTTTCATTTGTGATAGAACACTTGCATGTGAGAGGTAAAGAGAGAGGGGCCCCATCTACACAGGGTCTGTTAACCTGCATTTCCCTTCTTCTTGCCCTTCAGCATGTTGTATCTGGGGCACTCATGTGTGCTCTGACCAGGCCACAGTAGCTATGTGGAACCCAGCCCATGGCCATATTTTGATGTAATTATTTCATGAAAACAGTAGGTACTTTATGATGGGCCTGACTTTGAATATATTATTTTCTGTCTCTGTAATGTTCTTCACTTTTTGTTCCCACAAATATCTTTGCAAACTTAGATTAAATGTTACTGATTTTGTGGAACTTTTTAGAGTCCAGATAGATACAGTATTCTCTGTTTTTTCCTTATGTAATATTTCTGTTTTCTTCTGTTATAGGGCCTATCATGTACAAATGTAGTAATTTTATAAAAATAAACTGGATAGACCCAATAGGATGTAAGCCCCTAGAGGCCAGACCTCATGGTACTAATCTACGTATTCCCCCAAAATGTCCTCCTGCCTACTACAGCAGATGCTCAGTAAATTTGTGCTTGAAAGTCTGTATATTAGAAGAAAGGCTAAACATGTTTCTAGTTGTTGCCATGGAGAATAATTTGTTTTCTTCAGCAGAATACAGAATCAGTTTAACTTTCAAACATATACTCTAAGATCAACGACAAAAAAAGTCTCTCTTTTGCCCTTTAAGACTGACCTCTTCAACTCAAAACCAATTTATTCAAATTAAGGTAGTTGATATGATTGGTGATAGGAAAGGTTTTATGTTATGTGATTTGGTTTACTCCAAGAAATTGTGGATAAATATGAGTTCCATGCAATATTTTCACATCTTAATTCATTGTTGACTATACAGGGCAAAGGGGATCATAACCCTGGTCCAATTTCAGTATAATGAAATGAGGCTTTTGCCAATGGGCAGAGGATAGAAGATATATTTCTTCAGATATAATGGTGTAAATTGCATTTATACTTAAAGTAAGTAAATTCTGTGCCACAATAGTTGATGTTTTGCTAAAATAGGATGGTGGTGTCTCTATAGTAATATTTGATGAAATAGAAATTAAAAATAATTACTGAATAAGTAAGAATACTGTGGTATAAATTAAGTACATGGGGCTGATGCCAAATACAATGGGACTTCAAAATATTCACGGAAAATAGAATTAAAGTACATAGCTTTGGCACATGTATTTTTCATGAATTTCTTGAAGAGCATTGCATGAATGATGCACTGGAGGTGCTTTTATCAAGTTAGAAAATTAAGATGAAGGAAAGTCATCAGTCAATACATATTTTTTAAAATAAAACTAAAAGAGGATCATTGCCGAATAAGTCAAGATATTAAAAATTTGGGTCCAAATATCAGTCTGAGAGTTGTAGGTGGGGAACATTATGAGCAAGGACACTGAAAACCTCAGTGCTCTCTACCATCCTGCCGAAGAAAGGCTGGTATTATAGAGAAATGGGTCTTCAGATCAGATGGTTAGTATGAGGATTCTGTCCCAAAGGCCATCCATGTAGAGCTATTAGGATTTTGTGAAAAGTCATGAGGGAGGAGCCATTGCAGATCTTTACATGGAAAAACAACATCATTGGGGGCCAGCAGGTGGCATTGTGGTTAAGGCAGTGAACTCCCATATGGCTGACTTCACTTCAAGTCCTGGACCTGGGAACTTGAAAATCATGCCAGGTACATATGTACATGTGCCCGAAATCCTAAGAGGAGAATAGAGGAGAAAGAACTGTGGCGTGACCGTCCCCCCGGAGGAGTAATTTTTCGATTTTCCTCTCTCTCTCTCTCTCTCTCTCTCTCTCTCCTGCAAGTGTATGTGCCCTATGACAATAACCTTAAAAAAAAAAAAAATTGGCAGTGGTAAGATGTCATGGTTTTGGTGGAGACTAGAGTCAAGAAGGTAAACAGGACAATGTTATATTGGTTAAGTTTGAAGCAATTATATTACTTATATTGTTAGTGTAGTTATGGTGCTCTAACTACTTAATGAACAGTTTCTTGATACTTTCTTATTCCTCCAATCTAGACTAGTCTTGTTTGTAAGTTATTTAGAACCGTAATTTAATTGAGACAGGCATAGTTTAATAAACAGCATGAATATGCTAATCACCCTGATTTTATCACTATACAAGTTATTTGGTAATTTTGTACGGATAAATTACACTATACTCGATAAATATGCACAATTATTAAGTATCAATAATAATAATAAAAGAACTAATGACAGCTTCCACAATGTTCATCTTACCATCAAGCAGCTAAAGCACTGAGCATATATTTTAATGAATAGTAAGAAGAACACATCTTCGACACTGACAATTTGGTGGAATATTCCACCCTCCTACAGGATAGGTGGTAGGTTTATGATGACTTCAGAATGTAGGCAATTACCTTTTCCAAGAATGTGTTAAAAAATAGAAGAAAATAGCAGAAAATTAAACCTTGTAAATGTCACAGTGTGCTTACTGTATAATTTAGATCATTTAAATAAAGCTGCTTATTTGCATAATGATGCTTGTGAAAGATATATCTTAAAAATAACAATACTATGCATTGATTTAAAATTAAAACAAAAGTAATAAGTGCAAGTTGTTAGTCTGGAAAAGATGTCATGTCACTATATAATTAGTTATATTAATAAATGTGAGCTATCACTTATTAAGCTAAATTTGGCATGGAAATATATTTCAAAAAAATAAATCTATATTTTCCAATTAAATTTTTTCTATTTTTGTATTGATTGTCATCCATTTGTTAAACTCCGTACTATAGACACAAGTATAAGCAGCTGTCTAAAAATAAGTGCCTCCCTAGTATTACTTATCTAAATTGAAGTCTAAATTTGATCACTGTCAGAAATGATTTGTAGGAATAATCGTGTGAAACATAACAGAGCATCCAGAGAAACACTAAAGATAAAGATTTCTAATGTCATAAAACCAAACAAATTATTACTATGTCTAGACAGAGTCTAAAGACATGGTAGAAGAATTTTGATAAATTAGTTTTATGGACCAGAATCCACTTTTGATTTGGTTAAGCATCATTTAATTTTTCAAACCAGTAAAATGATCCATTGCATAAACTTTAGTTACTTTAAAATAATTTTTTTATTTCTTGAATTTTTTTCTTCTCAGAAAATATGTATAGGACCCAGAGAAATACTTCTAATAATCCAGTTTCAGTAACAATGTCATATAGTCACATCGGATGTTTGGTAAAAATGTAGGTTCCTGCAGTTTTCTGCAGACATATCAGGTCACTGTGTACCTCAGAAATGTGTATTCTTAACAAGTGCTTGGGATGTTTATCATGTATACTGAATGTAGAAAGTACTTTTCTAATAATATTCTTTATTCCTACCCTATGTTGGAAATTTTTAGGTGTCATTTGAGAATGGATATTGGAGAGCAGAATTCTGAATTTTAAAGTTGAAAACAGAATTATGCTTGGTTATCCATAAGAAAAAAATGGAAATAACTGGTTGTTTTATTAAATGTAAGAGGGCTTTTCCATCTTCCAGTTTTACCTGAAACTGAGAAGGATAATAAAATACACACTTTTCAATTATTATGCTCTACAGGTGTCCTATGTATTTATGTTATACAAAACAAAACAAAACAAAAAAACAGTAATAGATATTGGAAACTATTCTGTTTTACCTTCTTTTTATCTCAGTTTGACAGAGGGCACATTACTTGCCAGAGAGAGACACAGAGAGAGGCAGAGAGAAAAGGCATCCATCCATGGGTCATGTTCACGCCCTAATCCCTTCTCCTCCACCTGTCTATTCTTTTAGGATTTGGGACATGCATGTGCATGCACATGGTGTGCTGTTCAAGCCACCTGCAGTTGGGATTTGAGCTGCATATGTGATCAGCCATGTAAGATCCAGGTCTTTCAAACACCAGGCCACAGGGCTAGCCCCTTTATTATACTTTAAAAACTAGATCTTCCCTTGGGACCAGCAGTTAGCGTAATGGCTATGTCGCGGGACTCCCACGTAGTCGACCGCGGTTCGAGTCCCGGACCCGGCGGCTTAAACTCACGCCGGGCACGTGTGCGTGCGTGCCCAAGATCCCGAGAGGAGAATGGAGGAGAAGGGATTGCGGCGTGGCCATCCCCCCTGGGGGGTGATTTCCTGCTTTCTATCTCTCTGTCTCTCTCTGTCTGTCTGGCGAGCGCACGCGCCCTATAGCAAAAACCTCTCCAAAAAAAAAAAAAAAAAAAAAACTAGATCTTCCCAGGATGGAGTTTTCCTAAATTGATTGTGCAATCATTTTTTTCCCCCATGGAATAATCCAATTCATTGTCCAATTATATAAGATTCATGCTTTTTTATAAATAAAAAATTTCAAATACAAGTTCATAGAAAACAGAATTACAGTATGGGTTTACTTTGGTGCAAAATTTTTTGAAATCCTTGTGTAGTTTTTTCATAATATGCATTTTTATGAACTTTTTGAGATCCCTTGTATACTGGCATTAATTTTTAAGAAGTCACATCCTCTTCAAACAATACTGTTGTTTTTGAGAATTTCTACCAAGAAATTCTTGAGATCATTGTCCTTTACATGTAGGTAAAGCCTTTCTACCTGTCTTTAATTAGAATAATTTAATTAGAGTATTATTTCTTCTCTATCCCTAGGTATATTACCAACAAAAGTGTTGATTTCACAAATGAGGATGATCTCTAATCTTAAACTAGTAGCAATCAGTAATCTATTAGAGTTAATGGTGGGCACCATATGCCATTAGCTAAGTATAGTATTTCCCATGACTCAGAATTTTTTTTTGCATGTATAAGGTTTCCAATGATATGTAAGTCACTGAGTGCCAGTCAAATTTTGTTAGAACTTGGGCTACTGAAGTAGGAGAAAATTATATTAAGAAATTAGGACAGCTTTATGAGAACTAAGTTCCTTTTGAAGTCAGATTTTAGATTTAGGCATCAAAGATTTATTGCCTTCTTCGATGGCTTAATTAAATGGTCATCTTTTGCTCATATCAGTGTAGAGGTCCGTAAATATAGTAACCCAACTTGCTGTTCATTCAGTTCTTAAGAACTAAAACTTTGTAATTCCATAGCTTCTTATTGGCACCACAGGACTTATATAATTAGGAAACAAATGCCAGTGTCTTAAATTGAGATTGTTTTGTCCCTTCCAATAGTCTTCTTTCCTTCTTGCTACCTGGTTTTGGTATAATATTCCTTACTACATTGAAGTTTGGATTTCAGAAAGTAAGGGGCCTTTTCACATTTTAACAATCAATTTTATCATGTGGTCTTGTAATGACAGTGATTTCCTGAGGCACCAATTTTCTTTTACCGTTCTGTTCTCCTTTGTCATTTTCAGAATGTGTGAGCGACTATTAGATACATTTGAAATTTTCTGTCCGAAAAAATCTTTAATCCCTGGGGAAACTCAGAGTATTAAGATCGGTGGATCTGACTATGGTGAAGTCTAATAAGAATTGCTCTTGCAATCAGGATGGCTCATGGAAAGACAATTTACTTATTTTATGTCTTTTCTCTTTTCTTTCTGACTCAACAGCTCCTCCTACAGTTCGTATTGTGCACTCGGGTTTGGCCTGTAACATTGAGGAGGAGCGTTACTCTGAAAGGGTCTACACTATTCGAGAAGGAGAAACCCTAGAACTGACCTGTCTGGTCACAGGACATCCACGTCCACAGGTGAGTCCCGAACTGTGACACTGGGGAGAATTATCTTTGACCTTTCTCTGAATGAAAAAGTGTACATTTTAGAAGATTTAGCTAGAACTGTGTGTATGTGTGTGTGACTCAAATATAAGACTATGTGCAATACAGACAAAAGTGGTTTCTGAACATTTGAGCTTGAAGTATTCATGCACATAGATGAAAAAAGAATTTTTTTGTTTTGGTATTGTGAGAAATTTAGAAGACACTTCTAAGGAAGCTGTTAAAAAGACAACTACAAAAATATCTCAGTAAGATAACAATTCGTATGGCAATGGGTTTATTTTAGAATGTGGAACATGATTTCATGATGACATAATTGCAGCCAAGGAGGCATTTGTTTTGAAGAATGTGATGCATGAGGTCATATGTACTTTCCTTACTCTTAGTAATTTTATTCATAGAAAACTTAGGAAAACAAACGTTTGCAGGTGCTGTGCATTCAGGCTTTCAGAGTCATCAGCTACAGCTTTCAAAGCTAACTTAATAGCAGGAACAAAAATTGAGAATTTCAAAGGGCACTAGAATTACAAACAAAATGCAAAAAGAAAAATTTCAGGAACAAAAGAAAAGGTTAAATATAAGGTAATCTATGTAAGTCATACATATGATGCAAAAATCTAATATGAGTAGAGAATATTCAGATGTTGTGTTTATCAATTGATGGTTATTATTGTCATAGATTTGGCCATTGGAAAAGTCACTATTTATTTTTCTATGTTCTTCTATGCAAAAATGCCTAATGACTTTTCCGATGACCCAATATTTAACCTGAGTAGCTCTAAATTCACATTGGTAATCAATATAGGCATTATGGCAGGAAAAGAAATCTCATTTAAAAGGAAGTATTTTTTTAAAGTATTTCTGTTACTGGAAAAAAAAAGTCCAGTTAACCAAAGCTACAAAAGGGCATGTGAAGAGTGATGTGGAGATTTTATGAACTCACCATTTAACTTTGTCTTTTGTTGTCACTATTCTTTTTTTCTTTTTTTATTTTTATTTTTTATTTTTTTGAGAGATTTTCGCTATAGGGCGTGTGCGCTCGCCAGACAGACAGACAGAGACATAGAGACAGAAGGCGAGAAATCACCCCCAGGGGGGATGGTCACGCCGCAATCCCTTCTCCTCCATTCTCCTCTTGGGATCTTGGGCATGCACGCACACGCACCCGGCGTGAGTTTTAAGCCACCGGGTCTGGGACGCAAACCATGGTCGACTATGTGGGAGTCCAGCGACATTGCCATTACGCTAACTGCTGGTTCCCATCACTATTCTTAATTTTAATACTCAAGGATCCTTTGATTTGATAATGGTGACCCTGAAGAAAAAATTAAAAAAAAAATAAGCATATGAAACTTCACAGAATGAAGCATTACATAGATAGATAAGATCCTGGCAAAGACCAAATTAAAAAAATAGATTTTGTAAAATGCACACTGTTGGTTAAATTGGAAATAGTAAGTAATCTAGAAAATAATTCATTAAAAGTCATTGAAAAAATTAAAACTCACATTGGCTAAAATGCCAAATTATGACATTGTCATAAACTAAAAATGGTTGAAAGAATAAACTTGTCTTAACAAAATTTAGAGTCACAAAATTTTACTCAGATCAATTAAATTTGGTAGGAACAGTTATTCTAATAGAGAACATTAGATCAGCAGATGGATTAATGATTATGTTGCTGGTGGTTGACCGCAGTATGAGTCTTGGACCTGGTGGCTTGAAACTCATACCAGGTATGTGTGCATATGTGCCCCAAATCCCAAGAGGAGAATGGCAGAAAAGGGATTGTGGCATGGTTATCCCCCCAGGAGGTGATTTCTCACTTTCTGTCTCTCTGTTTCTCTGGTGAGCGCATGTGCGCTATAGCAAAAATCAATCTTAAGAAAAAAAGAAAGCACATAAGGGCAGAAGCAATAGCTATTAAAATTGATACATGGGGGCCGGCATGTGGTGTGGTGGTTAAAGGCACTGGATTCCCATGTGGCAGAACATGATTCAAGTCCCAGACCTGGTGGCTTGCTTTCTCACTTTCTGTCTCTTGATTTCTCGCTTTCAATCTCTATGTCTCTCTCTGTCTGTCTGGCGAGCGCACGTGCCCTGTAGCAAAAACCTCTCAAAAAAAAAAAAAAAAAAAAAAAAAAGATGGACTCAAAGCAAGAATGCCCAACTAAACCTAGAGAAACCACAAGGACCCTTGTGAGTAGAATTTTATAGCATGCAAAGACTCCATTATTCCTACACTGAGTGTGCTAGTCTACACCTTCCGAACTCCTAAGTTTACTTAAATATACAACTTCTTATCTTTGTCTGGAACTTTCCCCAGACATTCCTCTTCTTCTTCTCTATTCTTATGTTCTTTAACTATTAGGAATCTCTTATCCTCTTCATATAGCTTCCCTTTCATCATTCATAATTGGGAGTACAATTCTTGATCTTTAGTCATCAGAATAAGTTCTGAAACAAATCAGTAGATACTTTTATTAAGCAATTGTATTTTAAACCATTTCAATGTGTTCTGATGCTAATATAAATGTATAATTTCAGTATCGTCCATTTTTTTTATTCCAGTAACTAATTCAGGTGCTTGCAGGTGAATCAGTTTCAGCTTATATTGTCTGTTTGAAAAATTAACCGGGCCTCTCCTCTGTCAACAAACTGTGTAAGGAAGGCTGACAGAACAGCTGGGGCTTGGCGTCATGACCAAAGACCTAAAGGGCATACTGTTGGCAGCTCGTTCTGAGGATGCTCTTTCTTGGCTGATATCATGAAGCTAGAATAACTTTCTTGCTTGTCTAATCTGAGCATGATGCTAGTTGGAAAGGCAGTGCAACAGAGAAATTTCTCATCCACTTATCAACAGATTTCTTCATCTGCTGTCTATTCCTTTGACAGCAACAAAATCAAAAGATTGTCCATTTCCAGACATGTTATATAGCAGCATTTTCCCCCCTAGGCATTTTAAATTATTCTTTCAAAATATATTGTTTTATGGACCAGCAAATGGCATAATGATTATGTTGCTGAACTCCCATGTAATCAACTGTGATTTAAGTTCCGGACCCGTTGGCTTAAAACTCACTACGGGTGCATGTACGTGCGTGCCCAAAATTCTTAGAATGTTGAAGTGATTGTAACATGGCCATTCTCCCCTAGGTGGTTATTACTCAGTTTCTGTCTCTCTGTCTGTGTCTCTTTGGTGAGTACGCACACCCTATAGCAAAATTGTCTCTCTAAAAGATCATATATACATACATATATATATATATATATATATATATATATATAAAAATTATATATTCACATACATACATATATATATATACATATATATGTGCATATATACATACATATACTTTTGTGATAAGTAGTGGCCCAAAAATATTTTATCTGTGGGAAATAAACTATGTGAAGGAGCAATCAGTACAGTGCATTGTTTAAGAACATGGCAATGGAACCAGACTTCTAGACAAACATCTTAACTTAGCATAGCCTACCTGAAATATGCTCAGAACACTTACTGTAGTTTGGCAAAACCATCTAATAGAAAGTCTTTTTTTTTTTTTTTTTAGAATGATTTTATTTAACTTCAATTACTTTTACTTTATTTTCACTTATTTTAATTTGACCACAGAGGGACAGAGTGAGAGAGAGAAAGTGAGAAAGTAAGCCACTAGGTCTGGGACTCAAATCACAGTTGTCCATGTGGGAGTCCAGAGCCCCTGACCACTGCGTCACCTGCTGGCCCCACAAAGTCTTCTTTATATGTTGAATATTTCATGTAATTTATTGAGCACTCTATTGAAAGTGAAAAACAGAATGGTTATATGAGTACTGAAAGTACTGTTTGTACTAAATGTGTATCATGTTTGCAGTACATTTAAGCTGAAAATCTTTTTTTTTTTTTTTGAGAGTTTTTTTTGCTATAGGGCACGTGCGTTTGCCAGAAAGACAGAGAGAGACAGAGAGACAGAAAGTGAGAAATCATCCCCCAGGGGAGATGGCCACGCCGCAATCCCTTCTCCTCCATTCTCCTCTCGGGATCTTGGGCATGCACGCACACGCGCCCTGGCGTGAGTTTAAGTCACCGGGTCCAGGACTTGAACTGTGGTCGACTACATGGGAGTCCAGCGACATAGCCATTACGCTAACTGCTGGTCCCAAGCTGAAAATCTTAAACGGAACCATTTTAAGCAGGGGACTATCTATAATAGGAGGGGTAATAACCATCATGCCTATTTCATATAATCCTTTCGGGAGTTAAATTTATACTGTGAATGTATATGTGCATACATATATGTGTATATTATATAAAATACGCATATAGCATAAGCACACATTTTTGCACATAATAACCATTATGTTAGCATGTAATAGGAACATGTTGGCTTTATTATTGTTAAGCAATTTAGGAACTCTGAAGTTTAAGTTAAATGTGTAGTAATAAAAATAAGTAGATTCAAGAAATGGTTCTAGGAATCTTTCTATTTTAAATTGGTGAATTTCATTATTTTTATTCATTTTCATATTTTTATGTCTTAATCCTCTTTGGAGTACTGTAACAGTTTATTGTTATTTATATATTTGATAATTTAAAGGTCAGGAATCATCGTATCCACAGTATGAAAGATTAGTCTAGTAGTCCCTTTTTCTTTCTTTCATCTTGTGCTTATGTGAACAGGATAGTCAACATGTTGCCCTACACCTTTTAAGCCCTATTTTTATCATTAAAAATATTGCATTTTTCTGTATCTATTTATTATCTTTTTCTGTACCAATGTCATAGTATTTTAACTTTAATAGCTTAATAATATATTTTGATATATTGAGTCATTCCTTTATACTTGTTTTTTACTATTTCCTTGGTTAACCTCAAATATTTTTCTTGTCCCTATGACTTAGGAAATGAGATTTTCATGCTTCCTACCCAAATATATGCTGGGATTTTAATTACATTGTATTGTTCTTGCAATGAGATCATGTGGTAGAAAGCATGACTTATTTTTAAAAAGAAATTCTCTGTAGGACACTTTGACTATTTCAGACTTCTCAGATAGGAAGATGGTTTTATTATAACCATGTTTTGTTTAATTCCACAGGCCATTTTTATTGTAAAGTGAGAATCTTTTAATTTTTTAAAAAAATAATTTAAACTGGTATGTGCCAGCAAGTGTAGTGGTGGTTAAGTCATTAGATTCCACATGGCCTACTTCATGGTTCAAGTCCTGGACCTGGCAGCTGGAAAATTACACTGGTCGCTTGTGTGACCCAAGTCCCCAGAGGTGACTGAGGAGAAGAGATTGTGCCATGGCCATGCCCTCTAAGGGTGATCTCTCACTTTCTCTCTCTCTCTCTCTCTCTCTCTCTCTCTCTCTCTCTCTCTCCAGTGAGCACACATACCCTGTGGCAAAAGTCTAATTTTTTTTTTAAAAAATTGAATTTAATTAAAAAATTAAAAAAGTAAAATCAGATATATATTTAGAAGATGGAAAGATGCTAACCTTTCCTTCTTTTTCAAAAAGAAAGAAAGAAAGAAAGAAAGAAAGAAAGAAAGAAAGAAAGAAAAAAAGAAAAATATGCATCCACCAAAGCAGCTGTACTTTCATGTAATTTTGTATGTTGGGTTTCTGGGTAAGTTTTCATTTGAATAATGGTTTTCATCACAATATATATATATATATTTTTTTTTTTTGAGAGGTTTTTCGCTATAGGGCGCGTGCGCTTGCCAGACAGACAGAGAGAGACATAGAGACAGAAAGCGAGAAATCACCCCCCAGGGGGGATGGTCACGCCGCAATCCCTTCTCCTCCATTCTCCTCTCGGGATCTTGGGCACGCACGCACACGCGCCCGGCGTGAGTTGTAAGCCACCGGGTCCAAGACGCGAACCACGGTCGACTACGTGGGAGTCCAGCGACATAGCCATTACGCTAACTGCTGGTTCCCCATCACAAAATATTTTTGAAAACAATTCTTCAAAACAATTATGTATGCTAACCTTAGCAGCATTAAGGTTATGTACTAGTTTATTTCACTTTAACCTTAGATAGTGTTTGCTTTCTGGATAAAAAAAAATAAGGCAATGTCATTTTTCAATTTTATAACCAGTTATATTCAGTCAGTTGATTACTATATAAATGCATTCTTGACTATAACGGCGGTTGCAGGTTTATTAAAGTTTTTATCTTCATTAATCATCTATGAAGATTCTAAAGATTCTTACCATGATGAAAACTGTGATGAACCTTCGTAACCAATTCTTCAATTTGAAACCATTACATGTGTGGTCCTTTGCAGATATTTTATTTATCTTGGTTTGTACTGTCATATTTTAACCTTATTCAGAATATTAAATGTCTTACAAAAATGGTGAAACATGCAAAAAATAGACATGCTAAATTATTAGATTTATGTCCAATTAATATAGGCAGAATTGGGATCAGCCACTTAATCAGAAATAATCACATATTACATTTATTCTTTTTTTTTGGTGTATAGAACTAAATTTAAATTACTCTTTTCATCCATGATAAATCTGTCTGTACTTGATATGCCTGCAGTATCATATGAGAGAATTTCCAACTAAGACAAAGCTGTTTTCTCTATGAACCTTTTAATAAGATCTGGAAAAATTTTAGGACAAGCGTCTAACATTTTATTAATCAGAAATTCCCTATCAATGTCTACTTTCACAACCTCCCCACACAAGCAAACTTAGTCCCATCCCCAGGTGCTGCACATCTTTATTGAGTTCATGGTCATGTTAGGGAATATTTTCAGCATAACTTGTTTAGAAGGAAGCACTTGCAGTCTTTCTGATGGTTGATTTCATACCTTCAAATTGTTTTGTTCTATGTTTTTACAGGATCAGGAAAGCCTTATATGGGTCAATAGTTTAATATATTCCCAAACTGCTAATTCCTTTTACTCTAAGTACATCAACATTAAACAAAGATTTTTTTAAATGTAATTAAAGTTTTCATAAACACAGAGTCAATTTTGCTTTTCAAACATTTGCTATTCTCTGATAATTCATCTTTTTTTTGGAGAGGTTTTTGCTATAGGGCGCGTGTGCTCACCAGAACAACAGAGAGAGACAGAGAGACAGAAAGTGAGAAATCACACCCCCCCCCCCCCCCCCGCCCCGCTAGCGAGGATGGCCACGCTCCAATCCCTTCTCTTCCATTCTCCTCTTGGGATCTTAGGCACGCGCCCGGCATGAGTTTAAGCCACCAGGTCCAGGACTCGAACTGCAGTTGACTACGTGAGAGTCCAGCAACATGGATAGCCATTACGCTAACTGCTGGTCCTGAGAATTCATCTTTTTAGTTCCATAGACCATGCTTAGAAGAAACCTTTATCATACTTCTAAAAACTTCCTCAAAAATATTAATCAATGTAGCTGATGTAGATCATTTAGCAGAGTTCTTAGCACAATGTAAGTGCTTAATAAATCATAATCATATTTGTGATTGTTGCTAATACAAAATAATGATTTTTTTCTATATAATTAATAATCTAAGTTATTGCTGTCATCACTCCATAGTTGCAGTTAACCCAATTTATAGATGAAATATTCCTGTCTGTGGTATTGAAGTTGGTGTCTGACACAAGCTCAACTTTGGCTAGTGGATTTTGAGTAGATATAATATGGATCTAGATTTTGGTAGTATTGGATCAAGGAGAATTTAGGGTGAAAGCAGTATTCTATGACTCGAACTTAATTATTTTTAATAATACCTGGAGCCAATTCTAATATGTTGTCATAATGTCTCTTTAAAATTTAGACTCCATGATGACTTACACTGAGTGAGGTAGATATACGGGAATTGCCATCATAGAATATTGAAAAAGACTCAGAAAGCTCACAGAGGTCAATTCTAGCATAAATTTATTATTTGAAACTTATTATAAGAGAGTTTCCAAAGGACACTAACTGTAGGAAATACACCAGTCATGTGGGCATGGGCATTTTTTTAGAAGCTTTAGGGAGACTGTTCTCTATGGACCAGGGTTGTAGTGGGAGATGCTGCCATGGAACTAGAATTTCTAAAATAACCAAGATGATAGGATTCTGAAATTGCAGAAGCTAGTTAGTAACACTTTGCCTACAGATTCAATATAGATATAAATAGTGTAATGAGTCGCAAGGCTAGGATGGGAATCAGAGTGCTTTTCCACTCAGGACTTTGTGATGATGGCTCATGGGATATGGTGTCTTTAGGGGTGAAATGCAGGAGTCGCTGACGAGAGTGGTATTTGACTCATATGTACAGATAGAAATGACTCCTTGAGAAGGCTGACACTGTCCACCATAATGGAACATCATGATCACTCATCCTGTCTCCAAATCTGAACTAGTTCCTGGAGCCAACACTCATTGGTTAAAGAGGAGACCAGGTTTCCTTGAGGATAGGCCTAGAAATATCAACAAACAATATCACACAAAGAAATACTAATCCTTTTTCAAAGAGATTTATGGTCATTCCTCTTGTAATGTGCACTAGAAAAAGAAACCCCATGGCCTTTTGAGGGTATTGAAAATTAGAGTCTGAACTAGCACTGACATCAGTGGACTTGTAATGCTAACACAGGGTGAGAGATTTGGAAAGGCAAGTGATAAATTAAGTACTGGCCCAGATAGTGAGTCCATGGTTATTTACATTAGAATCCCAAGTGCATCACTGGGATGGACATACTTATCCTGTGGCAGGATTGGTTATGTGACTTTTGAAATAAGTCAGAATCATTTTGGTAGGAAAGACCCAATGAAATCATATGAAAGTGTCTTTCCCTAGCCAATATACTAAATCATCAGTAATACTGCATCCCAGAAAAAAATTTCAGAAATCATGTACTTCTATCGAAGATCTGACAATGAGGAGAGATAGTCTTCATTATGTACCTGGTTATTTTACATGTAAGATACCTAAAATCAGGTGGATTATGATATATGATGACAGGCTGCAGTAAACAACCAAACCAGCACAGCTTTGGGCCAGATGTGGTATCGTCCCTGGAACAAATCTGGATATCTCTGGTGCTACCTGGTATACAGTTAGTCCTCTGATAAACACATCCTTTCAATCTTCATCAAGAAAGATAATTTTAAAGTTTGTTTTTATGTGGGATAGACAGTAATGCACATCTGCAGCTCTGCCCTAACTCCCACTCTATAACATTGTAATACATAGGGAACTTGGTAATTAATAGACTATGTATTAGTCCAGTATGTTGACTACATCATGGCATTTTGAACTTATAAATAGGAAGTAGTATGTCCCCTGGATTGCATGATATCTAAGTATTGTGCATGCCAGAGGGTGATGACAGTCATTGCTACTCACAAGCCCTACAGCTAAAGATTAGGTCCAGCATAACGTAGGCCTCTTTGGATTTTGGGGGCTGTATATATTGCATCTGAATTACTGTTCTAACACTTTATCAGTTGTTTTAAAAAGCTGTCAGTTTTGGAGCCAGCAGGTGTTGTAGTGTTAAGGTACTGGGCTCCCACGTGCTCAACCATGGTTCCAGTCCTGGACCCAGTGCTTGAAACTCACATCGGGCACATGTGTGTACATGCCCAAAATCTCAAGAGGAGAATGGAAGAGAAGGGATTGTGGCATGGCTACCTTCATGGGGGATGATTTCTTGCTTTCTGTCTTCCTATCTCTCTGTTGAATGCATGTGCCCTATAACAAATATCTCTTTATTTAAAAAAAGAAAAAAAAAGCTGTTAGTTTCAGGTAGGGCTCAGAATGAGAAAAGTTCTGCACCAAGTTCAAACTTTAGTGTAAATTTCCTTGCTGCTCAGGCAATATGGTTTAGCAGATTTTATTTTGGGTAGGAATGTTGTGCTGGGCCCAGCATGTGCCATGGTGGTTAAGGTGCAGGGTCCCACATAGCCTACTCCACAGTTTGAATCCTAGCCCCAGTGGCTTGATTACAAGTCGGGCACAGGTGTGTGTGTGTGCCCAAAGTTCTGAGAGGAGAACCAAGGCAAAGAGATTACACTGTGGCCATCCTCCCTAGGGGGTGATTTCTCACTTTACTCCTCTCTTTTTCTCTCTCCGATGAATGCACGTGCCCTATAGAAATAAAAAGAGAGGGACTAGCAGATGATGTAATGGGACATTGCTGGACTCCCACGTAGTTGATCACAGTCCTAGTCCCGGACCCAGAGCTTAACACTCACGCCGAGCGTATGTGCGTGCTTACTGAAAATCCCAAGAGGAGCATGGAGAAGGGGTTGCAGCATGGCCATCTCCCCTGGAAGGGTGATTTCTGTCTCTCTGTTTCTCTGGCGAGTGCACATACCCTATAACAAAAATCTCTTTTAAAAAATAAAAAAAAAAAAGAAACAAAAAGAAAACAAAAGGATGTTGGACTGATTCTTTGCTAACTCCTAAGATGGGGGTCACATCAGAGAAATTCAGATTTTGGAAATAGACTCAACTTTCTACATCAGAGTATTAATTGCAATTTGAAAAGCAGCTCTTTATCAATAAATGCTCCCTTCTTTATCCCTCAGTCTGACAATTCTGGGGCTTCTAGAGGGACCCAGTGTAATGGAGCCCTATTCATGCTGAACAATAACCAGCAGGGAACACTCTCTTGTATTGACTTTACCTCCTTCCCTGTGTCACTGTTTCTAATCCCTTAATCTCTTTTCCCAGATTAGAGCAAAAATAAACTACCTATTTATATGCTCTTGTCTTAGACTTCTTTTTCTGAGCAATCCCAGAATAAGAGTACCCATCTCTTTTACTCAAATCTGTTGAGGAATATGCCTAGACAGCTGACCCTAGTGCCCTTTTCCTTGCTGCTAACCTTGTATTGCTAAATTTTGACTGAGAATTGCCACATTTCTGAACCAGCCAGTGGCATGGTGTTTAAGGTGGCTGAATCCCACATGGCCAATTGTGTGGTCCAAGTGTCAGACTGGAAACTTGAACAACAAACCAAGTACCTGTATGTGTATACCCAAATGGGAGAAATGGAGGAGATGGGATTGGAGCATTACCATGTTCCATGGGATTTTTTTCCCTCACATTCTCTTTCTCTCTCTGTTGAGCACATATGTTCTCTGGAAATAAATAATAGGAAAAAAATTTGTACTTCTTGCAGATTTGTAAGAGAAAATTATAAGTTATTTGCCAAGATATGACAATCAAATTTCACTTTTATTTCTTAAGATTTTTCTGTAACATCATTAGTATGGATATGTGACTTAAACTACTTGGTGTACAAAATGCTGTGTGCTGTGTAGCTATACAAAATGCTGTGTGCTGTGCGGCTTATAAACAACAGAAATATATTTCTCACTGTTTGTGAGGCTGAGAAGACGAAGATCAAACAAGTCACCTTGGATTACATGTCTGGCGATAGCCTATCTGCTTATAGTCAGCCTTCTCACTGTAATGGAATATGGAGGAAGGGGTGGACAACTTTCTGGAGTCTCTTACCATGAGGGTTCTGCCCTCATGATCTAATCACCTCCCAAAGACTCTAACTGGGAAATATCTTGGGGGTTAGGATATTGACATACTAACATTTTTTGGGGGCAGAAGCATTCAGGGCATAAAAGTATGGATCATATTTTCCTAATTTATGTCTTTTACCTGAATTAAACTTAAGCATTAAACATTTGAAAGTTGATGCACAAAGAATTTTGTGTCATGAAAATTTATGATATATATAGAATGGTGGTTTTTTTTTTTTTTTTTGGTTATGACAACTTTGCTTCTCACATTCTCGTATGGTCAACATGGGATCTTTTGGGAGATCAGAAAGTGAACCCCAGAACAGAATAAACATAATTAAGCATACACATTGTTTTGAAGTTTAAAATTAGATGTTTCATTTTGAAACCTATATATATAATGAAAAGTGTTATAGGTAGGAGGGATAAGATCATAACATTATTTTATACAATAGATTGACATTACTATTTCAAGATTATCAAGGCTTTTCAAGATAAAAGAAATTTAATACTGCCTATTAATATATTGAGAATCTGTTGATTGAATTATTCATACTTACAAATATGTCATTTTAAGGTAAGCAGTTCAATTTCTTTAACATAGACTTTTGAGCAGTTGCTTGGGCACTGATGAACTGGGTTTTGTATTTTTATTATTAGAAAACTACTTTTATTGATTTAATTCAGAAATGTGTTATTTAACTGCAGAAATCATTAAATGGTAGATATCCCACAATATAGCTTTTCCTATCATATTTTTAGCTTCATGTAGTAGTTATTGATCTGTTAATAACATCTAAATATGCTAACATGACCTAAGGTGAAATTGTTTTATGACTGAATGATAATCTAATTAATTTATGCATTTATATGAGTCCATTATATATGTATTATATAATTTTTTAAATGTTTTAAATATGTGCATATATATATATATATATATATATGTATACACACACACACACACACACACACACACATACATGTACATATAGGATCCAAAAAGTGTGAGTCATTTGGGCACATTCAAGATGTTGTAAATGATCATTTATAGTATTTGTACCCCAAGTATTTCTAAAAGGTAGGATGAACACAAATATAGTAGCAATCTACTTGCAGTTCTATTGCAACAGATTTATCTTTTTCACTTATGGTTGTCTCATTAAATATGTCAGTTAAGACAATTAGATTTACTTGAGTTTTTAAATCTCTAATGTAATTGACCACTCTTTAGAGTGACCTTAAAATATAGATGTTAGAAATTTAAATTTAATAGTTTGACTTAAAATACTACCTATTTACCTCTATGCTAAAACATATACTGTCAATGGTCATTAATAGTCTATTTCAGTGCTTGTTGTAACATGATGCATTTATTCTAAATTAGGCTAATAACAGCCTTTTCCTGAAATGCTCAGAGATGCTTCAAAGAAAATCAATATGGAATAAAAATCTTTCTATGATATGAAAAAGTTAACTTAAGCTACATAAGGTAAATATTAGGAAGTATTAGGTTTTTGGGAAAGACATGATGTATTTTTCTGTTTTTCTACGTAAAAATGCGTCATGTCTTTCTTGACAACCCAATATGTATAAAATGTATTTCTATAACTGCAAAATGAGAAAACAGTTATTAAAAGGACTCAATCAATTCTTTTTAAAATAATTGTTCACTTTTTATTTTTTTATTTTCTTTTAATGCTAAGGTCTTAACAAAAACTAAAAATAACATTTTTTTTTTCCTGGCAGTTTTATCTTTTTCTATCAGCAAACATTGATTTCTTCCTTTTTCTGCTTCTTGTGGTACATGAGAAAACATGATTCCATACAACCTGACCCCTTCTTGTTTACTTACTTGCCTTTGGCAGAAATCATTAAACGATGTTGGGTAAGCTTGAGCATAACAAAATCCCAAGTTAATTAGTGCCTTCTCTGTTAGGTGTCATAAGAATTCTGTATTTTTTAAGATTAGCTGCAGTATGGTAGCAAATCTAAGTAATCTTTGGCATTGACACCCTGTATAATCAAGGATACTGACCATTTTGGATGACTTCTCACAGCATCTTCAAGAAAATTGACTAAAGAAAGTAACTCTTACCAAAAATTTTGGAAAGAGTTTTCTGAAATAGCACAAAAGCATTATGTGTGTCGCTAGATAGAATGAATGTAAATACACTCTATATGATATGTAAATTTTATAACATCTATCTTCCAATATTAGCCTAACCAGTTCTCTACTTAGAAAATGTGTGTTAGTACCTGAATTGTACTTACATTGTATGAAGAGGTCTTCAAAAATTTCACAGAACTTGCATTTTATGACAAAAGTATGTATGCATTTCAGAAAATTTTTGCACCAAAATAAATTTCTCCCCTCAAATCTTATGATTTATCTGAAATAGTAGTGGTTTGTAGCTGTCGTTCTAGTGTACTTAATATCATTCTCACTGTGTCTGCCAAAATTTCCTGCTCAGGAGGATAAAATTTATGGGACCCTAAACTTGAAAGCCTCACACATACAGGATCTCGATTATTTATTGTATGAGTGAATGTAATGGACATTATCCGTTTAAGCTAATTGTTCAGTACTTTAGTTAATTCTGTTGCTTTTTGGAAATACTGAATTCTATTTGCCTCTACCTATGCCATTTACGTCTAAGAATGAGGTATTTAAGAAAACCTTTGATTCACTCGTGTGTGTGTGTGTGTGTGTGTGTGTGTGTGTGAGGCATCGTTGGGAGCCTACATCTCAAAGCCTATACGACTGCATTAAATGCCCCCTCGGTGGCCTAGAAGATTTAATGTGTCTTCTTGTTTTACCACCCAGAAAGAACTTGAAGATATCTGGGAAATGGAACTCAATAATATTAAGCTATTAAAACCCTTCAGTCAAAGAAAATTCTAACTTTAAACCCTCCATGTCACTTTTGACAATAACATGCATTTTAAAGAACAGATTTAACTGTGAAACATCGGGATCTCAAGTGACTAGAGCATATTCACAAAGTATAAGACAAAATCCTGGAAATTCATTGCTTGGAAATCGTTGCTTACAAAAGACTGTAGGTCATAATCCTGTATCTAAATAATATAGAAACAATGGAAGCCTAGTTTTTGTCAGAAAAGGGGAAAAAAGTCAATAGCAAAAGTAGAACAACTATAAAACATGTGTACTAAGGCATGTTCAACCTCCTATTGATAACTAGAAATAGTTAACTCTGCTAGAAGCCTTTGAGGGGACATAGCCTCTGTTGTATATATGGCACAAACTAGAAAGCCCTCAGGTAGGTAGCTCCTTCATAAGAACAGGAATATGGATGCATAAAATAAAATAGGATGAGTGATCCACAGATTATATAGTCCATGAAATTTATATATATATATATATATATATATATATATATATATGTTCGTCACATATATATTGTCTCATACATGTGTGTGTGTGTGTGTGTATATATATATATATATATATATATATATATATATATATATATATAGTCACATATTCCACTTGGAGATCAAAAGATTTAATGTGGCCAATATGTCAGTTTACACATTTAGTAAATGTTTCCAATATTGTGATGACGTCTTACAACATCATGCTTTACAGTATGAACATTGCTTAAGCATTCTAAACTAGGTCTTTAGAGATATGCTGTGTTCAGTAATTAAAGTGAAAACTTCATTTAATCTGCTGTTAGATACACATGTAAATGAAGTCTTCAGCTTCCCTCACAATCATTTATCTACTTGAGATTTTGATTTCCTTGCTGTCCTTGGACAGTGACTCCTTTAAGTGATTGTCCAGTCTAACTGACTAAAAAGCAAAAAAAAAGAAAACAGTTCAAAATTGTCATTGCTTGGGACCAGCAGTTAGCATAATGGCTATGTCGCTGGACTCCCACGTAGTTGACCGCAGTTCACGTCCCGGACCCAGTGGCTTAAAACCCATGCCGGGCGTGTGTGCATGTGTGCCCAAGATCCCGAGAGGAGAATGGAGGAGAAGGGGTTGTGGCATGGGGGGTGATTTCTCGCTTTCTGTCTCTCTGTCTCTCTCTGTTTGGCGAGCGCACACGCCCTATAGTAAAAACCTCTAAAAAAATGCCATTGGCTTATATAATTTTATTATTAATCTGTGTGTATGTCAATGTTGCATGCTTAATTCTTCTTAAATGAGTGATTGCAGTTACTAGGGGGTTCTTATGTCATGCAGTAGCCAGGGTTGAACAAGGACAATAGGAACTATTCTAATTGCTTAAAATTCTGAAGGTACTTAATGTAGAGAATGATCTATTCTGGGTATAGAGAAATGTAGTAAGAGGGGGGAGTACCTGGCTTTTCCTTTTATTCTGTCATTTAGTCATGCCAGTGCCTGTCATTTATCGAAACCAGTGAGAGACACATTCCTTGGGTTTAGCACCTTCCTGTGATGCACAGCAGAGCAGTGGAAGCTTTATTATTTATTTTTTTATTTTTGGAGAGGTTTTTCTATAGGCCACATGTGATCGCCAGAAAGACAGAGAGAGGCAGAGAGACAGAAAGTGAGAAATCACCCCTGATGGGGGATGGCCATTCCACAATCCCTTCTCCATTCTCTTGAGATTTTGGGCATGCACGCACATGCATCTGGCATGAGTTTAAACCACTGGGCCCAGGACTCGAACCACAGTCGACTACATGGGAGTCCAGCAACATGGCCATTATATCAACTGCTGGTCCCAATCAGTGGAAATTTAAGAAGATAGATTTGTGTACAAACTGTGCCACAACCCACCCTCAGAACCTATTTGACAAGTATCACCTGAGGAATGTTGGCCCGTTTTTCAGGTGGTTATTCAGATGGATATTTTCTTTGTTAAGGTCACTCTAGGTTCTAATACTCATTTTACAGGTTTGTAAACTTGGTTGTGTTAGTATAATGAAACCAGATTAGAGATGGTTTTGTATTTTCTGAACTCATAAAGGCTCATACATATAAAAAATTTAAAAATCACATTAGGTATTTATAATGAGAAATGCAATGTGGCAGATTGTTCAACTTGTAAATCTGTGTAGGTAAATTACAAATAAAGCTAAATTATAATCGAAATGCCAGTTTTTAACTTTTCAATGCCAGATGGGACATTGCTCTTATCTAATAGGATCGCTCTCCCAGTAGGCAAGCCAAGCAGGCAGTCAATTAGAAATCAGCCTGATGAGCAAGGACTTTCAACCAAGGTACTTGAAGGCCATTGCAGCTGTTCTGAGGTGGCAAGCCACAAGGCTTGAAGCCAATAGTGAAGATTTCCTCTCTCTTGGACAGTTCTCAGATGGGTACTACTTGCCAATTTGTTTCTCCTAGAAACTTATTTTTAGCATTCCCAAGCTGACCAATTTCTGTTTCGATTGGCATATTTTTTCTTTAGTTATATTAGTATTAATACATTCAGTCACTTTATAGTCAAGTCCCAGAGATGTGTTAACAATTTGGCTTCATTATGCTGACTTTGCATATCTCTGTTCTGAATTATATTTATTTATAACTACTCTCTCAGGACAGACTTATTTTCTCTATATTTCTAATTTCTCTAGGATGAATGTACCTTTTTTTTTTTTTTTTTTTTTTTTTTTTTTTAATAGAGAGAGATTTTTACTATAGGGCTCATGGGCTTGTTTGAGAAACAGAAAGAGATAAAGAGACAGAAAAAGAGCAATCATCCCCCAGGGCAAATGGCCATGTCGCAATCTCTTTTCCTCCATTCTCCTGTCAGGATTTTGGGCACACACGCACACGTGCCTGATGTGGGTTTTAAGCCACCAAGTCTGGGACTTGAACTGTGGCCAAGAATGTGGGAGTCCAGCAATGTAACCATTATGCAATCTTCTGGTCCCTGTACACTATATTTTATTAAAAAGGTAAAACCCTGATGAAACTTTGATTATATTTTATCTTTCCCTCTGCATTTCACAAGTAATAAAGACTGAGACTAGAAAGTCAGTGACGGGCCAAGGCCAATTGTTGGGAACAGAGACTAAATCACTTCATGGCTGCCAGGCTTCTGACTTCACCCACCAGCCACTCTGTGTTTTCAAATGTTTATACTCATTCTGTTCCTTTTTTAGGACTTACACATCTATCAGCCTTGTAGACCAGAAATTAATCTTTCTTAATTTGGTCAGATTTTATTGTAAACCATCTGAATCACAGTCCATGAAACTATCTGCAGATTAGTTCTGCTCTCTTACTATTTCTTTATTAAAATTATTGTAAAAAAAAAAAGGGTAGCTGATGGTTGAAATTATACCACGGGACTATTTACATGGTAGCTTTTGTAACTTGCATCAAAAGCAACAAAGTAGTACTCATATAATATTTATTCCTGACTTCATTGTTGATGCTTGGAGAATATATATGTATAAAGTTATGTTCTAGAGGACATGAAAAACAAATACACAAAAAGTTTACCTTATCAAAAACATTAAAAGGTTAAATTCTGTTACATTAAAAAGCAAAACAAATTAAAAAACAGTTGAGTATAGCACCTTATCAGATGCCAGCAATCATGCTATCTCATCCCAAATTCCATTTTATTTTTCTTTTTCGAAAATAGAGGTCTGGGACCAGCAGATGGCATAATTGGTATGTTACTGGACTCCCATGTAGTCGACCGTGGTTTGAGTCCCAGACCTGGTGGCTTAAACTCACGCCAGGCGCACGTGCGTGTGTGCCCAAGATTTTGAGAGGAGAATGGAGGAGAAGGGATTGTGGCATGGTCATCCCCCCTGGGGGGTGATTTCTTGCTTTCTGTCTCTCTGTCTCTCTCTGTCTTTCTGGCGAGCACATGCGCCCTATAGCAAAAACCTCTCAAAAAAAAAAAAAAAAAAAAAAAAAAAAGAGGACTGATTTAAATTTTATTTACTTTGCTTGGATCTTTGCCCGTATCTACTAACTTCTTACCCCCTCCCTCAATAGAGCTTTCTCTTTTTCACTTTTACTGTCTCTCCCTAAACCACACATGCTCTTCTTTCCTTTGTTACCACAAACTGTACATGTAAAAAATCTTCAAGGGCTCTACCTACTGGTTAAGATCACTGGATTCTCTTATGGTTGGACACAATTCAAATCCTGGACCTAGTGGCTCAAAAATCATGCTCAGCATGTGTACGTGTGTGCCCAAGGTCCCAGGAGGAGAATGGAGAAGGGATTGTGCCATGGCCATCCCACCCTGTGGGGTAATTTCTTACTCTCCCTCTCCCTCTCCCTCTCCCTCTCCCTCTCCCTCTCACTGTCTCTGTCTCTTGCTCGCTTTTGCTCGCTCTCTCTCTCTCTCTCTCTCTCTCTCTCTCTCTCCAGTGAGCACACATGCTCTAAGGCAAAAATCTCTTAAAAAAAAAAAAGAACTTTAATATTTACCCACAACTAATAGCCATAAGCAAAATAATGGAATAAAGACCTCTGGTGTGTCATCATTTTAACACTGAAAGGATTTTTAAGTATACATTTGAACAATAGATGTTTTCCTTGGTTTTTCATTCTTAATATTCACATGTATTTTACATAAAAGGAAAATTGATGACAGCATGTATGGGAAAGAATATGTTTGAGTTTTAGGTTCATCTGTCTGTGAATATTTAGCTGATAATTACTTGTTCTTCAGGTCAACTGTTTATTTAGTATAAATCTTTGGAAAGTCATTTGAACCTAGAAGCATCTACATTAAAGTCAAAATATTTATACCTCTGAGTATATAATGACACCAGCCCACTGAAACAAAACAATAACATCAACAAAACAATATAAAACAATCACATAAACAAAAATGTAAAGGCCACATTAAAAATTTACTTAGGCATGTGCTTAGTTTTCTGAATAGTGATGATAAAGAAATAAAGTCCAACACTTGCCAGGCTTTTCTATACAAACTATTATATATTTCAATGTAAGCAAATACTCATCAATGGAAATGTCATCTTTAAAGGTGAATTTCAGCTAATACCTGCTGAAGAAATTACAGAGTTTAAAAATCAGCCTTTTGTATGCTCTGACAACAAATGGATGTAGACAGTGACCATCACTAACTGCTACAATCATTAGGTGAAATATATTGAGGAAATTTAAAATGTACGAATCGGTATGACAATACTAAGACCCTCAGATCAGTCCTCACCTAATTAAGAATGGTAGAGCCGGATTATATGTCTTCTCATAAGCAAGCATGGAGCATCACAGTGTCATCCATGAATTATTCATGCTCTGTTCTCAAATGAGTTTTTTAAATGAATGTAGCTATAATAAACCTTTAAGAACTAACCAGTAGACAGGTTTACTAAATGTCACCAGTGTGAAATCTCTGTGGGTGTGTGCGCAGTGTGCTCAGGGAGGTCTGGGATGTGAACCCAGGACCTTTCCTATGTGGATCTAGTTGTTATACCGGTAGGAAAATCCACAGGACAAATGACTTAGTAAATGACATAGGGTATGGGGAGAGGGAGAAATTTCATTCTAGATTATGGTACTCAAGAGTCATACCATCCATACGCAATGTGTAGGTCTTTTCCAGATTCGGATTCAAAGTAGAATTCTTAAAAAGATGTTTGAGACAGCAGAAAAAACATTGAACACAATCTGGCTATTTATTAAGAATATATCTTTTAATATTACAAGGTATAAAACTTGATATTATAGTGATGGTGTTTTTAAATGTACTTACTTGTTAGAGATACATATTGAATTATTTACAGAGGATATGATATAATGTCTAGTATTTACTTAAGGCACTTCAAGAAAACAAAAACAAATTATTTTTTCAAAGGTGAAAGGAAGAATAGGTGAACTTTGGATAGAAAACTATTATTTATTGAAGCTCTATGATGAGTATATATGAGTTCATCAAAACATTCTTTTTATTTTTGTGTAGGTTTACAATTTTCCAGGATACTATGATAAACATTAAAAAGCAATATTGGTTTGGTTCTAACCTCCAGATGAACAGATGATTGAGTCTCTAGTGCTATTTTACAGAGACCGGCAACTGGAGTTTCAGTTTCGTCTAGAAAGTGAACAAAATTAAACATCATCTGGGCCTGCCCATGGTGTGCTGGATGAGGCAGCTTGATCCCACATAGCTAACTGTGAAGTTCAATTCCCAGGCCTGTGACTTGAAAAACACGGCAAACTCATGTGTGAGCATGCCCTGAATTCTGAAAGGAGGAAGAGATGGTGCAGGACAATTCCTCATGAGGGTTACTTTTTCACTTTCTGTCTCTCTCTCTCTCTCTCATTCTCTCTCTCCAGTAAATATACATGCCCCCTGCTAAAAAAAAACAAATAAATAAATAAAAATAGATAGATAGATAGATAGATAGATAGATAGATAGATAGATAGATAAATCTAGAGCATACTTTTTTTTTTTTGAGAGGTTTTTGCTATAGGGCGAGTGTGCTCGCCAGACAGACACAGAGAGAAAAATCACCCCCCAGTGGGGATGGTCACGCCGCAATCCCTTCTCCTCCATTCTCCTCTCGGGATTTTGGGCACGTGTGCACATGCACCTGGCGTGAGTTTTAAGCCACTGGGTCCGGGACGTGAGCCACAGTCGACTACATGGGAGTCCAGTGACATAGCCATTATGCTAACTGCTGGTCCCCCCTTTTTTTTTTTTTGAGAGGTTTTGCCAGAGAGCACATGTGCTCACCGGGGAGGGAGGGGAAAGAGAGAGAGAGAGAGAGAGAGAGAGAGAGAGAGAGAGAGAGAATGAATGAGAGGGAAAGGAGAAATTATCCCCCAGGAGGGGTGGCCATACCAAAGTCCCTTCTCTACGTTCTCCTCCTGGGATCTTGGGCAAGCATGCACACATACCCAGCATATACTGAACTCAAATTGCAGTCAATCATGTAGGAATCCAGTGACAAAACCACTATGCCACCTGCTGGCTCCATACCTTAAAAAAAAAAAAAAAAAAAAGTTCGTTTACTCTTTTCCAAGTGAGAGAGAGAAAAATAGGGATAGGTGCGCCCTCCAAGGGTCTTCACACTGTGATCCACCCCAGTCTGATACAACTGGATAACAGGATTGTGTGAACTCAGTAAAACACCTATAAAAGTTCAACCTTGAACATTGTGACTTCCCTATTATATTCACTATAAAACAGAGTATACAATATTTACTGCATATACACAAGAATTAACTTGCTTTTTTGTTTTGGTAACCAGATAGGTGAATGTCTGAAAATATCTTCAGAAACAGTAGGACTTTGTATTTAGATTAATTATTCTCTAGTACTTTTTATTATGAGTAATTAAATATCAGGATCAGTTGTTTGGTAAAGTCATATCTAGGGGCGGCAAAAAACGTATCATCTGAATTTGCAAAGAAAGAAGAGTGTGTGTGTGTGTGTGTGTGTGTGCGCGCGCGCGCGCGCGCGCGCGTTCTAAAGGGATTCAGGAGTTGGGACATGATAAAGGAGATGGAAGTACTAGAGGAAAATATTTAATCCTCTTTAATTTTTTTTTTTTTATTTTAGTGATGGGAGAAACTTTTAGGGCTAAAATAAAACCCTAAAGGCATACATAAAAGACTAGTATGTGTGATTGCATTTAAAAAATACAAAAGAGGAAAATCTAGGAACAATCTTAAATTAATTGCAAATGTAAAACTGGGAAAGAACATAGATACTATTTACAATGAATATCCAAGATAAAGACATGTTTTCGTTAGAAGAAAAACACAGCATATTGTGAGAAAAAGTACAATTCAAGAGAAACATGGTCACTGAATAGCTAGGGGGAAAAAAACCCAAAAATATCTCTTAGAAAAAAATTAGCTTAGTTAGACTCTTATTGATAAGTTTGATGAAAATTGATAATGGAGACCTTTTAAAAACATGTGAAATTGGCAAGATAAAAAAGTAATTCCTGTTACATTCTATCAGTATGTATATGAGGGAATGCATAATCTCATATATTGCTGGTGGCAGTATACATTGCTGAATTTGTTTTCAGAAGAATAATGTACCTAGGTTATGTCCTTTCAACATAGCGCCCTTCAGACATATGTATGTCCGTGGTGGATATTACATAACATCACAGGTTTTCAGTGTGACATTGTTATTCTAGCAAATAGATGAAAACAATCTGTCAAATATTAGGGAATGGAATAAATAAATGTATTTTTTTGAGAGGTTTTTGCTATAGGGCACGTGTGCTCACCAGACAGAGAGAGATAGAGAGACAGAAAACGAGAAATCACCCCCCCGGGGGGATGGCTACGCCACAATCCCTTTTCCTCCGTTCTCCTCTCGGGATCTTGGGCACGCACGCACACGCACCCGGCGTGAGTTTAAGCCACCGGGTCCGGGACGCGAACCGCGGTCGGCTAAGTGGGAGTCCAGTGACATAGCCATTATGCTAACTGCTGGTCCCAATAAATGCATTTTAAAATGGAATTCTATGCGATTATTGGGGCCGGCAGGTGGCATGGTGGATAAGGGCACTGGACTCCCACATGGCCGACCACGGTTTCAGTCTTGGACCTGGTGGCTTGCTTTCTCACTTTCTCTCTCTCTCACTCACTCACTCTCGTTCTGTCTCTCTCTGGTCAAATAAATAAATAAAGTTAAATAAAAAAATAATTCTTAAAAAATGGAATACTGTACAATTATCAAAAAGAATAAGGCCTTCCGTATACTCTGATGTCAAACTGTCCCCAAGATATATTCTTAAATTACAGGGGAGGAGGGAATGATAAGGCAGGTGCAGAAACAGTGCTGGCATTTGTGTGAAAAATTCACGGAATATCCCTGAAAGAACACATGAAAAGCTAATAGTGTGTACTACTTTAGGTAGGAAAGCTGGGGGGACAGCAATAGGTGAGGAAAAGACATAGTTTACTGCATACATTCCGTAACTTAAATTAAAAACTAAATAGTATTCCCAAAGGAATGGTGAGGACTAGAAATCAAAATCTCATTCTAGTCCAACCTCCTTCGGTAATTCCCAGTATTTAATCCAGGCCTTTAGGAGACTGGATCATAATTTTGGACCCCTTTTGAAATCTCCCTGCGGATCCTGGATGCCCGCCAAATCTGAGTCAGTGATTGGATTAGTGTCGGTCTGTGGTGGACCTCTAGGGGGCAGTGTTTCCAAAAGCCACAACCAGCTTCACCATCTCAGTTCTGGCCGTTAAAATAGTCTCCAAAAGTAACACTTTGAAAATTACTCTCGTTATTATTCTACTTATTAAACTTGATTGTTTTTGCAGCAACTTTGTTGGGTTTATGTGTTCATTCTCTGAGCCATGAAGATTTTAAACACCACAGTCCCCCCCCCCCCCCCCCCCACTTCATTCTTCCTTTTTGCTGTTACTTGGGCTTTCTCTCCCTCTTCTTTTCCCCTCTGCTAGCCACTTGCTGGAATCCTTGTGACTGTCCTTTGTGTCTTCTTCACTATACTTCTGAGCCAGTCTTAGAAAAATTCTGCTCACTTCATCAAATGGCAACACCATAAATACTGTTGCTTACTTAGAATGAGGTTCCTAGTTATCAACATTTCTAAGAGACAGGAAGGGGTGTGTGCAGGATTGTCAGTACATTCAAGGCTAAGTTCTATTACCAAGACGTTCAAGAGTAGTGCATCAACAAATTTGCCTTCCTGAGCTTATTATAATTCACCCTGGTTCATTCCCCTCCCAATGTGTTTTTTACTCTTCTCATTTTGGTTGGAGAAACTTTAAATTTCTAGCCGATTAGGTCCAAGTGATCTATGTACCTTTTTCCAGTTGCTACATTCAATTTCTAATTAATATTAACCCTATTATATGATCATAATTTCCATCTGCAATACAAAGATTTCTTCTCCGAAATCCCTCTATGGTCAATATGGCCCAATCAAAGGCAATAGGAATTAGGCAGGGGGTATACGTGTTTAATATTTGTTAATTAATTTAATGATTCATAATTGTTCATCCAACACATATTTATGGAGCATCTACTTCTGCAGCGCTGGTCAAAACTAGAGGATAAAGATGAACTAAATCTGCAAGTTATTATTTTTAAGTCTGGCTCCCTTGAAAAATATAAATCCATTTTATTCATCTTTTATCCTCAATGCATCTATTTTTCATTGTTTTTTTCCTGTTAGAGTGCCTTAGATTTTGTTTCCTGGAGGCAGTTTTTTTTTTTTTTTTTTTTTTTTTTTTTTAATAGAATGTTGCTATTGGGCATCATGTTTGCTCACTGGAGAGACAGACAGAGAAGAAGAGAGACAGGGAGAAATCATCCCCCCAGCCCCCTCCTACCCCTGGGGTTACGGCCACACAGCAATCCTTTTTCCACTCTCTTCATTGGATCCTGGGCACGCACACACACTTGCCCAGCGTTAGTTTTAAGCCACTGGGTCTAGGACTTAAGCTGCAGTTGACTACGTGGGAATCCAGCGATGTAACCATTACACCATCTGCTGGTTCCTGGAAACAGATTTTGAAATGAGAGAAGGGGTGCGCTGGTAAAGGAGTGGGGAAACCAGGGTAGAGCAGACAAGGAAACAAAACAAGGACGTGCTCTCAGTGAAACACTCTTAGTGAATGGCTTCAGCCTGATTCTTCAGGGGAGTTTTGCTGTAGAAGTGAAGCCTCAGAGTTTTTCTGTCCCCTGGTTTTCAGTCTACCATGCTCAGTCACAGTTCACTCCTGCCCCTGGGGAAGAGAATGCCCAAACTAGCAAGGGCAGGGTGATAGTACTTTAGTCTTGGAGCTTCAACCTGTGCCTGACATGCTGTGACCTAGACCTGCTCAATATACACTCATATTTGTTAGATAAATGAATGGAAAATAGACCTGATAAAGAATATGAAGAAGTGTAGACTTCAGGCATAAGAAGATGAGAAGCATGATGAAAGTTGTAAAAGTAGTAAAAATCAATTTCTGTAGAAGTTCAGAGAAAGAAAAATGCTTTAGACCAAGCCAACTAAACACATCGAGCACTCTAAAGAACACATTAGTGGGGCCCAGAATTCTTATCACGTATTGTCAGAAGGGCATTGGCAATGGCAGAACTGCAATTTGTGTTTTTGGTAGTATCTTTTTTGTTTGTTTGTTTTAGTTTAGTTTAGTTGTCTTTGGAGAGGGAGACAGAGAGCGCTCTCAATAGGGTCCTCACAGTGCAATCCACCCTCAGTCAGAGGCAGCTCAGATCACGTTATACAGGCTTGCACGTTATACAGGCTTGGCGTACTCAGGAGGACCTGGGATATGGCCCTTTCCCATGTGGACCCAATGATGTTACCACTGAGACTCTGCCTGGCCCTAAGTAGTATGTTTTTAAAAGGGAATTATTTTTTTCTAAATTTGAAAGATACTTCCATTGGAGGAAAAAAACGGAATTATATCATCAACTACTATCCTCTTTTATTTAAAGTAATAGAAATACCTAATTTTTATAAAGGTAGTTTACCCCATTGACCACAATACCTCATCAATATTTGGTGATTTATCTGATACCTTAAAATATTATTCTATTACTGCCTATTATACATTTATAGATTTTATACTTAGGTATAAGTTTACTGGGCAAGTATTTGTTTCCCTTTAGATAAGTAATCTGGGGAGGTATCAGGACAAAAAAACAAGTGATTTGTTTACTATATATTCTGTTTCTCCATACTCAAAAATAGTGAAATGTAGCAGAAAAAGAATTGCTAGAATTGGAGTCAGCAGGTTCTCTGATTGGTATCTTTGATCTGTCACCAAATCCAGATGATCTGTGATTTATGATGGTTCAACTTATAAGTTTTCAACTTTATCATAGTAAGAAAGCAATATATATATATGCAGTAGAAACCATGCTTCAGATACCCATACAACCATCCTGTTTTTCACCTTTAGTACAGTATTCAATAAATTATGTGAGATATTTAACACTTTATTATAAAATGTATTTGTGTTAGATGAGTTTTGTTGTACTGTAGGCTAATGCTAGTGTGCTGAACACATTTAAGACAGGCTAGTCCAAGCTATGTCAGATAGGTTAGGTGTATTAAGTTCACTTTTGACTTTCAGTATTTTCAACTTAAAAAATTTATTTGTAGGTTTATGTGGATTTATCAGGATGCAATTCCATTGCATGTTGAGGAGCATCTGTAGTGGTATAGTTTTGTTCAATGTATTGACCATCTCCAAGACTTATCTCCTCAGGGTAAAGAGGGACACTTTTATCTCATAAATGGGATTAAAACTCATAATCTGGACTCAGGTAGTATTATATATTTTAAAAAGCAATGCCTGATATTTAAGAGATGAACAGATGGTGGAACTTCTGAGAAACTCACCTGGCACTCTCAAATAAAACCATAAAACGACCAACTGTTACTTGCATGTCTAAACTGCCCTGACTGAGGCATTCACTACTTGCCATACCAATATCTCTTGTTTGGACACTTCATCCAAGAAAATCAAAGTTGGAGAGACAATGCTGGTAAATTCTCTAATTTCACAGATTAGACAATGAAAATATAGGGAGGGCAAGTGACATATCTGAGGACATACAGTTGTTTCAAGTAAGTACAGGAATCATGTGTTGACTCTTAGACACTGACTTTTTTTTTTTTTTTTTTTTTGAGAGGTTTTTGCCATAGGGCGTGTATACTCGCGAGAGAGACAGAGAGACAGAAAACGAGAAATCACCCCCCCCCCCCCCCCGTGAGGAGGATGGCCATGCTGCAATCCCTTCTCCTCCATTCTCTTCTCGGGATCTTGGGCATGCACGTACACACACCCGTTGTGAGTTTAAGCCACCAGATCCAGGACTTGAACTGTAGTTGACTACATGGGAGTCCAGTGACATAGCCATTACGCCAACTGCTGGTCCCAAACATTGACTTTTAATATTACACAGGCTGCTCTCATGAAGAAGTGAAATATCTCTCCGCTCTAATATAAGACAGGCCCTTGTCTTATTTAATTGAACATAATAAACTTTAATAAAACTAAACAAAACACTTCATGTTTGAAAATGATACTGGAGGGTACCAGCAGATGGTATAATGGTTATGTCACTGGACTCCCACATAGTCGACCACTGAAGTCTCAGTTTCAGCTAATTATCCTTCCTTCGAGTTGTTGGTCTATGTATTTACATCATCATTAAAGTTCCAAATATATCTATCTTTACTAATAAACTTAAAAGTTCCCTGTGATTTTAGATGAACTGCCTTTTATTATTATTATTTTATTGTTGGCAGAGTCTAGCATAGTTCCTCATGAATAGAAAGCACATAGCTGAATTTAAATGATATTATTCTTAACATTCAAGCAGCCTTTTGAGGTTATTTCAAAATTTTATAATATTATAAGTGATATGGACTGGAAACTTTTTTTTCCCAAAATGTTAAAAAAATGCCATGTGCATTTTTAAAAACAATTATTTAATTTAATTGTATTAGTTATTATTATTTTAAAAAATTGATCAGAGAGAGACAGAGAGAGAGGAAGAAAGAGAGAGAGGGAAAGTGATAAAGCAAGCCACCCAGTTTGGTACTTGAACCTCAGTCAGCCATATGAGAGTCCAGTGCCTTAACTACCATGCTACCTGCAGGTCCCACATTTTTTTATTTTTTTTAATGAGGAGGCAATGTTTTGTTTTGAAAGTGTGGATAATAAAATTAAGTTACAAGAGCATCAATCAATATTTACATACATAAAAAAGACAAAAAGTACTGAGCCCTTAATATGAGTTTATGCAGGAAAAATCAGAATAGATTCATTTTACTTCTATTCATTATATAAATCTTATAAATTGGAAAAAAAAACCCTTATGATTATTTTATCTTTTGTTAACATATGACTAAGCTCTTTAAACATCATTAATTTGCTTCAACTCTTTTTTTTTTCAGTATACTTGAGCAAAAGAGCTGGATTGAGCCACTGAAACCTCCTTATGCAAATATTATTATATGGTTTTATTAAATATTATTATATGGTTTTATTAAATATTTCATTGTCATTCTAGTTTCATTAGTAGCACCCAGATATAATTTGACATGAATTTTGAGGACAGCTTTATGTTTTAAAAAGCAATTATAAATTTGTTTTATATCCAAAAATATGCCTAAGAAAAATAGAAAGTTTTATACATTAGTAATTTGCAAGATTTTTTAAACTGAGCTTTTTAAGAACAAACTTTTTTGGGGGAGTTTTTTTTATAGGATGCGTGTGCTCGCCAGAAAGACAGTGAGAGACAGAGAGACAGAAAGTGAGAAATCACCCTCCAGGGGAGATGGCCATGCTGCAATCCCTTCTCCTCCATTCTTCAGTTCTCCTCTCAGGATCCTGGGCATGCACGCACACGTGCCCGGTGTGAGTTTAAGCCACTGGATCCAGGATTTGAACTGTCATTGACTCCATGGGAGTCCAGCGACATAGCCATTACACCAACTGCTAATCCCAAGAATAAACTCTTATTCAAAGCCCAGTATATGTCATATAAGAACAGAGTTACTCCGCTTATCATGGATTGAAAGGGGGTCAAGAAATTCAACTCTAGCCACCAGAGTCCCTCAGTGCACTTCCAAAGATTTCTGAAGGTTCTTTGACGTAAAGATCACTGCCTCAGTTGATGGAAAGTAGGACTATCCATCTCCCTGTACCTGGAGAATTTTGTTTTTTATAGTAACCAATTACCTTGAGCAAAGCTAATTTAATGTCCTCTTGCTAATTAAGTACCAAACAGTGACACTTACCTCATATGTATCGTGTTTTATAGACTTTTTAAATAGAAATGCATTAGTAGGTTAACTCAGTGACATAAGTGTGATGAACACAGCTATGGGATGGATTGCATGCCATTTTACTAATATGAAAATGCCAAATTTTGCAAATGGTTTTCTTGGGGGAAAAGAATAAGAAAAAAAAAATGAAGTTATTTTAATTGCCAGAGGGAATGCACACTGGTCAGAGTGACAGAGGACGGGGAGAGAGTATCTTCCAATGGGGCATCATCATGCCACGATCCCTCACCTTCCATGTCTCCACTCCATCAGGATGTGGCATGCATGCACACCTACCCAGTGTGTTTTTAAAGCTACTGGGGCTAGGATTTGAACTGTGGTTGACCATGTCAGGCATGCCTCTAGTTTTTATAAACTGTGGTTGACCATGTGGGATCTAAAGTATAAAAACTGATGTGCATAAATCAGCACATTATCAACTATGATTAAATTATTGTTAAATTAACAATGATTTTCAGCATACTGCAATTTTCCAACAGGATTTGGTCACCCTCAATTGAGAATGAAAATTTATTTTAGATATCCAAGGGAGGACCAACCCCATTGAATGTTGATTAAGTACTGTGTTGTAGAGAGGCAGATCCTACTTGGTCAACTACAGTTCAAATCCTGGCTCTGGTAGCTTGAAAACATCCCGGGCCCATGTGTGTGTATATGTGCCCCAAATCCTGATGGGACAGAGAAGTGGAGGAAAGGGATTGTGGCAGGACAAGGCCCCATTGGAAGATACTTTCTCCCTGTCCTTTTCTCTCTGGTGAGTGCACATACCTTTTCACAATTATTTTTTAGAGGAAATCTAGGGAAAATAAAGAACTAGTTTTTGACTTTGAGGAAATCATTTACCTTTATTCCTTGTTGCAATCATGCAAGACGACATATATTGTTTATAAATTTGTAATCTATTGTGCACCCATAGTAGAATAAATAAAAGTGATTATGCTGGGCTTATATCATCATGTTGTGGTGTGTCTTGTCGCTTTCTGGTGCTTATCTAATATGTGCTTTTTGTGCGGGTAGAATTACATTATTACATTATTCTAAAGTGGTGTCACATGATAACTATTGAAAAATACATACATACCCTATAGTGCTCCGGCACACCACAAGGCATTTTCTTACTTATTGACCAATTCACCTGTCGACCTAGTTGTAGGAAAGAAGCTGGGTTGTTAAGTGAGGAGTACCTGTATAAGCACAATTTTATTAAAATTTAAAGTAATCAGCCTAGCTATGATAGTAAAAGTAGTAACATACTGATCCACAGTGCTGAAAGCCACTAGGCTGACTGCAGCTTTAGGTTCTGAGTTGACCTGCAACACACTGGATGCAAACACCTAAGATCCTGACTAACTGGAGGGCTGGGGTAGGGGATTACTGCATGATGAGACCTATCAAGGGTGCAACTCCCCATCATTAAAACAAGCCTTTACTTTTTTTTAAGTTTTTTTTTTTTTTTTTTTTTTTTTTTTAGTATTAAGATGTTTGAGTTATTTTTTAACATTAATAGTGGTGGTATATCTAAGAGGAGAAAATAATGGTTTCTTTAGCTTATGTGATTTATTCAAGATCAGAAGGTATTGAGCCAACCACAGAAATGGATGAGAATTCTGACTTTTATCATTTATACCTGTTTGATGATTCTTCCAGGACAGTGTTCCCCAGACCTTTTCAAATCACAGTCCATGTATTTTCCAAAGTTCTACTTCCATTTGTTTCTGATCCTCTGCTACATGGTAACCCTTTGTAAAGGAGCCAGCCTAGAACCACATTAGTAGTTTTGTTTGTTTAAGTTTCATTCATATTTTTATCTGTATAAAAATTTTTAATTGTCATGTAAAATTGTATTCATTTATTAGTCAAAGTCTGATGTTTTGATACATGTATAATATATAATATCAGAACAATAGTAGACATATCCATTATCTCAAACACTTATCATTTCTTTGTATTGGGGATATTCAACAGTCACTCTACTGGCTCTTTTGATATATACAATGAATTATTGTTAACTATACTCACCCCACTGAAGTATAGAACACTAAAACTTATTTCTTCTTTTTTTGTCTGTTATTTCGTACCTGCTAACCAACCTCTCCCTATCTCTTCCTCCCCCTTATTTTCACAAGCTCCGATAACCACAATTCTCCTTCTCCTTCTATGAAATTTACTTTTCTAACACACACACACACACACACACACACACACACACACATTTAAATAGCCAGTAAACTTGCTCACACTATATTTCTGCAGGTATTTTCTTTGGGACATTGTTACTAAGAATGAAGGGCAGAATTAGCAATTTTCAATTAAGTGTGTTCAAAAAATTAAAATAAGGGAACCAGCAGTTAGCGTAATGGCTATGTCGCTGGACTCCCACGTAGTCGACCACGGTTCGCGTCTCGGACCCGGTGGCTTACAACTCACGCCGGGCGCGTGTGCGTGCGTGCCCAAGATCCCGAGAGGAGAATGGAGGAGAAGGGATTGCGGCGTGACCATCCCCCCTGGGGGGGTGATTTCTCGCTTTCTGTCTCTATGTCTCTCTCTGTCTGTCTGGCGAGCGCACGCGCCCTATAGCGAAAAACCTCTCCAAAAAAAAAAAAAAAATTAAAATAAAAGGAAGGACTTCAGAGGTGAAGCAATTGCTAGTACAGGGCAGTGCTTATTTAAAAGGAGTTTGAGCCAAAAATTTGGGGGAAGGAGGAAGCTAGGAGTGCAGATACCAAGATTTGGAGCAATGTTTGCCTTTGCCTCTCTGTTAGTGAAGCTCCAGAACCTCTCAAGGCTGCTATCAAAACATAAGCTTTCATGACCAAAGTTAGGAATTCCATACAGAAATGAAAATGGCTCAGTAAGACCAAAGAGGAGGAGGAACTTCCTCTTTATGAGGAGAAAACTTCTGGGGACAGCTTTCATCATGTTAAATATAGATTTTCTCTGCAAGATTATGATAGAGGAAATCACATGTGTAAACAAACCTCTAAAGTTTTAAAAGTCAAATCAAGGGACCAGCAGTTAGCGTAATGTTTGTCACTGAATTCCCATGTAGCTGACCACAGTTCGAATCCCAGACCCAGTGGCTTAAACTCACTCCAGGCACATGTGCGTGTGTGTCCAAGATCCTGAGAGGAGAATGGAGGAGAAGGGACTGCAGCATGACCATCCGCCCTGGGGCATGATTTCTCACTTTCTATCTCTCTGTCTCTGTCTTTCTGGCGAGCACATGCGCCCTGCAGCAAAAACCTCTCCCAATTCCCCCCCCCAAAAGAAAGTTAAATCAAGAAATGTATCTTTAACTAGGTCTTTCTATTATTTTGTATTCATTTTCTCTCTCTTTCTCTCTCTCTCCCTCCCTCTCATATAAACACACACACATACACACACACACACACAGACACACACAGACACACACACACACAAACAAAACTAACATGCAGTCTGCCCCACAGTAATTTCAAATGTATTTGTAGCTTTCTTACATTGATGATCACTCCTCTGTAAAATATTTAAGTAGTTTAGTATTTCTCCATCATTAAATCTTATCCTAAACACACAGTGAAAGAATTTCTACTTCTTATCCCTGGCCACCTGTTCATGGAGCCACACATAAAATTTCTTTTCCCCATCAACCTTAATCTACATGCTTTGAATATTGACTCATTTTATTTTGTATTTCCTTTACTTGTTAAATCGTAACAACCAAAACCCCTTTCTCTGGTTTCCAAATGTCATATTCCCATATAATAAAATGAATATTAATGTTTCTCTTCTCAGTCCTGCCACTTCAACATGACTGGCATTCACCAGTTTATGCAACCATTCAGTCTGTTCTTTTATGGAAAATAAAGATAGCATATATATGCACTCAAAAACTCTGGTACTCTGGAAAGTGAGTAGAACAAAAATGATGTAGTCTTTTTTAGAACACAACCTCAGTATAGTGTTTTAAGTGTCTAATATTGCTTAATGGAAAAATCCATGGTACAGTTCAAACTAAATGAAATAATGATGGAAGTTAGGGTGCTTCTTCAAACAGCATCTTAAGTAGACACTTATGCACTTCTGAGTTCAGCCCACAGCAGCCATGCGGCCTCAGAGCTTGTTATGGAATTTCATATTCCTTTAATGGAAATGACACCACGCTGTGCTTCCACTCTTCCAACTGTGGCGGTAATAGTCGGTAATCAAGTCATAATGTAATAATCACAACTACAGGGAAATGCCGGCTGAGGTAATGGGTTGCAAGGGGAAAAAATATTGGTGTTTTTCCAGACTTTATTTCATCAGTCTTTTTTTGTATGTGAGAAAAAAATCTAGGCTGAAAACAGCCCCTCAAAGGGCTTACACAGATAATGCAATGCCATTTATTTAATCCTCCTGAATTTTTCTTATCTACATACTCACAAAGAGGTCACTAACTTGGAAATTGTATTTTCAAATCTGAAAAGGCAGTTTGCTTTGAGCAAGAGACCAGGAAATTCCTAGTTCTGGAGTCCCTCACATGATTAACTGATATCCTAATGAAGTGGGCATCAACAAATCATGCTAATATTCTACAGTTTGCAGTTATCAGACATCTTTCAAAAACGGATTACTTGCAAGGTTTCAAGAATTTTCTTGAAAAGAAGAATGCTTCTTCCTACATAGAATGTGTTGTAACTATTGTATTAACTTATTTTATTAATTTTTATACCCTATGTTATCTCAATATTATAAATCCCTCTAATTGAGAACTAATTGAGAAATACAAATGACATACTTATTCAGTGAAAATTCTAGTCCAGTCTTTTTTTTTTTTTTTTTTTTAAAGAGCATGTGGATTTGCTGAAAAAAGAGAAGTCAAGTGAGAAAGCACCACATGGGGAATTGTGCTTCTTCGTTTTTTCCTTTTGGGATTTTGGACAGGCACAGACATGCACACACATGCATGCCAGGTTGGGATTCAAACCGGCCATGTGGGATCCAGCCACCTTAACCACCATGCCACTGCCTGGCCCCTCTAGTCCAATCTTATTTTTGTATAAGAAAACTGCTCCCTGAGTACTTAACTGACTTTATGTTCTTTAAGTGCAAAGTGTATGAATTAAAATAGTTAGTATAGTTAATTAATGTAGTTCATGGGTCATTTCAAATGGCCTATACCTTTTCTTTTACAAGAACAAATATATGACATAGCCTAGCTAAAGAAAATGTTTGTACAAGGGCCCATGAAGTCCTATTACATACAGTACCAGTCAATGATCTTTAGGATCACAGAATATTTTCCTAAATTATATCCTAGAGCCAACATCAGTAACCTAATTACAAGAGGTTCTCTCATTGAAATTTCCTTTGATCTATAAGAACATTTCCTCAATTTTATCCAGAGGTTAATAAGTACAACTTTACTCACAGTAGTGAGCCTTGTTTTGAAGCCCTCTGGGAAGACCTTATAATCCCAAAAGTGTTAAGAATATTTTTTAGAAAAATTAAAATTTATTCATTTAAATCCATATTTAATTACATAATGTTGTTGTTACTAAAATTGCATATGGCAACTTTTATTCCAAAACACTGATTCACACGGACCTTACTAATGCATCTGCTCCAAGTGTTTAGGCTTAACATGTGCTAAAACTGACTTGTATATAATTTGAAATAGATTTACAAAAGTATGCTGAACTTACTGTGGGGTATATATAACTGTACAACCTAAATTGCAATCCCTGCTTCCAAAGAATAAATAATTATAAACTTTCAGCATCAAGGAGATCATAATTGTGCCTAGATTTATGATAGTAGAAGAGCTCATGTTTTAAGAAATGGAGTTTTTTTTTGTTTTGTTTTGGGTTTTTTTTTTTTGTTTTTTTTAGAGGTTTTTGCTATAGGGCGCGTGCACTCTCCAGACAGACAGAGAGACAGAAAGCAAGAAATCACCCACCAGGGGGGATGGCCACACCACAATTCCTTCTCTATTTTCCTCTCGGGATCTTGGGCACACACGTACACGCACCCGCATCCGGCGTGAGTTTTAAGCCACCGGGTCCGGGGTGCGACTGCGGTCGTCTACATGGGAGTACAGCGACATATTCATTACGCTAACTGCTGGTGCCAAGGGTTTGGAAACTTTTGCCCTCTTGCCTTATTATTGATTGCAGGTTTAAGGATGAAATGTCTAACTTCTACTCCTGACTGTTGCTTTAATTCTGCCTTTCTGTTTAAATGTTTGATAGATTCCTGTCCTTTGTTTCTTTACTATCATTCTTTTGCTTAATGAAATTTTCAAAATTTCATTTATGACGAAGTTACCTATACAGATATTCCCTGACTTATGATGGTTCAATTTATGATATTTTGACTATACAGTTTTGTCAAAGTAATATACATTCAGTAGCAACCACCTTTGAATTGTGAATTTTAATCTTTTACTGGACTGTTGATAAGTGGTGTGATACTCTCTTGTGATGCTGGACAGTAGTGGTGAGCCATGTTTTTTTAATTTTTTTTTTATTCTCAGTCTGAAATAAATTGCATGGGATAATCAATACTTCATTAAAGTACAGGCTTTGTGTTAGATGATTTTGCTTAACTGTTGGCTAATCTGAGTGTTCTGAGTGTGTTTAAGGTAGGCAAGTCTAAGCTGTGATGTTTAGTAGGTAAAATGTATTACATGCATTTTTGACTTAGGATATTTTCAATTTATGATGGGTTGATTAGGATGTAACTTCATAAGTTGAAGAGCATCTGTACATTAAAAGGAAATAAAATGTTTTTAAGAACACATGAGGTATAGCCTTGTCTTACTATGCTAAGTATTTGAGCATACACATAAAAGAATGTTTATATTTCAAGGGAAAAACAGAAAAGGTTATTCAATATTTCCAATATAGTTTTTAATTAAACTATAACATTTTGGCCCTACTGCTGAGAACCCAGAAAGTACTTTTCACCTACTAGAGAAAGGGCTTTAAGGTATGTTATGTTCTCTAAATTTTGTACAAAGATGAAATCAAATTATTGATCATTTATACCATTTACAACAAATAATTCTGGTAAAAAGTAAATAAAGTCAACAATGAATAAAACTGAATAGTTCAGTTTTTAAAGTTATTAACTTTTTCCATGAACAAAATAGATACACAGAGAGACATCAACCACTAAAAGGTCTTGACCCCACTATCCACTCCACTTTCAGCTAGCCCCATATATTGGGTACCAGGTGTCCCTGTATATTCAAGGAGATCTCTGGACGTGAATCTCCAAAAACTTCCTATGTGGATCAGCCTCACAGAGTGTCACATTGTACAACTGTGTCACCATCTGGGTCTTAGTTTAAAATGTGTAAAAGAAAAAAAAAACTTAGAAAAAATTGTATTTTCTATGGGATTTTCAAAACTGTATGTCCCTGTTGTATATTGTACTTGAGTGTAATCTATTTAAAAAAAAAAAAAACTGACATTAGTCAGCTATATATAACTTTAAAAACCTATCTTAGAAAATAATTAAAAAAAATTAATCTGATTAAATTTCTATTTGCCAAATTAACTTGAGACATTAAGAATCAAGAGGTATAATGACCACAAATAGAATGAAAATGACAGAAATAATTAAAATTTAATGTGGACGAAATCAAATGAGTGAATCAGATTATTTTCATATAATTAGCATTAGAAATATAGATCCAAATGAAAATAATAAAATGAACATAACAGAATATAAAGTCATTTACTTTCTTTTTCCCCAAATTCCCCAATTGCTATATAAATTTTGAGGGCTATTTTCTCACTTAAAATATATTCACACTGGTATAATTATGATTAAAAGCTATGTATTCATCAAAAAGGATGGTACTTGGTGCTTAAAGTAGAGGCGTCAAAATATACTCTTTCATTTCCTCTCCCTTGAACTTTCGTGTTTACACTTGTATGTTTAGGTTCTTTAAAAGGACTGTGTTGCCAAGTATGTCATATTATTATACCTTTTTAGTGCTCAGAACAAACTCATCAATTCATTCAACAGATGCTCATTGCTTATCATTACTATAAAAGCCCCTGTACTCAGGGTTGGGTACATAGAGAAAAATAAGACAGATGTGGTTTCTGACCTCACAGAATTAATAGGGCAGTGTGATACAAGCCTTGAATGGCAAAGTTCTGAAAAGCATGAAAGCAGAGCAGTTCTCCTAGACTGTGGGAATCCAGAAAGGCTTATCAAAAAAAAAAAAAAAAAAAAAAAAAAAAAAAAAGTGACTTCTGAATTTATAGTGGATAGCTGGATAGCTAGCCATAGTACAACAGAGGTGCTGCAGGCAGGGAGGGAAGATGATTAGCCACATAGACAGAGGACATCATGTGTTCGGAAGCCAAGTGATAAAAGCTGACACCTTCAAAGAACCAGAAGTTTGTCACTCTATAAGGGGAAGTTAACATTCCATAGAAAGAAGAAATTATAGGGGAACCAGCAGTTAGCGTAATGGCTATGTCGCTGGACTCCCACGTAGTCGACCGCGGTTCGCGTCCCGGACCCGGTGGCTTAAAACTCACTCCGGGCGCGTGTGCGTGCGTGCCCAAGATCCCGAGAGGAGAATGGAGGAGAAGGGATTGCGGCGTGACCATCCCCCCTGGGGGGTGATTTCTCGCTTTCTATCTCTCTGTCTCTCTCTGTCTGTCTGGCGAGCACACGCGCCCTGTAGTGAAAAATCTCTCCAAAAAAAAAAAAAAAAAAAAGAAAGAAAGAAGAAATTATAAAAAAAAAAAAAAAAAAAAAAAAAAAAAAAAAAACAGATTCAGAAGAGCCTGAGGAAATCCTTTGGAGGACTTTGGAGTTACCTTGAGCCCTCTCTGACAGACTCAGACTTGAATTTTAGAAAGATTATTCTTGACATGCCATGATAAAGTATGAGGAAGCTGGGAGTAAGTGGCAAGATGGAAGGAAAGCAGACCCAATAGGAGATCCTAATAGTAACCTAGGCCAGAGACGATGGTGGCCTGACTGTGGAGTGACAGTGACAGTGGAGATGAACAGACCTGATACCTATTTTAGATGAACCGTTACATGTGGCATGATGATATTTTGGTCTACAATGAGCTCCTTTATGGTAGACTTGTAAGAAACATGAAGGCTATACCACATAGTCTAGGTGTAAGGAAGGCTACATCAACTAGGCTTATGGAAAGATACTCTATGATGTTTCCATAACAAAGAAATCACTAAACTGCATATTTCTCAGAATATATCCTGCTAAGTGACACATGACTGTATAACTTGAAGGATTTCCTGAGTGAATAAGTGTAAGAGATGAAACACTAGACAAAATTAAATAGGTCTTGGATTTCTGATTTCATGGGTTGGTTGGAGGACAAGTGAGAGAGATCATATGTGTTGTAAACATAGTGAAGAAAGGGTGGGCTTGGGAGTTAGAACCGGATTTGGATTCTGGATTTCTACCTATTAGACTAAGAGGAATTAGTCTACTTAAACTACCTATAAAATGGTGGTAATGACTTGGGATATTGGCGTGATCAGGCCCAACACCAGCGTCCAATTCAGGACCGCAAGAAGACTGGGTTCTTGTCTCTTGTTCATAGAGAATCAGAGATACAGACACACAGAGGAGCCTCAAAGTTAGAGTTTATTAAAGCAGAAAACAAACAAACAAACAAAAAACTCCAAAACAGGTGGGAAGGGGTCCCAGAGTAGGTTATTGAAGAGCACCAGGGATGAGGAGTTTATATCAAGCATTTTAAGCAATGGGCTGACTCTTAAGGAAGTGGGTTCAGAAAATGGTTACTTGATAGTCTGGGTGATTTATTACCCCGTTCTTTGTGTGGTTAGCAGACCATTAATGGTCTGCACTTGTTAGAATGTAGTTAGAAAATAGAAACTGTTGCCCTTAGCTATAGTTGTTTTGAGCCCTAATGCAGCCAACTCTTTGTTAAAATGTAGCCACCATGACTCCATTTTGCGTATGGCTTACTGCGTTTCTATCTTGGCCTTTACTCTGTCTATAGTTTAATATCCCTATCTTCGGCCTTAGTAACAGAGATATCTCCCCCATCTGGCTGTGAGGATTAAGGACCAGGACCTAGCTAATAGTACTTGGTATTAACAGCATTAGATATAGTAAAAATAGCATGAGTGGAGGGTGGAGATTATGGTTTCTGTATACCTTCTGTGATTGTCATTGTAATGTGGTTTGTTTTTGAAAGGCCTGAAGAATGTTTGACTAGAAATTCTAAACTTCTCTGTTATTGAGAACTTGTTCCATTAGTTTAATTAGTATTGACATGGAAGGCCTCTTAAGTGAGAAAAGATTACACTAATGTCACTGATCTTCAAAATAGAGTTTTGACTTCTTTAGAAATTTTCAGAGATTTGTCTGGTTTTCAAATAAACAATTTTTTCGTGTGGTAAATATGTTTTTAAAAATACAATTTTCCAAACAAAATGTGAAAGCTATTTAAAAAGTGGATTCGATTTTACTATCATGAAAATGTATATGGGAAAGAAAAGCAGTCCAGAGCCATCTGTGGAATGCAAAGTTCATTTAAATCTGAAAGCCATAGCTGAGACTTTGGTTATATTCCCCATCTATAAGGGTTATTGCCCCAAAGAGCATGTTTTAATTTACAGTAAGCAAACTGTGATGCTGCAAAAGGATTATAGATTTTAGAAGTGACCCTCGCTCTTTCTTCTTCCCAGTGTTTTGGAGTTCATGATGTAAAGAATAAAGTACAATCAGTGGCCTATATTTTAAATGGACTAAAATAAATTCTTAACTGTACCTTCCCTTCTGCTCTTTCTCTTTGTCATATAAACCAACTTCCTCAGTTGCCATTTTGATGAACACATGTTTGGAAACCTCAAAATTTGCTCATATGGGCAATTTTCCTAACCTTAGCTCAAATAACTACCCCACCACCACCACACACACACATACACACACACGCTTATGATGCCTCAGTCTTCTTTTTAGGTTGACATATACACGCTTCAACAGGCAATGTTGTACTAGTGCCAGCTGTTCATGGTTGGTGAGAGATGAATGCTAAACGTGGTGAATTTGAAGAATTAAATGGTATGAGGCCAGCCCCATGGCCTAGAGAAAGGAGCTAGATCTCACATGACTGACCACAGTTTGAATCCCAGACTAAGAGACTTGAAAAACATACCACGTGTATGTGCATGCGTCTGGAGAAATGGAGAAATGGAGAAGGGATTGCAGCATGACCATACCCGACTGTGTGTGGGGGAGTGCTTTCTCCCTGTCTGTCTCTTAGTTTTTCTCTAGTGAGCTCATGCAATCAAAAAACAATAAATAGGGGCTGGCAGGTGACATGGTGGTTTAGGCACTGGACGTCCTCATGGCCAACTGTGTTTTGAGTCCTGGACTGGCGGCTTACTTTCTCGCTTTCCTGCCCTCTCTCTTTCTGTCTTTCTCTGTCTAATTAAATAATAATAATAATAACAAAATATTCTTTTTAAAACCTATAAAACAAAAATTTAAATAGTATGATCTTGCAATTTAAATAAATCATGATATGACAAGATAGTCAAAATTAATTAATTAGTTTGCTACATTTTATTACTAGCAATGCTCCTGAAATTATTCATATCAATTATGTGGAAATGCATGGTGTACTGTACGTGTCTTCCTGATCTGTATTCAGTGCATTCTACTGCTAAGTTAAAAACAGCCCTGTTAGGAATATTTATACCACAGAAATTGGCAAAAGCTACCAATCAAGGCTTTTTGTTTCACTTCATATTTTGTTTGTTCATTTCTTTGGAGAGATAATTGTTAAACATTTGTTAGCATACCACTGAACAAAAGTACCCTATTGTAGCAACATTTAAAGAAAACATAACATTTTTTTCTTTGTAAAAACTTCAAAAATATGTTTAATAGCAAAAGTTAAAAAAATTGACTACGGACATGACAATGAAAAGCATAAATCACTAAGAAAATTTAGAAGTTCTTTGGGTGCTTCCTTAGAAAGTAAAACTTGGAATGTAGAAAACTTAGTTCAATGCCACAGAAAACTAATTTTACTGTCTTGCAAACACATTCTTTAAAAACAATTAAGAAAATACAATCTACCCATTTTTTTAACCTAGTTGGAGGACAGAATTATGGATTTTAATAGGTTGTTATAGTCTCGTTTGCAACTACTGTTGTGTGTGTCCACGTTCTGGAAGTGATTTCCTGGCAGTACCTTTAATCATCTTGAGGTCACTCCAGTAACATTTAATGCTACTAGACGTAATGACTGTTCTTTCTTCATAATTAATTAAAGAACCAGTGAATTTTCCACTCTACTTATTAATTGTGACCCCCAAAGAAAGAAAGAAAAGAAAAATCTCTGGAAGAGTGTGTGGTATGGTACAGTTTGTCCTAAGTTGCTGGTTTAGTTCATGCTCCTTTGTCTCCATCACACAGGTGTGTTCGTAAGACAGGGGAGGCCTCATTTATGGAGAGAGATTAGTTTCTTTCATCTAAGCATGGCAAGCACCCAGATGCTTAACCATGAAACAGACCAAGAGTAATTCAGAAAATAGCATCAAGTGTAAAGAGGAAAAACCCTTTTTGAAGTGAGATTTTTCCTAAAGGTATTTTTGCTGCTGTATCTGACATCTTGTTAATAAAAATATTACTTGGGCTATTTTAGTTCTAGTCTCCATACTTGTGCGATGTAGCACTGTGACTTGGGCCATCTGTTTTCACATCTTATGATATATCATTCTTTGCTGTTTTTAGCAGATGGATCTTTCAAATAGCAGTTCATGAAACTTGATCCTTCCTTCCTTATTACATCATCTTTTTCTTTGTTAAAATCTTCTGGATATCCCACATCTAATTTTCCAGTCCACTCTTGGCCACGTGCTTGAGATGGAAAGGGGACAGTTAGTAAGATGGAGATCATGTAATTATAAAATATTTTGTCTAGATAAATGTGCATTCCAATTTGACTTAATTTTTTTTGTTTATTTTAAATTCTAAGCTTGGAATTTTAAAAAGCTTGGTGAACATAGTATTAAGGAGGACTGGATGTGCACTGTTAGTTATAAATAGGGTGGTTTATAATTTGCTGATTGATTTGTCCTTTTGACTATGTTTTTCCAAGTCCTCTGAACCCTCTTAAGCCTACATAGCTTTCATTATTATTGCTATGTGATATGACATTGAAGTAATTTGCTTTTGCTCAACTTTTATGCCATTCTTGTCCATGTTATTAACTCAGTAGGCTAGAATGCTAACAACTTTAAATAGCCCATTGGTTGCCATAGTAACTGATATTAAAGCTAAATATAATCTGTCTCTTAGATTTCACATTTAAAGTATTGCTGGTATTTGCATTCTTTTGTAACTCGATGGACTGACCATAAAGAGACCTTGACAATTTAGGTTTGCTTGAGGAGCTGATTCAGAGGACTCCAGTTGTACCTCACAATTTATGATTTATTCAGGCCGGGTCCAGTTCCAGCAAATGTATGTTTGGAGAACTCCAAGGTTACTTAGCCAAATAGTATGGAGGCTGTACAAAGTTTTACTTAAAAAACATTTTTTTAAATTCACTGTGGCTATTATTTTCTGTTAAAATTTTATCTTTTATTTATATTTGTAATGTTTTCTATAATGTTTTTAAGCTTTCAAAAATTATACTTTTGGATACTGAGAAGAGAAAGGGATGTAAAGGTATGACTTTAAGGGAGATGATGCCTAGAAAGCCCTTTCATCTGCCTGTGGATGTAGGGTCTCAGTAGAGATTCTGCCTCCTGACTGACACCTGGCTGTCCTCTTTCATTTCTCGTGTGTCACATATTTTCCAAAATGTGTGTACTGCATTGAGCATGCCAGAATTTTATTATAGTGCCAGGGAATCTATGAAAGCTGACTATATGCAAATAAAACAACCAGACAGACAAATGTTTAAGCAAACAAAAGAACAACTTAAATTCTCCCTCATCTTACGTATTCATTCATCTCACATTTATTTAAAGTAACCACTGCTCTCATCCAGACTTTGTAACCTTCCTCTCCAGGTAGGTTAGCTTCCTACATAGCTTTCTATTTTGGGCCATGATACCTTTTTTTCCCCCAAATCACCTGTTTTTTAACCTACCACCATTCAAGACTGAATGAATTTTCTTAACTCCCTCTATCTTTGGAGATGCAGAGTTATTTTCTTTCTAGGCTTTCCGTCCACCCCCAGCTTTAAGAAAGAACACTCTATTATCAGCAGCAGCTTATCTGTTGAATATGTATGAAATATCCTCGATGTTAGATCATCTCGTCAAAGTCTCTTATATAATAACTTGGAGTTAACATTAAGTCCTCTCCTTTTCCCCATATTTCCTGAACTAGCCCTTCTTCTGTTCTAAATATGCAGTGTCATGCTCAGCTCTTGGGCTCCTTACTACTTTCTCAGCTTCCTTAGTAATCAACATTCACTTTTGACTTCAGCCATCTGTCTCATCAAACCCTTTCCTAAAGCCATTTTTCTTCTCAGAAAAAAAAAGTGTGTAGGCATATATATATATATATATATATATATATATATATATGTGTGTGTGTGTGTGTGTGTGTGTCTGTCTGTATATATATATATGGCTTTGAGGAGCAACATCTAGCATAGTGTTAAACGTATACCAATGGATTGGACCAGCAGATGGTTTAATAGTTATGTCGCTGGACTCCCACATAGGCTACCACTATTCAAGTCCTGAACCAGGTTACTTAAACTCACACTGGGTGCATGTGCATGCATACCCAACATCTCAAGAGGAGAATAGAGGAGAAGGGATTGTGGTGTGGCCACCCTGGGAGATGATTTCTCACTTTTTTTCTCTACGTCATTCCAATGAGCACATGCGCCCTATAGGAAAATAAAACAAAAGAAAACAACCCATATACCAATGGAATATTAATTCTTTTTTTTTTATATAATGCTGCAAGAAAAGAGTTTGATTATGACCTAGAAAACGAGGGTTAAACAATCCAAGCGTGCTTTTTCACAAGAGAACATCCTTTTGTTCATTATATGTTGATAATGAACTCTGTGAATCTCATAAAGGAAAAAGCAAAGAGCATTTGTTAAACACAAATTTGTTTTTGTTTTGTTTTACTTCCTGTTTTTCTTTAAAGCAATAGCCAAAGGAGAGCAAATTACTTCAACTTTAATATTTTCAAACTTCTTACATATATGTTCCTAAAATAGATCTGCTTAAAAAGTTATAATAGGATTTAAGACAATAACTCTTATCCCTTTATACAAGAGAACAAACAAAAAAAACATACTGAGCAAACTTAATCAATCAATACTCCCCAAAATTCTGAAAATTGACCTTGGTGTAGAAACTAGTGATATTTAGGTTTGAGTAATAGATATTTCTGACTCTAAGGTGGTTTTCAATCCTTTCTTTTTGGCTTTCAACAAAATTGAACATGAACCTAATGGAGTTGAAACAATTTTTGATGATGTGGTATGATACAATATTGTATTTTTCTCATGGCATGGAGAATTTCTAGTAATTAACCTCTTATATTCCTATATGTGTGAGCAAGTTTCTCAGGTTTTAATTAGAAAAATTAAGAAAAAAATAGAAATGAGCATTATACCAAACTGTCATCTCATTCCAGCAATAAGTGAGGTTCATCCTAGTATTATGAATTAATTGGAAAAAATAGCCTTTTATATTTATTAAGAGATGTATTTCCAATAATTTCTAGATTATAGAATATATATTGTTTTTATCAATTATATACTAATATAATTTGGGTGATAATTAAAAAAAATCTCAATCTCAAAAAATAAACTCAGGACCAGCAGATGACATAATGGTTATATCACTGGACTCCCATGTAGTCGACAGCGATTTGAGTCCTCCATCCAGTGGCTTAAAACTCACTCCAGGTGTGTGTGTGTGTGTATGCCTAAGATCCCAGGACAAGAATGGAGGAGAAGGGATTGTGGTGTGGCCATCCCCCCTGGGGGTGATTTTTTGCTTTCTGTATCTCTCTTTGAGGCAAATGCATGCACCGCAAAAAATCTCTCTCTCATATATATATATATATATATATATATATATATACACACACACACACACATATATACACACACACACACATATATATAGTGTGTGTGTGTGTGTGTGTATATGTACATATACATATATATATTTCATTATATTTCATGCTCCTGCTTCACCAGGGAAAAGTAATTAGTAAATGATTTTCAAGCATATAAACAAACATATTACATTAAGATAAAATTCTGTGGTGAACAATGGATGGAAACATAATTTAAGAAGAAAAATAAATGCTGTAAAATACCTAACTATTAAAGGATACTATGTTTTCATATTTTTCAATAGATGATTAATATTAAATTTCTATATATTCCATGGATGTGCAGTTAAGCACCTCAAAACATTTGGTCAAAGGCAGATTGTATATATGACTGTGGCCCATGAGATTATAATAGGGTTCATATTTCTATCACTTAGTGACACTGTAGCCATCATAACATCACAGCACAATGCAGTACTTATGTATTTGCAGTGGCGCTAATGTAAACAAACCTACTGTGCTGCCATCTGAATATAAGTATAGCACTTGGTACAATTAAGTTCAGCACATACTAAATAATGATAAAAAATTATGTGTTATTGATTCGTGTATTTACTACACTATATATTTGCTATACTATAGATATTTACAGTTATTTTAGAGTGTATACCTTCTACTTTTTTTTTTTTTTTTTGGAGAGGTTTTTGCTATAGGGAGTGTGCGCTCACCAGAAAGACAGAGAGAGACAGAGAGATAGAAGGCGAGAAATCACCCCCCGGGAGCATGGCCACGCTGCAATCCCTTCTCCTCCATTCTCCTCTTGGGATCTTGGGCACGCACACACACGCACCTGGCGTGAGTTTAAGCCGCCGGGTCCAGGACTTGAACCGCGGTCAACTACATGGGAGTCCAGCGACATAGTCATTACGCTAACTGCTGGTCTCTATACCTTCTACTTTTAAGGGAAGTTTATTGTAAAACAGTGTGGTATGCTGAGCCATGTTAGCAGCAGCTTCCTGCAGCTTATGTTTACCTCATCACTAGATCGCATCATTTTCAGTTGTGTTTAGTTAATCTCTTAGTGTTTTGTTCATTATGACCCTTGCAGTAGAAAAAGATGTGGGGGTAGCAGACAATGATATTGATGATCTTGACCCTGTGTAGGTCTAATATGTGTGTTAGTGTCTTTTTAAATTTATTTTTACTTTTTTAGATTTTTTCCAGAGAGGGGAAAAGTAAGAACTCACCCCTGAGGGAGGATGGCCATGCCACAATTCTTTCTCTTCCATTTTCCTGTTGGAATTTTTGGCACACTTCTCCGTGGACCCTGCATGTTTTTCAAGCTGCCTGGCCAGGAACTTGAACCTGAGAATTGGCCATGTGGGATTCAGCGCTTTAACCACTACTCCACCTGGTGGCCACTGTATCTTTAACAAAAAAGTTAAAAAAAAAAAAAAAGGGTTTAAAATAGAATAAAGTTTATATAATAAGTACATAAAGAAAACATTTTCAGGACCATCAGTTGGCATAATGGCTATGTCACTGGACTCCCATGTAGCCAACTGCAGTTCGGTTCCAGACCCAGTGGCTGAAACTCACGCTGAGCACGTGAGTATGTGTGTCCAAGATCCCGAGAGGAGAATATAGGAGAAGGGATTGTGCAATGGCCATCCCCCCAGAGGGTGATTTCTCGCTTTCTGTCTCTCTATCTCTCTCTGTTTTATCTCTCTCTGTTTTCCTGGCTATTGAACACGTCCTATAGCAAAAACCTCTCCAAAAAAAAAAAAAAAAAAAGAAAGAAAAGAAAACATTTTCTACAGCTGTACAGCTTATTTGTGTTTTAAGCTAAATGTTACAAAAAAAGTTAAAAATGTTTCAAAGTTTATTTGTTAAAAAGTTGCAGGGAACCAGCAGTTAGCACAATGGCTATGTCGCTGGACTCCCACGTAGTTGACGGCGGTTCGTGTCTCGGACCCGGTGGCTTACAACTCACGCCAGGCGCGTGTGCATGCGTGCCCAAGATCCCGAGAGGAGAATGGAGGAGAAGGGATTGCGGCGTGACCATCCCCCCTGGGGGGTGATTTCTCGCTTTCTGTCTCTATGTCTCTCTCTGTCTGTCTGGCGAGCGCACGCGCCCTATAGCGAAAAACCTCTCCAAAAAAAAAAAAAAAAAAAAAAAAAGTTTCAGTAAACTAAGGATAATTTATTATTCAAAAAAGAAAAAAATAAATAAACTTAGTGTAATCTAAGTGTAGAGTGTTGATTAAGTCTACAGTACTATACAGTAATGTCCTAGGCCTTCACATTCACTCAGCATGCACACACTTACCCAGAATAACTGCCAGTCCTAAAAGTTCCATTCATGTTAAGTGCCCTGTACAAGTGGACTATTTTTTTAAAAATATTTATACAGTATTTTTATTGTCTCTTTTATATGTTTAGATATGTTTAGATACACAAATGCCATTGTGTTACGATTACTTACAGTATCCAGTATAGTAGCTTGTAGTATAGATTTTTAGTCCAGAAGCAGTAGGTTAAATCATGTAGCCTAGGAGTGTAGTAGGCTGTAGCATCTGGATTTGTGTAAGTACACTCTATGGTGTGCACACAACAACAAAACTGACTAGTGATGCTTTTTTCAGAACATATTCAGGGGACCAGTAGTTAGTGTAGTGGCTATGTCACTGAACTCCCATGTAGCTGACTGTGGTTCGAGTCCCAGACCCAGTGGCTTGAACTCACGCTGGACACGTGTGCGTGTGCCCGAGATTCCGAGAGGAGAATGGAGGAGAAGGGATTGAGGAGTGGCCATCGCCCCTGGGGGGATGATTTCTCGCTTTCTGTCTCTCTGTCTCTCTCTGTCTTTCTGGCGAGTGCACGCGCCCTATAGCAAAAACAAACAAACAAAAATTTCAGTTCATCAAGTGACACATGGCTATTTAAATGACATAACCACTTTACTTTCAAACCTCAATATTTAGGATGAATCCTTGCAACTAAAACTTCTAAGAGTAATTTTAGAGGCTAGTCTAAACATATATGAGGGGTACCTGGTGATTGAAAGTATGTGAACAGAGAGTGTTTCAAGATAACAATTCTACCCAACGTTCTATATGGGTCTGTGCCTTCAAGTTCTTCTTCTGGCACCCAGGCTCCCCTGTCCTTCTCATCTTTTTAGGCCAAGTGGCCCTTTCTAGGTTGAACTCTTGAACTATAAAAGCAATTAATTGGCTAACCAAAATGTGTAGTCACTGATACTAGCTTTAAGGTTCAACCATTATTAAAATATTATTGAGCAACTCTGTATGGCAGGCTGTTTTCAGCACTGGATAAACCAATAATGAACAAAACAATACAACTTCCTGATTCCATGGACATTCTAATGAGAGGAGACAGCCATAGACATATGTAAATTAGCAGTAGATGGGGAGAGCTAGGAGAGGTAGTTGGTGCCAATTTAATATGCTCCAAAAAAATGTTTAAGGAAAATCTGAATGAGAAGTTATACTTTGAGCAAAGACCTGAAGAAGGTAAGGGAGTGAGCTGTATAAATATATGAGGCATAATATTTCCAAAAGAAGAAATGACAGGAAAAAAAGGTCTCTTATGTAAAATCATGCCAAATATTATTGAGGAGAATATCAGTGTGGCTGGACCAATGCAGGCTTTGAGAGTGTAGGGGATAAGGTCTGAGATGTTAGTGTCCATATTATTTACTCAAAGGCCATTGGTTTTTGTTCTAAGCTAGGAAGTTATTTGGAATGTTTTAAAAGAAAGAGTATGAACTCTGCTGGCCACATCTGGGTAGTGTTATCACAGCTAAATGTATTTTCAAATCTGGCCTCTCTTAACCTACCTGTCCCTATATATTGGGTTTTCAGGAAAGTCATGACTCATTTTTGCACAGAAAATCACAGAAAGTCATGACTTCTCAGACAAACTGTTTATTCCTGTTTCTCCCATTCCCATTTCTTTATTTTTCTGTTTGTTCACTCCTTTTTTCCTTCCTTTTTATGGATATAATTTTAACTAGAAAGCAGTTTTTATGATTTGTTGCATTTAATAAAAATTTTTCCAATTTCCTCTTAAGCTAAAAAGGGAGCCCAATTGAACTATAATAGAGAAAGAAAAATATTCTGCTTATAATCACAACTAAACAAAATCCCTTTTTACCTTAATAGGGTATCAGACTTTTCTTCTAGAGAAATTACCTTTTGTCTAGTATAACATCTTTAAGTATGTAAAGTGAGTCCTTCAGTTACATAGTGTTGTTGGAAAGAAGGAAATTAATAGATAAGCTATAATATATTGGAAAAATGCATTGGAAATTTGAAATCTAGGGAGACTAGAGAAAGATAGGAGGAGAAACAACGAACAAGATAGTAAAAAGGATCATGGTCACTCACATGTGTTAGAGCTACATTGGGTGGAACCAAGGAATGTGAGAATAAGGTATGGTATGACTAGCAGATGCCAAAAGAAAATCTATGCCTCAGTTGGATTGGAAGGAAATGACTGAAAGATTTTTAGGGGACATGGGTATTTTTATTTTATTTTATAGTGGTTTATTTGCTAATTTTATGATGTAATCATAGCCCCAACTCCCAATTGCCCCCAAATTCAGTAATCTTCGACCTATGCTCCAATTTCATCATCTTAGTGGAATCAAGTTAAAGGCTTGATTGAGCCAATATACAGTGTATTCTGGATGGAAAATTCATTTTGTATGCTGTAATGATGTATAGTGAATTAATGTAAAAAATAAATTTAAAGAAAAGAAAAAAAAAGAAATGTTACAGGTTGCTGGGAAAATGAAGAAGAAAATAGCCATGTAAATGAGATGTGAGATCAAGAATTCAGAAAATAAACATAACCTAAACATTAGGGAGTTTGGACCAATCTGAAGTCAGACATGAAGCTTCTACTAAATGTGGATAGTGGGGTGAGGGGAGGGAGAGGCAAGGAAGGGGTCAGTTTAATTTTATGTAAAGATCTCAAAGTACAGAATGATCTCGGTTGACAACTGTGCTATACACACATGCACATGACACTTGTTTCCAGTACCACTTTTCTCCAATCCCACTTGCCAGGCAAGCAGGACCAATATGCATATAGTGTTCAAGCGCAAGAATAATATCTTGGAAGCTTATTTTGTGTTAGAGCTACATTGGGTGGAACCAAGGAATGTGAGAATAAGGTATGGTATGACTAGCAGATGCCAAAAGAAAATTTATGCCTCTATGAAACCTATCACTATTTTAAATAAGGCAAAGATGAAAAAATTCATTTTCATTGAAATATCATCCTAATGAAATTGGAGAAATGAGGGTTAAAAAGAGGAAGAATAGGGTAGGACCTGGGAAAATCCCCTCTGGAAGAGGTAGCTACAAATGCAATTTGGAAAGTACCTGTACATGCAGGCATAGGCCAGGTAAGCAAAGCTGAATGTTGACAGCATGGATTTAGAATGTTTGTACATGTAATGAACACACAAATTTGATCATATTATCCCCTGCTTAAAAGCATCTGTTGTATCCTACCACCTGTAAAATACAGGTTCTGTTCATTGGACACTTCTTTCATCTCCCACAACTCCTTCAAAGGGTTTCTGTGGTTTGGTCAAACCTGTTCTAGACTCTTTCTCTGACATAAAGTTCTCCTTGCTCTATCATGCTGTGTATATCTTCTTCCTCTTCCTGTCCCAATCTACAGTCTCTTTAATGTCTTAGATATTTCAACCTTTTAGAATTTGGAATATTACAATATTTTGGAAATTTAAATAGTTTCAATAATTTAGTAATTCAGGAGGGTCACAATGTTTAGGTTACACTTTTTTTCCCACTACTTACTAAGTGAAGTCCTATAGCAAGATACTCAGCTTTTATAAATCATCAGTTTGCCTATATACCCTTTCCACATATATACTGATAACATTTTATTGTGTTAAGATGACAGACATCTATAGAACTTTTCATCCAATGGCCAAAAAATATACGTTCTTCTCAGCCCTATATGGAACATTTTGAAGTTTAACCATGTGACAAGGCATGAATGAAGATTTTACAAATTCAAATGTATAAATACTATAACCAACATCTTTCCAGACCACAATGGAATCAAACTTGAAATAAACTACAAAAAAAGAAGAAGAAATTCTCAAAAATAAACAAATTGATGGAAACTAAACAACCTACTCCTAAATGACTTCACAACCACTGAAGAAGTTAAGATGGAAATCAAAAGATTTGTTGAAATCGATGATAATGAACACTGGAGTTTTGTAATCTATGGGACACAGCAAAAGCAATCATAAGAAGGAAGGTCATAGCAATTAGTGCCCCCAAGAAAAAAGCAGAAAGGTGGCAAATAGACAACATAATGACATATTTCAAGAAATTGGAAAAGTAACAAAAATACAGGAGAAAATAAATAATAAAGATTAGAGCAAAAACAAATGGAATAGAGCATAAAAAAACTATACAGAAAGTAAATGAAACCAAAAGCTGGTTTTTTAAAGAAAATAAACAAAATTGACACATGACTAACTAGACTAATCAAGAAGAACAGAGAAAGGAACCAGATAAATGAAATTAGCAGTGAAACAGGCAGTATTTCAACAAACATAGTAGAAATACAAAAGATCATGAGTGAATATTATGTGATTATAAGCCAACAAATAAGAAAACCTAGATGAGGTGGACAAATTTTTGGACATAAAATATACCAAGATTAAAACAGAAATAAATAGAAAACCTGAATAGAACAATAGCAAGCAATGAAATTGAATCAGTAATAGTCTCCCAACAAAGAGAAGCCTGGTTCTGACGACTTCACTATCAAATTCTACAAAACTTTAAAAGAACTAACCCTGATTTTTCCTCAAACTATTTCTAAAGATCCAAAAGAAAAAAACCTTCCAAATTTATTCTATGAAGGCTCTATCACCCTCATTCCCAAAACAGACAAAAAAAGGAAAACTACAGACCAGTATCCCTGGTGAACACAGATGCAAAAATCCTTAACAAGATACCAGCAAATTGTATCCAGCAACACATTAAAAGGATTATACACCATAACTAGGTTGATTTTATTCCAGGGATGCAAGGATGGTTCAACATACACAAAAATAAATAAAAAACAAGCAAGCAAACATAATACATCACAGTAAGAGAAGGAAAAATAAAAACCATATGATTATATCAGTAGATGCAGAAAAGTGTTAAATAAAATACAACATGCCTTTATAATTAAGACTCTCAGCAAAATTGTCATAGAATGGACATCCTTCAACATAATAGGAGCCATCTATGACAAACCCATTGCTAACATGAGGAAAGGTTGAAATCTTTTGCGCTAAGAATTAGAACAAGACCAGGCTGCCCACTTTTACTACTCCTTTTCAGCATAATACTTGGAGTCCTACCTAATGCATTCAGATAAACCACTAAAATAAAAGACATTCAGATAGGAAAAGAAGTGAACTTATCTTTATTTGCAGATGATATGATTATATACATAGAAAATTCAAAGGAACTCACACACACTGGCGAGCACACACACACACACAAACACACACACACAAACTCCTAGAAGTGATAAATGAATAGGGTAAAGTGGCAGGATACTAAATCAACACACAAAAATCTATATCATTCCTATACATCACTGAACAAACTGAGGTAGAATTTAAGAAAACAATTCCATTTACAATAGCCACAAAAAAAGAAAGATACATAGGAATAAACCTACCCAGAAAACTGAAAGATCTATACAAGGAAAACTATGAAAGTCTAAAAAGAGAAATTAAAAATGATACAAAAAAGTGGAAAGACAGCCCATGTTCCTGGATTGGAAGAGTTAATATAAACAAAATGTCAGTTCTACCAAAATTATTCCACGAATTCAATGTAATTCCGATAAAATTACCAGGGTTAGTCCTCAGAGTAATAGAAAAAATATAATATAATAAAATTTGTCTGAACTTATAAAAAGCCCCGCATCACTAAAGCAACACTGTGCTCTGTGCAAAAATAATGAAGTAGGATGCATCTCACTTCCTGATCTCAAAATTTATTATGAAACGGCGATCGTCAAAACAGCATGGTAGTGGCACAAAAACAAGCAGGTAGGTCAATAGAACGGAACAGAGAACACAGAATTAAATACTCAAACCTACAGCCAACTGATTTTTTTTAGAGAGAGATATTTTTACTATAGGGCATGTGCACTCACTGGAGAGACAGACTAAAAGTGAGAAATCACCCTCCCAGGGGGGGATAGCCATGTTGCAATCCCTTCTCCATTCTCCTCTCACGATTTTGATCACTCATACACACGCATCTGGGGTGAGTTTTAAGCCACTGAGCCCGGAACTCGAACTGCAGTCGACTATGTGGGAGTCCAGCATTGTAACCATTATGCCATCTGCAGGTACCAGCCTACTGGTTTTTGACAAAAGACACAAGACAACACCGTGGTGTAAAGAAAATCTCTGCATCAAATGGTGCTGGTTAAACTGATATCTGCCTTCAGAAAAATGAAACTGGACCCCCATCTCTCACTGCTAATAAAAATCAACTCAAAATGAGTAGATGATGTAAACATAAAAACATAGGGGAACCTCTTTAAGACATTGGAGTTGGCAAAAACTTCTCAAATAAGACTTCCAAAGTACAGACAATAATCCCCCAAATAGACAAGGTGGAATACATCAGGCTAAAAAGCTTCTGCACATCAAAATAAACAATAATTAGAGTGAAGAAACATCTCTCAGAATGAGAGAATATATTTGCTTAGTATGCCTCAGATAAGGGACTGGTAATCAGAATATACAGTATACAGGGAACACACACAGTTTACCCACACACACAAAAAGAAAAACAGTATATGTAAAAGATGGGAAACTGAGGGACCAGCATATGGCATAATGGTTATGTCACTGGACTCCCACATGGCTGACTGCAGTTTGAGTCCCATACCCAGAGACTTGAAACATTTTTGAGGCATGCCCCAAATCTTGAGAGGAAAGTGGAGGAGAAGTGCACACAACTATAGCAAGTCTCTCTCTCTCTCTCTCTCTCTCTCTCTCTCTCTCAAGAATAATTTAATTAAATAATTAATTAAAGATGGGTAAGTGAGCTGAACAGACAACTCTCCAAGGAAGACATATTATTGGACAAAAAGCATATGGAAATATGGTAAACATCTTTTATCAGAAGGAAAATACAAATTAAAACCAGAATGAGATAATACTTAACCCCAGTCAGAATGGCTAAGATAAAAAAAAGTCAAGAGTGATAACTACTGGTGAGGCTGAGGTGAAAAGGGAACCCTACTACACTGTTGATGGGAATGTAAATTAGTACAGCCATGGTGGAGGACAATATGGCATAAGGAACCTTTAAGTAGAACTACCTTGTGACCCATTAATTGTACTATTAGGTATTTTTCCAAAGGATGGGAAAACACTTGTCTTAAAAATGCTTTCTCATCCATGTTCATCGCAGCATTATTCATGATTGCTAGGACATGGAATCAACCTAAATGTCCGAGAACAGATGAGTGGATTGAAAAAATCTGGCACATATACATTACGAATTAATGCTCAGCCATAAAATACAATGAGACCCTGACATTTGATACAAGATGGATGGGTACGGAAGATTTCATGCTAAGCGAAACAAGTCAAACTATGAAAGACAGATATTGTATGTCCCTGCTTAATATATACTGCATGTCTGCACTCTATAACAGAAAGTGAAAGATTGGAAGGTATACTAGCAGGGAGGGCAAGTTAGATACTAGATACAGTATAGGAGGGAGTGGGTAACGGGGTGGGATATAGGAGATCAGGGAAAGGACAAATAGCATTTAATAGGCACAAAAATGAAGTTATCTGTTCATGATAATGTGTATGGTAATAGCTTTGTTTTATTAGTATGCACTGTATTCATGTTGGGAAAAACATGTACTGTAAAGATGTACAGTGATTCAATATAAATTTAAAAAACACACAAGAAATGCTGAAGTTAACTTTGGAAGAATACATAGACTGTAATAGTTAAAATATGTTTTAAAATAGATTTTTAGAAAGTACTTTGAAGACTGGCCTTGTGTTAATAGCACAGTGGTTAAATGCTGTGCACAGGCGCTGGATCCCATATGGATTACTGGGTTCCAATCTTTGTTTAGCAGCTTAAAAAACATACTGAGCATGTGCTTGTACATGCCCTAAATCCTGGCAGGATAGAAAAATGGAAAAAGACCACACCCCATTTGAGAATGCTTTCTTTCTCTGTCTTTGTCTCTCCCTCCTTCTTTCCTTCTCTCTGGTGAGTGTACATGCCCTAAATTAAAAAAAGAAAACTTCCATGTGATATTACCATATATACATTATGAAGACTACTATTGAAAAATAATTACCAAGTGTTAGCATCATATGAAGAAATTGTAAATTTTTTGCTGGGAGTATAAAATAGTAGAGTTGCTAGGGAATAAAGGATACAATTCCTCAAAAAATTAAAACTAGAACTACCCATGTGATTCAGCAATTCCACTTCTGGATGTATATCCATATTTTTTTTTTTTTTTGAGAAGTTTTCACTGTAGGGCGCGTGCACTCGCCAGACAGACAGAGAGAGACATAGAAACAGAAAGCGAGAAATCACCCCCCAGGGGGGACGGTCACGCCGCAATCCCTTCTCCTCCATTCTCCTCTTGGGATCTTGGGCACGCACGCACTCGCGCCCGGCGTGAGTTTTAAGCCGCCGGGTCCGGGACGCGAACCGCAGTCGACTACATAGGAGTCCAGTGACATAGCCATTACGCTAACTGCTGGTTCCCAGGATGTATATCCATATTTGAAAGCAGAATCTCAAAGAAATATTTGCACATAAATGTTCATAGCAGCATTATTCACAATAGTCAAGAGCTAAAAGCAATCCTAGTATCTATTAATGAAGGAATGGATAAACCAAATATTGTATTTACATATGATGGAATATTATTAAGCCTTCCAGAGGAAAGGACTCCTGCCACAAGCTGCAGTGTGGTTAAACCTATTCTAAATGAAATATACCAGTCACAAGACAAATACTGTATAACTCTATTTATATGAATAGTCAAATTCATAGTGACAGAATTATAGGATGGTGGTTGCTAGAGGATGCTGTGGAGAGAGACTACATTGAACTGTTGCTTAATTATTACAGAATTTCAGTTTTGCCATGTAAATAAATTCCTGAGATTTGTTACAGAACACTGTGAATTTACTTGGAACTAGTAAGCTATATATTTAAAAGCTGCTGATATGATAAGGAAAAAAAGAAGTCACACACACACACACACACACACACAAAAAAAAAAAAAAAAAAACCTATTGTTTTTCTTCTTTCATTGAGATCTCTGTCACCTTGTGTTCTTTTAAACTCTTTGCTAATTGTTTCCAATCACTGTTACTAGTTTTCCCAATAGAACCAGTTTAATAATCGCCTCTTCACAAATTTGTCTGTCTCACAAGAATGTTCCTTGAAAGCAAAATTCGAATTTTGTTCTCCCTTGCATCTCTATAGCTTGACAATGGATAACTTACAACACGTGCTTAACACAACTTGATGACTAAAGGAGTGGAAAATAGAAACAGCAGTCACTTTCTGTATCACTCATCAGTTTCCACACATTCTCCAGTTTAAGAAAGAACAAAAAATAAATAAAGAAAAAGAAATCTAAATGGGAAATAAAATATGAAATAACATGATCTAACCATCTCAAAATACTCAAGGCACTATACTCCTTGGGCAGCAGGACCCTACATCCCAACAGGAGTTTTTTCATTCATTAAGTGTTTTGTAAATAGGACAGACTTAAACTTTAATTTTTGTGAACATTACTCACAGGTGGCTGAGCTTAAATAGCAAATTATTTTCTCAATTTCATGAAGTTATGCTGCCAAATAAGTATTGACTGAGATATTGACCATATGTTAGATTTTAATCCTATTTCAAGCATTTCTGCTTTTCATAAGATATTCTTGTAGGAAAAGTGGTTTTCTGTTTTATTACAAAAGTAAAAGAGGTAACATGTCCAACACCAGTGTTATTTTCTTTCTTCATTGAGACTTCACTCTCCCCTTGTCTTCTTCACTCCGTTGCTATTTATTTCTGTATTCTAGCATTTTGATGCAAGTAGAGCTTAAAGTTCAGGTTATCACTCTTAATGTATGCTCCTTTAACACTTGTATTTTACCATTAAAAATAGAATAATAATGGTATGTCTCAGTTTTCAGGGAAAACACAGTATGCCAATAGATTGAATTTGATTAATTCTACATGTTTCTTCTATGAAGTTTTAAATGTTTAGTGCTATCGTTGTCTCATGGGTTATGAAAGAGTAATTGCAAGCCCACATTAACAGAATTACACAAAATTGTAGTTAAATATTTTTATGTTATTTTTCAAATTAGGGCCTGTGCGACCACGGTTCGAGTCCCGGAACTGGTGGCTTAAACTCACGCCAGGCATGTGTGCATGCGTGCCCAAGATCCCAAGAGGAGAATGGAAGAGAAGGGATTGCAGCGTGGCCATCCCTCCTGGGGGGTGGGGTGATTTCTCACTTTCTGTCTCTCTGTCTCTGTCTTTCTGGCAAGTGCATGCGCCCTATAGCAAAAACCTCTCCAAAGAAAAAAAAAGGGGGGGCCTGTGTATATATTATCTTTATATCTTATGTGATAAAGTGATATCTCCCACAATTAAATACATTAACAACACTGTTCTAAAAGTGTTCTGCTTGAAGAAGTTTGAGAATTTATTATTACTATTAACATTATCTTTTGCTTTTTGTCATAGGGCACATGTGCTTTCTGGAGAGACAGAGAGAAGGAAAATAAGAAATCACCTCCAGGGAAGATGTTCATGCCACAGTCCCTTCTACTACATTCTCCTCTTGGGATTTTAGGCATCCTGTTATGCACCTGCAGTCAGGGTGATTTTTAAGCTGCTGGGTCCAGGACTCAAACTGTGGTTGGACATGTGAGAGTCCAGAGCCTTAACCATCATGCCACCAGCTGGTCCCTATGATTTTTTTTTTTTTTTTTTTGAGAGAGTTTTGTTACAGGGCAGGCATGCACACCAGGGAGACAGAAAGTGAGAAATCAATCCCCAGAGGGGATGACCATGCTGCAAGCCCTTCTCCATTTTCCTTTCAGGATAAGGGATATGCACACATATGTGCCCAGCGTGAGTTTCAAGCCTCTGAATCTGGGACTCAAATCGTGGTCAACTACTTGGGAGTCCATTGGCTTAACCATTATGCCATCTGCTGATCCCTGACTAATTTTTAACAATGTTTCTATACTTAATAAGAGTCTAATATTTAGATATTTTATAAAGTTTTTTGTAAAATTGAAGTATACTGCCTCTTCTCTCTTGTTTAGCTGTGAAAAGACTTGATAAAGTTGAAAAAGAAGAATTACTTTCTCACCTTTTTATAAATCTGAATTGAGAATGAAGTTGTGTGGTTCATGATGGTGGTAGAAGAAGGAGCATGGAATAGGTGGTAATATTGCTAAAAAATGAGTCTGGAGAGCAATAGCCACTTCCTTCCCTTCATTTTTTGTCTTTTTTTTTTTTTTTTTTTTCCCAATCCTTGATAGAATTCATGCTACACATGTGAGAGGAACAGAGAGAGAGAGAAAGAAGTGAGCAGCCTCCACAGGGCTTGGTCATAATCTTTCTCCACTCTGCCAGCCCATCAGATCTTGGGCATATGTGGATTTGTCTGGCTTATATCTAGCTAACTGGGATGGAGATTAAAACTGTGGTCACCATGTGAGATCCAGCTTCTCTTAAGCACCACATTACTGTTTCAATACAGAGCCAGCCCCTTCCCTTATTTTCCATAGCCTAGTCCCACCTGAACACCACAAATTAAAATAATAATTTAAAAAAAGAAACTCACCATACTTTGTAAGTCAGGTACTATTATTTTCCTTATGTGATAGGTAGAACAATTCAAAGAAATGTTAAAGTACTTGTTGAAGAGCACCCAACTGGACTATCCCTGTAGCGCAGCAAAGCACAGTGTAGAGGAAGCCAGATGCCACATTGGGGACTGGTGATCCCTGTCCCAGCTTGAAAAACACACCAGCTGTGTGTGCATGTACCCAGGATCCTGACAGGATGGAGCATTGGAGGATAAAGGATTGCAGTGTGGAGCTGGTCATGTGACGTAGTAGTTAAGTGCTATGAATGGGAAGTTTTATTGCACATGGTGGACCCAGACTTGAATCCCAGCTCTGTAGCTTGAAAAACATGCTGGGTGCATGTACCTTTGTGCCCCAAATCCTGACAGAATGAAGAAACGGAGGAAACGAATTGCAGAGTGACCATACTCCATTGTGCCCTCTTTCCCTTCCTCCTTTTCCTCTCTTCTCTCTCTTGCTCTTGCTCTTGCTCTCTGGCACGCACACACACAAATTACCTTACTGATAAGGAGAGGGAGTCGAAAGATTCAACCAGAGTCTTACGTTGATTGTGTTTTCTTTTAGCCTGAAATTTAAAAAGTAAAATAAATAGGTATGCTTCTGTCTTAAGTGATACTATTATATTTCCAACAATTTGTTGTTTATTCAAGTATGAGTCTTACGGTTTATAGGTAAGCTGAACATCCTGATGCACTTACTGTGGAAACTAGACTTATTGGTAGAAAATAACAAAGAAGGACTTGTATGATGGTTTATTCATCTCCAGTATAACAGTACCCATAATATGCTATATATACTTCAGGCCTAGTGACTTACAGTAAACAGAGCCTGTGTTCCTTCCATTTGTGTTATAAATATTATAAAGTGTGCACAATATAAAGGGACTATTTTAATTTTTGAAGAAATAACAATGCATAAGATAGAGAACCTAACTTATTTTGACACATTTTAGTGGAGGAGACAACGCTTAATGAACAAAAGAAATGCATGAAATACTTTTAGTGAATGAGTACATTGGAGTAAAGTGTCAGGCAATGAGATAGAGAGTGATCTTAAGGGGCAGAAAAGCTGCTATGGATGAGAAGATAAAAGAAGGCTTTCAGAAGCATTGATATCTTGCTGAGGTCTGGATGAGAAAGAGCTGATGCATTTCAGGATTTTTTTTTCTTATTTTTATTATTATTTTCTTTTTTTTGCTATAGGGCGTGTGCACTCACCAGACAGACAGAGAGAGACAGAGAGACAGAAAGCGACAAATCACCCCCCAGGGGGGATGGCCACGCCACAATCCTTTCCCCTCCATTCTCCTCTCGGGATCTTGGGCACGCACGCACATGCACCCAGTGTGAATTTAAGCCACCGGGTCCGGGACACGAACCGCAGTCGACTACGTGGGAGTCCAGCGACATAGCCCTTATGCTAACTGCTGGTCCTGCATTTCAGGATTTTAGTGGGGTATATGAGGCCAGGAGTAAGAGGGAAACTGTCCAGGTAGATTAAATATTAGGTCATCAAGAAAGTCATGACATGTTTTTCTATGCAAAATTGTGTCATGCCTTTCTGGACGACCCAATTTTAGATGAAAAGGCACTGAGACAGGACTGCTACAAATTCTAAGATCAGATAAGCAAATATATTTGAAAAACAAAGTTGCTTGTAGGTATTTTAATGCTCAGTAATGCATGAGAGTATTACGTATTACTGATACATACTACTATTGTATTGGAGACCTTTGAGCAAGAGTATAATTAGTGTATCTTGATTTTTATTGAAACATTATTGGGTTAGCCAGCCTGTGTCCTGGTGGTGAAGGTGGCTGAATGGCGCATGGCTGACCATGTGGTTTGAGTTCTGGATCCAGCAGTTTGAAAAATATGCCAGGTACATGAGCTTACATACCTATGCACCTCCAAAAAGAGAGAAATGGAGAAGGAATTACAGCAAGACCATGCCCCAGGGGGATGCTTTCTCACTGTTTCTCTCAATCTCTCTCTCTCTCTGGCAAGCACATGTGACCTCTAGCAGAAATGAAAATACACAAACACACACACACATGTATAATACACACACACACACACACACACACACACACACATATATATATATATATATATATATATATATATATATATATATATAATTTTTCCCTTGTTGTAAGAATGGACCACAGGTGACATGATCATTGTGGTATTATCAGTTGAAATGCAAGTCTGCCGAGATTCAAATGATGCAGACATAGAACTTCATCTTCTAATGAGGAGAGGGTTAAGGAATTCATTACTGTGCTTTAAAATTGTCACAATATTTTAAGTCTCTTTTTATTTTGTTGCAAATTACTTATATATGTGTGGAAGAGTATCTTAGTCTGTTCAGGCTGCTTTAACACAATATCATAAACTAGGCATGTTAGAGTAACAGAAATCTATTTCTCATAGTTCTGGCAGCTTGGAAGTCGAAAATCAAGGCACTTGCAGATTCAGTGTCTAGTATAAACCTGTTGTGCCCCATGACTGCAGCATGGGCTGCCTCATGTAGTCTGTTGCAGATTTTGAGTAATTTGCTCCCTACAAGTCCAATAAGTTTTCCTGGCTTCAGCAGCAAAATATTCCCGTGAAGAGGTTCATCCTGGTTTCACATCCTTTGGCATATAGTCTAAGGGTAGGAATGTAAAGGGTTTTCAAAAATGTACAGAAAATGTGTATTATGAAAAAATGTGCATGATTTCACATTTTTTTGGTACCAAAATAAACTCATATTTTAATTCAGTTTTTCCAGGACACTTTAAGGTTCCCTAATGTATTGACTCAGTATTTATTATAAAGCTTCACTACAGAAGCAAAAGAGAATAAGCCCGTCCACCAACCAGCAAGGATCTCTACCACATCTTCCTGAGATTTTTAAAGGCATTTCTTAGGCCCTCTGGATACAACCATAATAGACTGTGGGTGTTCTGTTAATAGATTTTCAACAGCTTAGAAGATCTATTTCCTTGTCATATAAGTGCCAGGTTACAGAAGCAATGTCTCCCATTACCTTCTCTAGTCATCAAAGCTTTTGGAACAGTATCTGCTACTATTGTACTGCTAAAAGGAAATACAAAGAACAAAAGTGTAAAAGTTCTTTTTTTTTTTTTTAACCCAATAACAGTGTGTCTTACTCTGAAGCCCTGAGCTCACTCCTGTCCTACTGTTTACAGGGATATCTAAATCTGTTTCTAAAAATAAGACAGCCTACTGCCTCTCTTATCTTAAAAATACACTGTGAATAAAGTAAAAGAGCCATAACAGTTGTGATAAAAAATATTAATTGAAACATAAATTTAACTTTTGGGTTTTAGGCAATAGTATTTACACCAGATATGCTATTTCCCCCCAAATTTTCATAGCAGTGTTAATTAAAATGACTTTACCAGATCAATCTAGATATTAGAGAAATAAAAAGTTTTTTTTCATTACTGTGATAAGCCAAATACTACATTGCACGTAAGCAAATTATTTTGGTTTGTACTCACTAAGATTTACAGTTATTCTGATGCTTATGAATTGCATTAGCAACAACAACAAAAACCAAGCTGAACCAAACAAAAATAAACAAAACCCAGACACTATAGTTTGCATGATGCCAACCATCTGTCAATTTTAAGACTCATTTTATTACTATAAAAATATGTTACTTCAATAAGACATTGGAGACTTGTATATCATGTTTAAAATATAGTTTTCTTTGGGTTCTGAATTCTATCTAAATTGTATCTTAGTGGCTACTGTTTAGCTGTGATTTTTTTGCAAATTAACAGAGAAAATTATCTTCTTATAGTAATCTATTTTCTTAAACTTTTAAAGACTTATTCTCGATTTCTTCTGTGAGACTTATGTCAAATGAGGAGAGATATGCTTTTTACATTGTTTCCCTATTGCTATTTTTTTATCTTATGTTTTATTTTAAAAAATTAAAAGCAAAAACAAAACAGGGAGGAGTCCTGGTGACCTTATTACCAGCCCTCATTCCTGGGAAAAGTGCTCTTCTTTTCAGAATAAGAAATAGCAAGTAACTGGCTCGTTTTCACTTACTTGGATGAATTTAGGAGTCATCTACTTCGAGCTCCTAAGTTGTAGGTCTGTACATGGTACTCCTTCAACCACATGAGCATTTTGAGTTACGTAAAGGGAGTTCGGGAAGTAGTAGTCTCCTGGAGTGTATTGAAGTAGGTGCCTTTGTATCTCTTACACAGGCTTTAAATGCTTCTATTTTTCTACCATTGATGATGTAAAAATAGGCCATGTGAAGGCCAGTAGGCGACGTGGTGGTTATGGCACTAGACTCCCACATGGCTGACCACAATTCGAGTTCTGGATTTGGCAGCTTGAAAATCACACTGGGCATGAGTTTATACATGCCCAAAACCCCAACAGAAAAGTGGTGAAGAAAGGTTTGAAGTATAGCAACCCACTCTGGGGGGTGGTTTCTCACTTCCCTCTCTCCCTCTCGTGCTGCCTCTGTCTTTCTCTGGAGAGCATGTGGCAAAAAACTAAAAAAAAAAAAAAAAAAAAAAAAAAAAAAAGGTATGAGAGGGCTGAGTCAAGATCTTGAGGAGGGTTGATAAATTTGGAGCTAGCTATTAATGGGATCAAACTAAAAAATTGAATTCACCAATTATTGGAAACAGACTATCAGCTATGCTTTGCACATAATTGGTGCTCTATGTATTTGTAAAATAAATGAAAATGAAATAAAGATGAAATCAAATTGCCAGTCAACATGAGTATCAAGTGAGTGCAGAGGGCTGTAGCGTGAATGCAGAGCAGCACAGTGCAGTAGGTGCACTGGGAGAGACCTGGACAGTGAGCCCAAGCCTCTCCTCCAGACCTGACCTCACTAATTGTTAGCTTGAGCAAGAAACTTCATCTCTCCTGCCTCAGTTTATTTATGAGAAAAATAAAGGTAATAGTAATGATTACTTCATAGTGTCGTAAAGTATATTGAATGTGTTGTTTATAAAACTCTTTAGAATAATAGACTTGTATAGAGTGAGAGCTATGAAAGTGATTGCTATTATTTCTTTTTTTTTTTTTTTGGAGAGGTTTTTCGCTATAGGGCGCGTGCGCTCGCCAGACAGACAGAGAGAGACATAGAGACAGAAAGCGAGAAATCACCCCCCAGGGGGGATGGTCACGCCGCAATCCCTTCTCCTCCATTCTCCTCTCGGGATCCTGGGCACGCACGCACACGCGCCCGGCGTGAGTTGTAAGCCACCGGGTCCGAGACGCGAACCACGGTCGACTACGTGGGAGTCCAGCGACATAGCCATTACGCTAACTGCTGGTTCCCATTGCTATTATTTCTTAAGAATAAGGTTGCAAATAAAAATAGGATGTTATAACAGTTGAGTTAAATTTTAACTAGGTAATGAGCTTTAAAAAAAAAATGCTATAAGGCACGTATAATCACCATAGAGACAGAGAGAAAGAGAGAGAGAGAGAGAGAGAGACAGGGAAAGTGAGAAAGTGCCCCCAGAGGGGATGGCTACAGTGAAATCTCCTCTCTATTCTACTCTTAGGATTTTGGGCACACATACAAATGTGTCTGGTGTGTTTTCATTTCATTATGTCTGGGACTCAGATCACAGCCAGCCATGTGGGATCCAGTTGCCTTAACCACCATGCCACAGCTGACCCAGTAATGAGCTAATGAGCTATTTTATATTCCATGAAAGTATTTTCTTTTGTATTACTAAAAAGATTAAATTTTAAATCCTATATTTCATATATATATATATAGAGAGAGAGAGCCTTGAAGACATGACATGCAAAATTTTCTTTCACAGTTTCTAAGAGTTAAGAAAGAAACTTGAATTTATTCATTTATTTATTTATGTATTTATTTATATTCTTCTACCTCTATATCATAAATTGAGTGTTCTTCTTGGAAGGACTAGTCTTTCACATTCCTTCTTACAATGTACATTCTGCACTCATGACATATTTACTATCTAACTCTTTTGTTATTGCTGTTTAGAGTGACTCACGCCACCCCCCACTCCTCCCTCCCCCTTGAAAAAGAGAAAATAGCTCATGTTAATTATACACTGAGTTCTTTGTAGTGGATAAAGTCTAAACCTGTATAATTAACTGAAATACTGCACACAGAGCAGTAGAGTATAATCTTTTAAAACCCAGTTAAAAATAATGCATTGAACACATACATTAAGACCATTATGTTATAAAGTTGTAAAAATTACAACCAGAATGGGGAAAGAGGCTCCAGGAAAACAACAACAACAACAAATCTGAAAAAATAAGCAGCAGCTGATTAGCAGGAAGGAATAAATAATGCTGAGTTAAAAGACAGTATTGCTAAAAAGAGAAAGGAACTGCTTATGTTATGGTGGTCAAGGCAGCTGAGTCCACATGACTGGCTGCCTGGTTTTAGTTCCAGACTCAGTGTCTTGAGAAACATGATGTGTGCGTGCATACCCCTGTTCCCAAAAGGGGAGAAATGGAGAAGGAATTTTTTTTTTTTTTTGGAGAGGTTTTCACTATAGGGCGCGTGCGCTCGCCAGACAGACAGAGAGAGACATAGAGACAGAAAGCGAGAAATCAACCCCCAGGGGGGATGGTCACGCCACAATCCCTTCTTCTCCATTCTGAGAAGGAATTTTGACATGACCATTCTCATGGGAGGGGTTCTTCCTTCCTTCCTTCCTTTCTTTTTTCTCTCTCTCCAATAAGCATGTGCCTTGTGGTAACATTTAAAAGAGAGAGAGAGAGAAGAAATGCAATTTACATTACAGAATCCCTTCTTCTCACAGTCAAAGGCTATGAACTTGCAGCATTAAGTACCTTTGGAAGTGGAGGGAAAACGAGGCTAAAAAAAGTCTGTTTAAGAAGTAGTTAGATCCTGATCCTCTCCTGGGCTATGCACACCCTGACAGAAAGTGAAGTTTTTATATTCAGGAAAGGCTAAATGAGGTAATCTCTGCCCAGATAAGATTAAAAATTAAATTAAATTAAAACAAGGTGAGCAAGTGAACATTCATGCGATGGAGCATAGGTGTCTAGTATTCTGCCCTACCCTCCTGCTACCTCCCACATAGGAAACTGGAAACAGGGTGTCTAATATCCAGGCAAGAAAAGTGGAAGGTAGCTTTTCAGGGAAGTGGGAGAAGGGAAATTCTGAAAATACTGATATCAAAGTTTCCCTAGCAAATGGCCCTGTAGATCATCAATGAATGAAGACCAGAGCTGACAAATCAAACCCACCAGTATGGAATTTGCAAACACTTTTTTAGTATTCTACATTTAAATATGAGCAGAAAGATATGAATCACAACATATTTGTGAAAGACATCTAGGATGAAAGATAAAATAAAACAAAAGCCATATTGAAAGAAACACAAGATATGAAGATCTCTGCGATCTCCTAGAGTGATAAAGCTTAATATTGCATTCATGAAATAAGAATAGTTTGTTATTTATCAGCCCCACCCTGGTAGAACAACCAGCAGTAAACTGAACTACAGTGCTGGAAACCACATGGCCTACTGTGGGGGTCAGAACCCAGGTAAACTGGAAAAACTGGAAGCCTTGCACATGTGCTAAGGATTATAACAGGCTGGAGGCCTAGGGAAAGGTGATCACAGAGTGAAGAGACCCTGTTTAAGAGGCTTCTCTCTCTCTCATGTGTACATGTGCTCTATAATGAATAAAAAAAAATGTTTAATAAATAATTATCTACATCCTGAGAGGAGAAGGGAATAGGGATTATGGTGTGGCCATCCTACCCGGAGCTAATTTATTGCCTTCTATCTCTCTGTCTCTTTCTCTCTCTCTCCTTGATGAGTGCATGCCCCTATGGCAAAAATAAAAAATAAAAAAATAAAAAATAAAATTATCTAACAGAAATGAGCTCTCGACAATTAAAGAGCAGCTATTATAGCTGTAAGGGAAATCTCAATAGGAGGTTTGGAGATTAACGAACTCTCTCAGAATGGAGAGCAAACATAATAAAACGAAATAAGGAGGCTAAATAAATTAGGAAATTATTGCAGAAGATTCACCATTTTGTATGATATGAGTCCCCAAAAAACATGAAGAATAAGAAATAAAAAGTAATTATTAAAGAATTAAGACAAAAACTTTCCCAGAACATAAAGGGAACACAGGAAAGAAGCAAGTGGAAAGGAATCTCTACAATGATGGAGAAGAGTAATTTTGAGATCACAGCTGCTGAGCAGATTTAGAAAGCAGCCTATCCAGATTAGAAAGATTGAAACTCTGGGAAGGGATTTCTTCTTTGCTTTTGTTTATTTGCCTATTTCTGAGAGAGACAGACAGACATAAAGATAGAGAAAGAGATAGGTATCACCAACAGTGTCTTTATACCTCAATCCAATCTCAGTTTCAGACAGGCTGGATCACGGACATATGTGTATGTGCCCAGCATCTCAGGAGGAACTAGGACGTACATGAACGCAGGACCTTCCCATTGTTTGTCCAGTTGCATTACTTGTTGCATCACCACCTGGCTAGGAAGGAATTTCTTCAATAAAAGAAAGTGAATGGAATTTTTTTTTGAGAGTTTTTTGTTTTTGTTATAGGGCATATGTGCTCGCCAGAAAGACAGAGAGAGACAGAGAGACAGAAAGCGAGCAATCCCTCCAGGGGGGGTGGCCACGCCACAATCCCTTCTCCTCCATTCTCCTCTCAGGATCTTGGGCACGCACACGTCCGGCATGAGTTGAAGCCACAGGGTCCAGGACCTGAACCTCAGTCGACTATGTGGAAGTTCAGAAACATAGCCATTATGCCAACTGCTGCTCCCAGAAAGTGAATGAAATTCTTAAGATATTTGTATAAACTGAAACTGATAAGCACTGTCACAGAGAGGTGGAAATAAATTAATGATCTCTATATAAAAACGAATTAGACAAATAAGAACATCATTATTTACTTTAAGGAAAACCAAAATTAGTAGAAGAAATTAAAATGACATAGTATCTTATGTAGTTCCATAGTGAATATTTATGCAGCAACAATATTATACACACTTCAATGTTCATTAAACTAAAAGTGTGATATAAATGTATTTGGAGACCAAGGTATTATGGAGGATGTTACGTCTGTGCATCTTTATGTCTCTGGTGGAGGCAGTGAGGCTGGCCAGTGTAGGTGAACTAAATACCCATCTTCCACAAGGGAAAGCCAATATATAGTACTCCAAACAAAAAATATAGATGGAGCAATTAGATATTATTATTTAGAACAATGGAAGTAGATATAATAAAACATGATACAAGAATTGAAAATTATAAGCAGGAAATGTGTTCACAGTGCTTTGAGTGGTTTTATATTTTTAAAGTAAATGTTTTAAGTCCATTTAATTCTAAATTATACACGTGACAGAAGAATTCTTCATTGGAAAAGTGCTCGCACACCAATGTTTATTGCGGCACTATTTACGATTGCTAAGACATGGAACCAACCCAAATACCCCTGTATGGATGAATGGATTGAAAAACTGTGGCACAAATACTCTATGGAATACTATTCAGCCATAAAAACTAACAAAACTCTGGCTTTTGACAGAAAGTGGAAGAATATGGAAGAGTTACTGCTGGGTGAAGCAAGCCAGACTATGAAGGAGAGACACTGTATGTCCCCACTTTATATATACCAAGTGTCTGCACTCTATGACTGAAACTGATTGACTAAAGGTTGTACAAACACAAGAGATGGGTGTGAATGTCAAATATGGTGTGTGTGGAGGAGTGGGGCCCAAGGAAGGACATTTGGAGAAGGGATATGGGCAGAGCATTGACGGGATGGGGAGGTGTGGTGTTTTCGGTTGAAGATATTTTGATCAACTGGACTGGGAAGAAATGTTCACATATTGAAATGTTCACTTTGTAAGCTAAATAATGTGATTGAATATATAATTTTTTTTAAATTGGATAAAAATATAGGGATTAAGTGAATTGTTTTCTATACCTTCCTAATACTTGTGCGTTCCTCATAATTAAATTTTAAAAGATAAATCATAGGGGGAAATTCTTTAAACACCTCTTTGCCTTAAAAAGGCAGCCTTATTTTCTGCTATATTATTCAGGAAATTAAAGAAATACCATGACAAATAATTATGAAGTTCTGTATCATCAACTTTGCCACCATTTGTTCTAGTACTAATTTCTTTAAAAAATGAGGATGGCCGTCCACGGTGGTCCACCAGTAACCTAATGCTCTGTGATGCTGGGCTACATGGGAAGGTCCTAGGTTCATGTCTGAGGTCTTCTTGTGTATTCCAGGGTATCTGTGATCCTGGCTGGGCATAGGACTGAAGGGAAGATTGTGGATGAGAACTCTGTTGGAGTGCGACTGTCTCTCTCTTATAAAGGAAATTGTATGTGTGTATGCTTGTGTGTGTATAAAGAAAGAGTTCACATTTTCAGTAGCCAAAGAAGCAGCTTTTATACTATATATGTGTGTGTGTGTGTGTGTGTGTATATATATATATATATGTATATGTGTATATATATGTATGTATATGTATATATATATATGTATATACATATATATATATTATATACACACACACATATATATAAATATAAATAAATAAGTAAAGTCATGTGTGGGCCCTACATATTCTATACCTTTAATCAAAATATCATGTCTCTGGGGCTAGCAGTTGGCATGGTGGTTAAGGTGCTGGACTCCCACATGGCCAAGCGCAGTTTGAGTCCTGGAACTGGTGGCCTACTTTCTCACTTTCTTTCTATCTCTCTTTCTGTCTTTCTCTGGTGAGTCCGTGTGCTCTATAGTAAATTTTTAAAAATAATATATACAAAGATTAAGTAAATATTTTTTTAAAAAAGAAAAGATGTCATATCACTGAAAATCAACCTACATGGCAGTGTGTTTGTTATAAAGTCTTTCCTCTATTTTATAGAAACTTGAAAATCAGTATCGACATAGATATAAGAATCAAATCAAAAGTATAGAAGATAAAATTAAAGATTAAGACAATTATATTTTTAAGTGTATAAATGAGAATCTTTAAACTGACATTTAGTATTTTTTATTTTATTAATTAATATATTTTTAAATTCATTTTCTTCCATACATTCAATCACATTATTATTTGTCTTACAAAGTGGATATTTCAACAGGTGAACATTACTCCCTAGTACAGTTGATAAAACTACAAAATATCTTCAACAGATAATACCACACCTCTTTGTGCCACTAATGCTTTGCCTCCCTGTCCCTCCCCCAAATGTCCTTCCTCAAACCTTCCTCTTTCACACACATTGTACCTGGTATTTACATGTATATACTGTGTTTCTATATCCTTTAGTCAATTAGTTTCAGTCATAGAGTGTGGACACTCAGTATATATTAAATGGAGACATACAAGGCCTCTCCTTCTTAGCCTGGCTTGCTTCACTCAGCAGTAAGTCTTCTGTATTCATTCACTACCTGCCAAAAGCCAGGTTTTTTTTTATGGCTGAATAGTATTCCATTGAGTATATGTGCCACAGTTTTTCTATCCATTCATCTGTTCATGGGCATTTGGGTTGTTTCCATGACTTAGCAATTGTGAATAGTGTTGCAATAAACATCGATGTGCAAGCACTTTTCCAATTAAGTATTCTGTCCTTTGGGTAGATACCAAGGAGTGGGATTAGTGGATCATATGGTAGTTCTATTTGTAGATTTTTGAGGAATCTCCAAATTGTTCTCCACAGTGGCTGCACCAATTTACTTTCCCACCAGCAGTGTAAGAGAGTTCTCCTTTCACCACACCCCAGCCAGCACTTATCGTTTTTTTGTTTTTTAAATCTTAGATATTCTTATTGGGGCTAGGTGGTATCTCATTGTTGTTTTGATCTGCATTTCTCTTACAAAGAGGGATGTTGAGCATTTTTTCATATGCCTTTTAGCTATAACTATGTCATCTTTAGAGAGTGGTTTTTTCAACTCCTTTTTCCATCTCTTAATAGGATTGATTGTCTTTTTCTGCAACAGCTGCTTGAGTTCTTTGTGAATTCTGGTTATCAATCCCTTATCTGACACATAGTTTACAAAAATATTTTCCCTATTTGAGGGTTATCTATTCACACTAATTACTTTGTCTTTTGCCATGCAGAAACTTCTTAGTCTGATGTAATCCCACTTGTCTATTTTGGGGATTATTGACTGTGTGTTGAGAGTCTTATTTAAGAAGTCTTTGCCTATCCCAATGTCTCCCAGAGTTTCACCAGAGCAGTTTTATAGTTTGAGGTCTTAGATTTAGATCTTTGATCCACTTTGACTTGATTTTTTGTCAGAGGTGAGAGGTAGGGGTTCAGATTCATCTTTCTGTAAGTGGAAATCCAGTCTTTTCAGCACCGTTTTCTGAAGAGGTTTTCCTTTTCCCACTGGATTGACTGGTACCCCTTGTCAAAAATCAGTTGACTGTATGTTTGGACATTTATTTCTGGGGACTCTCTTTTGTTCCATTGGTCCACTTGCCTGTTTCTGTGCCAGTACCATGCTGTTTTGATTACCACAGCTTTGTAGTATATTTTTGGGTCAGGAGTGAGATTCTGCCCACTCCACTTTTCTTGTGCAGAATTGCTTTGGCAATACAGGGTCTCCTATGATTCCAGACAAACTTTATGATTGTCTTTCCTAGATCTGTGAAGAAGGTGTCCGGTACTTTGATTGGCATTGCATTAAATATGTAGATTAATTTGGGTAGAATTGTCATTTTGATTTTATTAATTCTTCCAATCCAGGAACATGGGATATCCTTCCGTTTTTTTTGTGTGTGTCATTTTCAATTTCTTTTTTTATCTTCTCATAGTTTTCCTTGTGGAGGTCTTTTAACTTCTTTGATTAGATTTACCCCTAAGTATCTTATACTTTTTGTGACTATGGTAAATGGAACAACTTTTTTCAGTTCTATTTCAGTCTGCATTTTGTTTGTATATAGAAATTCTATAGATTTCTGAATATTAATTTTGTATTCTGCAACTTTACTGTATTCATGTATTACTTCCAGAAATTTTTTCATGGAAACTATTGGGTCTTCTATGTATACAATCATGTCATCTGCAAATAGAGAGAGTTCATTTCTTCTTTTCCTGTTTGAATGCCTTTTATTTTTTCTTCTTTTCTGATTGCATTGGCCATGACTTCCAGTACTATATTGAAGAGGAGTGGAGAAAGTGGACATTCTTGTCTTGTACCCGTTTTTAGTGGAAAAACTTTCAGCTTTTCTCCATCGAGGATGATGTTCGCTATGGGTTTTTCATAAATAGCTTTTATTGTATTGTGAAATGACCCTTCTATGCCAATTTTTCTGAGTCTTGATCATAAAGGGATGTTGTATCTTATAAAATGCTTTTTCTGCATCAACTGATATGACCATATGGTTTTTATCTTTCCTCCTATTAATATGGTGTATTACATTTATGTTTTTGTGTATGTTGAACCAACCTTGTATTCCTGAAATAAAGCCTACCTGTTCATGATGTATAATCTTTTTTATAAGTTGTTGGATATGATTTACTAGTATCTTTTTGAGAATCTTTGCATCTATATTCATCAGAGATATTGGTCTATAGTTTTCCTTCCTTGTCCTATCCTTATCTGTTTTAAGGATAAGGGTGCTAGAGGCTTCATAGAATGAATTAGGGAGAGATTCACCCTTTTGGATGTTTAGAAATAACTTGAGAAGAATGGGGGGTTAACTCTTCTTTGAAGATTTCGTAGAATTCAGAGCTGAATCCATCAGGGCCAGGGCTTTCCTTTCTTGGAGGTTATTTATTACTGATTCAATCTTCTGACTTGTTATGGACCTATTCAGACTTTCTATATCCTCCTGGCTCAATCTAGGTAGATTATACATACCCAGGAATTTGTCCATCTCATCCAGATTATCTTGCTTCTTGACATACAGATGTTCATAGTATCCTCTAATAATGTTTTGTATTTCTTCTATATCTGTTATTATTTTGCCTGCTTCATTGCAGATCTGATTCACCTGGTTCCTTTCTCTCTTCTTCTTAATAAGACTTGCTAGTGGCATATCAATTTTCTTTATCTTTTCAAAGAACCAGCTTTTACTTTCATTTATTTTCTATATACATAGAAAAAAGTGTATCTGGTGGTTTTTGGATGGAAAGTTCTATAGATGTCTGTTAAGTCCATTTGATTTATGGTAGCATTTAGATCCTTTATCTCTTTACCTATTTTTTTTTTTGTCTAGATTATCTGTCCAGAGGAGATAGTGCAGTGTTGAGGTCTCCGATAATTAGTGTGTTGCAGTCTCTCCCCTTTTAGATCTAACAGTCTTTCCTTCACATATTTGGGTACTCCTGTGTTAGGTGCATAGATACTAATAAGTGTTATATCTTCTTGATCAATCAACCCTTCTACTACTATATAGTGCCCTTCTTTGTCTCTTTGAACAGTTTTTTGTTTTAAAGCCTATTTTGTCAGAAATTAGTATTGCGACTCCAGTTCTTTTTTGGTTCCCATTTGCATGGAAAAGCTTTTCCAACCCATCACTTTCAATCTATATGTGTCTTTATCCATGAAGTGGGTTTCCTGTAGGCAACAGTTAGAGGGTTTTTACTTTTTAATCCATTCAGCCAGTCTGTATCTCTTGATTGGAGAATTTTATCCATTAACATTCAATGTTATTATCGATGTTATTGGACTTGTCCTGACGTTTAAGTTGGCCATTGTCTTAGTTGCCTTTTCCTCCTTTGTTTCTGGCTGTTACTTCTTTAGTTTTCCTGAAACAGTACTTTCTTCAGGGCTTCTTGGAGAGCTGGTCTGGTGTTGTCAAATTCTTTCAGGTTTTGTTTGTCTGAGAAGATTTTAATCTTTTTTTCCCATATGAAGGATAATCTTGCAGGACACAGTAATCTTGGTTGAAAATGTTTCTCTCTTAACACTTTCAATACATCTTCCCATACTTTTCTTGCTTGCATTGTTTCCATTGAGAAGTCCAGTGTTAGCCTGATGGAGTGACCTTTGTAAATCACTTGTCATTTCTCTCTTGCCAGTTTTAGTATCTTATCTTTATCTGTGGTCTTTGTCAGATTGGCTAAGGTATGCCTTGGGGAAGATCTTCTTGGTTGATTCTATTTGGGGCCCTTCTTATTTCTTGGGTCTGGATGTTTGAGTGCCTCTCTAGACTTGGGAAATTTTCTTCTAAGATTTCATAGAATAGATTTTCCATGCCCTTATTAGTTTCTTCATCTTCTGGGATACCAATTATTTGGATGTTAGGGCATCTAATGGAATCTAGTATTTCTCGTATGCTATCCTCATGTTTTTTTGTTTGTTTGTTTGTTTGTTTGTTTGTTATTTTCTCTATCTTTTGGGTGGTTTTCTCTAGGTCAGAAGTTTTATCTTCTACATCAGAGATTCTATCTTCAGCATGGTCTAATCGACTTTTAATACTTTCAAGAGAGTCTTTGATTTCCTGTATTACAGACTTCACCTCTAATAGTTCCATCTGATTCTTTCTTAGTGTGTCCATTTCTTACTTCATATTGTGGAAGGACTTTCTCATCTCCTGTAGTTCATTGTCTCTTTTCTGTTCCAGCTCATAGAATTTGTTCACCACGAATGTTCTAAATTCTTTCTTAGACATTTTGGTAACATCCTCTGTTTTTTTCAAGAAATGGAAGGGATTCACGGTGTTTTTTTGATGGAGACATATTTCCTTCTTTATTCAGACCTGACGTTCTTCTTCTACTTCTAACCATTGGGAGATGGTATTCCCTTTGGAATATCTTTTAAGAGAACGTGTCCTCGAATAGGAGCAAGTGTGTTTCCTTTTTGCTATGGAATGAAGACTGCAGAAGTCTCTCTTCTGTTATGTTTGGCAATGTGATCCAAGGAGGAGTATTCTCTGGCTGCAGAGAGAGGGGTCTCTGGCTTGGGGGTCCTGGGACTGGAGCTGGGGCGGGGATCCCTGCCTCAGTATTCCTTGGCCCAGGGGTCTGAAGATGGAAGTCGACACTTAGTATTTTAACATAAGTGACAAAAAATATATTAGACACTGGAAGAAACAGCCTTTGAAGAACCAATAAGGTCTAGTAGAAAAGATAGGTATATAAATGAAAAGTGCAAGTGTAAAATTGTATACATAGGGACTTGTTTATTTATTTCTGGAAGTTACCTCATTTATACTAAAAATACATAGCTTACAGGCAAATATAATTTAATTTAGGTACATTAAAATTAAGAACTTCTATTACTTTTTCTTCTATAGTGCTTTGGACACGTATTAATTCATTAAGCCAATTCATTATAATTCTGCAGGTGGTATAAAAAAGCTTACTGTGTGTCAGACACTGTACTATTATCTTGGAATGAAATCATTAATGAGACATACGAGTTTTCTCTCTCAATGCAGAATCTCCTGGAAGAGACAGATAAATGATGAAGCAGTTGTCAAATGTCCTGAATTCTGTCAAGGGGAAGTCATCAGGGCAGAAATAGATTCTTGTTTTGTTTTCTTTTTAATTTTGCTGTAAGGCATGTGCATTTTTCAGAGAGAGACTGAAACAGAGCAGGAGGGAGAAAGGGATGGCCATGCTGCAATCCCTTCTCCTCACACTCTCCTCTCTGGATTGTGGGCACACATGTATGTGTATCTGGTGTGTTTTTCAAACTGTTTGGTCAGGAACTTAAACTGCACAGTCAACCATGTGGGATCCACCCACCTGAACCACCATGCCACCTGACTAGCCTCACAAATAAATCCTTTATAGATCATAAATTTGGGAAATATTGGGATCATCTAATATTTTACAGATTAGTAAACTGAGACTCAGAGAGAATAAAGGTATAGCTACTGAAAGAGCCAAAGCTCTGTCCTGTATATCCCATGACTTTTAAGACATGGTCTCCAGACACAAGAGATGATTGGAATGTTTGCTCCATGAGTTTAATATTCTTTATACAAGACGATATTTCATTGAACAACTTAATAACTACATAATAATTGAAAACATGAGTGTGTTGGACAAGGGTGTGATAGTCTGTAGGAACAGTGATTCTAAATGAAATAGTAGTGATAGCAATAAGTTATTAGAAGAAAGCACTTCAAAATTTTCACTAGTGCAGGAAGCACCCAAGGTAGTAAGGTGAATAAAAACATACTCTATCTTCATTTTCTATAAGTCTGCTTTTCTTTTCTTTAAAAAATTTTTGCCAGAGGGTACATGTGCTTGCCAGAGAGAAGCAGAGAAAGAGAGAGAGGGAGGGAGAGAGTAACTCCAGGAGGAGCATGGTCGTACCACAATCTTGTCTCCTCCATTGCTCCATCCTCTGGAGTACCTGAAATTTCTTGGGTACCTGAAATGTTTTTCAAGCTGCCTTGGCCAGGATTTGAACCATGAGGTCAACCATCCAGTTCCCCTAACCACCTCTAGGTTGTGAAGCTGGCCTGTATTTTTCTTCCTTTTTTTTTTTTTTTTTTTTTTGTGTGTGTGTGTGTGTGTGTGTGTGTAATGGCCCTATAAGTTGAGTATAATTGTTTTCATTTTACTGACATGGAAAGTGTAGATCTAGGAAAAATGTGTAACTTTCATAGAATCAAAAAACAATTTCATGGTAGAAAGAGATTTCAATCTAGCTATTTTGTTGTTTTCTTTCCTACCTAAAAGTATTATTGGCAGGTACTTTTTCAATTTCGATATTAAACATTATTTTTACCCCAGTGGAAAATTTTATAGACTATATGCTTGAGTTTTATGATATATGCAACATTCTGAAAAGCAGGACAATCAGAAGAGACGAAATAAACAAGATTTTGGGAAAACTCTTATACTCCCTTCCAATGTGAATTCCTACAAACATTCAGGACAAGTGATTAACTGAAGACTTAGCCCTTTGATTCAAGGACTAATCTTCAATTTAGATAAATACTTCTCTAAAACAAACAGGATTTTCTACATCAATGACAAATATATGTAAGACAGGTTTCTAATGAAGAAGATAAGGATTTTTCTGGGGCTAGGTAGGGTGCCCCTGTGAAGATGGAATGAGGCAGTGTGAGCATGTTTGGGTGTGTATCTGAAAGGGAAGTGGGAGCTTAAATGAGAATAATGGTTTCACCTCTTTGCCTATTTGAATCTAGCCTGAAGGAACAGAGTAATTTTTTGTTTGATTATTTGATGCATTATCCCTCCCCCAGGCTTTAGTAAGGTGCCTAAAATTTGAGTTGTACCTGTATTTGTTTTTTAATTATTCTTTCTTTCTTTCTTTCTTTCTTTCTTTCTTTCTTTCTTTCTTTCTTTCTTTCTTTCTTTCTTTCTCTTTCTTTCTCTCTTTCTTTCTTTCTTTATTCAAATTTGACCAGACTTGGGGCTAGAGAGAGAGAGAGAGAGTGAGCGAGCAAGCTGCCAGGTCTGGGACTTGAACCACGGTCAGCCATGTGGGAGTCCAGCGCCCTCAACTACCACACCATCTGCCAGCCCAGAGTTATACCTGTTTTAAGGCACTGTGAAAGAGTAGTATAACACAATAGAGTAATCATAGGTAAGAGCAATTTTAATGTATATTTCAAAAAAGCTAGGAAACAGGAATTTGGGTGTTCACATTACAAAGTAATAATAAATGTTGGAGACTATGAGTGTGTTCATTGTCTTGATATAATCATTATACGCTGTAATCATGTGTTGAAAAATCACACTGTACCCTATAAATGTGTACAACTGTAATGTATCAATTATTATTATTACTATGTAGCTCTTTAAATGTTCAACCTTGAAACAGCTAGTAATTCTGAAAGCTCATTACCTACATTGGGCATCTGCTCCTAAGGGTTAGGCCAGTAGATTTGGAAAACCTCAATAATTTCAATGAACATATCTCCTGTAGGTTTCCTACAAATAATTCATTTTCTAAAATTACACACACACAAGCCTCTTCATATGTTCACATGTATAACATTTCCTAAATTCAGCTGATGCAGCTGAATTGTTATGGAGAAAGCATCTGATTACAGTAATTGGCAATAAAGTATGAATAATTAACCAACCACCTCCTTCCAGGCATTTGCTTTCAAGAGGATTGGCTAAGCGCTCACTAATTGGGATACCAGGGGAGAGCAACTGCAGCTGAGCACACTGCTCTGCTTATACTTTCTTTTCTGGGTAATGCTTTATTATCTAAAACTTTCCAATTATGTATATTCTCAAATTTGTACTATCCCCATAACAATAATCATTCATTTATTTCTATTTCTGATTTCTATGATTCTTTTCAAAAATATTTAATTTTCTCTCTACTACCATGCCACGCACACTTTAAGCTTCAGTTTGTCCTTCTCATACATGGTGTCCACAGACGTGGGCATATATCCAATGGTGTTTTCTTAGACACTAACAAGCACTAGGTTTCCTAAATCGTTGTATTTAGCTGTTACTCTTTATAATGGTGATTTTTTTATTGAATGTTTACTAACTTAATAGACTTTAATAACCCAATTCAAGAAGCTGAACATTACCAGCCCAATATTGTTTCTCCTGAAAAATGTTTATTACCAACAATAGTGTCTATGCTTCCATTATTTTTGGTGAAACCACTTGTGTTTTATCAGATTTATGAGTGACAAGGTTAGAATACTGAATGTGCCCAAGATGTTTCAAGGACTGAAATATTTAGAGAAAAAGAGTGCTACTGTGCTCTGGAAAAAATATATACCTAAAGAGAGAGATAAAGTTTTGATAAAAAAGTTCATTGTTTCCAAAAATGAGAATGTAATAGTGATTATATATGTGAAGGAACAAAAATCAATTTTTTTAAATAAATTTTTGCTGTAGTGTGTGTGCAAACATCAGAAAGACAGAGAGAGTGAGAAATTACTCCCCGGGGGGATGGCCATGCTGCAATCTTGTATCCTCCATTCTTTTCCTGGAATTTTGGGCATGCATACACATGTGCCCGGCTTGAGTCTCAAGCAGCTGGGTCTAGGACTCAAACCACAGTTGATCATGTGGGAGTCCAGTTACCTAATCACTATTCCACTTGCTGGCCCTCCAAAATAAAATCTTAATGATATAAAACCATCTTAATCAAATGTTCATTATGAAGTGACATTTTTAGGAAAATAATTTAATATAGCATGGTCAGATTTATTAAGCATTGCTGTCATTATTTTTTGAAGAAAGCTGTATTATCATTTTATTGCAAAGGTAAAAATTGTCATTTGGCATAGCTTCTTTTGATGCAGGTTTTCTTCTTCAAATATTGGGAATTAACAAAAATCCTCAATTAAAATTGTATGCCTGGCATCTGTTTTATATCAAAGAAGCCTTTTATGTTTCACATCAAATTGATCAAAGCATATTACTTGCTTTTTTCTATGCAAACATCTTTTTGAGGTGTTGATTTTCCTCAACTGTTAGAAAGCTTATAAATCATTTTACACAATGTATAGTAATTTATGTTAGACGGGTAAAGGCAGAAACCTATACTGAAATATTTATGATTAACACAATAATACTTTTCCTTCACTCAGTAATACTAGTCAATGAAATTAACACTCTAAAAGAGAAACTCTCCCTACCTTAACTGAGCACTTACAAGAATTATTTTCTTATAAATTTGGACTTTCACAAAGATTATGGTACTTGTAATTAGTAATAAACTCTGTTTCTCTCAAACTGGCGTGAAGTCATATTAGTCACTCAATAAAATTTCAAGTGATGACAGTAGTTAATCTCCCTGGAACTTGTGGCAGATAATTCATGTTGGATAGTTATACATGGACAGCCTCACTTTGCTACATAAATTCTCATAATGGAATTTTGGCAACAAGTAGTTGCAGAGTTGATCATAATTTATTTGTAATAATGATTTTTTGTATATCCTTCCTACTTTGGCCTTTTTTACCCCTTAGTTTATTCTTACTTTCCATTAATTTAAAAATATTTTTCTATTATTTTTTGAGCTCATTATATTTTACTAAACAATTTTATTTTGCTTTTGTTAAGGTGTATTTTGTTTTTACATCATCAAGTATGTAGTTAGTGGATACATTTCCCGTTTGTTCCTGAGATTTCACTTTCGGCTTTTTTATAAAACTGCTGAGCATTAGGTCTTTTCCATAAACCTCTTCTCTGAACAAAATGCCCTTCAGGGAGAAGTGTTTCCACATTTATTTGGAGAGGTCTATAGGGTAAGTTAAACCACAAACATTTTAATTAAAAATGTTGATTTTTTTTTATTATTGCTGAAAGGGTAACCTGTTTTTTGTGAGCACATAAGAAATTGAGTTTTGTAAAGTAAAGATTTTCTTCAGAATTAAATGAGGCATTAATGAGGTTCTTTCTGCTTTGTAATACCTACCCAGGGAGTCATAGAGAGAGACAGCTGTATGCCATAGTAAGGAGATAAGTATTGAGCACCTACTAAGTGTGAGGCTTTACTTTGGTTTTGTACTACAGTAATGAATGAGACTTACAAATTTTAGCCTCACTTGTCTATGTTTTCGGGGGGGGGGGGGGGACAGGCAATAGACAAACACACATTCTTATATCTGGTATCAGAAGTATCCTGAAGAAAATTAAAGTGGATAAAGTTATTGAGAGTAGCAGAAATCACTCTATATCGTATAGGATAGCCAGGGAAGCTAGCCCTGATGAAACGACATGTAAGCAGAGACTTGAGTGAGGTTGAGAGGAGAGGGAATGGTGAAGGGCACAGGCCCCTGATGCAGGAGGACAAGTAGTGTGTCTGAGGACTGTCAGTCTGGCTAGGATGTAGTGAGGGTGGGTGGTAGGATATATCAATGAGGCTTTGGAGCCTGATGGAAAGAGGTAGGGTTCCATTCTATGCATAATGGAAAGCCAAAGTAGGGCTTAAGCAGAGGATGATAAATGTGTTCCTTTATTTTTGTCATTGTCAAAGGGTGTGTGCATTTCCTAGTGAGAGAAATTGTGCCCAGAAGGCGTAGGCATGCTGCAATCTCCTTCCTCCGTTTCTCTACCCCATCAATATTTGGGGCATGCATGTACATATGCCTGGTGAACGTCACAAGCTGCCAAGGCCAGGATTTGAACCACAGTAGCCTCCATGGGGAATACAGCTCTCAATGCACAGCATTTAACCATTGTACTATAAGGTATCCAAAAGGTGAAATAACATGACCTGTTTTGACAGGGTCATTTTAGGTACAATTTGGCAAGTATATTAGAGAGATGGAAGGTGGAAAGTGGGAGAGTGTTTTGGAAGAAATGATGTTGACAAGAGCAAAGGAGTTAATGTTTAGAGGCAGTGTAAGAAGGTAAATCAAATATATTTTGAGTGAAGGTTTTTATAGAGTTTTTAGGTATGAGGATGAGAGAAGAGTAGCCAAAGAACACTCAAAAATTTTGGTCTGAGGAGCTAGGTGAATGTTGGGTGCCATAAACACAGATAAGACTTTAATTTTCTATTTTTTAAAATTTATTTATAGTTAACCACTTTCATCTTTACAGCATACAAAACGGTTTTTCCCAGCGTGACTACAGTGCATTAGTCAAGTGATAGATACTACCATGTACATTACCATCAACAGATAATTTTTCATTTTTGTTTCTGTTAAATATCTTTCTCCTCTGATTCCTCTCCCTCCCTCCCCCTGTTACACACTCTCTTTTATACTGCAGTTGCCCTCCCTGCTATTATACCTTCCAACCTTTCAGTCTTGCCACAGAGTACAGATAGTCAGTATATATTAAGCGGGACATACAATCCCTCTTTCATGGTCTTGCTTGCTTCACTTAGCATTAAATCTTCCATATTTGCTCACTTTTTTTTTCAGATATCAGGGTTTCATTGTTCTTTATGGCTGAGTAGCATTCCATAGTGTATATGTGCCATATTTTTTTTTCAATCCATTCTTCTGTTCTAAGACATGTTGGCTAATTCCAAATCTTAGCAATTGTGAATAATACTGCAGTGCACATGGATGTGCAAGTGTTTTTCTGAGTGTTTTCCTAGTTTTGGGGTAAGTACCTAGGAGTGGAATTACCAGATTGTATGGTAGTTCTATGTGTAGGTTTTTTGTTTTCTTTCTTTTTATTTTTTTTTTTTTCTATAGGGTGAGTGTGCTTACCAGACAGACAGACAGAGACAGACAGAAAGCAAGAAATCACCCCCTGGGGGGATAGCCACACCACAATCCCTTCTCCTCCATTCTCCTCTTAGGATTTTGGGCACACACTCTTATGCACCCCATGTGAGTTTTAAGCCACTAGGTCCAGGACTCAAAACATGACCAGCCATGTAGGAGTCCAGTGATGTAACCATTATGCCATCTGCCTATCCCTCCATATTGTTCTCCACAGTGGCTGTACTAATTTACATTCTCACCAACAGTATAGGAGAGTTCACCACAGCCTTGCCAACATTTATCATTCTGCATTTATTTATTTATTTATTTTAAGATTTTGCCATAGGGCACATGTACTCACCAGAGGGAGACAGTGAAAGAGAAAGAGGGAAATCACCCTTCTGTGAGGATGGCCACACCACAATCCTTTTTCCTCCATTCTCCTCCTGAGTTTTTGGGTACACATGTTCACATGCCCAGTGTAATTTTCAAGCGTCTAGATCTGGAACTCAAAACTGCAATTGACCATGTGAGAGTCCAGCGCCTTAACCACTATGCTACCTGTTGACCCAAATTATGTTTTTTTTTTTGTTTTTTTTTTGTTTTTTTTTTTTTTTTTTTAATCTTAGCCATTCTGACTGTGGTGAAGTGGTATCTCTTTGTGGTTTTAATTTGCTTTCTCCTTTGATAAGAGATGCTGAACATATTTTCATATTTTTTTTTTGGCCTTTCATGTCTTCCTTGGAGACTTCTCTGTTCAGTTCACTTGCCCATCTCTATATTGGGTATTTTTCTTTTCTAGATAAGCTGCGTGAGTTCCCTCTATATTCTGTCAGTCTCTTGTATAAGGCATAACCCGAATTAATATACAAGTTTAATATGATTCTGATCAAATTATTAGAGATATTCTTCACAGAAATTTTCTAATTTTTCAGTCAACTTCACCAACCAGTATCAACAAATATGTACCTAACCAAGCTTATATTTCTAATATTCACATGCTATGAAGATATAGTCTGTTACTATTGTTGAAATAACTTCTTTTTTCCTTTTTAATGACAGAAGGCAAATATGCATACACCCCAGAGAGAGAAAGAGAGGGAGAGAGAGAGAGAAAGAGAACGAGAGAGAGAGAGAGAGAGAGAAAGCAACCTCCAGCATGGCCTGGTCATGCCACAATTCCTTTTCCTCCAGTTCTCTATCCCATAAGGATCCTCAGCAAGTTTACCTGGCATGTTTTCAAGCCTCTATGGTTGGGATTTGAATCCTCATCAGCCATATGAGATCTAGTTTAATTGTGTGATGCTTAACTGTTGTGCTATGACACTGACCCTAGAAATAATATCTTGATTATCATTCCCATTTCATCCCCAATTTTAGAGATTGAGGAGAAACATGTATCACTTTTACTTGTAAAATCATTTTAGAAGTCTTTCTCTTCCTTCAGAATAATTTCTGCTACATTGTCTCAGGTTTGGAGTTTAAGAAAAGCTCTCATTAAGGGCAGGTCCTGGGAGAGAAATGTACTGTAGTTGGTAGGTATTGCAAATCAGCTGATTAAGTAAGAGTTCTTCAATTTGCTTAATCTGATTTTAATTTTTTATCAGGGAATTAAGGTGCTTTAGATTTTAGACTTTCTTCTCTTGGATCAGCCCCAAGAAATAAGTGACTTTTTCTTTGCAAAGCTTTCTATGAGCCAGATTCTCTGGTATTCTGAATTAATAATAAGTCTGTCTAAATTAGATTTAGGTTGTGGGAAAGAAAAGGCTTGTTTTACTCTAGGGGAGCAATAGCTATTTTTATAAGAACCTGAATATTGTTAAGTACTGCATATTTGGGGTGTTTGCACTAGTAAGTTATATTAATAGGTAACTTGATAACAAATTTTAAGAACTGGGTCAGAGAAAGATATTAAACTGGTACCTTCCTAACAGCTTGGGTTATTTTGCAAGCAAAATTAAAGAGTACATTTTCATGGAGATTCTCCTTTCTGGTTTGTGACCGAGAGGAGGAAAAACTTTCTTGAAACTTAGCTAAAAAAAGAAAGCTTGGGGGACCAGCAGTTAATGTAATGGCTATGTCGCTAGACTCCCATGTAGTCAACCATGGTTCGACTCCCGGACCTGGTGGCTTAAACCCACGCCAGGCTTGTGTGCATGCGTGCCTAAGATCCTGAGAGGAGAATGGAAGACAAGGGGTTGTGGTGTGGCCATTCTCCTTGGGGGATGATTTCTTGCTTTCTGTCTTTCTGTCTCTGTCTGTCTGGCGAGCACATGCGCCCTATAGCAAAAACCTCTCCAAAAAAAAAAAAAAAAAAAAAAAAAGAAAGCTTATATTACATCTTAACTTACTTAAAAAAAAGTTGATTATTGCACACTTAAACACTTTGTTAATGTGGAGAGGCACTATTTTCTTTTATCCACTCCCTCAAGGTCTTGAAGTGGCTATTCATTCATTGAACAATAACTTCTAGGGGCCATAAAGAACTAGCCATCATTGCATCATCATCAGTCATTGCCCAGAAATCAGGAAGGTGTTTGGGAAAACATTATAGACATCATTAACCAAATCAATATGTGTGTGTGTGTGTGTGTGTGTTTGCAAACCTTTGGAAGAAAGCATCCTGCCCACTTAGCATTCCTTTATTCCAGAAATAGCAGGTGACTCTCCCTTTCCTTCAGCCTTGTTATCTCATGACTTTCCTCAAACACTAACTGCTCCTAAATACTTCCTACTAAGGATAATTAGAACACTCGCCTTGTAAAACTATTGCGTCTGCGCAGTGGTTCTTTTGTAACCCCATTTTCTCTGACCACACCATTCACCCTGCCCTCTCTCTTTTCTTGACTCTTGGGCACAGGCATTGGCACTGGTAAAGTTCTTGATTCCCAGGACCATTTTTAGGTTTTCACATCTGACTTAGATCATCTGACTTAGACCTTGTCTGACTTCCTTTAGATCAGGCAACTTCAGGTGATGAAGCTCACACTTGTGGGACAGTTAGTTTCTCTTGGCTTACTTCTAGATGAATAGGAAGCAGGAAATAAGAGGTGGTAAAACAGATACATTTCTTTTATTTTTCCCTCAAGGAACTGTAATGTTGAAATATATTTACTCTTTGCCAATGTTCCAGACAATCCTGCATGCAGAAAAAGCACATCACAAGCAACACATCCTTACCATTGCCTCACTTCTTTTCTTGCCTCTATCATGCCCACCCCTCTTCCCTCATCTTAATTTCCTAGGTTTGCACCTCCCAAAGAAAATATTAATACTCTAATCCTTGCCTCAAGCTCTGCTCTTTTTAAAGGATCCAGACTAAGGTACCTGGTAATATTAATCTGTTCCTTAACAAAGATGATAAGGAAAAGAAAGATTTTTAAGATTCCTTCTCTTTACACTGTCTGAATTTCTATCAATTGTTCTCATTATTCTTTCTATGGTAAGTTTCTAAAATAAACAAAAAGCAAAAATAAAAACAAAATCTCTCCTCTTTCAAAAGCAGTAGATGTTTTTTCTATGATCCTTCCAGGAATTATTAAAATAACCCCTTAGTCAAAACTTATAAGAAATAAATGCATCATAAATTAATAAATTGAATGAGTGAATTAGGGAATGGTGAGCTGTCACTACTAGCCATTTTGTTATGTCATAGTATGTAATAAAGAAAAACTTGTTCTGTGGCATGATATGAATATGTAAGATTTGTTATCTTTTTGTTTCTCTTTCAAATCTTAAATTAACTTTGGATAGTAAGCAATTTGAGACAGTATTGTAAGTAGTGCTTAAACCCTTTCTCTTGCAGATACCGAATAAATATCATGTAGTTTTTTAAAATCAATAAGAAGATTTTTATGATTTCAATGTATCTTATAGTATGTAATTCGATATCATAATTACACGTTCAAATGATTATACATATGAACGCTAATTTCTTATGTAGAAACAGTTATATCAACCATGTGAACATGTAGTAATTGACTGAAGTGACAAAATCAAATAAATACTTCCCTCAAAGAATGTTAGAAGAAAATAAAAATGCATAGCCATTGTACAATACCTTTCAATAGACTACAATTTGCTTTTATTAGATGTCTTAGGTGAGCTGTGTTCATTTTTTTTTTTTTTTTTTTGGCGAGGTTTTTCGCTATAGGGTGCGTGCGCTCGCCAGACAGACAGAGAGAGACATAGAGACAGAAAGCGAGAAATCACCCCCCAGGGGGGATGGTCACGCCGCAATCCCTTCTCCTCCATTCTCCTCTCGGGATCCTGGGCACGCACGCACACGCGCCCGGCGTGAGTTGTAAGCCACCGGGTCCGAGACGCGAACCGTGGTCGACTACGTGGGAGTCCAGCGACATAGCCATTACGCTAACTGCTGGTTCCCCAGCTGTGTTCATTTTAAAGTGAGATCTATAACAAGACTGTGACTAACCTAAAGTAATGGATATATAAATTTGTTGAAAAAGGCAAAACTCCTTTTCATGAAGTTTCTCAGTAGCATCTTGGAATATATGTAATTTCCTACTAACTGATAAGTTGAATGTACATTGATCTCCTTGTGCTTTGTATCTTTAATATGTAATGTTGCCAGAACATGTAACATGAAATATGTGTATTACTAAAAAATTGAGTGAACTTCAAATTTTTTTTGCCTCAAAGTAAATTTATACTTTAATTTCATTTTCTGCAAACTTTTTAAAGCACCCTATATATTTGATATTTTACTTGGAAATCAGGCATAGGGAGGATATTGGTAGATGTGCATGTGAAATAGCAAGATTTATAATTTCCTTTACTTATGGAATGCAATATATGAAAACTGCTCATTATTTCTAAAGTTTCAGATATTTCCAAACCTTAACCAATAGTTGATAAATGGTATCTATAGTTTACCTTACACTATTTGGTATACTAGAGCATATATATATATTATATGTATACATATATATTATATATACATATATCAATATATTTATACATGTAATATATATATATAAATGCATACATTTAGAAATAATGTATCAATATATATATATTGGGTCACCTGGAAATTCATGATGCAGTTTTGAATAGAAAAATACATCATGACTTTCCCAGTGACTGAGTCTTATATATGTGAATATATGAAATAAATATTTATGTGACTGGAATAATATTCAGTAATTTTATCTCTGTAGGTTATTATATCTCTATCACTATGTGAGTTCTAAATATAAAGTGAAGTTAGTAAGAAGAATAAAAAGATATTTACAAAAGATATTTTATAGTGCTGTGTGTGCTGGTTTTAATTTGAAATAGCTAGAGAGGTGAATATATCTTAAGAATTACACTTAAAATAAGCTCAAGGTGCTGGGATTGCCCATGGTCTGGTGATTATGTGAGTTGGATCCCACATAGCCCACAACATAGTTCAAGGGTTGGTCCCAGGGGCTTGAACATGCAGAGTATGTTTATATACCTGCCTAAAAATCCTAAAAGGAAGGAGAAATGGAGGAGAAGGGATTGTGGTAGAACTGTTCCCTGTGGGAGGGTACTTTCTTGCTTTCATCTCTCTGTCCTTCTCTGGTGAATGCACATACTCTTTGGCAAATTTTTAAAAAGGGACAAAAATCAGTTCAATGAGTGGCAAACAGGTTAAGCCAGTTCCATCTTGGTCACATATTTTCCTATAGGTCTAGGTTTAAGTTATGGGGCTAACAGTGAGATCTGTTAGACCACCTACTTTATCATTTTAAAAAATACTGGAATTCTCACACTCCATTCTATCTTTGGGGTAGAACCAAAATGCTCTCAGAAACTTCTCAATGTTGTTCTGACATAGTCTTAAAAACTTCTCAATGTTGGTATGAATTAGAACAATTAAATAGCTGCTAGGTCGATATTTTGCCTTTTGTTCAAATTATAGGACCAGAAATTCTGCCATCTTGGTTGTAGGGCCTCAGTTTACTTACATACGTATCACATAAAAAGTATTCAAAGCAATGAGATACACTTAATGAAGTGGTAACTGAGACCTACAGCACAAAGCCAGACATTTTTGAAAATTATGGATAAAACATTGATGAAAATTAACTATATTTCTCCATCTTTGCTGCTTGAAAACTAAATCCAAAGGGAGAGATGAATAAATCTTTATTACATTCATTGTGTTTTTGACATAGATTGTGATATATCAGTTTTGTTATAAGACTTAAGTATCACCTGACATATAGTTTAATGTTTCATATGCAATTCTCTCACACTTGTAAAGTCTTTGATTTTGAATATGGTAAAAAAAAAAACCTTCCTTCATTAATGTCGGGATGAAACCAAATATTTATAGATAATGGTGTAAACTTTACATGGATAGATAAATTTGTAACATAATTTACTATCAAACAGCAAACTTTTTATTTTTAAACTTCATGCAGTTATTTATTTAAATGTATATACACTAATGATTTCAAAACTGAGTGTGAAGTTCTTTTATGATAGAGTTTATATTCTTTGGTTGAAGATACACTAATGTCTTTAAGAATTATACATAGGAGCTTCTGAATGTTTCATGCAACTACAAATAATGTTTTTATTAGCAGAACATGACTTCTGATTGCTCACACTCTTGAAATTTGCACTTTCTTTTCAGTTACTAATGTCCTCCTATTCTTCATCACTCTTCTTCCTCTCATTAAAATTATGTGATTGAAAAACATTATTTAAATTAATGGATTTACTGATAATACTTAGGCCACAAAGAGTTTCTGTCAGAATATCAATTGTACTGGGCAGCTGGATTTTATGGTGTCTATTTATAATTGTGCAATAGTTATAGTCTCCAGCTAAAGGAGACCAGATGAGTCCAAGAAGAGCTTGCATTTGGTTAATGGAGATTAGAGAGGTGGCATAGTAGCTGACATTACAATTTCTTAAAAGCTTATCTATTTATTTATTTTCTTTCCAGAGGGCACATGTACTCACCAGGCAAAGAGAGAAAGAGAGAAAGAAAGCACCCCTCCAACAGGACATGGTTATGCCACAATCTCTTTTCCTCTATCTCTCCCTCCTTTTAGAATTTTGGGTACATGTGTACATGTCCCTGGCATCTTTTATAGGTCACATGGGCTGTTATTCCCATGGCAGGTGGCCATTTGAGATCCAACTTCTAGTGCACAGTGCTTCACCGCTGCACTGTGGGGCTGGTCTCTGATGTTACATTTTTACTTTGCTAGAACTGTGCTTGAAGGTGACCTAAGTAAGGACAGGGAGAATGAAGAGAGAGTGGGGGGTATATCAGTCAGGGTTCAGTTGAAAATAACAGAATACATTCTTACCTGTTTAAGCATAAATGGGTTAATTTGGGTAATTAGTTGCTTAAAAAACTAATTGGACTATTTTGTGTGTGCCTTTTGTTTTGTTTTTCTTTTTTCTTTCTTTCTTTCTTTCTTTATTTATTTTTTTGATAGATACACTCAGGAGAAAGAGACAGATAGAGGGAGAGGAGAAAGTACTTCCTAATGGGGTAGAGTCATGCTGCTATCCCTTCTCCTTCATTTTTCCATCCTGTCTGGATATGGGGCATGCACACACACACACACACACACACACACATACACACACACACACACACACACACACACACAAACACACATAAATGCCCAGCTTGTTTTTCAAGCCACAAGGTTTAGGACTGCAACCACACAGTTGGCCATGTGGGATCTGGCTCCCTTAACCACTAGGCCATAGGGTGGCTGCCTTAAAAGTTATTTTAAAGGCTGCAAGAGAAGGTCCCAAGGTTGAGCCTATAGGGATAACATCAAAATAAACCACAGTACTTTCCCACTAGGAGAATGGCTTCCTCCACTAGAATCACAGTTAACTCTCCCAACTTGTAATTCAAGAAACATGTACCTTAGTTAAGGTCAAGAGATTGAGAAGTCCACCCTAAAACTGTTGATTCTCTTTCTTAACCAGGTATATTGTGACGTGCTCCTGCCAAAATGGATTCTTTACAAAATGTACCTGTTCCTTACTTAATGTAGTTCCGAATTCTTTTTAATAGAACCCAAATTCTGCCTGAACCTTAGTGTAGGGAGTCTGTTAAATGAAATTATTAGCTTTCTGGTTTCTGAATTAGAAGAAGGCATCCTAGTCAAAACTTGAAAGAGGGGACCTTCAGGTGGCGTGGTTGTTAAAGTGCTGGACACTACCACATGGCCGACCATGGCTTAAGTCCTGGACCTGGTGGCTTGCTTTCTTGCATTTTCTCTCTCTCCCTGTGTGTCTCTCTCTGGTAAAATTAAAATAAATGAATGAATAAATAAAATTAAAAATAATTGTTTTGAAAGTTGGGAGATAGAGACGGGCGGACAGCCTATAAACTATCATTTCCTATGATCATATGAGGCAGTCATGTGGAGAAATGTCCTCTCTGTCTAGCCCTACAATGCATTTGAACCTTACTCTATTAAGACAAAAGTGAAAATCTTTAACTTGCTATTGAAGACATATCTTGAGATTGCCAATGTGTCAGAGATTATGTTCTATCAATTTCCTGTTGTTTGTAGAAACCACTTTGTTTCAAGAAAGCTTCTCAGGGACCAGCACGTAGCATGGTGGTTAAGGTGCTTAACCTTTCCCACATGGCTGACCACAGTTTGAGTCCCAGACAGGTGGCTTGCTTTCTCACTTTCTCTCTCACTCTCTCTCTCTCTCTGTGTGTGTGTGTGTGTATGTCTGGTCAAATTAAAATGAATGAATAAATAAAATAAAATAAATGATTTTTAAAAAAATATGAGAAAGCTTCTCTAATAGATCTTTTTCTTTTAACTTTTAAATCTTCCACCTTCACTTTTCTTTGCCCAATGTACACGTTCAAATTCTTTTTATTTTTCTGTCCCAGGAGCATTCTGTCTTAAGAATTCTAAATAATATCATATAGGATAACTTTGAATTTTATTCATCATTATTTCCATTAAGAAAAAAACCGATATAAATATAAATACATACCATAAACTTTATAATGGGTCAGTACAGTTTAATAGTATGTGCTCCCTTTAACAAGAGTTAAAGCAGCCATTCATGTTTTTTTTTTTTTTTTTTTTTTTTTTTTTTTTTTTTTGAGAGGTTTTCACTATAGGGCACGTGTGCTCACCAGACAGACAGAGACATAGAGACAGAAAGCGAGAAATCACCCCCCAGGGGGATGGTCACGCCGCAATCCCTTCTCCTCCATTCACCTCTCGGGATCTTGGGCACGCATGAGTTTCAAGCCACCGGGTCTGGGACGCAAAACACAGTCGACTACGTGGGAATCCAGCGACATAGCCATTACGCTAACTGCTGGTTTCCAAGCAGCCATTCATTTTCACTTGTTCTTGGAGAAAGGTTTTCTGGTCTACTTGAAGTAAGGTTACCAGAGTCAGTTTCTCCTCACACCAGAATGAGATTGAGCAACGTTCTGGGTTTAGATGGAGTAGAGTTCCTATCCTAACTTCCCCAGGTATTTGTGGTGGGATCTTGGGGAAATAAATTTTCTTCCTGAAAAATCAGTTTCCTCACCTGTAAATAGGGTTATTATCTGTAATTTATATGGTTTTAGTGAGCATTAAATGAGACATGAATAAAGTATTTGCCAGAGTAAGCCTTTAACACATACTTGTGATTTTCAGTATGAATACTTGCAACTTTTAGTAGAAGTTCAGAGCCATACAGATACTAGTTAGAATTTTGGAACGACAGGACCAGCAGTTAGCGTAATGGCTATGTCGCTGGACTCCCATGTAGTCGACCGTGGTTCACGTCCTGGACCCGGTGGCTTAAAACTCACGCCGGGAGCTTGTGCGTGCGTGCCCAAGATCCCGAGAGGAGAATGAAGGAGAAGGGATTGCGGTGTGGCCATCCCCCCTGGGGTGTGATTTCTCACTTTCTATCTCTCTGTCTCTCTGTCTGGCAAGCACACACACCCTGTAGCAAAAATCTCTCAAAAAAAAAAAAAAAGAAAAAAAGAATTTTGGAACCACTGTTTAGTATCATGTGATCTTGGGAAAGTTAGTTAACTTTTCTGAATCTCAGTTTAATCATCTGTAAATTGCGGACAAGAATATTTGCTGGTAGGGTTTTTATGAAGAAAACTTCGCAAAACTGCCTGGCAGAGAATCCAGCACAAGGTTCTCTTTCTAAGATTTATTCAACATTGAAACAGCTTAAATATAAAATCTTGCAATATTTAACCCTAACATTAATCTAGTGGGCAGAAAATTTTCAAATGTGTATAGAAATGGTTTACTGTTAATGTTCTCTGATCCCTAGGTCCTGAAATTGGACCACTTACAGGAACACATAAAATGGCCCCTTTCAAGTACATACTTATGCCTTGGTTTGATTTAACATGACTTTTTGTTAACAGATTTTAATCCTGGTTGTTGAATGGAGTTTAAGTTCCAACATGAATTCCCATAAAGGTCCATTAGACCTCCAAGTATTGCAATGTACCCATAAAGTGTGGTGTTCTTGTTCCTGTTTTTCAAAAGTTATTTTGATGTACTTTTGAATAGCACTTTGATGGCAAAATGTGAGGTGAAGATTGGTCCAGATTAAAAATGTACCCGTAATAAATAGAGATCTTAATTTTCTTTTTTTCCAGATCCAGGTGCCCAGGAAGATATTGAGGGGCAGATGACTCACTCCAAAGTATTTCTTAGACCAATTTAATGTACTGTATTCAGTATTTTAGATGAATTATTAGAAAAAAAAAGAAATTGAATTCACTGCAATATTTATTTGGCACAGTCTGGTTAAATTTACCTGCTAGGAGAGTACTATAATACTATAATTATGAACATCTCTGCCAAACCCATGTGCTTTGAGGATATCCCCATTTTTCTCTAAGTGTGCTGGTGTTTTCATTTTTAATCCCTTAAAAGGCAAGAGTTCATTTGGTTACCTTATGAATAAACTAAATACAACTTTACTAGAGTGCTGTCTTGGAGTCAGTGGAACAGAGCAATTTATTTTTTATTACATTTCTAATGCTCTGCAGTGTCTGCAATACTGTTAATTTAGATTATATTCTATTATAAAAATCATTAAAGGAATTACCGGTTCACTTTCAACAAGATTGAGAGTGATGGTGAAAAAATTCCCATAAGAAACCCATAAGGAGAAGATGGAAATGCTATTCAGTAGCAACCCTTTAAAAATTCCTTTATTTGTGATAAATCCATATTGATTATTGAGTGTAAAAGTGTTAGGTTTAAATCAGGGAAGCCTTTTAAAGTTCTGAGAGAAATATTACAGTGAAACTTGAGTATACTCCTATATTTATTCACTCACATTACCAAAAAAACGTGTTTAAAATATACTGTGTGTCATTACAACACGTTCCCCCATGTTAAAATGGCATATTGATGATTAAATTGTGCTCATTTTAGGCTATTAAAGGCCCGGCTCAATGATTTACTTTTTTTTTTTTTTTTTTTTTTTTTTATGAGCAGTTTATTCTCCCTCTTTTGAGTTGCTACTCAAATCTTTTAGATGCTTTAAATATAGCATTCTCAATACATGTAGTTTTATTTATTTGGGTATGTCTAGTTGTTTCTCCAAGGATATTATTCTCATTAGTTTGCATTTTAAAAATAGAGTAGGCCTACTCTCTGTGTCGCAGGCTGTAGATTCCCACTGTGTAACACTGAAGCCATATGGGAAAGCCCTGGGCATCATTTTCAGGTTAACTTGAACACACCAGACATACCTGTGGGTCTACTTGTGACACTGGCTGGCTGACAGACTGGAGAGGAAGTGGTTAGCCTAGTGTCTCAAGACTCTAAATGGGATCTCTGTCTTTCTTTCCCTGTCTTTTTTTTTTTTTTTTTTTTTTTTTTTTTTTTTTTTTAAGAGAGATTTTCTGCTATATGATGTGTTTGCTTGCTGGTGAGACAGAGACAGAAAGTAAGAAATCACCCCCTGGGGGGATGGCCACACCACAATACCTTCTCTTCCATTTTCTTCTCGGGATTTTCGGGATGCACACACACACATACGGCTGGCATGAATTTTAAGTCGCCAGATCTGGGACTCAAACCACAGTTGACACATGGGAGTCCATTGGCGTAACCATCATACCATTTGCTGGTCCCAAAATAAATAAAATTTTAAGAAAATAATTTCAAAAGCCAGATGTTTTATATATAAGGCTTTGAAATGTTAAAAATATATATTTTATATTTTGCTTAATTAATTTTCTTTTCATTGCAAACTTTGGCTGCTAATTATTGAATGGTAATTAATACAGTCAACAATTCTGTCTCACAGAAAAGAAATCTGATAGAAAATATTAAGATGGTATGGTGGCTTAACACCTAACTTTGACCTGGGAGTTTGCCACAATCTAAGACATGCTGGAGCCCCAGCGATTACATCTAAATTTAGGCAATAAGGAAAAAGGCAATAAGAAAGAAGAGGGGAGGGCCAACAGATGGCATAAAGGTTACTTTGCTGGACTCCCACGGTTCAAGTGTTGGACCCGCCAGCTTAGAACTCACGCTGGGCACATGTGCATACATGCCCGAAATCCCAGGAGGAGAATGGAGAGAAGGAATTGCTGTGTGTCCATCCCCCCCCAGGGGCTGATTTCTCGCTTTCTGTCTTTCTGGTTGTCTGTTTCTCTGGCAAGCACACATTCTCTATAAAAAAATCTCTCTTAAAAAATAAAAAAGTGTGTGGGGGGGAGATAAATGTGCTCATTCACTTCTATTTTATAGAGCTTCTCTAGATTACTAACATAATGCTTTTGCTCCCATAATATAGAAGTGTGAAGAAAAATGGTAACCTTGCAACCTGAGAATACTATCCTTGGAAAAGCCTTCTTGTACTACTGTCCTTTTGCTGATATCTGGGAATTTGGATTTCAGGAGAGGTTCCCCCATTCTCTAGTGGACAAGAGTGGCATATTGGCCTGTACTGTTTTTTCCAACAATGTGGTTTGCACTGAACTTTGCTTTATTTTTGGTAGACTGGAATTTTGATATATGCTAGAGGGTGCCTATGTGACTAGCCCCCAATAAAATCCTTGGGCACTTAGTTTCTAATGAGCTTCCCTGGGACACAACATTTCACAAGACTTATCATAATTCAACACTGGGGAAATTAAACACATCTGGTATGGCTCCATGGGGATGGGACTCCTGGGAACTTATATCCTTTCCCTCCAAATTTCATCCCATATACATTTTTATTTTGCTCATTTTGTTTTGAACCCTTTCACTGTAATATATCATAGTAATTAGTGGAACTATATAGTGAGTGTCATAATAAAACTTAGGTGTGGTCTTGGGTACCTTGGCACACATGGAAATTGAATGAGTGACTATGTTACTTCTTCCCAAGTTATAAAACATTTTAAAGTCAATCATAGATTTTTAAAATTTTATTTTGAGCTAAAATTGTGATAATGACTTTGCATTTTTTGGTGTTCTATTTCCATCAAGGTGGATTGCAAAATTTGGGGTCTTGATAACTTGAAAATGGGGTTGGTTGCCAGTAATTGAGGTGGTAGTCTGGGAGTGTTGATTTGAAAGGAAGATCAAAAGTTTATGGTAAATATGTTAAACTGGAGATGGCAGGCAGTTGGTGGCTAGAAACCTGGGATTTAGGAGAGAGAACTGAGCTATAAATACTAATTTAGGGGTCATCATTGTATAAATAACATTTCAGGTACTTTGTGGTATGACTGAAGAAGTGAGGGAGAGGATATTGAAAAGGATCAAGCTTTAAGGCACTCAGTCATCCAGGAGTGAGGGAGATGAGTAGGAACCACCAAAGGAGACTAGGAAGAAATAGCCAATGAAGAAGCAGCTAAGCAAATTTCTGTCCATTTGCTTTATCATCTATAAAAATTTCTAACTATATTACCTTTCCAGTATCACCAGTTCTATCGAACATATTTATTTTATGAGTCCCTCTTTTTTATTTAGCAAGGTTTATTCTAGCCTTAATACTGCTAATTCCCAATAAACAATTTAAAATTTGACACTATAGGAATGTCTGTTTTTCCCCTAACTTCAACCACCCATATTCAAAATATCATTCTATGCTTGTACAAAGGAATAGTCAAAATATTTGGGCAGATTAATACAAGTGTATCATAAATTGTACAATTTAAGATAAAAGGGACAACCTGTGGCATTGGTGGTTAAGACAACTGGACCCCACATGGCCAAACAAACAGTTTGAGTCTTGGGCTCAGTGGTGTGAAAAACACACCGGGCATGTGTGCATGTGTGTGTGTGTGTGTGTAGGCCCAAAAGCCTGGAAGGAGGGGGAAGTGGAGGCAAAAGGACTGTAGCATGACCATTCTCCATGAGGGGCCTCTTTCCCACTTAATCTCTTTCTCTGTGTCCAGTGAGGGCACGTGCCTTCTGGCAAAATTAAAAAAGAAATTAATGATACTCTCACTGTGTGTATTCCAAAATGAAAACAGATGAATAGACTCAACTTTCATTTAAAGAAGAATATATTAAAAGATCAATGTTCCAGTTACTGAACCTTATCATATTGTGGTTGCCTATGGAGTGGGATTTTATATGATTCATGTTTACATTGTGGACAGCATCACAGTGCCGGGAATCCATTCAAGCAACAGTGTTTTGGTTAGTAATTTCTATGTTCCAGGCTCTGTTCTTTAAGCTGGAGATACCAGGATTATAAACAGTTCTTACCTTAACGAGCTTATGCTTTATTAAAGGAAAAGTCATGCCATAGGTGTATTCTTTAGAAATAGAACTTAAGATGATGATTCATGTAAAAGTGATTTATGAAGGAAGTGCTGGCACAAGGAACTGATAATTGAGCAAGAAAGAAGAATAAAAAGACGACTGAGCAAGGACATGATTTCAGGATGTTAGCTTTAGCCTGGTACTGCAAAGAAGGTTTGGCATGTAAATTATGCTTCAGAATTTATACCGACTGGATGCGAGGGAGTAGGAATTTCATACCCTACTCTAGTATTCATCGGCCAAGAGTCCCTGGGGTAGGGAGTAAATTCCCTAGATTTCCAAGGCTTTACGTATGATAGCAAAGGAACTGGATAACTTCAGAGTCTTTTCCCAGAAGAAATAAAGAATCCTAGTGAGGTGCCTAAAGGAAAGGTGAAGGACTTTATGACAACCAGACATAACACCAATTATCTGCAACAACATTACATAGTGAATTTCTATAGCATGGGATGGATACTGTCCTAGAAGAAATTGCAGGGTTCTATAGCAACACAAAGGACAGGACGTAATAGGGCTTTATGGGAAAAGAAAGACATTCTAGTAAAATGATTTCTAGAGGATTAGAGGGTGTTAACTAGGTACTAAATTAATGAAAAGCAACTTTTATGTCAGAAGGCATCTATCTAGTGTGTTGGGACCAGGAGTTAGCGTAATGGCTATGTTGCTGGACTCCCATGTGGTCGACCGGGGTTCGCATCCTGGACCCAGTGGCTTAAAACTCACACCGGGTGCGAGTACGTGCGTGTCCAAGATCCCGAGAGGAGAATGGAGGAGAAGGGATTGAGGCGTGGCCATCCCCCCTGGGGGGTGATTTCTCGCTTTCTGTCTCTCTGTCTCTCTCTGTCTGTCTGGCGAGCACACGCGCCCTATAGCGAAAAAACCTCTCAAAAAAAAAAAAAAAAAAAAAAAAAGGCATATAGTGTGGGGACCAGCAGTTAGCGTAATCACTATGTTGCTGGACTCCCATATAGTCCACCGCAGTTCGCGTCCCAGACCCGGTGGCTTAAAACTCACGCCACGCGCGAGTGTGTGCGTGCCCAAGATCCCGAGAGGAGAATGTAGGAGAAGGGATTGCGGCATGGCCATCCCCCCTGGGGGGTGATTTCTCACTTTCTATCTCTCTGTCTGTCTCTGTCTGTCTGGCCAGCGCACATGCCCTATAGCAAAAAAAAAAAAAAAAAAAAAAAAAAAAACCTCTTCAAAGAAAAAAAAAAAGAAGGCATCTAGTGTGCAGTAGTACAGAGCCGCATGGTCATGGAAAATTTGGAGCTATAAATGAGGGGTTGGGGGGGACTTCCTACCTTTTAAGTCTGTTGTGGAATCAAAATCAGAGCACAGAATATAAAAATACTTTGTAAACTTTTGAAAACCTGTTAGTGGTCCTTGGGGGCCCTGGGTAATGCATTGGTAGTGTTAAAAATCTGATTCTTTGATGATGCAGTCTGTATTTACCTCGCACATTTTGTATTTGTATGCATTTGCACCAAAATGTACCCTCTCCTCACACTTCTGGTTTGAAATAATGCTAGCAGTCCTTGTTGAGTGTGCCATATAAAGTCTGACTTTGTTAAAAGTAAGCAGTAAGTTTACTTGATTTCTGTCTTTGTTCACTCATGGAAGTGAATGAATTCCTCAACATTTAAGTCCAAAGAAAATCTACAGACAAAGAAAGATCCAAAAACCAAATGTTCTCTGCTTTAAGGCCTATCCAGTGCTGGGAAGAACTCTCATCCTCACTCCCCTAGTTTTCTTCTATATCTTTTCATCAGCCATTATGATTTCCTCTCCTTCACTTTTCTAATTTTTGGCCGATGAAAAGATCCACCTGTGACCCTTGTGTTGTTCTTCAGATGCCTCTTTCTTTATTGGTGTCATGATCTTATTTGCATGTATAAATGATAACTCTCACTAGCAGAAATACTTTGAAACTGTGTATTATATTATTCCTAGTAGTAGTGGTAATAATAATGTTAGTAATCTTGATCCCTAATGTACTGGATACTAGAGAAACACAGTGTTTTATTCATAAAGTATAGACATTTTCAGGTTAAAGTTGAATAACTTTGTCAGAAAATTATGGTTCCTTTTAATAAAATCAGGTTTATAAGCAAGTACTACATGTTGTTATAATTTATTATGGAGGGATACAATTTGTTAAAAAAGGAAACTACGATCTAGAGTCCTGTTTCATTCAGAATTCTATTTATTGTATTAACTAATTCAAAGAGAACCTATTTTCTCTGGTATTACTGCAGGAGAAGAAGAGTACCTTTATTTTCAAAACTCCAGGATAGGGGCCAGCAGGTGACTTGGCGGTTAAGGTGTTGAACTCCCACATGGTCGATGTGGTTCAAATCTTGGACCTGGTGGCTTGCTTTCTCGCTTTCCCCTCTCTCTCTCTCTCTCTCATGAGTGTACATGCACTGTACCAAATTAAAAAATAGAAATAATAAGTGAAATTAAATGCATAATGATAAAAAAGCATACAATGTCTTCCTCCAGTGTACAATGTCTTCTCATAATCACCTACTCTGGACATCCCTTTTACTCTTTCAGGCTCACATTGTATACGGCCTTTTATTGGGCTGTTGGAAAAATCATGATGCATTTTTACATAGAAAAAAATACGTCATGACTTTCCTAATGACCTAATAGGTTTAACTCCCAGAGGCTCTGGTGGCAGATCATCCTGATAATTGTAGCTGATCAGATGATGTTTATCTTACTTGTTCTCATGCCTCCTTTTACTGATGAAGGATCTTCCTGTGGAGTACAAATAATGCAGACACAAAGCTCAGATTTATGTCTAAAGATTGGCCTGAGTGCATTTGGCTTAACTCTTTGGCAACTGTTAGAAAGTAGCCTCAATTTACAAATACTGTTTCACTAGACCTAAATTAAAGGGGGGAAACCTAGAACTTTCAGCACTGTCAAATATAAGTTCTTACTGAGTTTGAAGCCTCTGTACAATATACTTTTTGAATTCAGCTAGGTCTATCTTTGATACATGCCTCAGGCTTTTAATATTTTCCTAAGATTATCTTAGTCAATATTGATTTTTATTTAAGGTTTTTATAAAATCAATGATGTTTGAGAAGTCTCATTGTATTAATAAAATAAAAAAGAAAAACATTTTCTGTTAGAAACTGGAGAGTCTTAAATTAAGCATGAATTTCCTAAGAGAATCTCCATGTTGTTAGGTAGATTAGGTAGTTATAAGAAAAAGTAGTTAATAAATTGCAGTATCTTTCTTTTGCTTTGAGTATTTCTATGGAGTTGATTTTTAATGTTATATAATTGTAACAGGATGCATATTTAATAACACAGCATATTTAAAACCAGATGTATTTTATTCTCATTGTGGGATCAGTAAATGTCCCAAACATCCACTATCTCCTCTTTCCCGAGTTATGGAGCCACCAAATTTTAGCAGGGAGCTAGGAGGAATGTGCTATTGGAATAAAGAATGTATTTCCCAGTCTTTCTTATAGTTAAGGATGAGGCTATATAACTACGTGATGTAAGTAGAAATGTCATGAGATAAACTTCCCAGAACTACATGTCAAAGACAACTAGTAGGCATTTTTTGCATCTCCTTTTTTCCTTCAGCTATTTTGAATGTTTGTACTCTATGGCAGAAACTGAAAGAATAGAAGATGTAATATCAAGAAGGGCAACTGAAGATACTAGAAAACTAAAGACACTAGATACTAGACACTGTAACTTAATTGAATTAAGTCTAGATAATAGACTTAATAGGAGGCGGTGGGTAATGGGAAGGAAGGGAGGAGATGGGGGAAAAGAAACATTTAACAGAAACAAAAATGAAAAGTTGTCTGTTAATGATAATGTACATGCGAAGATCTATGACTTGACTAATCTGTACTGTGTTCATGCTGGGAAAAAAACACTTTGTATGCTGTAAAGATTTACAGTGATTAAATTGAAATAAAAATAAAATTCAAAGAAATGTTACATGGGGACAAAATCTGTAGCTGCTATATTAGAACTCAAACAGCACACCATTTTAAAGGTCTTCAAAGAGACAGTTCCTGAAGACTTAATGGAGCAGGACCATTCATCAGCACTGGCCTCCCTCCAGACTTCTTTTACAGTATAGATCACTGTTAATGGATATGTCTTATTTACAGCTGAACCTGATCCTTACCATTATATTAACTAACCCCTCCAGTTTCAACTCTAAGTAGCACATTATTATTCAACAAATGTGTGTGTGTGTTATCTATTACACTAAGTTCTAGGGATTCAGTAGTGAAATCCCCATTAAGTCTCTTTATGGTACATAACATTTTGTTTTTTTCCTCAATATTTTTTTGTACACCTAGGGCAGGCTAACTTGGAAGACTCATCAGGAGAAGATGTTAAAAATAAAAATGAAGCATCCGGTGCTAGCGGGTTACTTTCTTGCTTTCTCTTTCTCTGTCTTGCTCTCTTTGTTTTTCTTTGGTAGCACAAGTGCCCTATATCAAATTTTTAAAAATAATGATAGTAATAAATACAATTAAATAAATGATGTTTAAAAAGAAAAACAAAGGAAGAATTAGTTCTATTCGTACTAGTTAAAAAAACAGTAGCTTAGGGTAATTGCCCAGAAACTTACATTAAATTAAAATAAATTCAGTCGAGTACTGTGAGTTTAATTCCTTCACTCTCTAATACCAAAGGTATTTAAGATTTATATTTCCCTCTATGTACTCTTTTTACTCTGTTTAGAGATTTTAATGAGATGGTTTTCTATTTATTGATTTCCAAATATTAATAGTCTTCTCAGTTTTCTGTTTTAACAATGGCTGAATTTCTATGTTTTAGCCTCTTTTTGATTATTTCTTTGTAACTTCATTGAATTAAATCTAGATAACAAGCTCATAGTATTTCTACTTTTTTTAACTAATTAACACTTTCTTTGCTGCCAAGTGGGTTAAGAATTTTAGTAAATATTTTGTAGACTTACGAAAAAGAAATGTTATTTCATGCCTGAAAGAATTTCTACATATTTATTAGTCATATATGCTGATTATATTTTTTAGTTCCTTTCTGTCTTACATACTTTTTAGCTCAATGGAAAAAAATGTATTATTTAGAATTTGCTAATTCTCAGAGAGGTGTATTGTAACTTCCCGCTGTACCTGCATGTTTCTCAAGTTATGTTTCTTTTCTAATTATGTTTGCTTTGTATCTTTAGCTGCTTTGTACAACAAATATATGTGTTTCTGATTTTGAGTTTTAATATACATAAAGTAATGGGTTTCACCAATGGTTTTTTTTTTTTTTGGAGAGATTTTCGCTATAGGGCGTGTGCGCTCGCCAGACAGACAGAGAGACATAGAGACAGAAAGCAAGAAATCACCCCCCGGGGGGGATGGTCACGCCGCAATCCCTTCTCCTCCTTTCTCCTCCTGGGATCTTGGGCATGCACGCACACGCGCCCGGCGTGAGTTTTAAGCCACCGGGTCTGGGACGCGAACCGCGGTCAACTATGTGGGAGTCCAGCGACATAGCCATTACGCTAACTGCTGGTTCCCATCACCAATGGTATTTTTAACTGTAAATTTCTTTCTTTTTTTTTTTTTTTCTTTTTTGGAGAGGTTTTTGCTATAGGGCACGTGCGTTTGCCAGAAAGAGAGAGACAGAGAGACAGAAAGTGAGAAATCACCCCCTAGGGGGAATGGCCACACCGCAATCCCTTCTCCTCCATTCTCCTCTCGGGATCTTGGGCACGCACGCACACGAGCCGGCATGAGTTTAAGTCACCAGGTCCAGGACATGAACCGCTGTCGACTACATGGGAGTTCAGTGACATAGCCATTATGCTAACTGCTGGTCCCTTAACTGTAAATTTCTTACTGGTTTAATCTTATTGTATATATTCTTACTACTGAATGATTGACTTTAGCGTATATATTTCTGCTACCACTTCGTCTACGCCATCTTTCCAATCTTTGTTTCCAGTCTTTTATTGTGGCCTTGTTGAAAATATACATACAAGACCAGCGGGTGGCGTGGTGGTTAGGAGCTGGACTCCCACATGGTCGACTGGTTCGAGTCCTGAACCTGGCGGCTTGCTTTCCCTCTTTCCCCTCTTTCTCTGGTCAAATTAAAATGATAATGATAGCAAATAAAATTAAATAAATAAATAAATAATTTTAAATAGAAAATATACATACACATACATACATGCATACACATATGTGCATATATATGTGTGTATTTTTAATGTGTATTTGTGTGCATGTGTGTGGGTATACACCAAACTTCATATAAGCTTGTTTTTAACTTTCAAATGAACCTAATAGGCTCTCTTAATAGGCAAATTCTATCAATTGACATCTACTTTATAACTAATATAACTGCTTCCTCTTAGTCTATAGTGATCTAGTGTGTAGAATGATGACTATAATAAATAACAATACACTGTATTTTTCAAAATCACTACAGAATATATTTAAATTTTTTCATTACAAAAAAAAGGTATGTGAGGAAGATTTTTTAATCAGCCTGATTTAATCCTTTTACAATATATTAAATATCACATTGTAACTTATAAACATACAATTGTTACTTATCAATTAAAAATAATTTAAATTTCAAATAGACTTATTTAAAACTGTATATATCTATTTTGCCCTATTTTTCCATTTTATCAAGTTTCTTTTTTCTTTTTTAACTCTTTCTTTTATCTTACTTTTTCTTCCTATTAATGGAATTGTGCCATTTTCTATTATTGTAATCAACATTTATGCTTCTGTTACTATTTGTAAATAAGATACCTCTTATTTCTCCCCTAGGGACATTCATTTTTTGCCTTCTAACTTTTTCAAAGCTTAAACTTCCATAATAATTTATTTTTCTCTTCTTGACCTTTATACCCTTAAAAAATTAAAGTTCCACTTCTTCTTATTTGTTTAATTTCTACTTCAAATTCCTACATTGTGATAATTACTACCAATCCCTTATTTTACATCCTTTTGGTTTTAAGAATCTTTATTTAGTACTTAAATTGTATATTTCTCAGGTAAACTCTTCATATCCATTAAATGCACAATATTAACTGCTCACCTACATGCACTTTTCTATATCTTCTCTAAACACAAGGTCTCAGATATAGCTTATTCATTTGGTCTTTATTATTTCAAGTATTTTGCTAAGTGGAATTTTTTGAACCAGGAGATTACTGAATGTTTTTATGTCATTGAATATTTTTCTTTCATATTTAATATGAATGAGATCTTTAATGGGTATGGCTGCTGAGAGATGGCCCTTCTCCACCTTTTTCTGTAACGCTGAATTCTCGTCTACTGTGGTTTTTAAAATTTTGTTTTTAGTGTTGGAAATAGGAATCCAGAAGACAAACTGATCTCTCATACCACTTGAGGAATATCAAAATTAGGTTTGGCTATTACTCTCAGAAAACCCAGGAAAATAATAATATAAGCAAAATAGAATTATATTTCTCTCTGTGTAGAAAATCAGGTCTATAAATAGTTCAGGTCAGGTGTGTACAACTCTGTGATGTCAGGAATACGGGTTTCTTCTATTTTTCTGCTTCTTTGTGCTGACCTTCATCCCAAATCAGCTCATGTTACAAGATAGAGGCACCAAAAATGTACAGAAATGTACCCAATGGACACCGTGCTTCCCTGTAAGGACATTTCTGCTTGAAACACACTGCCCAGAGTGTAGCTGAATGGGTGTCTGGGAAGTGTCTTTGTCCTGCATAGCCATGTGCTCCATTAATAATTTGGGGTTCAGATACTATAGAAGAAGGGAAAGTTTATGTTAGGCAAATTATAAGTTTGTTCCTTCTGCCTGGAAGCCTGTATGATTTTCTTTTTTAGACTCTGAGGCCATAACTTTTTTTTTTTTTTTTTTTTTTTTTTTTTTTTTTTTTTTTTTTTTTTTTTGAGAGGTTTTTCTGTAGGGTTTGTGTGCTCACCAGAAAGAGAGACAGAAAGTGAGAAATCATCTCCCAAGAGGGATGGTCACGCCACAATCCCTTCTCCTCCATTCTCCTATTGGGATCTTGGGCACGCACGCACATGCGCCAGGTGTGAATTTAAGCCACCTGGTTCGGGACTCGAACCACAGTCGATTGCATGGGATTCCAGCGACACAGCCATTACACTAACTGCTGATCCCAGGTCCACAACTTTTACCAGAGTATACATGGAGGTTTCTTTCTTCATCAATTAGGCATGTAACTTGCTATAATCTTCTGATGAGTAAATCGATATCTTTCCACCATTCAGGAATATTTCCTTGTATTGTTAATTAAAAAAAAAAAAAAAAATTGAGGGATAAAAGTAGAAAAAATTTCTCTGAGTGATCATTTGTATTCCTCTATACTTCAATGTTCTTTTCTTTTCTTTTTCTTTTGGAGATATTTCTGCTATAGGGCACATGAGCTTGTCAGAGAGACAGAGAGATAGAAAGCAAGAAATTACTCCACTCCCCTGGGGAAATGGCCATACTACAATCCCTTTTCCTTCTTTCTCCCCTTGGAATTTTGGGCATGTACACAAGCTTCCAGCGTGTTTCAAGCTGCTCGGTCCAAGACTTAAACTGTGGTCAGCCATGTGGAAATCCAGTGACTTAACCACTACACCACCTGGTGGCCTCTCTACTTCTATTTTCTATGTTCACTGTTTCCTATGTTTCATTAGAGAACAATATTTCATTTTTAAAACTTATTTATAATAAACACCTCTCTAGGATGTTCAGGGAGGTCCTGGGTTGTGAACCTAGGACCTTTCCCACATGTGTCCAGTCACATCATCACTGTGCCACTACCAGGCCCCAAACTTGGTATCTTAATTGGATATATATCTGTGATACATGTATTATTTAAATATTAGAGAGAGAATATACTTACACAAAAGCAAAAGTATGTAACTTATTTATTTACATTCCTTTATTTGTTTACCTATAGATTTTAACACTTAAATGAAAATAGAACCCTAGATACCCCCATGGTGATATTACTTATCAAAGCAGTGCCCTTATTATACTTCTTTTTTTTTTTCATGAGCATGTTAGTAATAAGTTTATAACTTAATTGCCTTAAGTCAGTAATCTTGCCATTTACTTCTTTGTATATTCTAAGCATATAAAATGTATTTCGGTAAATATTTAATAGTTCTTTTTGTGATTTACTGTATTTTTATTAATCTCCAAGTAATTTTTTCATTTCTTTCACAATTACGGACCAATACAATTATATTTATACTAATATTCTAATGATGTGAAGAACATTTTAAAAGTGCTTTCAATTCTATTAGATCATAATTTTTAATTAACATTATACTAAAAATGCATAGGTAATGGTAGTATTATAGGATTACAATTTTAAAGACTCAGTCCTTCATTTAACTTTCCATGTTTCATTGTAGGTATTTGACTAGATTTTTATCAGTCTTTTCTCAGGATTCAAATAAAAACAAACAAAAACATTACACAGCATGGACAAGGAGAGAAACAAAGCCAAATCTTTTTTACTTCTTATTTTGTATCATATTACAGTACCAAGATGTGGCTTTTGTTCAGGTTTTATAAAATTAAATACACAAAATTTGAGTTGAATACCAGTCATTACTGCTGGCAAAATGAAATCTGTTGTACACAGCTGTGTTTAAAAGAATGGTTTTGTTTATAATGAAATATTTTAGATATTCAATGTGTTTTGGCAATGTAATAGAAATATTATCCTTGAAAAAGTTTATGCATTTTAACAAATAATTATTGGTATAAAGTGAATTCTAATTATCGAAGTAGACAAATCATTCATGGGTTTATTAAAGCAAAGTCATTAAAGGGAAAAAAAAACTATTTTAAGACCAGGTGTATAAAATTGTACCTATTCTCAGTAAGCCATTATGGTAATATGCCTAAGCAACCCAAATCAGATAGAAACTTTTTAAAAAAATTATGATACACATCCAAAAGGAAAATGAAAACTTACTTGGACTAAATAATAAAAAGTGTTTTTACAAGGTTTAGGAAATATGAAAGAAAATCTTAAACATTCAACAAAAAGAGAAATTCATATTTTCAAATGTACTACTGACATTTCACTCTCTTTATGTTATACCTTACGTTGCCCTCTACACCGATTAGGCTGGTTATGAATTCTGTTTAAATGAATTTGAATTACATACACTATACAACAATGGCATTACATTTCAAACATTTAAAACATTTTTCAACAATTTGACAGGAAAGGCAATGTAGCAACTCCTCAAATGAGTAATTAACAATTTGATTTTACTGTGGGAAAACCAACCTAAAGTAACAATCTTTGTTGATGCTTGCTCAGATCAGGTGGACCAAAACAGCAGGAAGTGCCTCTGACAGATTCCAAGACTCAAGTGTCTTCAACGAGACATTGAGGATTACAAATATTCAGCGACACCAAGGAGGCCGGTATTACTGTAAAGCGGAGAATGGCTTGGGGTCCCCAGCGATAAAGTCAATCAGAGTGGATGTGTACTGTAAGTAAATTTCCCAGAAAACTATGATTGATTAAGTATAATCTGGGTTTCTTCTGCCTATGACTATGCTTTGCACAAAAACCGTAAACAGAACTTGGTTTAGTTGAGGATGAAAAGTGTAAGATAGTGATAGCACTTTTTTTTTTTTTTTTTTTTTTTTTTTTTGGAGAGGTTTTTTCGCTATAGGGCGCGTGCGCTCGCCAGACAGACAGAGAGAGACATAGAGACAGAAAGCGAGAAATCACCCCCCAGGGGGGATGGTCACGCCGCAATCCCTTCTCCTCCATTCTCCTCTCGGGATCCTGGGCACGCACGCACACGCGCCCGGCGTGAGTTGTAAGCCACCGGGTCCGAGACGCGAACCGCGGTCGACTACGTGGGAGTCCAGCGACATAGCCATTACGCTAACTGCTGGTTCCCGTGATAGCACTTTTAATACATTCCTGAAGAAAGAATTCTCTAGTAGAAATTTGCACAATTTTTGTGATAGAATAATACATATTCATTATAGGACATTTAGGAACCACATTCACTGGAAAATGTAAGTATTACTGATAATCCAAACAACAATTATTATTGTTTCATATATATAGTTTATATTTATTTCTAAAATATGCATGCATTTCAATATTTTAATGAAGAAAAGATCATGCCACATGTACTGTTATTTGTGCCTACTAATTTTACCTATGTGTGAATGCAGCTTTTCTTATTTTTTCTAATGTACATCATGTAAGTAGAGTGATCTGATGTGGCTTGAAAATGACCAAAGATCTCTGTGTAGAGTCTGTTTTTGATGCAACCCTGCTGAAATTAATCAGCTTGATCAGCACCAATTTTGAGCAGTACTGTGTCACCTGAAAAATGTTTGTTAATTTATTTTTGTTCTTGTTCTAATTTTCCTACTTTTTGCTTTTAGCAACTATATTTAAAAATCTTCTTGGTTACATCATTCCCCACCTAAAGAGATCAAGGACACATATTCAATTTGGTCTTTTGCAGAGGTTCATCTATCACTCCATTAAGTTTTTACAAGAGCTTGGGACCAGCAGGTGGCGTGGTGGTTAAGGTGCTGGACACTCCCACATGGCTGACCATGGTTCAAGTTCTGGACCTGGCGGCTTGCTTTCTCACTTTCTCTTTCTCCCTCTCTGTGTCACTCTCTCTGGTCAAATTAAAATAAAATAAATGAATAAATTAAATTAAAATAATTCTTTAAAAAAAAGTTTTTACAAGAGCTTATATTTTATTTTTTATGTCTCAAATGTTGAACTATAAGTTATTTTTTCACCTTAAAAAAACAGACATATAAAACAACTGTATTAATACTGCCTGTTTTTCTGCCTATCTTCTTCTTTCTTTTCTTTGAGTATGGGACAGGTGTTGCATCTTTAGGAAGGGTCTTGGAGTTATCTGTGGTTGATTTATCATCTTTTGTGCTGAATTTCATTTTGCTATTCACATGGCAGTGCTCTCTTTGCTCTTGGATTAGATGGGAGAGAAGTTCATGCTCCATTGACCTCAGTACCTTTTAGCCCCTGTGGCATAACTTAGGCCCCTTCATCCCCTGTGATACTCTCTCCCTGTCACTGGAAGTGCACAGGTTGGACACCAGCTGTATAGTTCTCCTAACTAAATATTTCTGGTATTTTTCCTCATATATAATTTTAAATTAAATCATAGTTAATTTAAATCAATGAAATACTTCTATAGTAAAATCTTTATAGACTATATACCTCTGTTTTTTCTCTTTTTTTCTTTTTCTCTTGTTTTTTTTTTTTTTTTTTTGGAGAGGTTTTCGCTATAGCGCGTGTGCGCTCGCCAGACAGACAGAGAGAGACATAAAGACAGAAAGTGAGAAATCACCCCCCAGGGCGGATGGTCACGCCGCAATCCCTTCTCCTCCATTCTCCTCTCCGGATCTTGGGCACGCACACACACGCGCCCGGCGTGAGTTTTAAGCCACCGGGTCCGGGACACGAACCGCGGTCGACTACGTGGGAGTCCAGCGACAAAGCCATTACGCTAACTGCTGGTTCCCTTGTTTTTTAATAGTTATTATAGTTCAGGTTAGGAAGTTTTAGAAATACTCCTCTTTCTTTTTATTTTATTGACTGGATGTATGTGCTCGCCAGAAAGAGAGGAAAACATTCCCCAGTTGGAGATGGTCATATTGTAATTCTCTTTCCTCCATTTCTCCCTTCTCTCAAGTTTCTGAGCATGAAGACACACAGATACACACACACACACACACACACACACACACTCAAGTGTGTTTTTTAAACCACGAGAGCCGGTTTGAAATGTAGCCAGCCATGTGGGCAGTGCAACTTTCTACACATAGCACTTTATTGCTGCACCATGGGGCCATCCATGGGTCATGATGTTTTATAACACATCTTCAATAACTTAAACCCAATTATAAATTTTAAAACGTTCTAAAAATTAATGGATGTGCTTTGTTTTCTGTAACTTTTATCAGCAAAACCTAATGTGAGCTACTTTGGTAGCAACACCTGATCTGAAATGACCTGAATAGAAAATTAGAAAAAAAACCTTTATATTCATTATTTACACTACTTTGTATGAATAATCACATGTTTTGCTCAAGTCATGTGTTTGATTTTACGGTATAGCCACAGATGCTGTAGGGTGTATTGGATAGTAGATGATATACATCCTGTATTAATCTTTCTAAAATCTGAAGAAGTCTGAAACATTCCCCCAAATATTTTGAATAAAAAATTATGACACTCACTACTTCTACACCAGTTTTCATAATTAAAAGGAAAAAAAACATATTTGTGGGTCAAAAATCAAATGCAAAGGGAGTAAATCACATTCTTAGAGTTAAAAAAAAAATCCCAATTCCTTTGACTACAAAGTCTTTTCAGTAAAATGCTGCATTATGCCTATTCTTTTTTTTTTTTTTTTTTTGGAGAGATTTTTTTTTGTTATAGGGCACGTGCGCTCGCCAGACAGACAGAGAGAGACATAGAGACAGAAAGCGAGAAATCACCCCCCCAGGGGGGATGGTCATGCCGCAATCCCTTCTCCTCCATTCTCCTCTCGAGATCTTGGGCACGCACGCACACGCGCTCAGCGTGAGTTTTAAGCCACCGGGTCCGGGATGCGAACCGCAGTTGAGTATGTGGGAGTCCAGCGACATAGCCATTACGCTAACTGCTGGTTCCCCCTATTCTTTTTTATTTGTTCTTATATTTTGCTTTCCAGATTGAATATCTTAGTTCATATTGCTTATCTGGCTGTAAATGATAGACTGCTCCTTCTGTCTTCCCAAGCCCTGTTAGTCTTTTTGGCTTGAGTCATCTTGCATGCAGCTGTGCCTGAAGGCACTAGCTTGGGTACTTTCTTCTCCTTTGATTTCCTTTGGAGTTTTTCTAACACAACTGGGACTTGACAAACACCTTGTACCATGTTATTTAAGTGAAATGTCACTGTAATGCATATCATATTGAAATACTATTTTTGATACTTTATTGATGGCTAGGATTTACTAGAAAGCTGTCTAAAATTATATTATTTGAGGAAATTATATGTTAAATTCTGGACTCCATGAATAAATGTGACATCTAATATAAATTTTACAGAGACTGCCTTACTTTAAGCTCTAAAGAAAATCTTTCTAATATGGGGAACTAGACACACTTTGAAACTACTTATGCCTATTCTCGACGGTTTGAATAAATACATTCCTTTAGATAATAGATATTTTTTCTTTTTTTTGAGAGGTTTTTGCTATAGGGCATGTGTACTCACCAGAAAGACAGAGAGAGACAGACAGAAAGTGAGAAATCACCCCTCCCCCCGGGGGGGGGGATGGCCACGCAGCAATCTCTTCTCCTCCATTTTCCTTCTGGGATCTTGGGCATGCATGCACACGCACCCGGTGTTAGTTTACACCAATGGGTCCGGGACTCAAATTGCAGTTGACAGTATGGGAGTCCAGCAACATGCCATTATGCTACCTGCTGGTCCCTAGATAATAGATTTTAAAATCTGTTTGAAAACTACATATTAGAGATAACTAGGCCTATTTGAAGAACTAGAGTATTTCAAATATAACCTTGATTGAAGACCAGAGTTTTTAGGTTAAGGTATATTTTTTTCTATATGAGTCTCTAAAACATGCTCTATCATTATTAAAAAGGACATATGAGCATATTAATGCTGCTTACATTTGGTAATAGCTGTGTCTACAATTGGATTTTAATACTTGAGATTCATTTCAATTTGATGTTGAGCTTATTGATCGAATAGATATTAATTTTTTTCAGTCATAAACAAGTTAACAAATTTATTTATTTTAGATACTTTTGTTTTGACTACTTTAAGAAATGTTAAAAGAGAAAAGCAAAAAACATTTTTCTGTCTGGAGCTGTGGTTTTATAATCATCATCTACACTATAGGTTTCTAATTTTTTTCTAAACTGGTTTCACACATGGTATTTTTTATCAATATTAGTAGAATTTGGAACACAAGATGTACATTGAATACATATACACAAAAAATGCATAGTATGGATTATACTTGCAACACCAAAAGGAGGTAGACTATGACTAAAATTTAACAAAATAACACTAAAAACTGTTAGAATTTAGTTTTCAACCCCTTATGGTAAGTTGTCTCTAGAAACTGCCCCATATTATATTAGTGTGTAATTAATACCTGACATATGTATTATCATAATGTGATCAGTAGTCAGAGTTTCATAATCATGAAAATGAGTATCTCTCATTAAGTCCCATTTTCTGATTGTAAGTTTTTAGACTTTAGAGCTAAAAGCTACTTAAAATAAAATGTAGTGCTAACTACTCATTATTTTGATGAGGAAATTCAGTTGTAGAAAAAGACCTTGCTATATTTGTGACTGATGTAAAATGTGGTGACTTTTTTAGATACGTATTTTGAAATATTTGTAAAACTATATTAACATCTTAATCACTTTGGGAAGATTTCTTAATTAAAGACTCTATATTAGCATTTTTTTTCCACATAGTTTCCTAAGAATTAGAATAGAAAAAAACTGGGCCACATAGCTTTTATAAAGGTACTACCAAATGTTTATTTTTTAGTACTGTAATCAATAATATGGATTGAGAAATTATTGTAACTGGAGTCTTCAATTTATACAAACTATCATTTTATTTATTTATTTAATTAATTAATTTTTTTGAGAGGTTTTTGCTATAGGGCGCATGTGCCCACCAGAAAGACGGAGAGATAGACAGTGAGAAGTCACCTCCCCCACAAGGGGATGGCCACGCCGCAATCCTTTCTCCTCCATTCTCCTCTTGGGATCTTGGGCATGCACGCACATGCACCCAGCATGAGTTTATGCCACCGGGTCCAGGACTTGAACTGCGGTGGACTACATGGGAATCCAGCCATGTAGCCATTACGCCAACTGTTGGTCCTTCGTTTTATCCTTTTAAGAACTGTGAAAACATGCCAAGACTCCTAGGAAATATAATTCTCTAATAAAAGTACATTTACAGCTTGGTAGAGTTCATTACCACATACTGATTTCAATTTTTCTTTCAAATTCTGATCTGATCATTTATACAAATATTTCTGATCAAAAGCTGATCAATTATAATCCTTCTTATGGGAAATAGTTTGTGGTTTTCTGAAAACAGTGATATATTTAAGAGAAATATGTAGTCTAAGTTCTCTTTTTTATAATTACTTATTTAATTTTATTATTATTATTTTTTTAATTTGCTATAGAGCACGTGTGCTCACCAGAGAGAGGCACAGAGATAGAATGGAAAAGTGATAAAGAAGCTAGCATCCACTAGGTCCAGGACTTGTACCATGATTGACCATGTGGGAATCCAGCGCCCCAACCACCATGCCACCTGTAGCCCAACTAAGTTCTTAAACCTTTTGTTTTAAGCATATTACGTTCTTTGTATCTTTTTCCTGAAACCATGCTAAACAACAGTAAAGAATAAAACAATAATAAAAATACACATGTCAATAAAGATAGAATGGGAGAATAGATGACAGGAAACAATATTGAAGGAAAAGCATCAGATCAAGGAATGGTCACTATGTCAAAGAAAATTTAAATCAAACCCATCATAAGGACAGTAATAGGCATGCTCATATATATAGAATCTTGCAAAGCTCAGTAACTGGTCACCAGTTAGCTCTTAAAGTGAAGTAGAGGTGGGTCTGGAAACAGAAGAGTTGGTCAAAAACTGTATGATAAGAATTGTACACCTAGATCCCATTCATATTTTACATAGCTGAGTGCCGAACCCCATCCCACTCCTACCAGCTCCTTTGTCCATCACCACTCCAAGAACATTAGAAATACATTACTTTGGGGTGAAGCTGACATAGAGAAGCTTAGAACTGAAGGAAGAGGCAACATACTGTATTTAAGTCAGGGTTCTTAAATGAAAACTTACATATCAGTCTCAGTCCTTTCTCAAATTTGGATCCAAGAATGCTGGTTATCATGTTTAATGTTACATCATCAGGGGATTAAAGTATTCTTGTCAAGGAAAACTGATAAATTCTAGAAATTCAGAAAACTTTGGGAAAAGGGCCTGATGAACTTAACACATAGTCTACCAATCAACAAAGCTACCAGTAAGCTCTTCTATGACTGATTATTTGAAGTAAGTGTACCAGATAACCAGATACTTAAGACAGTCTTCTAACAGAACAGAGACAAACCAAGACACAGAAATGAGAAAAGAAGTTAGGAAAAAAGCAAAATACTGGGAGCCAAAATATATATAAAACAAGGCATAATTATTGATATTTATATTTTGTATCTCAAAAAAAGGGGGAAAGGGGGAGAATGTAGCATACATGCAATAAGAAGAGGAAAATATAAGCAAAGAACTTTCAGAGAATATAAAAAATTCTTAGCATATGAAAACGGTAACATAAAAATCAATAGAAGGGATGTAAGATAAATTTAAATAAATTTTACGGAGAATATAATAAAAATTAACAAAGAGATACTATATAAAAAAGAGAAGATATGAAGAGAATTAGTCTGGCTGATCTAACATTTAAATAATAAAATTTCTAAGCAGATAAAATTAAAGAAATTGATTTTTTTAATTAAGAAAATTTCCCATAATATTTGAGCCTGTATTTATTTATGTATGTTTTAATTTTTCCAGAGAGCCTATTCACCCACCAGAGAGAGGCAGGAGGGGGAAGTGAGAAAGCACCGCTATGGGGAATAGCCATGCGGCAATTCTTCTTCATCTCTCCCTTTACTTGGGACCCTAAGTATATACAAGTATATACATGCAAACACGATTAGTATATCATTCAATCTTTGTGTCCAAGACTAAACCACACAGTGAGCCATGTGGGATCCAGCCACCCCCACGTGCAAACAGCTGTCCCAGAGCTTGTATTTTTAATTAGAAAGGATGGTTATATGAGTAGCACAATGAGCAAATAAAGTCCACACTGAAACACATCAACCTGTGATTTTAAAACACTAGGAATAGAAGGGGATTTTTAAAAGTTTCTGAAGAGGGGCCGGCAGGTGGCATGGTGGTTAAGGTGCTTGACTCATACATGGCTGATGACAGTTCAGGTCCTGGACCTGGCAGCTTGCTTTTGCTTTCTCTCTCTCCTCTCTCTCTCTCTCTCTCTCTTTCATTTTGTCCCTTTCTGGTCAAATTAAAATAAATAAAGTTTTAGAAATACTTTCTAAAGACATTTTTTTTTTCCAAAATGGTCACATATAAAAAAAAATTATAAGAAACGACACAGGAATCTGAATGTGGGAAGACAATTGAGTAAAGCTTTTAAAATTCTGAAGGAAAATTATTTCCAAACTGGAATATTCCACACAACCAGTTTTTTTCCAAATATCAAAGAAAACCTTTTTTAAAAGTTTATTCATTTATTTTTCTTTTTTGAGTTAGAGACGGAAACAGAGAATATTGGTAGACTTGTAGGTAGCAGCTGTGTGTATGTATGTCTGCGATCCTGGTGGACTGAAAAGACTGGGGTAAGGCTCACACTGTGAGACCCCGATGCATGTACTTATCTTTCTTTTGGCATTTGTAGAACTGAAAGATTTCAAATTCTTTTTCTCCACATACCCTTACTTGATGACACTACTTTCTAAATATAATTTACCAAAATTAGGTAATAAACCAGAGAGTGGAAGAGATATAATCTAAAAATAAGAGATTATGTATGGAAAAATATTGAAGAGACTCCAGAATGATAATAAAGCATGCCACTCTGACAGTAGCTAATCTGGTTTCAAAAGCAACCAGAACACATGAGAGCTGGAAGAAAGTGGCACCATGAAGGATGAGTTCAGGAAAAAGAGCCACCTGGTGATATTCTAGAGAGGAATTTTATACCTCTCATGGAAACTTAATAGTATGGTAGTGATGGGTGCATACAAAATAGAGTATGCAAAATGTGAGGATTATTAATGGAAGGCAAAAAAAAAGGTGTATGAAGTGAAATAATAATACGGTACAAAGTTTCCCTGTGAAGAGTCATACTTGTACAGTCATAATAATAGACGGTATTTGAATCAAGCAAAAGCATGATATGAATATAAAGAGGACAGAAGCCTTTAAGAGAGTTAAACTATAAAGAGCTGTTAAATGTTTAGAAATATGAAGATAAAACCAAACCAAATATGAATAGTTAAGCGATGTATTAGAAAAGGTTGCCTCTGAGTATTAGAAATACTTGAAGTTGGGACCAGCAGATGGCATAATGGTTATGTTGCTGGACTCCCACATAGTCGACTGTGGTTTGAGTCCTGGACCCAGCAGCTTAAAACTCATGCCAGGCATGTGTGCATGCATGACCAAGATCCCAAGAGGAAAATTGAGCAAAAGGGATTGGGGCATGGCCATCCCCCATGGAGGGTGATTTCTTATTTTCTGTGTCTTGTTTCTCTCTGGCTCATGGACATATACCCTATAGCAAAAATCTCTCTCTCTCTCTAAAAAAAAAAAGAAAAAGAAAAAAAGAAAAATACCTGAATTTGTTTTATGTATAATTATTTGATATTTTAAACCATATGCATGCATATTTGATTTTTTTTAATTCACAAAATACAGATTTGAAGATTTTTACCTTGGGAGTCCTTGTTACTAACATCCTAGAAATCAAAACTCACTTTGTTTAAAATTTTATCAGAAGATTGTTGTTAATTCTAAAACTTAACACTAGATATATACTCATAAGTTTCCTTAATCATTCATAAGAGTTCATATTTCTTGATATTTCACACCAAATTTATTTTAGTATCAAATTATAATAACTATTTTTACACTAAACTTTTTTTGGGGGGAGGTTTTTGCTATAGGGCACATGCACTCACCAGACAGACAGAGAGAGACAGAGAGACAGAAAGCAGGAAATCATCCCCCAGGAGGTATGGCCATGCCGCAATCCCTTTTCCTCTCGGGATCTTGGGCACGCACGCACACGCGCCTGGCTTGAGTTTAAGCCATCAGGTCTGAGACTCGAACCGTGGTCGACTACGTGGGAGTCCAGCGACATAGCCATTATGCTAACTGCTGGTCCCTCCCCTAAACTTTTTAGGATAAGATTCTCTCAGGTTAACCTTTACCACCATTAGGATGAAATATTAAACAAAATAAAAAATAAAAAATAAAAAACAAACTTTGAATCTTGTCTTCTTTCATTCAGCAATTATTTGAGTGGCTATTCAAAATAAAACTTTGTCAGATTTTGTGAGAGTAAGAAGGGATTTTAAATGTAATTTGACCTTCAGTTAGTTTAAATTATTGGGTTGTCAGAAAAGCCATGATAACAATTTTTTTTCTGTTTTTCTATTCAAAAATGTGTCATGACTTTTCTGATAGCCCAGTACTTAAAGGGACAAAATAAAACATATAATTCATATAAGTGTAATAGAAATATTAAGCAAAAAGCATAAACCATGTCACACAACAGAAAATGATGTGCCAAAACACAGAAAACATAGTGTTGAAAGTAAAAGGTTATACTATGGTCTCTTATTGTGAAGGAAGCAGGATTTACGTTATACTAAAGTTTTGAGAGACAATTCTCTTTGTCATTTCTACATGTCTTTTGATAGCTTATATCCTGAAGTCTCTTATTCATGGATGTTTGTGTAGCAAACAACCTTGGATAGACAGTGTCTTCCTTGAGCAGAGTGCAGATTTTTTTCCTGATCAGGATAATCATAATAAAGACAATGTCTACCTTATCAGCAAAGACTGGACAGGTTTTCTAACAGGACTTTTATAAGTTGGAGAGTTTTCTACAGGGCATGTGTGCTCACCAGAAAGACAGAGAGAGACAGAGAGACTGAAAGCAAGAAATCACCCCCCCACCCACCCACCGGGAGATGGCCACGCCACAATCCCTTCTCCATTCTCCTCTCAGGATCTTGGGCATGCACACACACATGCCTGGCATGAGTTTAAGCCACCAGGTCCAGGACTTGAGCTGTGGTTGACTACATGGAAGTTCAGCGACATAGCCATTATACCAACTGCTAGTCCCAGGTTGGAGAATTTTCTAAGCTCAGCATTTCTAGCTGTGTGACACACTGACTGTGCACAGCATTTGCCTTGCCTGTCCCACACTGCCCCCATGAAAATTGGGAAAAGATCTATGAAGACATGAAGCTCATGCTTCCATCTGAGACTTCAGTGATAAAGTCTTTTATCTCTCTCTTTTTGCGTTTAGAGAAGTTTTGTCTGTGTGTTTGTTTGTTTTTATTATAGGTGCATGCGCTCACCAAAAAAACAGAGAAAGACAGAGAGATAGGTATTGAGAAATCATCCCCCAGGGTGAATAGACATGCTGCAATCCCTTCTCCTCCATTCTCCTCTCAGGATTTTGGGCATGCACACATATGTGTCTGGAGTGAGTTTTCAAGCCACTGGATCTGGGACTCAAGCTGTGGTTGACGACATGAGAATCCAGTGACATAAGCATTACGCCATCTGCTGGTCCCCACCCAAAGTCTTTTATCTCTTTCCCATACTTATATTTTCTGCCAGAATCCATGAAATTGTGGCAGACTAACATGTTAGTCAGCAAGTAAGGAGAATATCTAACCCTCACAGTTCTTAACAATGACTGGTTAAGTAAATGGAGGGGAAGGCTATAGATATTCATTAATAGGTGAGAAATTTGATTAAAAGCACGGAGAGAGAACTAGTGTTTGGGAAATAGAGGTTAAGATGGGTTTAGAGAAGAAACCAGAGCTTAATTTTGGGCTAGCAGTTGGCATAGATTTTAAGGCACTGGACTCCCACATGGTTGACTATGGTTCGAATCTTGTACCTGGTGGCTTGAAATTCATGCCTGCGCATGTGCATGTGTGCTCAACATCCCAAGAGAAAATAGAGGATAAAGAATTTGAGTGTAGCCAGCCCCCTGGGGAGTAAGTTCTTGCTTTCTGTCTCTGGTGAGCACATGCACCCTATAGCAAAATTCTCTCTCGAAAACAAAACAAAAGGGGGACCAGTAGTTAGCATAATGGATATGTTGCTGGACTCCCATGTGATCGACCGTGGTTTGCGTCCTGGACCCGGCGGCTTAGACTCATGCTGGGCAGGTGTGCATGCGTGCCCAAGGTTCCAAGAGGAGAATGGAGGAGGGGGGATTGCGGCGTGACCATCCCCCCCCCGGGGGGGGGGGGGTGATTTCTTGCTTTCTGTCTCTCTGTCTCTCTCTGTCTGTCTGGCGAGCGCACGTGCCCTATAGCAAAAACCTCTCCCAAATTAAAAAAAAAAAAGGAAAAATTGAAAGATGAGTTGCTAACCTGTGTTGAATTGTTATTGTCAGCATTTTTAGACCATATGAATGATGATCTGCCTTTTATGTTAAGATGTAAAATAAAGGAATTGTAATTTTACTGCTGTAGGATTAATTATAAGAGTTTTCACTCTCATATGGTGATGTGGTTTAATTTTGTCCTTTCTAAGAAATAATGGATAACCATTGAGAGCCCCAAATTCTATCTTTAGGGGAAAAAAAAAAGAATGTATTCTGTGTTATAAAAAAGTAGATTCTCAGAATTTTGAAGATTTTTATACCCAAATATATTTGTTACATTGAGATTCTTGGGGACATTTAAAGAATTTTCTAAGAAAGTGTTCACCTAATTTTTTCACTTATTCTCAGCCTTGACTGTGTTGCTCACAGGGTAATAGAGGTCACACTACTTTAAAGGTTAGGATTTGATTAAAATTTATTTTTTAATTTAAAAAGAAATTAGATTCGGAGGCATTAGTTTAATAAGTTTTCATGCGTGCAGACACTGTTCACACATGAGACAAATCTTTTCCAATATCTATTAAACATTTTATAAGCATTCTTATTTCTGAAACATGTCCCCAACTTTAATTTCACTTAGGTAGATTGCTGAATTCCATTAATCAGGACAAGCAATTTTGCTTTTTTTCTTTCTTTTTTTTTCTGTTATTGTTTGCTACATAATTTATGACATATCCGTTTGAGAAATTAGAAAGCTATTAAAATGACATGTTACCAATTTACATCACAAATACAATTTATCTGTTAAAAGTATTGTAAGCTGTACAGTTACAAATTATTGACAATGAAGGATGGCAGGTAGTTTGGTGATTTAGAGCACTGAACTCCCATATGGCCAGCTATGGTTCTAATCCTGCACTTGGCAGTTTGCTTTCTCACTTTCCCTCTCTCTCTCTTTCTCTCTCACTCTGTCCCTTTCTGGTCAAATTTAAATAAATAAAATAAAGTTAAAATAATAAAAGTAATTCAATAAAATAAAGTTAAAATAATAAAAGTAATTCTTTGGAAAAACAAATTATTGACAATGGATTTTTAGTTTTTATTGGACTTATAAACATGTCTTCTGAACAGAAAAGTTTAGGAAATGTGCTAGAATGGATGGGAATTCTGACACCATAGCAAACCCTAAAAGAAAATTAATGACTTAAGTCATTCTCATTAACCATAATTTTCTCACCCACCATTCATCCTCCCAAAACATCAGCCTTCCGTTTAGAAGTTTTAATAATGCTTGAAGTGATAATTACAATGCATATTCAAATGGGTTGTTGTCATCATAATTACCCTATTAATAAAATTCAAGATAGGATTTTGCAGTTTTATATATGCTACTGATGGAATATGTGTGTTTATCAGGGTTACTTACTAGTTGAGCATAAACTAATCCAAATCCTAAATATGAAGTCTTCAAAAAGTTCATGGAAAATGTCTATTATGATAAAACAATGTATGGGATTTCAGTTTTGTTGCACCAGATTAAGCTTGTACTTTATTTTCCATTTTCTATGAATTATAATTTTAAGTATATTTATTTATTTTATGAGTGAGAGAGAAAGACAGACAATTGGACAGCACCCATTAGGGCCTTGACACCCATAGCTCACCTTCAGTCAAGGTCTCCAGACTTGAATGGAGAAGCTCCCTATGTAGGATTGCCTTGCAGAAAGTGACATTTTATTGCTGTACCACTGTCTGACCCCTCCAGGAACTTTTTAAAGTCCTTTCATAGTAGTAGAGTTTCTAATAAAAAAGCTTAGTCAAAAAACTCTATTTTATACATATCTGCTGTTTCTTACTCAGAGGACAAGGGAAGAGTTAGTTTTAAATCACTTTAGTCCTGTCTTTATGAAGCTTACTGTTACCCATTCATTACTGGTCAAAAGCACGCTCTCAAAATTTATTCACAGAGCACCTACTGGAATCCTCTCATCTCAAAGATACATATTCAGACAGCAACCAGCAGCTTCCCCTTGGTTGCTCTGCACCTGTTCCTGTTGCCTTTAGGTCACTGTGTTCATTCATCATGATTCTGAAAATGGAGCCTTCTGTGAGCCTTCTGGACTGGCACCTCTGGAAGGCCACTTTCAACTAGAGTCTATCAGTTTGCAATATTAATTGAGGACTCCCTATATGCTTCTACTAGAAGCTCTGCTGATAGATAAATAAAAATAAAAGACCTTTGCCCTACATATGTTTTTAACCAGATGAAGATTTAAAACATAGACATATGAAAATATTTGGCTAAGCATTAAATGAATGAGTCTATAAAATTGGTTTGCACATTATTAGTACTGACACAAAAATGATACAAAGGATGACATTAATTAGAAAATCCTCCACTGAATATATTAAAGAAGTCAAGAAAATAGATCTATTTATTATATCAGTGTACATTAAGTTTCTAAGTGATTATTTGAGGACAGTATAAACTATCCATTCCTGGGTAAACTTACCAACTGAAAGGTTGCAATGTTTGACACAAAGGTTGAAGGCTAGTGTAATGTACAATTATGTTCATATTTTTGCTCTTATTATTACCAACAGGAAAAAAAAATGTTTGTCTCTATATTCAGTAAAGGTTCTTGTTCATCTGAAACTTATTTATAATTGTTACCTGTCATTTTAAAGATATAAATCCATTGGTTAAATGGAGTAAAAGGTCCTTAAAAACACAGACCACAGATGATGTAGCCATTTTAGCCAAAGATTGAAGGGCAGGCAGGTGCTTCTGCTGCCTTAGCCAGACTGGGGATTAGTATCCGATGTCCTGATTTCTGCTCAGGTCATAGACCCTCTGAATCTAGCATTCTGCCTCAGGGCAGAGTCTGCGGCTGTCAACTATTGTATATACATGTTATTAAACAAAAGGAAACAGTTAGGAGGAGTATAATTTGAAGTAGGTTAATAAAAGGATTTGAACCCAGTAGAAAATGAGAATTTTTTTTTTTTTTTTTTCGGAGAGGTTTTTGCTGTAGAGCACGCGTACTCGCCAGATGACTCGCCAGACAGACAGAGAGAGACAGAGAGACAGAAAGTGAGACAGCATCCCCCAGGGGGGATGGCTTTGCCACAATCTCTTCTCCTCCATTCTCCTCTCAGGATCTTGGGCACGCACGCACACGCGCCCGGCGCGAGTTTCAAGCCACCGGGTCCGGGACGCGAATCGCGGTCGACTACATGGGAGTCCAGTGACATAGCCATTAAGCTAACTGCTGGTTCCAGAAAATGAGAATTTTTTACATGGTGGTTTTATTCATATTCTCTTAATCTGCCAAATTCTGAATCACACAGAGGTTAAAGTAAAAGTTTGAATAATAAATTATTGCTTAGTTAAATATTTAGCACTGAGGCCATTATATAACTGACACTTTCTTTGAATTTTTCAGAATGCATTATACTATTCAATTTAAGTTTATAGCAGTTCCAGGAAAACCTAGCAACTTGTACTTCTGCAGTTTAGTCTATACCATGACTCTGGTCAAATAGTTTGAAATATCCATTGTTGACTAGCTTTACAGGATAAGGTGGAAATAGCCTGGAGAAAATGAAAAAAAATATATATATACACACACACACATATATATATGTGTATATATATACATATATATATATATATATATATATTAAATTTATAAAAGACACAAAGCTCTTTAAAGTTAAAATGATTCCTGATTTGATTATTTCATAGCATATTCATGCATTGAAAATCATACTGTACTCTATAGGTAAGTTAAAAAATATGTTTAGTTATTATAGGTAAGTTAAAAACTGTAGAAAAAGTCAGAGTTTAATAAAATAAAAATGACTTGTACTTCCAATTTTAAGGCAAAAGTTTATTTTCATTTTTTCCTTTGACAATTGAAGGAAATGATTCTCGCCAAGACTATAGAGAAGATATCTGACCTTGCCTAGATGTTTCATATTTTAAAAGATCATAGCTCTGTTTTCTCTTGATATACAGAGGAAATATTTAATTAATGTTTTTAAGCTTCCTACACTGGTATTATTGCACAGGAAATACTAAAGTATTTTAAAGTAACCTACTTTCAATCTTTTAAGCTGAAATTGAAGTGAAAGCATCTACACCCTACTAGAAGGCACTGCAGTGATTTTATTCATGGCCACTTGAATTTGTCAGCAGGCTTAAAATATAAAAATCCATGTGTCATGAAGTAACTCTGAGGCAGATATGCAATCAAGACATCCAGATGGCTGTGAATGAAATAAATGAGTTTGTTTAATTTCAGACATCTTCAGGTATCCATCCCTAAGAGTTAGATTTTAAATGTAGAAGTGAGCTGTAAAGAAAAGCTTTCAGAAGTATTTTCCAATTTTCAGAATGAGCCAAGGTAGAGAAAGGGTAATAGATTCCATTTTCTAATCCTACCTTCACTATTTTATCCAAGTCTCTCATCACTTCACACCTGGTTCTTGCAAAAAGCTTCCCAGCAGACCTTTCCTACAGTAATAGTTCGTTCCTTTAATTTAATCTGCATATCATTGCCAAATCAATTTCACCTAAATTCACTGATCTTCATAGTACGTGTCATGAAAATCTACATTCATTCTCTTTTTTTATTAATAAAAATTCAAATTCCTTTGCTTATTTATTCCTCCTGTTCTATTCCAATGTAATATCTCATCCTTCCAAAACAAATTCTCCTCATCTTGTCTTTTCCTTCCCCACCCTCTACCTTCCTATTGACCACTGGCTTGACCCTCTCTTGCTGTGTGAGGGACATGGGTTTATTCCAGCTGGCTTGAACCTCTCATGCTGTGTGAGGGACCTGGGTTTATTCCTGCCTCCATGTTGTATGTCTGTTATGATTTCTCCTTTCCCTGCTCTCCACTATTCCATTCAGCTTCCAGATCTTTCCTACCCTTCAGTGTTCCTTACTGAATGCTCATGCCTTTTTTCATCCTTTGTCTGGTATTATAACTTTACTTTTTAAATGTTATACCTCAAAAATTTAGTGGGGAGACCTAGCAGGTGTAGTGGTTGTTAAGTCGCTGGACTGCCACGTGGCTGACCATACTTTAAATCCTGGAACTCAGTGGTTTGAAACTCACATTGGGCACATATGCATGTTTTCCCAAAATCCAAGAGGTAAATAGAGAAGAAGGGATTGCATCATGGCCATGTCCCCCCCCAACACACACCGGGTGGTGGTGTGTGTGATTGATTGCTTTCTGTCTCTCTGTTTCTCTGGTGAGTGTACTCACCCTATAGCAAAAATCTCTTTAAAAAAATAGTGTGATTACCTGTCTTTTTATGTTGCATGTCTATAATTTATTTTGTAAACCTTAATTAAGGCCATTTCAGGATTCAGAGTTTCTTGATTTCAGAAAAATGCTGGAGATTATTGTAACATGAGTTGTAGGGTACTATACTAGATGAAAAACATAAATATAACGTAGTTTCATCAAAATTCTGAGTTATGTCAAACATTAAGCAAAGTAAATGAACTTTTTTTTTTTTTTTTTTTTTTTTTTTTTTGCCACAGGATGTATGTACTCACTGGGGAGAGATAGACAGAGGAAAAGTGAGAAGTCACCCCCCTCCCCAGTGGTAATGGCCATGCCACAATCCCTTTTCCTCCATTCTTCTCTCAGGATTTCAGGCATGCACACACACATCCCCAGCATGATTTTCAAGCCACTGGTTTGGAACTCAAACCACAGTTGACCATGTTGGAATTCAGCACCTTAATACCGTGTCACTTCTGGCCCCAAAATAAATGAACTTTATGAAATAGATTCAGATCACTTGAGGGCAGTGTTTGTCATCAAAGAGAGATGCCAAGTAGGCTTCCAAGTGAGTTACTGAAAAACTTGTAATTTTTAGAGGTTTTCCAAGTGCAGCATCCTGCCTTCTTTCACTAAGCTACCATTAACATGACATGTCACCTGCTCTTCTATTCCTAAGATACATAAAGACACATGGATCATGTCTTTGTCAGAATGCTTGCTTTGAGAAAAATCTGTGAGAACATACTTTTTTGAGAAATTTTTAGAATTCAAATTGCATAAATTAATTATAAAATTTTATATAAGGCACTGTGGAGCTATAATAACAAATATATATATATATATATATATATATATATATATATTTTTTTTTTTTCTTTTTTTGGAGAGGTTTTTTGCTATAGAGTGCGTGCGCTCACCAGAAAGAGAGAGAAAGGCGGAGAGACAGAAAGTGAGAAATCACCCTCCAGGAGAGATGGCCATGCCGCAATCCCTTCTCCTCCATTCTCCTCTCGGGATCTTGGGCACGCATTCACATGCGCCCGGTGTGAGTTTAAGCCGCCGGGTCTGGTACTCGAACTGCGGTCGACTACATGGGAGTCCAGCGACATAGCCATTACGCTAACTGCTGGTATATATATATATATATATATATATATATATATATATTTATCATGTATATTTACCAGAATTCTGCAATGATCCATACCTCTCTTAAGAAGTATTTAGTTCCTGAGAGCAGGTTTTTATAAAAGATGGCTGCCCTCTGTTGTTTCTCTCTTTCTTTCTCTCTGCATGAGTTCACTGACCTTTCTACTTTACTCTTGGACTTTTCAGCCACCAGAATAATCAGCCAAATAAACTTTTATAAATCACTCAGCTTCAGGTATTTCTCTTACCAATGCAATAATGGACTAAAGTACAGATTATGAAGCTGAGTAGAAATAATGATTCATGATATAAGGCAGAGAGAATATTTGTTGGGTTGGGAGTCTAGAGGTAATAAAATAAAAAAATGCAGATAGAGGGACCAGCAGTTAGCGCTCACCAGGCAGACAGAGAGAGACAGAGAGACAGAAAGTGAGAAATCACCCCTCAGGGGGGATTAAAAAAAAACTAAGAGAAAAAAAAAAAAGGCATCTCATGTTCTTGGATTGGACTAATTAAAATAATTAAAATGACAGTTCTACACAAATCAATCTACACATTTTACACAATCCAAATCAAATTACCATAGATATTTTTCACAGATTTAGAAAAAAGAAAAAAGTCATGGAATTTATCTGGAATCATAAAAGAATGTGAATTACCAAAGCAATACTGCAGAAGAGAGGCTTCTCTCTCCCTGACCCCAAAATATATTACAAATCTGTGATCATCAAAATACCATGTTATTGGCACAAAAACAGACATGTTGACCAATGGAACAGAAGAGAGACCTCAGAAATAAACTCCAAACCAAACAGCCAAATGATTTTTAACATAGGGCACCAGTCAATCCAGCAGGGAAAAGAAAATCTTTTTAGCAAATGGTGCTGGAAAAACTGAGTATCTACCTGCAGAAAGAAACTGGACCCATACCTCTCACCATTAATAAAAATCAACTCAACATGGATCAAAAATATAAACCTAAGACCTCAAATTGTAAATCTACTGGTGGATAACATAGGCGAAACTCTTGGAGACGTCGAAGTAGATAAAGACTCCTTCAATAAGATCCACCATGCACAGACAATAATGACAATAATGCCAAAAATAGACAAATGGTATTTAAGCGGGTTAAAAAGTTTCTAAACATCAAAATAAACAATAAATAAAGTGAATCAACAACCCTTGGAATGGGAGAATATAGTTGCCAACTATGCTTCAGATAAGGGACTGATAACCAGAATGTACAGGGAATTCAAGTAGCTTATCTGGGGGGAAAAAATCAACCCAATTAAAAGATGAGCAGATCAGCTGAATGGACACCTCTCTAAGGAAGACATACAAACAGCCAAAAAGCATATGAAAAAAAATATTTAACATCCTTCTCATAAGGGAGATGCAAATCAAAACCACAATAAGATACCACCTAACTCCACTCAGAATGGCTAAGATTAAAAAACTAATGATAAAGGGCCAGCAGGTTGCATGGTGGTTAAGGCCACTGGACTCCCACATGTCCAAACGCAGTTCAAGACCCAGATTTGACGGCTTGCTTTCACACTTTCTGTCTCTCTCTCTCTGTTTCTCTCACTCTGTCCCTCTCTGGTCAAATTAAAATAAATAAATAAATAAATAAATAAATAAATAAATAAAGTTAAATAAAAAATTATTTAAAGGAAAAAAGACTAATGATAAGAACTGGTTAGGCTGTAGCAGAAAAGGGAATTCTCCTACACTGGTAGTGGGAATGTAAATTAGTACAGAAACTGGAGAAAAATATGGAGGTTCTGCAAAGACTTACAGATAGAACTACCATATGATCTAGCAGTTTCACTTCTGAGTATCTATACAAAGGATAGGAATATACTCAATTGGAAAAAACACTGGCACACCATGTTTACTGGGATATTATTCACAATTGCTAAGATGTAGAACCAATCCAAATGTCTATGAACAGATGAGTGAATTGAAAAAGTGTAGTACATATATATACTATGGAATACTACTTAGCCATAAAAGACAAGACCCCACCATTTGATAGAAAGCAAGTAAATATGGAAGATTTATTGCTAAGTGAAACAAGTCAGACTGTGAAAGAGATGCATTCAGTATCCCCACTCAATATATACCAAATGCCTACAGTCTATGGCAGAAACAGAAAGATTAGAAGATATAAAAGCATGGAGAGCAATTGTGGGTACACAAGTGTGGGAAGAGTGTAACAAATGGGAGAGGATGAGAACAAGGAAATAAAGAGGAAAAGAAAAAAGCAAAACATTTAAGGTACACAAAGATGGAAAATTATCTGTTGATAACGTGTATGATAATATCTTTGACTGAACTAATATACAATGTATTCATGCTGGGAAATTTCATTTTGCATGCTATACTGATATACAGTGATTGAATGTAATATATAAAAATAATAAAATACTTTTTAAAAAGAGGAGGAAAATCATTTGGTGAGAATATGGCCGAGAGCTAGCTCTTTAAGCTAAAGAGGTTAAAAGAAAATTATACATATTTGATGCAGTTAATGCAGGACCTGGGAATGTCATTTAGTGTGAGGAGAGAGGCTTGTAAAACAGCCCTAAAGCTTTGGTTAATTCAGTGAATTCTATACCAGACAAGGAGGGGAAAAAAATGAAGGCTGAAGTGGGAAAAGGTACTATCTGGATTTATCATTGCAGAGATAGAATCTGTTTATGTGACCCTAAAATCCATGTAATAATGTTATACAGGAATTGCTGAGGTTGAATGGAGGTGACTATTCTTTCAGGAGAGGGTATTAGATAATATGGAACCAGTGAGAATGGATATGGTATTTGTGTCAGTATTAAAATAATTCCTTTTGTTAGAAGGAATCATAGCAGAAGAACAAATTGCAAATGAGGTGTAAAAACATTTCTCAAGAAGTTGATGGAGTGGGCAAGGTAGCAGATTATGCAATAATGATAAGAAGAGGGAGAAGTCAGGGTTCTCCAGAGAATAAGACAAACAGGATAAATATGTATGTAAAACAAGGTATTTATAAGAGGGATGTATCACATGATCACAAGATGGAACAACCTTGCAATTGGGTGTCTGCAAGCTGGAGAAACAGCTTAAAGATTGAGAAGCAGGGAAGCTTGTACAATTCCCAGTCTAAGACCTGAAAAGAGACCTCTGGAGATCACAGGCCCAACTGCCTTCAGACAGCCACTGACATGAGTCCAGACACCAGAGGTTAATGACCATGGTGTCTTTGTGATTGGAGGGGTGAGAAATCAGCTCCCAGGAGAAATGGCCATGCCACAATTCCTTCTCCATTCTCCTCTTGGGATTTTGATCACGCCACACATGCACACACACCTGGCATGAGTTTTTAAGCCACTGAGTATGGGACTCAAATCGCAGTCAACTACTACACAGGAGTCAGTGATGTACCAGTTACACCATTTGCTGGTTCCAACTTTGTCATTTTATTTATTTAATTAATTAATTAATTAATTAATTAATTTTTGAGAGAGAGAGTTTTGCTATAGGACACATGTACTCACGGGAGAGACAGAGAGAGGCAGAGAGACAGAAAGTAAGAAATCACTCCCCCAGTGAGGATGGCCATGCTGCAATCCCTTCTCTAGCCTTCTCTTAGGATATTGGGCACACATGCACATGTGCCCAGTGTGAGTTTCAAGGAGCCAGTGGTGGGACTTGAACCACAGTCAGCTATGTGGGAGTTCAGAGACATAACCATTACACAATCAACTTGTCCCACAACCTTGTCATTTTAGATTCGTCAACAAGGGTATTTCTGACAGACTTGCCTGAATTAAAAAAAAAAAAAATTCTTATTGTTTTAAAACATATCATGGACAGCATATTAATATATGATTTTTTAAAAAATAAAATAGTCACAACTGATTAGTATGATTTTGGTATATTATATTGACTTCCAGCCTGACACTAATATATATGTTTTCTTTTTATTGTGAATCTAGCTTGATCAATATTATAGGATTGATTCTAACTAGTAATGACCTTACTGACACCTTTAAACAGTTATTCCCTCTCCCATACACATCTTTTCTCTGTTTGTAAGTACAACAGTTTTATAAAATTGTCTTGTTTTTCTATCACTTTCATATCTTGAAATTGCTTGACTGTGTCTCTATTATATTTCAGTATATGGCCTGGAAAGAATGCCTTGATCCCCTTCACTGTTACTCATGGCAGTTGTTACACAAAGATGATTTAGGTATATCGTTACTAAATATTCAGATTACTCTCATTTACCATAAAAATCAAAATCCTGATAATATTCTTTATCCTGGAAGCATGTAGCATAAAATATCCAGTAAATTTTCAAGGATAGTTTTCTTATTCAGCTGGCTGTGACATTGGATACCTAGACTGGGCAGTTTAAACTGTTATTTCTCATAGTTCTGGACATAGGGAACCCCACGATCAGTCCTCTACACCTGCAGATAGGTGTCTAGTTAGGTAAGGGCTCAATTTCTGGTTTGCAGATGGTTGCCTTCTTGCTATGTGTTCACATGAAAGAGAACAAGAGCAAGAGCTAGCTCTCGTGTCTCATGTAAGGGCACTAACCCTACTCACGAAAGTCTTCATCCTCATCCCCTAATTGCCTTCTAAAGGCCCCACCTCCTAATATTATCTCAGTAGGAATGAGGATTTCAACCAGTTTGTATTTTAGCAAGTCACATTGAAGTTATTTTATGTACTTATATGAACACAAATATTCAACACACACCAGCATTCCCTCACTAATAAGTATTATAACAATGCCCATGTTACAGATTATGATGCAGAGAGTGTACTTTTAAATAATGAAAATAATTTTAACTTTTTTTTTTTTTTTTTTTTTTTTTTTTTTTTTTTTTATCGCTATAGGGCGCGTGCGCTCGCCAGACAGACAGAGAGAGACATAGAGACAGAAAGCGAGAAATCACCCCCCAGGGGGGATGATCACGCCACAATCCCTTCTCCTCCATTCTCCTCTCGGGATCTTGGGCACGCACGCACACGCGCCCGGCTTGAGTTGTAAGCCACCGGGTCCGAGACGTGAACCGCGGTTGACTACGTGGGAGTCCAGCGACATAGCCATTACGCTAACTGCTGGTTCCCAATAATTTTAACTTTTTAAAATGTGGAATTCTTACAAACTCTACTGGGTTTTTAAAGTTTATAGCACTATTTTTGTTTATATTGTATCTTAAAAGACCTTTTATGTAAAGTTAGTGGGTAGCATAAAGAGTTTCAAAAAGTATAAGCTTAGGAAGTAGCTAGTATGTTTTAAAATTCTGGTTCTAAGACTTAGAAACTGTTTTATCTGGAAAGTATTTAAAATATCCAAGCATAAGTTCTCTTATATAATAAATGGGAATAATAATTCCTACATCTCAAGATTCGCCAAAGGATTAAACAAGATGTGAAGATGTGAATCAGGTCTTGACCAGTGTATGGAATACAGTGAGTGATGTGTTAATGGTGTGCTATAATATTAAGGTAGTTGGGTTTATCTCTGCAGGTTTACTAGATGTTTAAAAAACTCTACTATTGCTATTACTGCTGCTTCTGTGTCTACTACTATTATTCTATTACTACTACAACTACTTACTACAGTTACTACAATGTATTTAGTGACTAGCAACTGTCTTATAGAATGTGTTTGGTGCTTTACAAAAAATTCTCAACTCAAGGGAAAAGTATTTAGCTTATCCCAAGGCATTTTAGTTCAGTTTTCCCTGAAAAAAAAAAAAAAAAAAGTAACTAAAGGCAGAAAACGTTTTATTTTAAAAAAATGCAGCATTCTTAGAGATTAAATAGCCTAGAGGCAGCTGGTGGCATGGTAGTGAATACAGCCAGATCCCATGTGACTTTCTGCACAATTTGAGTCCTGAATCTAGTGGGTTAAAAAAATTGCTGGGTGCACGTGTATGCATGCTCAAAATCCTGGAAGGAGAATGGATAGAAGAGATTGTGGCATGACCATCCCCTTTGGGGTATTGTCCACCCCCCACCCTTGCTTTCTCTCGCAAGTTCAAGTGTCTTCTAGCAAAATAAAAAAATAAATAAGTAAACAGCTTATAAAGTCATTACATAAGTCTCCTTATTTTTAAAATGCTTTCTTATAAGCCCAACATTTAACTAGTGAGATGCACGCAAGTGCGCGCACACACACACACACACACACACACACACACAAAATGTCTTCAAAAGGTTTATTAAAAAGTGTATTATAAAAAAAAAAAAAAAACATGCATGGGGACTGGCAGGTAGCTAAGGGCATTGTACTCCCACATTTGAATGCTCAAAACATAATGTGCTGCTCTTCTTTATGTGTATTTCAATTTTATTTTCAATGTAGTTTTTAATTCATTAGTTTCCTTTACTAACCATGATTTAAGGATGACTTTCTATAGCTATTTGTAGTTCTTAGGCTCTTAAAATGTAATCCCCAGATTCAAGAGAAATATGGAATCTACTTTTAAATTCCTCAGCTGCTTCCTGATTTCCAGTGGTTGGCTACAGGCTGAAGCAACTTGAATCCTTGTTGCAATATAGCATTTTAAATTCCTATTCAAGATATACAACAAAAGTCAATGAACTCTTTGTACTTTTCTTTCTCTATAAACTTTTAAAAAATATATTTTGCCTTAATTATGCCAGATTATGCATACAGGCCTTGGGAGAGAGAGGAAAAAAAAGAAAAGGAAAGCTTCCCCCAGTGGAGCCTGGTCATACTGCAGACTTTTTTCCTCCAATCCCCCATCCTATCAGAATCCTGAATACACACATGTGCACCTGGCATGTAAGCCACTGAGGCTGGGACTCCAACTCTCATCAGCTCTGTGGGATCCTCCTTACTCTGTACAGCCCTTAACTGCTGTGCTGTAGAGCCAGCCCTCTTTATGTGGCTTTTATCTTTTCAGATTACCAGTTTACTTTCCTGGTCTGAATGCCAAAATAAACTTTCACATGAGGATGGTTAAACTTTATAGATGTAAGTCTATATTAATTAATTATCATTTTCACAAGGGACAATGAAACCAGTTTGTCAAACATGCCTTGCTGTGAGATGTAGTAGATGATAGGCCTTAATGTCTTTACATTTTGATACAAGTTTTTTTAAATTTTTAAATTTTTTTTGGAGAAGTTTTTGCTATAGGGCATGTGTGCTCACCAGAAAGATAGAGACAGAGAGACAGAAAGCGAAAAATCACTCCCCCAGGGTGGATGGCCATGCCACAATTACTTCTCTTCCATTCTCCTCTCGGGATCTTGAGCACACATGCACATGCACCTGACCTGAGTTTAAGCCACCGGGTCCAGGACTTGAACTACAGTCGACTACATGGGAATCCAGCAACATAGCCATTATGCCAACTGCTGGTCCCGATAAAAGTATTTTCAAGAGACTAAAATTTAAAAGTAACTTAAGGATTTAAAAGTGTTCCTTACAGATTTCAGAATATTTTCTCTGTTCCCTAACTGAATTGTAATAATATTATTATTTTAATAATTCTATTGAAAAGAAGATGCTTTTCATGGTAATTCAATAAATATAAAAAGTATTTTAACCTTTATGAAAACTGAATGAAATATAATCTCTGAAACTTGAAATGTAAGTATAGTGTATGTGAAAAGAATATAATCTGAAGTTGACTGAATGACAATTTTGCCCCATTATTAGAAATTAGGATTTATTTATTTATTTATTTTATGAATGAGAGAGAAATAACACCCTAGTCCGGGTCTTCATGACCTGATTCACCATCAACTTCAACTAGCCCTACATTATTGGCACACATATGCCAGGATAGTAAGGAGGCCTCTGGACGTGACTTCAGAGCCCTCCGACGTGAGTCAGGCTCTCAGTTCATTGCATTTCAACTCCATCACCATCTACCCTCCCCTCTTAACTGGTTTTACATAGAATATGTACTGTCTTTATTTAACTGAAGTAAGGAGAAATGGAGGAAAATGTATTTAAATGCATAGGAGAAAAAAATGGAAAGTTTATGTCTTATGTCAAAAACATTCATATCTGTAATTTCAGAATATATAAGAAAATAAGTAGGAAAGTGATGTATTGCAATAGAGAAACAAGAAAAGTGATTTTGGTCCTGTATTTACGTTTAATAACTAAATGGTTCTGGGAAGGTCATGAAGTATCTTCAAAGTCAGATTTCATATTTTTCAAAACAAGAAAAATAGTAATAATTTTGCAAAAGAGATATCCACCTAATTACCTAATTGCCATCCTAGAAAAATTTAAAACATCTTTATCTGTGTGCCATCCTTTTTTTCTGAATGTTCAATTCAATACTTATTTTATTTTTTGAGAGGTTTTTGCTATAGGGAATACTTAGTTTATTTTGATTTATTATGAACAATTATTTTATAGCATCAGACCCAAGTGCTTATCTTAAAACCATACTTTCTAGGCCAGCAGTTGGTGTGGTGATGAAGACATTTGACCCATACATTTAAAATGTCTGACTCTACAGTTTGAGTCCTGGACCCTGTGTCCTGAAAAACGTACTCGGGAGTGTGAATTGCATGCCCAAAATCCCAACAGGAGAATGGAAGAGAAGAGATTGTGGCATAGCTGGCGCCCCTGAGGGTACTTTCTCACTTTGCTTCTCTCTCTCTCCATGGAAAAATAGAAATGACACATTGTGCTGGATGAACTTGAACTTAAATCTTCTGAATTTATTTTTATCTGATTAAATCAGTCTTATATCTCAAAATATTTAAAAGCTTTGTTGCTGTTTCTATAAATTATTTTTCAGTTAAATTTCAGATCTATTACCAAAATATAGTTTTGCTATCCAGTATATAGTACAGTAAATTGGAAATAGAAATACGAGAAATATCTGGAAAAATGTCTTAACTTTCAGTAAGTTACAGCAAGCTAGACATGTAATTGTTGACTTACTTAGCCTTATGAGGCTTCAAAAAATGCATTTGTACTTTATTTTAGTGGCTACACAGCTAACTGTTGAATCCAGATGAATCTAAGTATGATAACAATTTGATAAGTATAATTTAACACCAAATTCATTTAAGGTAATTGTTAAGAGAACTGTCTTCTTAATACTATCTTCTACTGTTATAGTAAATTGAAAATAATTTTATAATAAGCAAATGTGACAAATGTCATTTTCAGGGGCTATCTGACTGAACCACCAAAAAGCACCCAAAGTACACTTTTATTATTCTCTGAATTCTAGGTATGCTGTGAATTCGGACTTGGGTATGTTAAATAATTCTATCACTTATCAATTCCTCAGACACTTAGAAGCTTTCTGACTGCTTAAATGGAGGAGATAGTGTGCTAAGCTCTTTGCATATGCAATCTCATTTAATATTCAAATTCCCCTCTGAAGGAGGTACCATTATAATCACCACTTTCTTGTTTACCCTACACATTGAGAGATCAATCAAAGGTGAACAAGAGGACATAATTCTCAGTTAATTCCTCAAAAATTTATAGAACAAAATTTTCAGAATAGTGAGGAAGTACATGTGGTCACAAGATTAAGCTCTCTGGCTCTAGGACAAATTTGCCCAATTCTTAATTTCAACCCAACTAGCTGTAGGAGAGTAGATAAGATTCCAAATATTAAAACAGTCATTAATGTATTCCAAAAAATAGGCAAGTTGTACTACATCAGGCTAAAAAGCTTTTGCGCAACAAAAGAAACAATAATAAGAGTGAAAGGACAATCCTCAGAATGGGAGAATTTTTGTTAACTATGCCTCTGATAAGGGATTGATAACCAAAATATACAGGGAACTCATGTGGCTTACCTTCCAAAATATTAATTAATAAAATTAAAAGCTGGGCAAATGAGATGAATGGATAACTCTAGGGGATGACATACAAACAGCCAAGAAGCATGTGAACAAAATGCTCAATGTCTCTTATCATAAGGGGAATGCAAATCAAAACCACAATGAGGTACCCCTTAACCCCAGTCAGAATGACTCAGATTAAAATTTCCTGAGAAGAGGATGGAGGAGGAGGGATTGTGTCCTGCCATTCCCCTGGGAGGTGATTTCCCACTTTCCCTCTCTCTGTCTCTGTCTCTGTCTCTCTCAGGTGAGTGCACATGCCCTACGCAAACAACATTAAAAAAAAGAAAGAGTCATAGAGACCAGCAGTTGGTTTAATGTCTGTGCCACTGGACTCCCAAGTAGTTGACTGCGGTTCAAGTTCTGGACCCGGTGGTTTAAACTCACGCCGGGCGCGTGTGCCTGTATGCCCAAGATCCCAAGAGGAGAATGGAGGAGAAAGGGATTGCTGTGTGGCCATCCCTCCTGGGGATGATTTCTTGCTTTCTGTTTCTCTGTATCTCTCTGTCTTTCTGGCGAGTGCATGTGCCCTATAATAAAAACCTCCCCCCCGCAAAAAAAAAAGTCAATAGTGGTATGGAACCTACCATACAGTGTGGTTACAAGTATTAACGTGATAAGTTACATTAAGCCTCCTGCAATGTGAGGTTGTTTATTGTTGCTGTTGCTATCACCATAGCTGCCTCTACATCTCTAGTTATTTTAGGGATAAACAAGGTTACATTAGATTACCAAAATCTTACTACATCAGAGAGAGGACTACGATAAGTTTCTAAGAAAGGTAATATTTGAGTTAAGTCTTGTATTATTAGGAATTTCACCACATAATTTTAAGAATCACAAGATTTCCTGAACTTGAGATTTTTAAACAATGTGGTGATAGGCTTCAAATAGCTCTAATAGGAGTTTTACATAAAAGCTGTGTTGATAGCACTTACTTTTGAACCCACGGAACTATACTGCAGAAGAGTATAGGGGAAAGTGTGTCTATAATGACGATTATTGATCTGTTTTTTGCAGATGGTTGGATAGGGAACACCAATGCTAACTTCACAAAAAATAATACATGACTGATCTCTCTAGCTAAAACATTCAATAGCTAACTGAGATTGATTGAATATATCTTGTGAAATAATAATTGTGTACAATTTGTTGTGATAGCTAGATTAAACATAGTTTTGTACAAATAACTCTATACAATGTATTCTGGATATTTATTCATTTCCATACCTCTTTTGAATGAATTAACAAAGCAATTGCTTCTTTTCTGATCTTTCACAAATTTCTTTTAGACAATATCTCAAATTTCTGCACTGAGGTTGTCATTGCATTGCCTTTATTTATTTATTTATTGGAGAAGTTTTTGCTATAGACACGTGCTCTCGCCAGAAAGACAAAGAGACAGAAAGCGAGAAATCACTCCCCAGGGAGGATGGCCAAACTGCAGCCCTTTCTCCTCCATTCTCCTCTCGGGATCTTGGGCACTCACGCACATGTGCAAGGCATAAGTTTAAGCCACCAGGTCCGGGACCTGAACCACAGTCAACTACATGGGAGTCCCCCGCCATAGCCGTTACTCAAACTGCTGGTCCTTATTTTTAACTGCTAATTGCAAAATGTTCTCATTGTCTACATTTGCTAATAGTTCAAATTTTAAATGCAGAATCCTCATTAATTGCATGGTTTAGGTGGTTGTTTTCTCCAATATGCTCAATAAAGTGCAAGCAGTCAGTTGCTCCTTACCTGGGATGATTTATCTCATTTACATGAGCTATATAGTATTCTGATCTTGAATCATATCTAGTTTTTCTGCCTCAGTGGTCACTTGTGGTGAACTCATCACTGGTGTTTTGATTTTACTCTGTTCTGACTTTGAGAAGGAAAGCCGAGATAGATGTATGATATTACTAAATAGCTTCTGACTGTGGTTTATCAGGAAGTTTACTGGTTAACCACAATTAATCTATTACTTGGAAATGCTGACAGACAGGTTTCATCACCAAATGAAATGACGGATAGATAGCAATTCATTATTAGTGGGAAAGTTCAGCAATTGTTTATATTATTCTTACTCTCATTAATCTTGCTATTTAATGGACATGGAGTCATTTTTCAGTAAGGAAATGGATGAAAAAGTAGTTAATAGATACTTTAATCAAATGAAGATATTTAACTATAGATGTGACAACTGAAACTTAATAAAAATACAAAGATGGTCCTATAATAAGATGCCTCCTCTAAGAATGATTACTATAAGAATTAGTGATAATGTTTCTAGTATTGATATAGATAGATGGATAAACACATTTAGAAGCTAATGCATATAGAAAGCATTTTTTGCTCTCTTCAAATAAATTGTGCCAGTTTACTACACGTATGAAAAATACAAATGTGTAAAAGAAATATAAGGACATTATGGTGGGTTTCCAGGGTCTTTGAGTTGTTTTAAAATTTTTTAAGTGCTAATATGCATAAAATTCTATTTTCAGGTGGGAAACACACACACACACATGCACACATATGTGCACGTGCACGCCCACACACACATATTACAGTAGCTAAATTCAGTCGCTACAAATATTTTTAACTTAAATTCTTTTAAATATTTAAATTGAAAAACTGTTTATCTTCCTTAAATCTAATTTAAAAACATGTAGGACAATACTCAGCCTGATGGATTTTGGAACAGTTGAGTGAATGAGTGCTTCCTGAAAAAAACAAGCTTATATAGAGGAAAAATCTGACCTCTAACTATATTGTTTCAAACAAGGTAGTGTAATAAGATTGAAAACTCCAGTGCACATATGAGTCTCCAACATTGGATTTTCCGCTATATTACCCCAACCAGTCATAGCTGTATTCAACTGTGAATGTGGGAAGAAAATTGATTTAGGTAGTTTCATACAGAGTCACATTTTTTTTTTTATCTTTTACTGGAAAGATTTCTGTTGATAAAATTCATTTTACTAAGGAGAGAAAGAAAATAGTCAATAATTTATATGCAGTCATGATTTTCTGAATGTGATCAGATAAAATGTTCTATAATGTCATACAGATACAATGATCTTATAGAAGTGTACCTTTTCCCCCCACATAGCCAAAGATAATTTTTAAAGATTGTGTTATTCCTGGGAACTTTAACCTTACATCCAAGTCAATCTGTGAAGCAATTTATTGAATTTGCTGATGTTTATATATTTCTACCAGAGGTTATGAGAAAAATGCCAAAGAACAAATGCCTTCAAAGCCAATGTGTTCATATAGCACGACATGTCCCGACTACCTAATGTTTCAGCCCAAAGACAGGCAGCCCTTTTCACCCACGTAATTGATTTCAACCTGGCTTGCTATGCTGGGGACTGTGTATCTTGCTGTCAGTGAAACTAGTTACACATTCATGCTATTTCACCACAGCAGCATTGCAAAGGTTCATGGGGTTCCAACTACTCAATCAGCAAAGTGGTCATTTCCAGGCACCACACGGAGACAAAAGCAAGATGTTTCATGTTTCAATATGCACGGGATTAACCCTAGGCTCATTTTGGGTATAGTGATAGTGATACATTCAAACTGATTTGCATTTATCATGGCCTATTTGTTTAGTAAGTGTAAAAGCCAGAAACCAGAGAGCTTCTGTAAGATGTTGCCACTACCTTACAGCTAACTCAACAGATAAATGAGAGCAGTGATGGGACTTGGCAGACAGGTGAAATTCTGGAGGAGTAATCGAAAGAGTGACATTTTACTAGGCTGTTGAAACGTAGCTGGATTATTTTTTTTATTGCTACATAGAGGGGTCTTTTACATGTTAATTATCACCATATCAATAAGAGAGCCCACCCCCTAAATTATTTCAGACATATTAAGTCCATCTCTTACCTGACAGAGTGATTGCTTCTTTAAATCCATACCCTTTGGAAATCATGCATCTAAGCTGTCCCTCACATTAAGAATTTAAGTATAAATTAAAATCCAGTAGCTATTTTTACAATTTAGAGAACAACTCTGGGATTAAAATTAAATGATGCTTGTTTGCCTAATGGCACAGACATGTTTTCAGTCATCATTAAACTTGCAAATCAATAGTGATTTTGTTTAAAAGGTGATGGGGATGATGAAAAGTGGATGGATTCAAAATTTATCCATGTTATACTAGAAAGAATAGAAATGACAGCTGACTCAATATCAGCAACTTGGACACCAGAAATATGTTTTGTTTTTATCTTATGATTCTGGTGAGTCTTGGCCAGCTATATTACATGGCTCTGAAGCATTAATCCTCAAGCTTTCTTATTGTGTCACAGTGGGAGAACCTTTTCACAAAGGAGCAACATGATAGGTCCAAACTGTCCCTGTATCTTGAGGGATTGTAATGGCAGCACCAATAATTAATTTTTGGTAAAGTGTAGTGTGTTTTTGTGAGTATATGTAAATATATGTGATGTGAGTGAGGGTGTGTGCGTGTATGTGTATGTGAGAGAGACAGAGAGAAGGAAACTGTGTACCACAGGAGCGTGTACCATAGAGTGCAATCAGTGTGGCTACCCTGGAAACCAAGCTGTTGGCCCTTCTGTTTGCTGAAAGTTTCTCAGATCAGATGAGTTGTCTCCCACAGCATCACCAGAACTTCTTGCTTCCAAGGCCTGCTTAGACTGCTCTGCAGACAGATCCTGGATGGAGTAGGAGAGTAGTCACAGGCATAAACACCAGAAACCTGAACTGCTCTTACCTAAAGTTCAATAATATTGGTGAATAAATATTTCTCAATTGGTTGTATGTGCAAGGTCAATTTCCTAAGGTGGAATGTTTGTCTTTTGGGAGGGGTGTTAGAGGACTTGTTAACCTCTTTGCTCTGTCATTCTAGAAATGCATCTCTTCTAATCATTTATGAATATATCAATAATATTTCATTTTTCTTATTAATTTCACTGCTAGAAATACTTTTACATTTCATAGAACTGAATCTTAATTATTTATTACTGAATAACAAATTACTCCAAAACTTTGTGGCTTAAAGTGACATTTATGATCTCACAGTATAGTGTGTCAGGGATAATCTCATAGTTTAGCATGGTCTTTGCATTTAGGATCTCTCATAAGGCTGTCATCAAGTTGTCATCCAGTACTGCAGTCATCTCAGAGTTTGACTGAGGGAGGGCAGGTTCCCTTCCCAGCTTACTCACGTGATTATAGACAGGCTTCATCTCCTCACTGGCTGTTCTTAGGGACATAGGTTTCCTGCCATGTGACAGCTACCAACATAATAACTAGCTTCCCTTAGAGCAGGCGAGCAAGAGAGTGAGGACACAAGAAGAAAGGCACAGTATCTTTGTAATCTTTGAGGTGAAATCCTATCACTTTGTTGTATTCTGTTGGTTAAAAGTGAGTCAGTAGGTCCAGCCCACTTTCAAAGGGAGAACCTTATATAAGGACATGAATACCAGTGAGAGGAAATCTATAGATGTCATTTTTGAAGCCGCTTACCACAAATGGCAATATGTAACCAACAGTTTACTGAGTCATTTTTATAAAATCGCTAATGGGGAAATTATTTTTCCCTTTAGATTATTTTTACTTTTCTGTTTTCACCTATAAGGATCAGCTTTTTATAATTTGATATAGCATTTGAGAACAGAACAAATAGAGACTAGAAGGACAAACATAACATAACTCACACACACAAACACACACACACTACATACTCACATCTTACTTTGATCATAAAACTTGCCATTGTGGTTAACCTTACCTACTTACTTTTCCTTTTCTAGGGTATATTGCTACCTGACTTTGGCGGTGTTCTTTCCCGTGTATTTATTTGCAATTTACTGTATATATGAACTATAATATAGGGTGATTCTAATAACATATTCACAATATAGTATTGTTCTGCTTATTTTAAAACTTCATTTAATGGTGACTTTATTTTATGAGCTCCCAGGAATTTATGTTAAAGATTGTTGGAGCAATTGTTGTTCACAATAGCCAAAAAAATTAAAAATTAAAAACATTTAAAAAGAAAGCAATCAACGTGTCCATTAATTAATATATAATTGTATCATTACATAAAATTGAATATTATATACAATGAAAAGAATGAACTAGATGCACATTAACAAGAATTCATGTCTGAAGCATTAAACTGGAAATACTTTTACTAATACATATTTTTTAAGCTAAATTTTAAGCAGTTCAGTGCAATTCTAAGTTATTTTTTGAAATGTACATAAAGAGCTTTTCCTGCAACTAGAGAAATATTATCTCATACTTTATTGTTTTTCAATTTATCAACAGTCCATATGAGGAAATTAAACAACATTTCTAAAAAAAAAACTTGCAAGTATATGCTTTTTAATTACTAATTCCAAACTGGTCTTATGATTATGATCATTATATGTGTTAGGTATTGTTAGGATTTATATAGGTCCATTCAATTTGAAATTTAGTACTCTAGAAGGAAATTATTCCTTCTTTTTTTCACCCCATATTTTATTCTGAATGCCTAGAGAATTGATAGATGTATTCGAGACCTCATCTCACCACCTCATTTCTCTGTCTTACAATTGAGAAAATTGCAGCAGCTGTGGCTAACTATTTACATTTAAAATAATAACATGTGTAAATAGCATCTTTCTAACTCTCCATTATTGGCAACAGAAATAAGTGAGAATATTGGCCTAAACTTATCATAGAAAGAGACCACATTCAGAATGAAATAAAACAAATGATTATATTTCATAGCAAAACAAGAGAACAGATTAAGAAAAGAAGGTGGTAATAATTATAATTAACAATACATAATAATCCCCACCCTTTAAAATCAAAGTAATCTAGCAGATATATTTCTTCAAAGAGGATTGGTCTCCATCTGGTCATCACAAATGCTGAATAATTTGAGAAGGAGTAAGTGACTAGGGGTCCCAGTGACTTAAAAATCAACTCATGTTTAAGGCACATTGAGATTCAGTAGAGTGTGTGGTTAATAGCATTAGCTAGACAGTCTGGATTGCAAATCAGTCCTATCCCTTAATAGTTATATAATTTTTATAATTTCCTCAACTCTCTAATTTCGTTTCTGTACTTATAATCTTTATATGCATTGTAATTTCTCTGAGTATTGAGTTAATATTTATAAAACATGCAGAAAGTAACTATTCTACAGTAAACACCCTATAAATGTTAGCTTTTATTATCAATTAGAAGCAAAGCATATGTGGATTTCTAATTCTTTGAAAGTAATTTATTGCTTAAAGTGAAAGCAAGTAACATTCCTGAAACAAACCATGCTTCTGCCACCTATAGCTATACCTAATAATTATATCTATATGTCTTCGAAATACAGCAATATTAGAAATAACTTCTAATTATTGTATTGTATAAAACATGGTATTTGGTAAAATATCCATGAGACACGTTTTCTTTCTTACCCATGTTTTGATACATTTGTTACATGTTTTTGCATCCAATAATCATATGTACTATTAAGTATTCTAGTATTTATAAAAATATTATGAAATCATATGTATCTTTATTTTCACAACTTTTAGTCCATATTAATATTTGTAGACTCATCCAAGTAAATAGATGAGATATAGTTCATTCAATACTATTGCAATACAATACTCTAGTGAATGAATTGTGATACTAAACTGTCTTCTAATTTTCTACAAGGAAATAAGTGAATATATATGCTCATGACTGTGTACATTTATATTTTCTGAGTAGTATATTCCTGGGAGTGGAAATACTTGGTCTCATAGTGCATCTTCAATTTTATTCAATATTGTCAAACACTTTTCAAAGTGGTTGTGTGAGAGCGGCTGGTGGCATGGTGTTTAAGATGGCTTAATGCCACATAGACAACCATGAAATTGAGTACTGGACCTGGAAGCTTGAAATACACGCAGGGTGCATGTGCAGCGGACCCCAAATCCCAGGAGGAGAATGGAGAAGGAATTACTGCATAGCCTTCCTTCCAGAGGGTGCTGTTTCACTTTTCTTCCCCCTTTCTCTGTGTCTCCCTCTGGCAAGTGCATGCACTATATAGCAAATTTAAGCTAACAACAACAAAAATCAGTGATTGTGTGGTAATTTACTCCAATGAGAAGTGTTCTAGAGTTTTTATTCACCATGTTTTTGTCAGTATTTGATGTTGTGGGTCCTAAGTTTTGCCATTTTAAATAATCTAAAATGATAAACAATCAAAGGATCTAGGAGCCAGCAGGGGGCATGGTGGTTAAGGCACTGGATTCCCACATGGCTGGACACAGTTTGAGTTCCAGACCCGGTGGCTTGATAAACACACCAGGAGTGTGTGTATATGTGTGTAAAATCCTGAAAGGAGAATAGAGAAGGGACTGCAGTGTGGCAGTGATTTCTGACATTCGCCCATTTGTCTCTGCCTCCAGAGAATACCTGCACCTTATGGCAAAAGCTTAAAAACAAACAAAAACCAAAAAGGGCCTAAAATGGCATTTCATTAATTTTTAAATATTTTAAATTACCATTAAAGATAAGTATCTGTTCCATATCTGTTATTAATCAGGATTCGCTTTCTTTTTGACTTTCCATACCATTTTCTAATTTTCTTGTCTTTTTGTTGTTGTTATTTATTTAAAGAAATACCTAGTATATTCTTGATAATAGTCATTCTGTATGTGTTATAATATCTATACTCAGTTTGTGGCTTTTATTTTTCTGTTATCTTTCAATTCCGTATTTGATAAATCTTTTTTCTTTGTAGTTTGTGAATTTTATGTAAAATAGAAGATAATTTTTCTACCCTAGCTAATAAAATATTAACCCATATATTTTATAGAGATTTTTAAAGTTTTGATTTTCATTCTTAGGACTTTAGTATTATGAATTTATATTTTGTGTAATGTCAGGTAGAGATTTGATGTTATTATCTAATGTGGATCAATGTAAAGGAGTTGCAAGTTTTCACAATGTATATTCATGTTTAACCTATTAAGACTAAAGGACATGGCACAACGGAAGAAGAAAAGTGCAGTCAGAGATCGACAGACAACTAAGTATAGCCCCCCAGGTCCTTTATTGGTTACTTTCCTTCAGATTATAAACCAATGTGCATGGCATTGATATTTCAGTGGGGGAGAATAAAATATGGCCTGGACTTCTTTGGGGCATGGACTTCTGGCTATTCCCCTATTGGGCCCAGGGACTATGAAGGCTGCAGTATTCCCTTGTGGTAAAGACTTCAGGTGTTGAGGTTGTTAACAGGGGCTTAGGGGATTCTCTTGCCTACTCTTTTCCCATCATGAAATTATTTTTTCAGTTCCCAGCCAATCTGTACTAGGGCAATGTGGCAGACACAGAATGCTTTCTCTCTGTAGAAGGTTGTCCTAAGACTCAATGTTTTACAGTCTCCACAGCATCCCCAATGCAATTCACTGTCTCTCAAACACTCTTGCTGAATATCAGCTACTTATTCTTTGTTCCTTTTTTTGCAGAAATAATGTGTGTTAGGCCCCTTTATTTAGATATCTTTCTAGAAATTTCCTTAGTTTCATTAAGGGTTATATCTATTTCTCTCTTGTTCTTTAAAAGAAAATGTTCATTTATTTATTTCTGAAAGAGAGAGAGAGAGAGAGAGAGAGAGAGAAGCAGCAGCCCCAACAGGCTCCTCATACTGCAATCCACCCCCAGTCTCAGCAAGTGTGAATCACAAGTATGCATATGAATGCACACCTGGCATGTAGACACAGGCCCTGGACATGAACCTGGGTCCTTCTCCTGTGGATGCAGCTGCTCTGACTCCATGTTTTTCTTTTGTGTGAATTTTGATAATGTGTGTATATATTGTCTTCATAGTGTGTAATTACAGGCAATTTTTTAACCTTTCTGTTCTTTCATTTTTATGATCTACAAAATGGAAATACTAATAGTACCTAAATCATGGGGCTGTTTTTAGAGTTAATTAAACTAATCTATGTAAAGTGCGTAAGAGCATAACCTGGTATATAAATCTTCATTGTTTTTACTGAAAAATATTTCAGTATTATAATGTAATGGCATACTTTATTACCATTAATGATTTGCCTTATTTTCCTATTACTAGTGCTATCTTAATACTATTCTGGTGCCTTTCCTTACTCTTTTTTTTATTAAAAATATTATTAAGTTTATGTTACATTTTATATATGTCTCTTAAAAAGGACACATCATTAGCTTTTTTTGAACAGCAAATTCTTGTCTTTTATTATCAGCATACAATATTGTAATTAACATGTATTTGATGCATTTCTACCATATTATTAATTTTTATTTCCTATGATTCCTATGCTTCATTGTATTTTTTCATACTTTCGATAATTTTACTTATTCTTTCAATGAGTTTTAAGTTCACACATTCTATTTTTATATTTTAATAGTTAAATTTTAGCATACATATTCAGTCTTTTAAGTTAACATTAATCCATATCTCTGCTTTTACATAATACATTTGTTTTCGGTATTAACTCCTTCTCAGTTTTCTGTGAGCTACCCCATGTTTTATATAGTGTTACTAGTACTGAGAATTAAACAGAGAACCCTATGCTCTAGTTTTGTTTTTGTTTTTGTTTTTTACCTTTGTTAGAGTGTGTGATTGCCAGAGACAGGGAGACAGAGAGAGAGAGGGAGAGGAGAGAGCATCCTCCCCAGGGAAATGGTCATACTGCAATCCCTTTTCCATTTCTCCATTCTTTTGAGATTTTAGGTATGTACACATATGTGTCCAGCATGTTTTCTAAGCTGGTGGGTACACTGTGGATTGGCCATGTGAGATCTAACTGCCTTAAATATCAGGCTATGGAACCTGTCCTTGCTTTAGCTTATGTTAAACATTTCCTTTACCTTAAATATTCTCTAATTCATGGTATAGTTTAAGAAAATGGAGTATACTGTCATAGAATGATATTTGCTATACATAACTTGAATTAATATTAAACTTCCTTTGAAAATGAAAATTTTACTAGTCTTACATGTTAGGAAATACCGCAGCAACTTTAGAGAGAGAGAGGAGGATTGTACTAGAAAGAGAAAATATGGAAGTACATCTAGACTACAAGGTTATTTAATTAAGTAAGCTAAATTTATACCAGTATCAATTTGTAAAATTTGTCATTATATGATTTACTTTGTAATTAACTCCGTGGACAAGAAAAATCTAAAATATTCCAGTAGAAGTCTAATTTGCAGCTGGTTGATTGTTTTTTCCCTACTATTATCTACAAAGCAATTATGTATGAATAAAGACTTCTTGAATAGCCTTCAAGGAAATATTGACCACTAATACATTTTAATTAAGGAATATTAAGGCAGAATTTAAATCAATAAGATAAACAATGTTAAAATGAAATGAAATCCCAATAATATGCCATTCTAAAACTAATTTACCCATTAATACACATATACATATATAATGTAAAATTAATTACATAAAATTTGTTTATGTATCTCGTATAAATAATTTATATACATGCACATGCACATACATAATGAGTCCACCTAAAAGAAGACAGTAATAATATTAGAAAAGAGAAAGAGGTAGACTAAGGTGGATCATGAAACACTTTCAAGCCTCATAAAGCATCTGAATAAGATTTTGTGGCCAATGGGACTTAAGAAAGTCTTAGAATTAGAATATAGACAGCTCTCTTTTACTGTATTGCATAAATGCATGTATGGGCATGTGAAATAAAACTGGAGAAAGAAATACACGTAAAATCTTGGGTGGCAGGAATAGTAAAGACACGTTTTTACATAGACAGACAGAAAATATGCCATGACTTTTCCAATGACCCCAAAATTAGAAATAATGTTTTCCTTTATTGTGAAAGATGTTGTAGATATTGATAAAATGTGAGAAATAATTAGGTAGCAGATGGTATTTGGATTAGAACTGTATTAGGTTCAACAGTCAAAGAGGAATGAATCAAGGTTGGTAATGATGTCTCTAACCTAGTAAATTATAGATGATGATACTATTCACAGAAATGATAAACACAGGAGGATGAGCCTATGTGAGGCTGAAGATAACAGGCTCAGTTTTGCACAGGTATAGATGTAAATGTTCAAAGGATGACCAATGGGGACCAACAGATGGCTTAATGGCTATGTCACTAGACTCCCATGTAGTCTACTGCAGTTTGAGCCTGGACACAGTGGCTTAAACTCACGCCTGGCTTGTGTGCCTGCATGCCCAAGATCCCGGGAGGAGAATGGAGGAGAAGGGATTGCAGCATGGCTATCCCCTGAGAGGTGATTTCTCACTTTCAGTCTCTCTGTTTCTCTCTGTCTTTCTGGCGAGCACACGTGCCCTACAGTAAAAATCTCTCAAAAAATGTTTTAAATAATAATAATTAATTAATTAGTTGGAAAAAAAGAATGACCAAATGTTTGTGTCTAGCAAGTGTTTTGTTAAACTAAGTTTCATTTTTGGAGATATGTTATTTGAAAATAAAGAATCAGATATTGTTGACATTTAGATTAAAGTTATGGAGTAAATTAAACTGAATTAAATCATTGTGAAAAATAAGAATATATCTGAAGAAAATCCATTTACATTTAAATATCAGGTGTAATAAAAAGAGCTCACCTGTCAGCCAGTGGCGTAAATGGTTTAGGTGGCTGGATTCCGCATGGCCAGTGTCAGGGTTGCAAAGCACACCCAGAGTGTGTGTGTGTTGTTGATGTTTTCCCTCCTCTAATTTACTTCTGGTAAATTGAGTATTTAGTAATTAAACTAAGAAGCAACTTATTTTTGTATCTAAAACTTAGACTGAGTTTGAAAGCCAAGAAAAGGTGACAACCCTATGAGTAAAAATCATGAACTTTAAAAAATATACTCAGAGGAGCTTCATGTTTATTTATGAATACTAGGATTTTATGCTGGTGGTTTAAAATAAAGGTGGATTACTTCTGGATAGTTCAAGTATTATTATATTTATCATTTAGTAGTTATTATTGTATATCTTAGCCTGACTCAAAAGTTGTGAGTATTTTAAGGCAGGGAGATGGGGTAGTTTCTGTAAGATTTTTTTTTTTAAGAGATTTTTGCCTTTGGGTGCATGAGCTTGCCAGAGAGAGACAGAGACAGTGAAAGGCAAAATGAGAAATAATTTCCCAGGGGGATGGCCACGCTGCAATCCGGTTTCCTCCATTCTCCTCCTAGGATGTTGGGCACGCACACACATGGTGCCCAGTGTGAGTTTGAAGTCACCAGGTCCAGGACTTGAGCCATTGTTGGTCATGTGGGAGTCCAGCAATGTAACCCCTAGGCAATCTGCTGGCCCAGGGATTATTTCTGTAACAAATACATATTTTTTCTATTTTTTGTGTAAGTTTTTTTATTTAAATTTATTTAATTTGCAATTATTGATATTTTAGAAGTCTTTTAATCAAAATGGTTAACATATTTAGTATATTTAATATAATTTAATTAATATATTGATGAACAAAACATCAGAAATTTTTGGTCTTAATAAACTGTAGAAAAGCTTGTCTACTATAATTGTTATTTTATCTTAACTGCCATGTAGAAAGACTGATTACCTATTACCGTTAAATATAAAAATCTCAATTTTAAAGCTAATATTATTTTTATTAGTTTTCTAATTAGATTCATTAGGATCAGGCCTTAGTAATAAACTTTGTATTTATATTTATGTAATAAATTATTTCCATATTTGTATGTGAAAATCCTTAGCAAAAATTACTAATTACCAATAAATATGAATCTTTTTATTAGCATGTTTAGGTAAATTATTGTAACATGATACATTTTTTAAAAGCTGTAGGTACACTTTGTAATTATATAATTATCTGTGGATATATTAAGAGAAAAAAATGAAATGAAGGGAAACTAGTTGTTAAAGTTGTTGAATGTTATTTATGGTCATATTATTGAATTCAAAATCCGAGTTTCTATATTATCAGCATGTCTAGTTTAAAGTATGTAAATGATAAAAGTAGCTTTTAAGTTGGTTCCTCCCACCAAACTATACCCATTAGTCCGTAAGTGTGTTGATTACGGAAATACTGAGACCAGGTGATGTATAAGGAATAGAGGTATATTTCACTCATGATCCTGTTGGCTAGAAAGTCTAAAGGCATGAAGCTGGCATTGGGCTGACTACGTCACGGCATAGGACCAAAAGCAGAGGAGGTGGCAGTTGTGTCCAGAGTTATGGTCTGTGTTCTATGTGTCATCTGTCTCATTCCCTCTTCCTATAAACCCACCAGAACTCAATCATGAGGGTCTACCCTAACCACCTCATCACTACTTATCTCCTCAAAGCCTCATCTTTTTTTTTAAATTAATTAATTTATTTTTCTTTTTTTTAACATTAATACGCTGTACATCATTACAGTATACAAAATGAATTTTCTATCCAAAATACACTGTCTGTTGGCTCAATCAAGCACATCAACATACATGTTATCAACAAACAATTTTCCATTTCTTATGTCTTGTATATTTTGCTTTTTTTTTTTTTTTTGCCATCCTTGATTCCCTATCCCTAAACCTCTGCCCTGTCCAACCCTCCTCCCATTGTCTCTGGTATCCATGATTGATTTCTATGCCTTCCCCCCCATTTAATTGATTTGCTAATGAACTTAATTTGTCTAAATATTTGCAATAGCAAGCACAGCTGATATATAAAAAATATGGAACGCTTCACAAATTTGCGTGTCATCCTTGCGCAGGGGCCATGCTAATCTCTGTATCGTTCCAATTTTAGTATATGTGCTGCCGAAGCGAGTACAAAGCCTCATATTTTGACCTTATAATCAGATTAAGTTTTCACCTTTTAATACCATTACAGTGGGTCAACACATTAATTATGGGGGGGACATATTTAAACTACAATTATTAGTAAATTAATTTATAAATAAGACAATAAAAGTATTTCAAGTTTATTTTGTTCATGATAATAAGTATGTGTGCACAAGAAAGAAAGGGATGAGAGTCACCCTCAATAGTCTCTTCACGCCACTATCCCTTTCCTCCTCCTCCAGCTAGTCAGGCTCATGGCCACATGTGCATGAAACTTACATATTTTTTAGCCAATGTGGGGATATAAATTTGTGGTCAGCCATATGGCTTCCAGCACTGCAATTCAGCTTGCAACCAACAGTGCCGCTATGCTGGGCTATAAAACAGAATTTTTTAAAGTCTCATGTTATTGTGTCCATATCTATAAAATGAAGGGACTTCAGAAAGTTCAGGAAGAAGTGGAATTAGACTACAAATTTACTCTGGTGCATTTTTTTTTGAAATTTATGCATAATTTATATAATAATACATATTTTCCATGAACCTTTTGAAGACTTCTCCTTTCAGGTCTAAATGTTGCTAAAGTTTAACAGGTCACAATACTTCAGTTGAGTCAGTCCTCAATAAAAAGGAAACTCATTGAATTAATGTCTTGAAGGCAAGATTTCTTCTATTAGCTTTATTAGCATTTTATTACTTTGCTGTGAAATTCCACCTTCTTAAATTTAATGTATAAATATAATTTAAGGTGAGTTAATTTGAGTTTGAAGCAGTTCTTTAAAATTGAACTTGGTTTATAGCCTAATTTCAGATTATAAAATTAAAAATTTAGCATGCACATTTATTCAACTTTCTCCTATTCTGGAACTCAGTACATGCGGTTTAGTTGCATTATATTCTGAACTATGTAACATATGTTTTCTTTAAAACTTGTTTTAGTAATAATTTTAACCAATATTTTCTCAGCAGTTGCCCAGTAAGACAGGTAGCTTTGGGAAAAGAACTGTAGCAAAAGAAAAACTATAATTATACTTAATTTTAAAGGATCCGAAAAGTTGTATATTAATTTTGTAACAGTTAAATTATAGTAAGAAATGATGAAAAAATATGTGGAGTAGAGAAGTTATTGAAAACTAAATGGAAATTTAATTGTGGTCAAGATGTTAATCCCTTTTGATGAAACATTTCCCTAAGATCATGTGTAGATGAAAAACCTCCTTCACCTACCTGCACACAGGTACATGTACAAGCTTTATAATTTCATCTCATAACGTAGGACAGCATGTTTTCCTTGCCTTTGTGAGCAGAATCAGAGCTCCGGTTTCAATCCAGAGCAACATTGGACGATGTCTCTTAAAAATATTCAAATGATACAAAGTCATCCTTTTTTTTTTATTTTTGGTAATACCTCCATGTCTGCTTATGATGTCACTCAATGTTGAAGATGCAAGTATTGAATTATAGATATTTCATTTTGTTGCCTGAGCAACTACCTATATTAGACCTTAGACCTTACTACTGCTTCTGTATTAGAGATTCATTTACTAGTATGGAGGAATCCTAGAAAGTTTTGACTAACTCATGAATAAATGGTCACTGATTATTTTGATTGACAACCCCTTGAGGTTGTCTGCATAGACCACACATTTGATCAAAATCAATAATTTGGGTTCCTATTGTCACAAACCTTATATTATTCTGGCCTTCTCAATAGTAGAAAACCAATCTCTGGCCTTTTTCTTCCCCCTTGTTGTAGGGGGTAGTTTAAATGCTGGATCCATACACAATTGTAAAGCGCACACACACACACACACACACAAAGAAAGGGATGAAACAGAACATTAACATTATGAGGTTACTCCATGCCAGTCATATTTCTTTGATATTTATGGTATTGATGAAATTCCAACCATTTCAATTGAGAATACTATAATCTCTTGTTTAAGTAGCAAGACTCTACTGTAAGGCTTTTTTTTTTTTTCTTTAATTCTTAAAAATTCTTAAGAAAATAGCAAACTCAAGTGAAAGAGAATGGAAAGCAGTTGTCAGCTAAAGTGAAGTACACCTAATCTCATAGCATCCAGGACAGTTACATAGGATTCATTCATCAAATGTGTACTATATTATGAATAGTCCATTGAAAATGGGAAAATACTACAGATATTTATTTTTGAATAATGCAAATTGGCTAGATGGAGTAGATTTTATCTAATTGAAATATGCAATAAAATGGTTGCAACTGTGTTGGAAATGCAGTTCAGTGGTATGTTTGGAATCGTACCTAGAAGCAGCCCTTATTCCAAAGCTGATCAACCAAGATTCCCAGGTTTTGCCTTATTCTGGCTATAAATAAAATGATTGCATTTAGAGTAAACACATATGTAAAACCACTCTTTCGTTAGGTAGGAAGTCCAAATCTTGTTCTAGGATTGACCTTCCTGAGTATTTCCAAGAGCTCCCTGAGATGCCCTCTTATCAGATGTCACAGAGAGGAATGACTTAATCAGAGCACTGGCTGTTGCTTGGGAATCCCTCCCTTTTGTTGTTGTCTCTCTTCTGCTCCTTTTGGGTTCTGCTACTTGGTCTCTTGTGAGAAGACTATGCATCTGATTTTGTCCTTGTCAACCTCCATTGCCTTTCTCCTTCTTCATTCAGTCAGAACATACCTCCTAGATCTAGTATTTTTTTTTTAAAGTTAAATCTGGTGAGGCATGCTAGTGGTGATAGGTCAGGATCTACTTGAGGGTATTGTTAATTTTCCCGTGTGCTGTGAGAGCGAAGCCCAGATCTTGAGCAGATGGCAGCTGAGAGCAGAATCTATGTGCTGGGTAGTCGTCTGGACTGTATGATATATTCTAGCTGACACAAATTGGCTTGTTTGCCTGTGTGGAGTCCCTGCTGGTTGATTTTTAAATTAATAATTAGAATGAGAAACATTTGGTAATCAGTGGGAGGTACCATGCTAGTTATTTCCTTAGTATCATCAGGCTGGTAGTGGAGTCCTGTGTAAATCGTTATCTCAGGTGATGTTTTTGTTCTGTAGTTCATATTTTTGTTCTTGCTTGTGTTTCTTATTTTAATAATCATTTGTTTCAAGTTTTCTTTTGTCAAGCTTTGTAGTGCAGATAGAGGTAAAGGTTCCTCTTCATTGTGTCTCATTTTGAGGTCTATTTTAAAGACTCATTCTTATATACGGTACTACTAAAGGTGTCTTCCTTAAGACTAGGTGTTACTGATACTTATATTATAGATGAGATAGCTAATATTATTAAAATAAAAGAGTAATTTGGGTCCAGCAGGTGGTATGGTGGTTAAGACACTGGACCACCATCCAATCCCCAGTCCCAATAGCTTGAAAATCATGCCAGTCATGTGTGCATCCATGTTCAAAATCCAGAGAAGAAATGGAGGAAAAGGGATTGTGGCATGGCCAACCCTCCTGGGGAGGGGTGATCTCTCTCTCTCTCTCCCCCTCCTCTCTTCAGTGAACCCCTGCACCCTATGGCAACAACAAACAACAACAAAAACTAAAAAAAGGGGGAAATTATAGTTATACTTCTTTTGAGAGATAGTAAAAAAATTAGAAAATAGATATCCAAAAATAGGGACCTAGGAAGGAAAGCAAATGAGAGAACTTCAAGAGTTCTATACTAAAGTCTCCACTTTTTCACCACAGAGGATAGGTGTTTTTTTTTTTTTTTTGTTTGTTTGTTTGTTTGTTTTTTGTTAGGTTTTTGCTATAGGGCACGTGCACTCGCCAGACAGACAGAGAGAGACAGAGAGACAAAAAGCAAGAAATCACCCCCCAGGGGGGGGTGGCCATGCCGCAATCCTTCTCCTTCATTCTCTTCACAGGATCTTGGGCATGCATGGACATGCGCCAGGCGTGAGTTTTAAGCCACCGGGTCCGGGACGTGAACCGCAGCCTATTACATGGGAGTCCAGCTACATAGCCATTATGCTAACTGCTGGTCCCCAGAGTATAGGGTTTTATTTTTTCTTATCTTTCTAACTCCAATCATCATCTCTATGATTCTGAAATTTTATACCCCTAATGAGCATAGAATGAGGGTATAATTCAAGTAGAACAGTTATCTCTTGAGTTAAAAAAATCCTTTCCCTATCCCTGGGGGTATATATATATATATATCTGGGAATAAGCATGCCACCTTTATTGTTATTAAGAATTTATTTTCATTTTTGAGACTAGCAGATAGCATAATGGTTATGTTGCTGGACTCACATAGTCAATTGTGGTTTGAGTCCCAGACCCGTCCCAGATCTGGCGGTTTAAAACTCACTCCAGGCATGTGTGCATGTGTGCCCAAGATCCTGAGAAGAGAATGTTGGAAAAGGGATTGCAGTATGGCCATCTCCCCTTTCTCACTTTCTGTCTCTCTGTCTCTCTCTCCAGTGAGCACATGCTCCTATTAAAAAAAAAAAAAAATCTCTCTTAAAAAAAGAAGAATTTATTTTCATTTTTATCCTTATTTTTTAGGAGTTGATAGAAAATGAGGGCAGAGGAAATTAAAAAAAAAAAAAAAACCTTGGGGTAATTTTTTTTTCTCTTTTCTTTACTATCATTATTATTATTATTACTATTTCTACATTCAATCACTATACATCATTTAGATTGCAAAGAGACTTTACCCAGCATGTTCTATACCTCTGTCCAGTTGAGAATACTATACATATCCTCATCAACAGATAATAAACCCTATCTCTGTTCCACAAATATCTTACCTCTCTATTTTCTTCCCCATATTTCCTCTCCTGGATAATTTTTATAGGCCTTCTAAAACTTTAAGTATTCTTTCCCCGGAGAATGATACAAAGAATCACTGGGATAATAGTGATTAAGACCTATAAGACATGTAGTTGCATGTATTTTTTAAAAAATTACAGAAGCTGCAATGGGTCCTAATTTATGTAAACAGATTAGCAACAGCAAAGTTTCACACAAAAATGAATCTAAATTCTATATTAGATAGCCTCACTCTTGTAAATATCTAATTTTGAGAAATTGGCTGTGTTCATTTTGTTTGTTTTCTTTTGTGTGCTATGAGATAAAATTAATCATTGTTTAAAAATGACTATGTAAGGAAAGATAGGAAACATTTCTTGTCACCAGTATTTGCACAAAATATCCTATTGATTTATCAAAGAAAGCAGTGCTTTTATATTTGTATCTGCAGAAAGTGCTACAAATCATTGATATTGGTGCTGTGTTTACAATAAAGTGCTTTATTTTTAATTATTGATATGTTTTACAGTGATTTAATTAGTTTCTCTCTTATGTAATGTCAAGGTAACTTGATTTTATACAGCTTGTGGCATTGATGTATATGCACATATAGTTAGCATTATCTATTGTTATGTGCATTATATTATAGCTATAATAGTAACATAAATTATTGTCCATATGGTGAAAAGTTAATATACTCTACTAACCTTAGTGCCTCCAAAAATATAGAGTAGTGATTTTCCTTAAGTAAACATTTGGATGTCTTTAGGATTTTTTAAGATTTCTGGAATTCCCCTTAGGGAAAGATGACATCCAATACAGTATTTAGTGTGTCTTTGCCATCTGGGTTTTCAGATTCATTTGGTTTAATTCAAAGATTAAAAATAGAAAAATTGGACCAAATGGTGGAATAAACCCCTGTGGAAAACATACTTCTGCTCTGTTTTTGAGATTAATTGATTCTTTAACTTGTAACTACATCCCGTGACTTCAGTTGCAGTTAATAACTGATTAATCATGAGCACATAGATTAATTGCTCCAAAACATGCTCGGAGGTGAGTTAACTGTTTAATGTCATATTGTACCTTCAATAGAAGTGAAGAGTAGCTAAACAAATGCTTTCATGATTTTGTAAACCAAACTCTAACAAAGCCATTTAGTGTGTGAGAACTCATTTCCTATTTTATTAAAGTTAAAGAATAAAATCAATGCCTTGATGTAAAGGTAGTAAGGGTTCAGAAATAATTCCAAATTTTCTAACCTAGAAAATTGTGGGCTTGAATAAAAGTCTCTTGCAAAACAGGGACATGCCACTGACAAAATACAACTTTAATGTTGAGTTGTAAAAATCCACATAAAATTATACCACTAAAATGACCGTTTATTAAATTAGCTATTCAAACATTGACCATTCTTCCTAAAGATCCTCATGTTTTATTACTTTCTGTATGAACTTCTAACTGTTTCCTATTTGAATATAAACGTACATCTCTCACCATAGGCCTAAATTTAAGCTGCCAGGTCCAGGACTCGAACTGTGGCCGACTACATGGGAGTTTAGCAATGTAACCATTATGCCATCTGCTGATCTTGATTTGACCTGATTTTTGCTTCTCAAACATCATGTCATATTACTGCTTCTCAACATGTACAAGTCTTCTAACTTTGCCAGATATCTGATTTCTGACATTTGCTCTGTTTCTTTGAAATGTATACATGTTACTTGCAGTTCCTAACCTAATTTACTTGCCTCACAATTCAGAATTTATCTCGGGAGTCCTTTACTATTCATTCCAGACAGAATTTTGTTGTTTATCTTTGGTTTACGTATTTATAAGCTCATCCATCTAATTGTGTTATGTTTTCTCATCTTACTATTTTTATGATTCATGAGTTATAGACTACTTGTGAACTGAATGGTTTGAATAATGCCTAGTGTATTATAAATATGTAAAGATATGCATGAAGATAATGACCATAAAAATGATAGATTTAAACAAATTGGTTTTAATAGCCACATATACATACACACAAATTTATTTATATATCGCATGTAATTAATCATTATTTTAGGATGATATATAATACTAAATTTACTAACCATGATTTATATATATATGTATATGTGTGTGTGTGTGTGTGTGTGTGTGTATACAGATATCTGGGGCCGACGAGTGGCATGGTGGTTAAGGACACTGGAATCCCACGTGGCCGACAGTGGTTCAAGTCCCGGACCTGGTGGCTTGCTTTCTTACTTTTCCTCTCTCTCTTCCTCTCATTCAGTCCCTCTCTGGCCAAATAAATAAGTTAAATTAAATTAAATAATTCTAAAAAGAAAGAGAGAGAGAGAGAGAGATGAGGTATCTGTAAAGATGAAGTTAATTGGCATATGTGAAATTTCTCCCAAAAATATAACTCAAAATATGTATTCAATAAAAAGTAGGACCATTACTATTAGTTGATAATTTTTACACTGTGTCCTGAACTTCTGCATATAGAGATCCTATAGAAACACAAAATGCTTGTGAAATAAATCTGAAAAAGTAGATAATTCTTATAGATGTATAAGAAAAAAAATGGGAAAATTTAGATTGTCTTGGAATACTTCTCTTGCTACTTCATCAAAATGTAGACCATGTTTTTTTATGATATTAATTCTTTTTTTTAAAGAATTATTTTATTTAACTTTATTTATTTGTTTATTTATTTATTTAAATTTGATCAGAGAGGGACAGAGGCGGGGGAATGAGAAAGCAAGCTGCCAGGTCCAAGAATGTGGTCGGCCATGTGGAAGTCCAGCAGCCTTAACCACCATGCCACCTGCCATCCCCATACTGCAAATTCTTTTAGAAACTTAATTGTTTCTCCAGTTAAGAACGGTAGCCTATATAATCATATCTATTTTTCAGAGTTTTTGTTTTAATTGCCAGAGATGTGTGTACTCATGAGAGAACAGAGACAGAGAGAAAGGGGGAAGCTACCCCCCAATGGAGGATGGTCCTGTCATAATCCCTTTTCTCTATTTCTCCATCTTGTCTGGATTTTTTTTTTTTAGATTTAATTTTATTTATTTATTTATTTATTTATTTTAATTTGACCAGAGAGGGACAGAGTGAGAGAGAGAGAGGAAGGGAGAGAGAAAGAGAAAGTGAGAAAGAGAGGTGCCAGGTCCAGGACTCGAACCACAGTCAGCCATGTGGGAGTCTAGCTCCCTTAACCTTTATGCCACCTGCCTGCCCCTCTTGTCTGGATTTTGAGTGTTCACATGCATGCTGGATTTTTTCAAACCTCTGGGGCTGGCATTTGAACTGCAGTCAGTCATGTGGGATCTGGCTCCCTTAACAACTAGTCCATGGGGCTGACCTGTGTCTTTTTTATTTTATTTTATTGTTTTCTTTTTTAAAAAAACTAAATTGAAATTTATTTAAAATCTCAGAGTTTGACCAAATGGTGGTCTTGCAGCCTGTATTCCTTTCCCATATAATTGCCACATAACTGATCCTGAGTGAATTTAATGTGTCCACAACAGCAACCACTGCCGCTTTCTGGCAGGCCTATGACAATTTGCCCACAGATTTTGAAGAACACTTTGACAGAGTCTCCCATGTCACGATCCTCCCCCAGCTTCCCAGCTAGTCAGGAACACAGGCGCACCCAATTCATTCAGGTCAAATGGGGTCTGAACTCAGACTTCCATATGGCCCTGCTATTACACAGTAGCCACTGTGGCTGGGCCTGGATCTCTCTTTTTTATTATTATTATTTATTTTTTTAATATAAATGACTTTTATCTCTCAGTGTCAGGCATAGTTTTTTATATTTTAATTATTACTATTATTATTTAAATTGTTATACATGTTCACCAGAGAGAGAGAGACAGAGACACACAGAGAGGGACAGTGAGAAAGCAAGCCACAAGGTCTGAGACTCAAACCACAGTTGGTCATGTGGGAGTCCAGCATCTCAACTACTGTACCACCAGCTGGCCCCATGTCTGGAATATTTAATCAGCCAAAAAATGTTTCAAGAAAAGTATTATAAAGAAATAGCTGCTGCACTTAAGGGAACACATATTTCTATTAGATTATTATTATGCTACATTTGAGTAATCTTGTTGAAAACTGACATTGACTATATTAGTAACAAATTAATCTTCCTTTATATTAATTCATTAGGTTATTATTGAATACTTATATTTATTTTGCTGGGTTTTAGGAATAGAAACCTAACTTAGGTATATGGATTCTATCCCTTAGTTATATCAGAATACGCATTATAGAAAACCACATTATTTATGTTGTTAAAATATATTTAAAATATTTATATATCAATAGTATCTGGAATGATTTATATTACTTTATACATGTGAATAATTTTGCCGCTGCTGAAAAATAAGAAATATATGCTTTTTCTTTCAAAGAACATTTTGCATTTATCAGTGAATATAATTTCTAGATGTTTGAGTTTCAAACATTCATACTAAAAAATCAAAATACATTTATTTTAAAGAGAATAAAACATAGATAAAATATCAGCAAAACAAGAAAATAGTTGAATATGGTTTTATAATAGTATCAAGGACATATATTGGGTTGTCAGGAAAGTCATAATCCTTTTTTGCATAGAAAAGCATAAAAATATGTCATGATTTTCCTAAGAACCTAATAGTATGAAAATTGACTATTGAATAAATAGAGAGATACCTCTTATACTTCCTGAACCACATACAAAGACCGAAGAAAATTATTATTATTATTTTTTTTTGAGAGGTTTTTGCTATAGGGCGCGTGTGCTCTCCAGACAGACAGAGAGACAGAAAGCCAGAAATCACCCCCCAGGGGGAATGGCCACACCGCAATCCCTTCTCCTCCATTCTCCTCTTGGGATCTTGGGCACACACGCACATGCGCCCGGCGTGTTTTAAGCCACCGGGTCCGGGACTCGAACCGCGGTCGACTACGTGGGAGTCCAGCAACATAGCCATTACGCTAACTGCTGGTCCCAAGACTGAAGAAAATTTTTAATGGTCACCCCACAGTTCTTGAATTAAACTGTGCATCCCATGTTTGGCTTTGGCTTAAATCTTATGGATGTTAGAAGATGTTGACTTTCAAGTGAGTTCCCTTTACAGAATTGTCCTCATCTGCAAAAGAACCACCTAATTCAAGGTGAAGCCTTGTGACCAAGGAAAATGCTAATCTAGTGATGGATCAATGTCCTTTCTAGGAAAACTCTGCACGATAGGCCTTAAGTCAAGAGCTTGGTCTAGATTATCTGGAGTTTTGTAGTGATATTTCAATGTTTAACTCTTCTTTCCACTGCCTAATTCTGCTTTTTTTTTTCTCTTTCTTTCTTTCTTTCTTTCTCTCTTTCTCTTTCTCTCTCTCTCTCTCTCTCTCTCTCTCTCTCTCTCTCTCTCTCTCTCTTTCTTTCCCCCATAAATCTCCACATGAGTTTATCCTGAGGACAATATTTAGTAAATTTCCTGAATGCATGTTTATATCAAAGAATCATATCTCCAAAGAACCCATTCTGAGTGGTCTGAGGAAATTGACTCTAAAATGGAATTTTATAGATGGGTTACTTTTTAGCCAGCTAGCTGGTTGGCAGTGACTCCCATTGCCCTTTGCTTTATAGTAAGTGGACCACAGATAGCCCTTGAATGCTATCGTAGTGAACTTGTTAAAACCTTCATCTGTGGTGAACAAGGATAAGTACTAATGGAAGGTAACACACTGTGAGTTCAATGCTCAGGTTTTTAAGGAATTAAGGGGAAAGTAATAACTATAAGGACAATGGAATCAGTTTTTGCTGTGTTTTATTCATACAGTGAAGATTGAAAGGCCATGTGTAATTAATCATTTCTTTAGAATGTGATTGTAAGGTTTCTTTCACAAAACATAGAGACTCTAATATTCTATAGCAAGAGGATGGAAAAGCTAATGATAAGGCATAGGACTTATTTAAAGTTTAAAGAAGCTTCTGGAAGCTTGTATGTTCAGCTAAGCCAAGGTCTGAACCCTGACTGAGGATAAGTAAAAGCCTGACATGGGACATGGACTATATCTAGTTTTATGAACTCAAAAATTCTTTATCTCAGGAACCAGCAGTTAGCGTAATGGCTATGTCGCTGGACTCCCACGTAGTCAACTGCAGTTCGCGTCCCGGACCCGGTGGCTTAAAACTCACGCCAGACGCGTGTGTGTGCATGCCCAAGATCCCGAGAGGAGAATGGAGGAGAAGGGATTGCGGCGTGACCATCCCCTCTGGGGGGTGATTTCTCGCTTTCTGTGTCTGTGTCTCTCTCTGTCTGGCGAGCGCACGTGCCCTATAGCAAAAACCTCTCAAAAAAAAAAAAAAAAATTCTTTATCTCCTATTTCCTTAAACCTCCTTGGCCTACAGAAGTGACCAGTTCTTTCAATTTAGTGACTGTTACTTCCATCTTGCTTGAAGATGATATGGAAACATCTTCCCTTTAAGGCAATTCATGCTCCCTCTTAGAATATATCTCTATCTCGGGACCAGCAGTTTGCATAATGGCTATGTCACTGAACTCCCATGTAGTCGACTATGGTTCGAGTCCCAGACCCAGTGGCTTAAACTCACAACCAGCGTGTGTGCGTGCATGCCCAAGATCTGAGAGGAGAATGGAGGAGAGGGGATTGCAACGTGGCCATCCCCCCGGGGTGGGGGGGGTGACTTCTCGCTTTCTGTCTCTCTGTCTCTCTCTGTCTTTCTGGCGAGCACACGCGCCCTATAGCAAAAAAACCTCTCAAAAAAAAAATCTCTATCTCTATTCTTGGCCACCAGATCAATATATAGGATCGATAGTTATTTTTACTTGGCTGTGAAAATGTTGAGTCTCTAAGAGAGGAAAAAACTTTGCTTCAAATGAACTGCAGACCCTAGCCAATATTTACCGGCAGGAGTTATATGTGATATGTAAACATATTAGCTTAAAGGATGTATCCTTTTTTTTTTTTTTTTTTTTGAGAGGATTTTCGCTATAGGGCGCGTGCGCTCGCCAGACAGACAGAGAGAGACATAGAGACAGAAAGCGAGAAATCACCCCCCAGGGGGGATGGTCACGCCGCAATCCCTTCTCCTCCATTCTCCTCTCAGGATCTTGGGCACGCACGCACACGTGCCCGGCGTGAGTTTTAAGCCACCGGGTCCGGGACGCGAACCGCGGTCGACTACGTGGGAGTCCAGCGACATAGCCATTACGCTAACTGCTGGTTCCCTAAAGGATGTATCGTGAAGCTTGGGGAAAGCAGTGGTCCCCACAAATGAAGTATAAATACCAGAAATACTGTGCAAACAGTTTTTTAAAAATTATAAATGGGGCAGCAGGTGGCATGCTGGTTGAGGCACTGGACTTCCACATCGTCAACCACGGTTCCGGTCCCGGATCTGACAGCTTGCCTTCTCTCTCTCTCTCTCTCTCTCTCTCTCTCTCTCTCTCCCTCTCTCTCTCTCTCTCTCTCCCTCTCCCCCATGCTTTTGACCAGTCAAATTAAACAACAATAAGAAGAAGATAAAAATTTTTAAAGATAAGGAGACTGAAATGTGGGCATGCTAAAGTAAATATATCAAGTAAGTTCCAGAAATATCATCAACTCATTCTGTTCTGTGAAATCTTGGAGGACACCCTATTGATTAAGAATAACATTAAGAATGTGCTGGTGACTGAGATACAAGTCTTACTGAGACACTTATAAGTGACTGTCCTCTGTGCACAAATATTAAAGGCAGGACATGCTCCTACAGAATTAGATTGTCTGATAGTAATGGGCTGACAGGATCTTAACATAATATAGGCTAGACAGTGATGCTTAGTCATCACAAACAATTGGGCCCAATCATCTTAATGAGCAGCTAGTTTAAATGCATCCAAGTGTCTTCACTAATATAGAACTATAGAAATGATTAATAAAACATGGCATCCCTTGGGAAAAAGTTAAGTGGAGAGCCAAGAAACTATTGAAGAATCTACACGATTAAAGTAAATCAAAGATGAATGATCAGGAGACAGAATATAATCTTTCAATAAAAAGCCATGACTTCTTGCCCAATTTCTGAACTTGAGGCAGTTTTCAGGCCTTGAGCTCATTGACTGAGGGACAACTAAGTCACCAGGAAAAACTCTGAAATAGCACAGCAAGTACATATGGTAATTATTTGCCCAGTTCTTTCTACAAGGTGTCTATATCCATTTACTTACATAACTACATACTAGAAAAAAGAGCCTCCTGAAACATCTTGAGTTCTGTCTCACATAGGATTCAAGTTGACCTGGCTATCTAGGATTCTGTAGTGGGCAAATTGGTATGGGGTTATCTGGTCATATTGTATACTACATTATCTAAAAATGTCAGCTCAATAGAGTGATGGAATAGCCTTTTGAAAGGGCAGATGAGTCTTGCAGAGATAATATCCAGTGATAAGGGGATGTTATCCTCTAGGATGCAGTTAAATCCTATATCAATGACCGATATATGACACTTTTTTTTTCTCTGTAGAATGCATAGGACCAATAACCACAGAGTGACCTCATTTACTATCATCACATCCAATGACCCACTTGGGGAATCTCTGCTTCCTTCCTACAACTTAGAGGTCTCAGTTCCCAGAAAGGGAAAAGCTTCTATTAAGTGACACAGCAAGAGTCCCATTAATCTTTGAGCTATGACTGCTACTCAGTTACTTTAGGCTCCTTGTGTCAGGAAACAGCAGATAAGGCAAATCACTGTCATGGCAGGAGTAACTAGCCCATACAGTTTGCCGAAGGTAAAATTGCTGTTACATAGGGAGGCAGTAAAAAAATACATTTAATATCTGGTTGATCCACTGAATTATTTCTTAGGATTCTCTTGCCCAGTTTTGGTGATAAGAACACACAATGCATCAACCATCATTGGAGAAAGGTATAGTGGCATAAGGCTGAAATTTCTTACTGATGAAGCTCTGGTAACCTCATTATGTAAGCTACCTACACCAAAAGATGTACTAGCCCAGAGTGGGAGGAATCAAGAATGGTGTAAGTAGGAGATGATGAATATTATTGCACCACAGTGCCTTTTGGAAAATTTTCTCATTGAAAGATACTAACTAGAATCCTTGAGTAGCTTCTCCCAGATAGAGTTATTATTATACCTAGCGTGTGGGTCTGCATGGATACAGTGTAACCATCAGATCTTCAATTTAGGACTGAAGTACTCATTCCTCCACCTCCTGAAAGGATTAGCAGGTGATGGCTATCAGCTAATCCAGAAATTTCCATCAGCCAAAGAGGCCCCTTCCAAGATCACTAGTTTGGAGCAGCATAAATTAAAGGACTGGTGGATGGTGCAGAGAGTAGGTGTATAAAGACTTATCTACCACCACAGAGCAGGACAGCTCTGCAGGGACATCAGAGCTTCAAAACTTCTCCAGAGCTATTGTGACTTTTGTTGCAATCACACTGTGGTTCAACTCTCTATCTTCCTAATCCTGCTTCCTTCAAGTCCTGATATTGTTGATCTAGAAAGTACTTCCCAATACACTTTCTGCTCATGCATTTCTGTCTAGAATTTTTTTTCTAAAACCCAACCTACAATGAATATACATATTTTTAGTATATATTGAGCAATATATAGAATATATAAAAATGTATTTAAGCTATATATATGTGCGTATACCAGCTACACATCATTATACATATATACATCAAACACATATAAATATATATACATACAAAATATGTATATATACACATACACAAAAGGGTAATTTAAAATGTTCTTAAAAGAGAGAAAGTTTAGTTTTATTTTGGTGCCACAAATTTAAATCCTTACAGTTTTGTTTCTAAAATATGCATTTTTTATGAACTTTGTGAATGCTTTTCATGCACATGTATATACAAACACTTAACACAAATATAGTTTTTAGTCATACCATTACTTGAATTGTCTAAAATGAGTCTTATCCTGGAAGGTTAGTTTTTAAATCTATAAAGAAAAGATGACTTAGTAATTTTATGAAGTAGAAACTTCTAGGTCCAGCCAATGGTGCTGTGGTTAAGACAGCTAGATTCCACATGGCCAGATAGACAGTTTGAGTCCCAGACCCAGCAGCTAGGAAAACATGTGTACATTTGCCTATGTGCCCAAAATCCCAAGTGGAAACTGAAGTAGAAGGATTGCAGTGTAGCCATTCCTCCTGATGGATTTTTTTTTTTTTTTCCTCCTCTCTCAGTCAGTCTCTCTCTCTCTCTCTCTTTCTCCAATGGGTACACAAGCTCTATAGTAAAACTCAGAAAGAAAAAAAAAAATTCTTAAACATGAGAGAATCTCACAGATAATCCAGCCAATAGAATGTTCAGTAAGCTGTGTCACAGGATTATTCTCAGAAGGCCAGTGACCCAAAACTCATCCAGAGAGAGCAAGGGAGAGTGTATTTAAAGATTGTTCAGGTTCAGCTTATTCCGGACTGAGCCTACTGACAGCATCACCTAACAAGAAGAGTTGGGGATATATCATTGATTGGATGTTGGAAAGTACCATCATATTAAGTATTTGTAACCCAAGAGGAGTCACCACTGTTATACTGTTTACTGTTTACTATCCAATTCTCTTTTGTATCTAAGCTTTTCGGTTTCACAAATTTTTACAACATAATGTAGCTCATATCATCAAAAATGAATCTATGACTAAAAGAAATAAAGTTTTTAACAAGAAAAAATATTGTTTAAATACCCTTTTTCAAGTTTCTAAGATTGAATTCTTTTAATCAATCTTCTGTAGGATTTAACAATATGAAGGGTTAATCATCAAATAAGTGAATATATTATAGATTTTTAAAAACCTTTAAGCATTTTATAATAGTTATGCTAGTATCTCTAAATCTCCCAAATTATTAAAACCAAACAGCATATATCCCTGCAAAACTAATAGATTGCATTTAAACTGAAAGTTTCTCAAACTTGACTAAGAAGAAGCAGTTGTTCTGAAAATTTACAGTACTAAAATTAGAGCCCTTTGAGGTAGCTGTGAAAAGATTCTAATGTTGGAGGAAAAGAAAAACTCAGATTGCTGTAAAACTAGAAATAAAAGTAGGACTGTCAAGCAATTCATATTTAAAAAAAATACTTTTTTTAAAATAGGGAAATTTTAGATTCTATTTGATTCTGTTCTTTTCTTTGGTTCCAGAGGGCAGCTATTTCTTCACTACTTTTATTGACTTTTTTATTATTTTAACACAGCAAAAAATATCTTTTCTAATGAATAATGTATTTTAAATATTCAGGCTAGCATGTGCTCATTTGCTTCATTATTCTTATGTCTATACAAATATTGTGGCTACTTTTCATATTTTCACATGAAAGTGTTTTGTCCCGTGGAAGCCTGAACAAATGGGCAAATGACATTTTTATCCATTTATAAAGAGAGTTGAGCACACTATAAGTTGTTGAGCTAAAAGTAAGAAAACAACATGGGATAAATGGGAGTTTAAATGGGAACCCAGTAATGTTATCATTATTATTATTACTAGCAATAGCTAACTTTTATTGAGTACTTACAATGTGCCCAGGGCTTTATACTCTATCTTATTTAATCCTCCAATAGCCTGAAAATATGGTACCATTATTATTCCTATTTTACTGATAAGGAAATTGAGCACGATAAAGATTAAGCAAGCTTTCATGGTTATAAAGTTGGATGAAGGCGATAGTGAACCCAGCAGGAGTTTCCATTACACTTAGTAAGTACATAACAAGTTTATACTAGAACATGGAACTAAGAGCTTGTTTCTTTAAGGCAAGTATAATCGTTCATTTATTTTTCTTTTTAGAACCTGGGATGTGTTATATCACGAATTGACAAACAATGGCCCATAAGCTAAATCTGGCTGAAGGTGCTTGTGTTTATAAATAATGTTTTACTGGAACTCAGTAACATTCATCATTTATTCAATTTTCTGTTGTCTTTGGGTACTACAATGATAGAAATGAGTAGTGGAAACAATGACCATATGATCTACAAAGTCTAAGATATTTATGAATTGGCCTTTTCCAGAAAATGCTAAATCATGTGATGTATATATAGTCTTTCTCTAGGATATCATACATAGTTCATTCCAATATTCAGCAATAGATACATGATTTTTTTTTTTCTTAGAGAGATTTTTGCTATAGGGCATGCGGGCTCACCAGAGAGACAGAGAGAGAGAGAAAAAAATAAAGCAAAAAATCACCCCCCAAGGAAGGGGAGGTCATGCTGCAATAACTTCTCCATTCTCTTCTTCGGATTTTGGGCATGCATACACATGAACTTGGCGTGAGTTTTACGCTGCTTGGTCCAGGACTTGAACCACAGTCGACTACATAGGAGTCCAGCAACATAACCATTACGCCATCTTCCTGTCCCTATAAATGCTTTTTTTTAGAATTATTTTATTTAACTTTATTTATTATTGTTATTTTAATATTTCTAGAGAGAGAGACCCAGAGAGGAATGGCTATGTTGCTGGACTCCCATGTAGTCGACCGTGGTTTGCGTCCCGGATCCGGTGGCTTAAAACTCACGCCGGGCGCGTGTGCGTGCGTGCCCAAGATCCTGAGAGGAGAATGGAGGAGAAGGGATTGCGGCGTGACCATCCCCCCTGGGGGGGGGATTTCTCGCTTTCTGTCTCTAATGTCTCTGTCTGTCTGGTGAACGCACGTGCCCTATAGCGTAAATCTCTCAAAAAAAAAAAAAAATAGTGCTTTCTGCTAGCCACATTTCAAAGTAACAAATTAATCTGTGATATAAAATCTGGGACTCTGTTCTTATTTCACCATTGGCAAAAGCTGGGACTCTACAGGTCATTTGTACTGTTTCAGTAAATAGATATCTTAAGAAATGACTGTTAGCTTTATTTCTTATCACTGGATTTTTTTTTCAAATGAGTTCAATATGTTCAATTTTAAAATGAGCCTACTAATAAATAATATAGTCAGTTGGGGTTGTGTACATATATGCAATACTTTAAAAGTCATGTAACTTAAAAGTGTCATTTGTTTTTGTATTTCTTCTAGATTTGGATGATCCAGTAGTAACTGTTCACCAAAGTATAGGAGAAGCTAAAGAACAATTTTATTACGAGAGAACCGTGTTCCTCCGTTGTGTTGCCAATTCCAATCCTCCTGTTCGGTACAGCTGGAGACGTGGCCAGGAGGTGTTACTACAAGGTTCCGATAAAGGAGTCGAAATTTATGAACCCTTCTTTACCCAGGTAAGAGTGAAAATGTAATACGTGTACCACATTCTGCTAGGATACTTTCCTCAGTCAGGCAGCATGAGACTCTTATTACGGCTGTTTGAAAACATAACCAACTCTGGCTTCTAAAAATGCAGTATGTGCTTGACTGAAAATTCAAAGGACTCACATATGAAGGATGATTTGGTTTTTATGTGATAGTCGAATTGAAAATGTTAACTCTTGATAAGTTTGAACACCATGTCTCCATCCTCTCCCCAGCCTTCCAGTTAGCCATAATCACAGGTGTATTGAAGGTGCACATAGCATGGTCAGGTCCATCTGGGATTCAAACTGGAAGCTTCCCACATGGCCTCAGTGTCTGTAGCAGAGCCCCACTGTCCGTGCTATAGCTGCTAGGCCCTCAGAGTATTTTTTAACTTAATGTTTCCTAACATCTTATTTTATCCTTTGGTTTACCTAGGTTTCTCCATAAACTACATAATTGTACATTTTGCTGACTGCTTTAGTTGCTGTGGTAAATATTTCTTAAAAGGAGAGATTTTGGTTTCACCATTTGTTATGGCAAATAATTTTCAGAGAAATGAAGGAATATATTTTAAATTTATTTTTGGCTTTAGGAAAAAATCTAAATATAAGAATATTGATTACTTTAAAAATGAAAAGCCTTGGGGCCAGCAGATGGCATAGCAATTACATCGTTGGACTCCCACAGGGCCAACCATGGTTCAAGTCCTAGACCCAGTGGCTTGAAAATCATACCAGGCATGTGTGCATGCATGCCCAAGATCCTGGGAGAAGAGTGGAGGAGAAGGGATTGTGATGTGGCCCTCCCCTGAGGAGGTGATTTCTCTTTCCCTCAATGAGAGGAAAGTCTCTGTCTTTCTCTCTCTGGTGAGTGCACATGCTCTAAGGCTAAAACCTTTAAAAACAAAACAAAACAAAAAAGCAAAAAAAAAAAAAAAAAAAAAGGAAAACAGGACCAGCAGATGGCATTATGGTTATGTAGTAGACGGCAGTTTGAGTCAGACCTGGTGGCTTAAAACACTCCGGGCGCATGTGCGTACATGCCCAAAATCCCAAGAGGAGAATAGAGGAGAAGGGACTTCAATGTGGCCATTTCCCTGGTGGGGTGTTTTCTCACTTTCTGTCTCTCTGGCGAGTGTACATGCCATATAGCAAAAATCTCTTAAAAAAAAAAAAAAAAAAAAAAAAAAAAAAAGGAAAGAAAGAAAGATGTCTACTGAATTATTAAAAATATTATTTAATAAAAAGAAAAATTGAATTAACTTTATATAGAGAAAATAGGACACGAACTATCCTTGCGTAATATATTGAAAGTGGATTATTAATAATTCTAAAGAAAGACATTGAAATTTGTAGGAATATTTGAATGCTATTACTATAAAGTTATGTTTGTTTTGGTTTGGTTTTTAGTGTTTGCTATAGGGAACATGTACTCACCAGAGAAAGAGAAAGAGAGGAAATGAGAAATTGCCCCCCCCGGGGGGGGGGCCAATGGCCACACCACAATCCCTTTTCCTCTTGGGATTTTGGTCACTCGTACACGCGTACCCAGTGTGATTTCCAAACCACTGTGCAAGGAGTGCCTTGAAAGTATAGTCTGCGCTATCGCTGCAGGGCATGTGAAAGCTCTAAACAAAGACTTAATCTACTGCTGGACTTTACAGATGGAAGAAACCTGACCATCAGCCAAAGAAGGCCAGGAGAGACTTGTTTAGAACAACCAAGTGCTCCATAGCTGCAGCTCGCAGCTGTGCCCCCTCTATAAAAGAATGAGCACAGAATGGCTGGGGGCCATGGCGTTCTCCAGCAAAGATGCTGGGTCTGCCTGACTCCAGGTTTTATTTTGTTTGTCCTTTCTCAAAAGAATTTCCAGCATCCCATTTTTAAAACCATTAAATATATTTCATTATACAGTGAACTAAGGCCTGACCTCTTTCAGATGAATATAATTGTCACTGTTTAGCTATTAATTGTGGAAGAATACTGTGATTACACAAAGATACCTGCAAATTCATTTGTTTTAGTTTGTTATATTGCTAATGAAAGAAATACCTGAATCTACGTGATTTATTAAGAAAACAGGTTTATTTAGGTCATGGTTTTAGAGGTCTAAAGTCACAGGTCTGATCTGGTGACGATTCTTTGTTGAGCATTACAATTTTGAAGCAGTACAGGGCATTGCATAGCAAGAGCTTGCCTCTGTGTCCAAGTCTCTTTTCCTTTTGAGCCATAGTATTCATCATGGGGCCCTACCCTAATGACATTATCTAATCCTAATTACCTCTTCAAAATCCTGCCTCTTAAAACCATAGCTGGATTGGGGACCAGCAGTTAGCGTAATGGCTACGTCGCTGGACTCCCACGTAGTCGACCGTGGTTCGCATCCCGGACCCGGTGGCTTAAAACTCACGCCGGGCGCGTGTGCGTGCGTGCCCAAGATCCCAGGAGGAGAATGGAGGAGAAGGGATTGTGGCGTGGCCATCCACCCTGGGGAGTGATTTCTCGCTTTCTGTCTCTCTGTTTCTGTCTGTCTGGTGAGCGCATGCGCCCTATAGCAAAAACCTCTCCCAAAGAAAAAAACAACAAAAAAAAAAACATAGCTGGATTAAGTTTCTACCCTTTAAATACTATCACAATAGAAACCAAATCTCAACACAGGAATTTGAGGGATGTATACAAATCATATCAGTATTGTAAATTAAGGAATATGTATTCTTTATTTTTTCTAAAATATAAAGCAGTTATGACTTTCCAAAATAGAAATCTCTGAAAATCATGTACTTGGTTCTTCTATTGTCACTTTCTTTTTTTTTGAGAGAGAGATTTTCGCTATAGGGCGCGTGCGCTCGCCAGACAGACAGAGAGAGACATTAGAGACAGAAAGCGAGAAATCACCCCCCAGGGGGGATGGTCACGCCGCAATCCCTTCTCCTCCATTCTCCTCTCGGGATCTTGGGCACGCACACGCACACACCCGGCGTGAGTTTTAAGCCACCGGGTCCGAACCGCGGTCTACTACGTGGGAGTCCAGCGACATAGCCATTACGCTAACTGCTGGTTCCCTTGTCACTTTATTTTTAAAACATGAACATTGTTCATATTTAGAAATTGTGTTTTCCTGTGGAATCTTATCAAACTTATCTTTACAGATACTGAGGTAATTCTAAATACCTATTCACTAAATGGCTATTTCTTACCTTCCAGTGGGTCCAACCACTTGGGAATGAACCCATGAGACTAATCCAAACATTGGGAAGTGTTTTTTTTTTTTTTTTTTTTTTTTTTTTTTTTTTTTTTTTTTAATTTTTATTGTTATAGAGGGCTTGTGTGCTTGCCAGAGAGAGACAAAGAGAGAAGGAGAATGAAAAATCACCTCCCAGGGAGATGACCACACTGCAATCCCTTCTCCTCATTTTTCTCTCAGGATTTTAGGTGCATATTCACACATACCCCAGTGTATTGTTAAGGCTGGAAAGTTGGCCATGTAAGATCCAGCACCTTAACTTCCATGCCACCTGCTGGCCTAGGAAATTTTTATGTTATTAAAATATTTAGGAATTTGTTTTAAAATTAAACAAGCACAACCAAACTTTAAATTTATTCTTTTGAATTTGTTTCTATTTCTCTGTAAGCCATTTTCAGAAACCATGTTAGAAGAGCTATCAAATAGTACTATTGATGCTATCTTATAAAACTAACTTCTATTTTCTCTGTTTTTATTTTTCCCCATGCAAAGAACACTTTTTAACTTGAATATTTTAAACTGATAGTTCCTTTTTATCTGGATACCAGCCTTTACTATGCTTCATAATACAGACTTTCTTCACTTCTGCCTGTACTAGAAACACCACTGCTTAGATAATCTGAAGTAATTCTAAAAAGCCCAGCTGTGGTGGCACAGGCAGTAGGGATGCTGCTCTGCTATGTTAGAAGCGCTACAGAAGACCAGGGTTTGGGTCCTGGTTAATTCTGAATGCATGGGTATGCACAAACATTCATGCCACCGTGATTTAGGCTTGAGGCTGGTGAGGGGTTGGGATTGTAGCCTAAGAGGTTCTATTGAGAGTGCCTGCCTCTTTCTCTCACTGTCTTTCTCTTTGTCTTCTATACATAAATGTGTTCTCTTTCTCTCTCTTCCTCTTTCTCATGAAAGAAATGGAATAGGTAGGCATTAAAACTAAAAAACAAAAACAAAAACAAACAAACAAACAAAAACTTCCTGCAATTCTGTGTTCTAGATTAGGTGCTGGAGTTAATAATTTCTAATAGTTTGCAGTCTGGTTCCTATATTATGTCTTTCCTGACGTTTTGGCTTAATTATGTTGCTAATTGCTCTTTCTGCACTGATTATGTATTTGCACAATCTAAAAATCATGGATATTAGGACAGCCTAAAAATCATGTTGGATTAAGAAATATTTCAATACTTCTGTTATATGTATATTTAATTTTTAATATGACATATATTTTGATGACTAAACTGATAGAAACACTCAACATTAACGTATGACAAATTAGTTTTGTAGACACAGACAATGTTGGTTTTTTCACAGATATGATATTATTATTAATAGTTTTTTCTTTATAACACAAATACATAGGTTTAATACACTCAAATCTAACTTTCATGATTTCTTCATGGAATACAGTGATGGGCTCCTAAATGGTTGAAATGCTTTATTACAGAGAACTCCAAATTTCCAGAGTAATCAATGAAAAATGTCTATCTGATCAGATCTTTTTTTTTTTTTTTTTTTGGCTTTAATCCTTCTAGTGGCTTCCCAATATTTAGAATAAATTAAAATAATATATTGTTCCCTATAAAATCATACTTTACTTAGTCTTGCTTTTTTTCTCTTACCTAATTTTCTTTACTTTTTTACCTATATGGTCACACCATCTCTATACAGGTCACACATTTATACACTCAGAGTCTGCATGTTGTTGATCCCACCACACAGAATATTTTTTATTTAGATAATATGGAGAGGTCTTCTTCTTCCTCTTCCTCTTCTTTCTGCTGTTGTTTGACGTTCTTGCCCTTGCTAAAGAGAGATGGAGATGGTGAGAGGAAATGTGAAAAATCACCCCCCACACACCGACAGGAATGGGACTGCTGTATTCTCTTCTTCACCATTCTCCTCCTGGGATTTTGTGTATGCACGTGCATGTGCAAGGCAGGATATTCAAACTGCCAGGTTTGGGACTTGAAATGCGGAAGACATGGGAGAGTCCAGTGTCTTAACAACCATGCTACTTGCTGGCCTCATGCAAGGGTCTTAATACTGAAGACATATCACCTCAGAGAGGCTTGACCTTACAAATCTGTATGAAATTACATCTCTTCCCTTCCATGCTTTTTCTTCTCCACTACTAAAACATCAAACTATCACATCATGTTGCTTGAACATAAGCTAACTAAATGCAGAGATTTAATCTGTCCTTTCAGCTGCTCAACAGTGCCTGAAACATGGAAGAGCTCTGATAAGTATGTGTTCAAAGTTGAACCAATACTCCCATGAAGATGTTTAGATTACTAGCTATGAGTTAGTTAAAATTGACTCCAGGTTACTAGTAACCCCTGAATCAATTATTCTCTGTAACCCATCCCTCTCTACCTATTAAAGAAACAGTCAATGTGAATGAGAATGGTGTTATAAATGAATCCATTTTAATGTGCTAAATTTCCAAACTCAGTGATTTTCTAATAGTAATTTTAATATATTTCTAGTTTATTTCTATTATTTCAGAAAGCATAGTCTGAATAACTTCACTGTTTAGAAATTGAAATTGGCATTATACACAGCTTATGATATAAGTCACCATATATAAAACCTGAAAGAATGTGCCTTCAAAATTTGTTGAGTGCCAATTATGTCAAATTAATTTATTGTGTTGTTCAGATCCTTTCTTTCTAATTTTTGTGTCGGCTGTTATAAAAGTCATTGAGTGAAGTTAGTTAATGTGTATTACTATAGTTGCAGATTTGTGTATTTCTTCCATTTATATTCATTTTGGTTTTATAAAACTTGAAGATATATCAGTATATACAGATTAAGTATTGTAACTTTCCAGTATATTAAATAAGCATACTTATTTCCTGATTTTATATTTTCTTGGTAGATTAAGACATTTCTTAGAGAGATAACATTTTACCTCTGGATGTATGTATTGCCTTAAAGTGTGCTTTGTCTATCATTATTTTAACTATGCATTGCACTTCTAGTTAGTGTTTTAGCTAGGTGGAAACCAGGTAATAACGATGGTAAACATTTAGCACTACTTTCACTTTTTGCTTTTGGACTGTGTGTTTGTTTATAGTATGTCACTTGTAACCAGTTTATAGATTTTGTTGTTTTAATCCAGTGGAACCTGTAAGATTTTAGTGCATTTAACCTAATGAGTAATATATCTACCTATTTTTTTTATCTTGTGGCTTCATCTCCTTTATGTTACTTTCCTGCATTCTCTTGGATTTATGAAATATTTTTAATTATTTTATTTTCTTCTCTATTTAACTAATTTTTATATTATCTCAGTGTAATTTATAGAACATTAGGAATTATACCTTGTATCATTATTTACCTTTTCTTCAATACTAATAGAAGCTTAGAATACAAAAAATATTTGCCCCCTTGTATTTTATTCTATTTTTGTTTAGTATTTTATTCTATATTTTAAGATATTTTATTATAAAACAGGTATAGTATTATTCAAAACAGTTATTATCTACGTATATTTACCGATATACTTAACCACTTCTGTTTTGAGTTAATATTTATTTAGAGCCTAAGGGAATGTTGAGGTTCATTTTTTGCAAATAGTTATGTATGCTTTCTAGCACAATTTATTAAAAAGAATATTCTTTCACCATTGAACGTCCCTGGAACTTACGTAAAAAATAAATAGGTCCTGGGGCCAGCAGGTGGTGTAGTGGTTACATTGCTGGACTCCCACGTGGTCAGCTGCGGTACAAGCCCTGGACTCCACAGCTTGAAAGTCCTGCAAGATGTGTGTGTGTGCATATCCAAAATTCCAAGGGAAAGGAGGAGGAGGGATTGTGGTATAGCCATTCCCCCTAGGAGGATGATTTTTCACTTTCTGTCTCTCTTTATCTCTGGCGAGTACACATGCTCTATAGCAAAAATCACTCAAAAAATAAATAAAAATAATCAAATAAATTTGCTCTATATATTGTGGTCTATTTTCGAAGTACTTATTTTTCTCAGTGATCTATTTGTCTATATTTATGCCAATACCACATGGTCCTGATTATTCTGAGATGTATATGTACTGAAATTAGGAGTAATAAATTCTCTGTACTTATGTATTTCAAAATCATTTGGATGTTCAAAATTCTTTGTATTTCCAGTTAAATTATAGGATGTGTCAATTCATATAAGATGGCTGCTAAAATGTTGAGTAAGATTATGTTGAATATACAGATCAATTTGAAGGGACGGATATTGAGGTTATGGATCTGAGAATGATTGGTATTGACAATATAAATGAGCAAATAAAAACCTGATCCCTTTTTAATTGATTTTAATTCTTTGGCAGGTATAGTATTGCTCTATGAATAATTTCAAAGCCTATTTAAGATTTTCCAAGTTTACTTTGTTTTTGTTTTTTTTTTATTTTTAAGATTTACTAAGCTTTGCAATACTGTTTGAATCTGTGTATATATATGTATTTATTGTAAATGCATAAGAAGCTGGCCATTAAGAAGATTTGGAGAGTTTCTTATAAATAAATTATCCTTCAGGAGCAAGGCACTAGCTATATATAGCCTCCTGCAAATTATCATAACTAGTTTTCTTTCTCTATATAAGAAGGTAACTCCATACATTTTTTAGAGATTTTTGCCATAAGGTACATGCTCTTGCCAGAGAGACAGAGACAGTGAGAGGGAATGTGAGAAACACCCCCTGGGGGGAATGGTCATGCCTCATTCTCTTCTCCATTTTCCTTCTGGGGTCTTGGGCATGAGAGTGCGTGCGCACGCGCGTGCACACACGCGCGCGCACACACTTGCCAATGTAATTTTCAAGCCATAAGGTCCGGAACTCAAATCACCATAAGCCATGTGGGAATCCAGCAACATAACCATTACGCTATCTGCTGGCCCAAGCCCCATACTTCTTTATTTATTTATTTCAGAGAAAGAGAGGATTTTGGTATAGGGTGCATGCACCAGAAAGACAGAGACAGAAAGCAAGAAATCAATCCCTGGGGTGGGGGGGGGGGTGAGGGGGGGTGGCCACACCACAATTCCTTCTCCTTCATTCTCTTCGGAATCTTCAGCAAGCATGCACATGCCTGGCATGAATTTAAGCCACTGGGTCCGGGACTCGAACCACAGTTGACTACATGGGGGTCCAGCAACATAGCCATTATGCCCTCTGCTGGTCCCCCCAGCAAGAGTTTTAAACCACCAGGTCCAGGACTGGAACCTCCGTCAACTATGTGGGAATCCAATCCAACCCTTATGCCATCTTCTGGTCCGCCCATACATTTTAAAGTAACTAATCAGAATTCTTTTGTCAAGGTAAATTATTGTTGGATCTACATTGTAAATTTGCTGCAGATATAAAATTAATTTTATATTGTGTTCTTAAAACACTTCCCAAGATAAACATTTTTGCCATTCTACAATGACTTTGCTAATTACAGTGAGATGAGAATAATTTTTACTTTTCCTTTTGTTTATTGCGCTCATGTTTTTATGTTCATATATATGAGTGTGTGTGTGTGTGTGTGTGTGTGTATAATTCTTAGGCATTCTTGCTTTCTTGAACCATTATTTCCCATCAACTGCCATGTGTATTTTATAATAAAATAAATATGATTTTATTTCAATATTATTTTAACTTCCTTTAGCTATCTAGAGTCTATAGTCTCTATGGCTTTATAATGGAAGTGGTATCCCATTAAAAGAGCTGACATCTACTTATGCAAGATATGGGCAAGTCTTTCTAGAGATATGGACATATATAAAAAAATCCCTTACATATTCTCTGACAAGTTTGTGGATATATGTGGGAAAAGTTAAGGTATACAGTGATAACAGTACAAAGTAATAGTCATTGTAAAAATGGAAGTGCACAATACTGCTATGAAAAGAGCATTCAAGGTAGAAGCATTAGCACCTGCAAGTAATCTAGAAGGAAGACAATGTCTTCAAAGACTGGCTATGTCTCAGGTTCACTGTAACAATAACTAGTATATGTGGGAATAGTGGACTGTGGAGCTGGACAGGAATACTGCAACTATATTGTGGAAGGATGTGGACGATAGATCATAAGACTGCTTATTTTTTTATGTTAGAAAATTAAATTTAATATGAGGCTATTATTTTTCAATTATAATGCTATTTAAGAATACTATGTTATTTTTACTAAAATGTGATAAATCTATTTCGTGTGCCCCATTTAAACTGTTAATAATTATATCAATTGAAATATATTTATTTTGCAATCCTGTTGACTGACAAAATATTATTTATACCTTTTTTATGAATAATGTTTCCGGAATGAAATTGATCTGTATTCCTAAGGCTGATAGGATTTCATACACATATAAAGAGGAATAATTATGCTTTTTATAATTCTACTCAATACTGAAAGACTGGTCTAGCATATATCATTATCTATTTATAAGTTTATAATAAATTGTTATTAGCTACAAAATGAGTATAAATTGGTAGGCTGTAATTTTTAAAATATGTCAAAGGGTCATAATAAACACATAAAATAAATACTTTTTGAAAGATCCAGTTTGTTTTTATGGAAATACTACTTGAGGCTACAAGTATTTCATAATAGCAATGTCAGCAATGACAAACGCCACTGACGAATGACTTATCTTTATTACTTTAACTTCAAAATATTTTTAAAAGTATAAGTGTTACAAATATTTTGTAATTAAGAAATGTGTACAAACTTGAAAATTTTGCACCTTTATTTGCCATATTTCTAGAACTTTTGCGAAGATGTTCATGACATCATCTTGTGTATTATAATTACACCATCTAATTACAAGACTGAACATATTTACATCAGTTACATAATTAGTTATAATTAGGCTAATTAGACTAATTATACAATTAGACAATAATGAACTCAAAAATTCCTTTTTGTAAATCATGGAAATTTATGTGCAAAAAGCCTACCGATATCATGGGACCAGCAGTTAGCGTAATGGCTATGTCGCTGGACTCCCACGTAGTCGACCGCGGTTCGAGTCCCGGACCCGGCGGCTTAAACTCACGCCGGGCGCGTGTGCGTGCGTGCCCAAGATCCCGAGAGGAGAATGGAGGAGAAGGGATTGCGGCGTGGCCATCCCCCCTGGGGGGTGATTTCTCGCTTTCTATCTCTCTGTCTCTCTCTGTCTGTCTGGCGAGCGCACGCGCCCTATAGCAAAAACCTCTAAAAAAAAAAAAAAAAAAAAGCCTACCAATATCATAGAATAATAAATTTATATGATCAAAAAATAAATTGTTATGTGATAAAGCAGTTATAATGGCAAAGACTAAATCATATATATATATATATATATATATAGTCACATAAATACACATATGTCATATGATAGCATGTGTATGTTTATGTATGCATTACAAACATAAACACAGACATTCTGTTTTATTATACATTAAGCTGAAGTTTTAAAAAATATTTTTCATAATTTCCTGAATGCAATGAATTAAGTAACATTCAAATTTTCCATATTTGTGCCTGTTTTTTTAAGAATTATTTTATTTAACATTATTTATTATTTATTTATTTTAATTTGACCAGAGGGGAGGTGAGAGAGAGAGAGAGAGAGAGAGAAAGTGAGAAAGCAAGCACCATGTCCAGGGTCAAACCGTAGTTGCCCATGTGGGAGTCCAGTACCCTTAACCACCATGCCACCTGCTGGCCCCAATTTTTTTAACATTCCTTCTGTATTAGACTTCTCCCCTTGACTAATTGAAAAGATTGGCTTACATGGGTCCTGTATATTCACATGTCTTGGCATTTTGTGTTCTGACTGCAAAAAGTAATCATGTTAACCTATGGAAAAATTACTCAATTCCATGACACCTTAACCATTAGGAAATTTTGTGGAAATTGTGTATCTAGGGATTTTAATTCTCTTTTTCTTGTTCTTTTTATTTGCCCATTTTTCTGCTCTATTCTGAATAAGAATTAACTAGGCTATGCATGTGCAAACCTGTGTATTTTTTGAGCCATACTCTTTGGTCTTTAATGAGTGAGAATCATCTCAAATGATAACATGAATTCCTTTCCTAAGTTCTAAAATTTCAGTAGTACTAACCGATTTATATTACTTTTGGGTAACATAAATACAAGAACTATTCTTGACTACAAAAACTCAGATATTTAAAATATTTCAAGCACATATCATTACAGAAGTGGTCTCTGTATTTTGGTATCCAGAACTTGATTGTCATTAATTCAGATGTATTTGATTATTTTATATACGTCTCTTGCCTTACTTCTCTTTTAGATTTCCCCTTTTTCCATGATTGTTGTCAATTCTTCTATGTATGCCCCCTAACTTAGCTTCATAAATACATCTTGCAAACTATCCTAATGTGAAGAATTTTTTTTTTTTTGGAGAGGTGTTTTTTTTTTTTTTCACTGAAGGGCACGTGTGCTCGCCAGACAGAGAGAGACATAGAGACAGAAAGGGAGATATCACCCCCCAGGGGGCATGGTCACGCTGCAATCCCTTCTCTTCCATTCTCCTCTCAGGATCTTGGGCGCACACGCACACATGCCCGGCGTGAGTTTTAAGCCACCGGGTCCGGGACGCGAACCACGGTCGACTACGTGGGAGTCCAGCGACATAGCCATTACGCTAACTGCTGGTTCCCAAGAATTTTTAAATCGCTATTACTACTATTAGAGTTAATATTGTTCAGAAAGGTTTATTGAAAATTCAATGTATGCAAGACAAGTTGATTCTATTTCTTTTTTCTTTATAATTGAGTTAGCAACATGCAAACCACTGCACAAATGGAAGAAATTGGCTTAAAGTAAGAAAGATAGGATCAATACAAATATATAATGTAAATGACAAAAGACATATAGACATATATGAAAATATTGCTAATATAAATGAACAAAAGGTATTAACTCAGAATAAAAGAAAAAGCATGGAAGAACACTTTTAGAGACTGACTCATGAGAGCTTTATGATTGAAAAATTTTTCTTGTAAAAGAAGAGATAGTTTGCAACACTACAATTGTTAGGGATCTCAACACCCCATTAACTCCTTTGGGTAGATCTTCTAGACAAAAAATAAGCAGAGAGATACAGGACTTAAATGATACTATAAATCAAATGAACTTGACAGACATCTATAGAACTTTCCATCCTAAGACCAAAAATACATATTTTTCTCACCCATACATGGAATGTTTCTATAGATTGACCATGTGATAGGCCACAATTCAAGCCTTTACAGAGTAAAAGGCTTAGAAAGTATATCCAGCATCTCCTCTAACCATGATGGAATTAAACTTGATATTAATTTCAAGAATAGTCCTTGAAAATACACAAACACTTGGAAACTAAACACCCTACTTCTGAATGACTTCTCAGCTTCTGAAGAAATTAAGTCTGAAATCAAAAGATTTATGGAAACAAATATTAATGAATACACAAATTTCCATAATCTATGGGACACCATAAAAGGAGCCATAAGAGGGAAATTCATAGCAATTAGTGTACATAAGAAAAAGATGGAAAGATGGCAAATAGACAACCTAACATCATGCCTCAAGAAATTAGAAAAATGACAACCAAAAAACCCAGAAAATGCCAGATAAAAAGCAATAATAAAGATTCGAGCAGAAATAAATGAAATAGAAAATGAACATACAATACAGAAAATAAATGAGAGCAAAAGTTGGTTCTTTGAAAAGATCAACAAGATTGACACACCATTAGTTAGACTGATTAAGAAGAGAGAAAGAAATCAGATAAAGAAAATATGTAATGAAACAGGCAATATTAGAGCAGACACAATAGAAGTACAAAACATCATTAGAGGAAACTATGAACAATTATATGCCAACAAACAAGAAAACATGGAGGAGATGAACAAAATCCTGGATGCATATAATCTACCAAGATTGAATCAGGAGGACATAGAAAGCCTGAATAGACCCATAAAAAGCCATGAGATTGAATCAGTAATGAATAACCTCCCAATAAAGAATATCCCAGATACTGATGGTTTCACTTATGAATTCTATTAAACTTTTAAAGAAGAATTAACCCACATTCTACTCACATTATTTCTAAAGATACAGAAGGAAGGAACCCTCCCAAATTAAAATATAATAAAACTGTGATAATCAAAATAGCATGATATTGCTACAAAAACAGACAGGTGGACCAATGGAACAGAATAGAAACCCCAGAAATAAACTCCAAAACATACAGCCAACTGATTTTTGACAAAGGATACCAGTCGATTCAGTGGGGAAAGGAAAACCTCTTTAGGAAATGGTGCTGGAAAAACTGTGTGTCTCCCTGTAGAGAGATGAAACTGGATTCCCATCTTTCACCATTAACAAAAATGAATTCAAAATGGAGCAAAGATCTGAACCTAAGACCTCAAACTATAAAAGTACTGGTGGAAAACACTGGGGAAACTCTGGAAGACATTGGGTTAGGCAAAGACTTCTTAAATAAGACCCCCAAAGTACGGGCAGTAATCCCCAAAATAGACAAGTGAGGTTACATCAGATTAAGAAGTTTCTGCACAGCAAAGGACACAGTAATTAGTGTGAATTGACAACTCTTGGATTGGGAGAACATTTTTGTAAATGCCTCAAATAAGGGATTGATAGCCAGAAAATGCAGGAAACTCGAGCATCTTATCTTAAAAAAAAAAAAAAAAAAAAAAAAAAATTAACCCAATTAAAAAATTGGAATATTAGCTGAATAAAAAAACTCTCTAAGGAAGATATATGAACAGCCAAAAAGAATATGAGGAAATGCTCAACATCCCTCATCATAAAGAAGATGCAGATTAAAATCACAATGAGATACTACCTAATCCCTGTCAGAATGGCGAAGATTAAAAATACAAAAAATGCTAAGTGTTGTCAGAGTTGTGGTGAAAGGGGAACTCTCCTACATTGTTGGTGGGAATATAATTTGGTCCAGCCATTGTAGAAAACATTATGGAGATTCCTCAGAGATCTAGAAATAGAACTACCACGTGACCCAGCAATTACACTCCTGGGTGTCTACCCGAAGAACAGGAGAATGCTCAGCTAGAAAAGCACTGGCATATCAATGTTTATCGTGGCATTATTCACATTTACTAAGATATGGAACTAACCCAGATGTCCATGAACAGATGAATGGATTGAAAAAGTGTGGCACATATACTCCATGGAATACTATTTAGCCATAAAAAAGACCCTAGCATTTGATAGAAAGTGATCAAATATGGACGATTTATTGCTGAATGAAGCAAGCTAGGGTATAAAAGAGAGACATTGTATGTCTCCACTTATTGTATACTGATCGTCCACACTCTATGGTAGAGATTGAAAGATTGAAGGACATAAAAGCAGTGAAAGTAGTTATAATTACTGGAGACTGTGGAAGGAGGGTAGAAGAGGGGCAGAGTATAGAAAAGGAAATCAGGAAGAAAAAATAGAGAGTAAAGACATTTATAGGAGATAGAAATTATTTATTACCTGTTGATAATGCGTATAGTTTTCTCAACTGATCTGGCCTGAGGTGTATTTCATGTTGGGTAAATTCTTTTTATAATCCAAATGATGTATCATAATTGAATGTTAAAAAAATAACAAGAATAGTAATACTAAAATGGTATTAAAATGTCTTTTTCTTGAAACAATGACTGTTAGGTAACATTCAAAGTGATTAAGGAGCATTTTTTGTTTGGTGGAATACATAGAAATGGTTGGTGAAATTATGTTTACAATCTTTTACATAAGAGAAGGCAAACCTTGAAAAAAAATTATATAAACTAGATTAGTGTCGTTAAACACACAATAAGTAACTTTGGAATAAATACAAATCTACTCTCATAGTTTGCCCACACTGGCTTCTTATATGCTCTGAAATTTTATCTCATTCTCTCCTGTTTATTGGTCTTTACTCTTGTCACATTGAATTTCCACCTAATCGTCCAATAGGGAACCTTTCTGCTATTTCAGAGTTTTGTAGTTGGATTCTTTGTCATACTATATCACTCATCTCTCAAATATCCTTCTAGTCCTTGAAGTTTCAACTTAAATATGACATCCTCAGAGATGCTTCCCGGGCTATCCTCTCTGAAGTGGCTTAATGCATTTCCATCTCTGTATCTGTTACCCTGTTTGATTTATTTGCTAACGTTTTATATTCTTTAGAATCACCGTCTGAATTTGTTTTGATATTTGTGATTATTTCAGCACATATGCTCCATGTCTTTCCCACTGTATTCTCAGCATTCATAAAATACTTGAGGAGGTACTAAATGATTCTGCTCATTGAAGTAATTTTGAATGAACATATTTATATTGAAATGTAGCATTACATATAGAAAGTAAGTCGTGTGAAGATTGATGAGTTTTAGAGATCTCACCCTACTGCTAGCATGAAGATCCAGAAACAGAACTTTAAAACATGTTACTAAAAAAAAAAAAAAAAAAAAAAAAAAAAAGTTACTCCTTCAATGGTTACATGTTACTCCTTCATTTTAGACTTGAAACTGGATATTTCTTAAAATTTTGTAAACAGGATGTTCCATGGCCAGGATAATTTAAATTGTTGACTTTCTTTGATATGTATATTATATATCTATATATATACACATATATCTATATAGATCTACATATATATAGATATATAAGCTTTGACTTTAAGTTTATTTAATGAGAGAGAAGAGAGAACACACACACACACACACACACACACACACACCCTTGACAGGGTCTATATGTTGCCCTCTTCCCTCAGGCCCTGCATCTAACCAGAATCATAGGCACAGCTCTGTGAGCCCAGCATATTCAGGCAGACCTGGAAGGAGAATCCCAAGCCTTCCTGTATGGACACCAGCATTGTGCAGCAGCACCTCAACTGTCTGTGTCAGGCTTATTTGGTATAATTTTGAATTTTTACAAAGAACAGGAAAGAACAAGGAAGTTACCATATACTAGTTATAGTTGCCTAAATGAAAATATTTAAATGTAGAAACATTACAGAAAATCAGAAGCAGACAGTTTCCAGGTGATGATTGTTGTGACAATATTCATAGAATGGATAGAAAATAAAATAATGAGAATGACACAAGTAATATAGCAGGCATAAGGAAGCAATCGAGCACTTAGTGAAGAGGAATGAAGTCATTTTTTAAAATTTTTGTATTATCTCTTCCATGTTAATAAAGCCATTATTTGGGGGCCAGCAGGTGGCATACTGGTTAAGGAGCTGAATTCCCACATGGCTGACCATGGTTTGAATTCTGGACCTGGCGCTTGAAAGATCACACCAGGCATGTGTGTGCATGCCCAAAATCCCAGGAGGAGAATGGAGGAGAGGAGAATTGTATCATGGCCATCTCCCCAGGGGATGATTTCTGTTTCCACCTCACTGCCTTTGTTTCTCTCTGGTGAGATCATATGCCCTATGGCAAAAAGACTTAAAATGTCACAGTTGTGTATTATGATTACATTTCTTTTTGGGAAATATATTGGGTGGGAAAATTCTAATTATGTCCTATTAATTAATAAGTATCTATTAAACAATGCATATAAGAAGCTCCCTGTTAGGAGTTGTGGGAGATACCTCTGCTCCTGGTTTGATAAAAGAACATAAACCAAGTTTAAATGATAGTTCATAATCAAACACTAAGTAGTAGTTGTAAATAGATATCATAGTATAATGTAATAGATAACTACAAAGAAGAACAATTTGATAATTTGTGAAGTCCGAAGGACTTCTCAAAGTATGTACGGTTTTGTTGTTGTTAGTTCAGATGGAAACAGTACAAGCTATCAAGAGGTGGAAAATGTTTTCTTAAAAAAAAAAAAAAAAGAACAGCACAGGGTTACAAACCATAAAAAGACACCTTAAAAATGTAACAAAACTAGTTTGATATCTACAAAATATTTTTGTGAGGAATAAGGAAAAGGCAGTTTTGTTTAGACTGCAGAAAGTTTCAGAGGACAAACCAAAGTTTTTTTAAATGGCCTTTCAGTGAAGGAGAGCTGTTGAGGTTTTTTTTGGCAAGTAAATGACATTATGAAGGCATGCCTGGTGGTGGCATACAGAATGATTAGGAGGAAGGAGAGATGCAGTGCCCTGTAGTAAGCAGCGCATTACCTTAGCCAGAATAAGTACTCAGCAATATTTGTTAAATCAGTGGTTGAGGAGGGCCTACAGCAAGTATTGTGACTAAAGCCCTGGAAAAGAAAAGGACATTTGTGAAAGAAAAATAAATCAAAGCATTGTTGTCATCTAAATTTAGGGAATGAGAAACAGTGAAGAGTGGATGATGACATGGATTCTGAGTCTGGACTATGGGGTGGCTAGTACTTAAAAACTATGCAGGACCACCAGGTGGTATGGTGGTTAAGGGTAATAGACTCCCATATGGTAGACCAGGGTTCAAATCTCTGACCTGGTGGCTTGCTTTCTCACTTTCTCTTGCTCTTATTCTTGCTCTGTCCCTCTCTGGTCAAATTAAAATAAATAAAATTAAATAAAATATTTTTTAAATAAATAGATAAATAAAAACTATGCAACATCAGAACAGAGAACTGATGTGAGGTGGCAGTGTCAGTAAATGGGATGGGATCCTGAATTCACTTGGTTGAGAATAACACAGTACAGCTTACTGATGAAAATGCCCATCATGTAATAATCAAAGAACAAGAACTGAGGGTAGAGGTCAGAGGTAGAGATGGAGATGTAGAAGAGGTCATAAACAGAGTGACCAAGGGGTAATATAGGAGGCAAAAAGTAAAAAAAAAAAAAAAAAAAAATCTAGAGACAGAAAAGTCTGATTTGTTATACATTGGGAGTGTGTCTGGTCTTTTTTTGGGGGGAAATGTGAATAGTGCAGTGAAAATAGAAGAAAATAAATTACCAGAAAATTAATAACCAAAGGGAATCAGAAAACCAGGATAGATTATTTTAAGACATCCAGAAGGGAAAAGTAACAATCAAGTACAAGAGAGCAAATATTTCAACAAAAAGAACAGTAAACATTAGAAACATTGTAGAATTTAGTCATCACAATACTATTAGTTATTTTATTTTATTTTATTTTATTTTACTTTATTTTTCTGAGAGAGAAATCTTTGCTAAAGAGCATGTAAGCTCACTGTAGAGACAGACAGAATACGAGAAGTCACCACTCGGGGGAAAGGGAACATGGCCATGCTTCAGTCCTTTCTAATCCGTTCTCCTCTCGAAATATTGGACACATACACACACACACACACACACGCGCACACACGCTGCCAGGTTCGGGACTTGAACTACAGTCACCCATGTGGGAGTCCAGAGCCTTATACACTACACCACCTACTGGTCCCATATTGGTAATTTTTACAAATGTGAGTTTTTTTCTGTCTGCTTAGAAATTTGTCCGTTATCCATACATACATGCTAAATGAAACTATGACAATGAATCAGATTCCACTATACTGGTAGATGACTGCAGACATTAATTTGCACAGTAGATTGAAAATTGAATGGAAAACAACTAAAAGATGACTAAATTATTGTATTTGTACTTAAGCGCGTGGTACATGAGGGGCTGTCAAGGTAGCAAAAGTGATTTGAAGTGTTAGAACTAAGTTCAAAAGTGTGGAAACATAAAATAGAATGGTTTATGAAATATTAACAAAAAATTCATGACATTGTAGATACAGTTTCAGTAGAGTGTTAAAAAATAGTATCCAGAAAATATGAACTAAAAAATAATTTATATGATTATTTTTAAACTATTGACTACATATAATAAACCTTCCACAAAGATTCAGTGTTGATTCTTGCTGGAGGAACTATACACACACACACACACACACACACACACACACACATACACACAGATATAATTTTCTATATATATAAAATATACATATATGTAGGTGTGTGTGAGTGTATGTGTATACAGATAGAGAGAGGGCTTCAAAATATTCATGGAAAATGCATATTGTGAAAAATCTATACATGGATTTTGCTTTTTTGCACCAAAATAAACTCAGACTTTAATTCCACTTTTAATAAATTTTCTGAAGTTCATTCATGTATATACATAATATGGAATTGCATATATATAATTTCTATACATTATTATATATACAACCATATATTTATGTCTGTATTTCTTTTTTTTATTATCTATTTTTTTATTACATTGAATTACATATAACTTTACAGTGTATTACATTGCTTTTTCAAAAGGGAATGCCATGCATGTCAGTCAGTACAGAGACATTAATCTCCCCGCTTCAACATTCAATATCTTTCCTATGTTTCCCCCAATCATTATTATTATTATTCTAATTATTTTTTATGATAAACATGATTTTTTTTCCAATTATCAGATCATAAAGTTCCCAACAATAGGAAACGTAGACTGCACTCAGGGCTGGACCAAGGGTGGGTCTCGTGCAGCCCCGCAAATGTAGGTGAATCTCCATGGAACACAGTTTCAGGAACGCGGCTCAGGAAAGCAGAGACGGACATCAGCGTTTGCGGCACGCGGGGCAGACCCAGGCCACGGCCCGCGGGGGCAGAGCCCCGGCCACGTCACGCGGGGCAGAGCCCCGGCCACGGCACGCGGGGCAGGCCCCGGCCACGGCACGCGGGGGCAGAGTCCCGGCCACGGCACGCGGGGGCAGACCCCCGGCCACGGCACCCGGGGGCAGACCCCGGCCACGGCACACGGGGGCAGACCCCGGCCACGGCACGCGGGGCAGAACCCCGGCCACGGCACGCGGGGCAGAGCCCCGGTCAGGCCGGACCTCTGGATAGGGCATGCGGAGCAGAGCCCCGGCCAAGGCACGCGGGGGCAGACCCTGGCCACGGCACGTGGGACAGGGCCCCGGCCACGACACGCGGGACAGGGCCCCGGCCACGGCACGCGGGGCAGGCCCCGGCCACGGCACGCGGGGCAGGGCCCCGGCCAAGGCACGCGGGGCAGACCCCGGCCACGGCACGCGGGGTCAGACCCCCGGCCACGGCACCCGGGGGCAGACCCCGGCCACGGCACACGGGGGCAGACCCCGGCCACGGCACGCGGGGCAGAACCCCGACCACGGCACGCGGGGCAGAGCCCCGGTCAGGCCGGACCTCCGGATAGGGCATGCGGAGCAGAGCCCCGGCCACGGCACGCGGGGGCAGACCCTGGCCACGGCACGTGGGACAGGGCCCCGGCCACGACACGCGGGACAGGGCCCCGGCCACGGCACGCGGGGCAGGCCCCGGCCACGGCACGCGGGGCAGGGCCCCGGCCAAGGCACGCGGGGCAGACCCCGGCCACGGCACGCGGGGTCAGAGCCCCGGCCACGGCACGCGGGACAGACCCCGGCCAAGGCACGCGGGGTCAGAGCCCCGGCCACGGCACACGGGGCAGAGCCCCGGCCACGGCACGCGGGACAGACTCCGGCCAAGGCACGCGGGGCAGACCCCGGCCACGGCACGCGGGGCAGACCCCGGCCATGGCACACGGGACAGAGCCCCGGCCATGGCACGTGGGGCAGAGCCCGTCGGACCAGACCTCCATACAGGGCACGTGGAGCGGAGCCCCCGCGCCCTGACCCCGCACCCCAGCACGTGGATTGGAGCCCCCGCGCCCGCCTCCCCACCCCCACGCGCCGGCACGCGGAGCGGAGCCCCCGCCTGCCGCCCCTGGACGTTTAATTGTATCTAGTACTTCTTGCATATTATTCTCAAAGTTTTGGGCCATTTTCTCAGTCTTTATGGTGGACCTTTCTAGGCCAGCCATTTTCTCTTCTACATTAGAGATTCCATTTTCTGAATGATCTAGTCTGCTTTTAATACTTTCAAGGGAGATTTTGACTTCTTGTATTATAGCCTTCATCTCTAACAGCTCCATCTGATTCTTTTGTAAAGTGTGAAACTCCTCTTTTAGATCTTGCATGAATTTCCTCACCTCCTAGAACTCTTCAACTCCTTTCTCCTTCCCCTTCAGCAGTTCCTTGTCTCTCTTCTCTTTGATCTCTGTTAGCTTTGCCATTATGAATGATCTGAATTGTTTATCAGACATTTCCATGAATTCCCTTGAACTGTGTGTGGATGAAGAGGAGCTATCCGTTTCAATTGGAGGAGGGGTATTTTCCTGCTTCTCCATATTTCTTGTGGTCCTGCAGCGATTTCTAGTCATCTGGTGGATGGTCGGTTTCTTCCCAAACTTTTGAAGTTTAATATGAGGTTTGGGAAGTGTGCAGAAAAGGAAGCAGAGAGAGGGAAACAATACCAACAACAACAAAAAAGAACAGACAAGAAACAGAGAAAAAAAAAAGAAAAGCTTTGGAATAAATCTAAAAAAGAAAAATTAATATTAAAAAAATTTCAATAAAAATCAAAAATTAGAAAATCGCGCGGGGCGCCGCGCGAAATGTCTAGATCTCAGGAGCCATTGAGCAGACTTTCTCTTGAAGAAGGGCTGTTCTGGGAGGAGCAGAGGGGATTATTAACAAAACAAAGGCCTAGGAGGGAGGGGCCAAAGGGCCCTGTAAGAAGCCTCACCTTAAAAAATTCTAAAAAGCAAAAATTAAAAAAAAAAAGACAGACAGACAGACGGAGAGAGAGAGAGAGAGAGAGAGAGAGAGAGACAGAGAGAGAGAGTGAGAGGTAGAGAGAGACAAAGATTGATTCAGAGACAGGAGATAAAAAATTCTAAAAAGCAAAAATTAAAAAAAAAAAGACAGACAGACAGACGGAGAGAGAGAGAGAGTGAGAGGTAGAGAGAGACAAAGATTGATTCAGAGACAGGAGATATGAAAGGGGTTTTCCTACCACGTGGGTTTTGTATGCTGGAGGCCCAGTTAGGAGTGGGACATCTTCCTTTCTCCCAGCATGTCTAGATCTCAGGAGCCATTGAGCAGACTTTCTCTTGAAGAAGGGCTGTTCACGTGGGTTTTGTATGCTGGAGGCCCAGTTAGGAGTGGGACATCTTCCTTTCTCCCAGCATGTCTAGATCTCAGGAGCCATTGAGCAGACTTTCTCTTGAAGAAGGGCTGTTCTGGGAGGAGCAGAGGGGATTATTAACAAAACAAAGGCCTAGGAGGGAGGGGCCAAAGGGCCCTGTAAGAAGCCTCACCTTAAAAAATTCTAAAAAGCAAAAATTTAAAAAAAAAAAGACAGACAGACAGAGGGAGAGAGAGAGAGAGAGAGAGAGAGAGAGAGAGTGAGAGGTAGAGAGAGACAAAGATTGATTCAGAGACAGGAGATATGAAAGGGGTTTTCCTACCACGTGGGTTTTGTATGCTGGAGGCCCAGTTAGGAGTGGGACATCTTCCTTTCTCCCAGCATGTCTAGATCTCAGGAGCCATTGAGCAGACTTTCTCTTGAAGAAGGGCTGTTCACGTGGGTTTTGTATGCTGGAGGCCCAGTTAGGAGTGGGACATCTTCCTTTCTTCCAGCATGTCTAGATCTCAGGAGCCATTGAGCAGACTTTCTCTTGAAGAAGGGCTGTTCTGGGAGGAGCAGAGGGGATTATTAACAAAACAAAGGCCTAGGAGGGAGGGGCCAAAGGGCCCTGTAAGAAGCCTCACCTTAAAAAATTCTAAAAAGCAAAAATTTAAAAAAAAAAGACAGACAGACAGAGGGAGAGAGAGAGAGAGAGAGAGAGAGAGAGAGAGAGTGAGAGGTAGAGAGAGACAAAGATTGATTCAGAGACAGGAGATAAAAAATTCTAAAAAGCAAAAATTAAAAAAAAAAGACAGACAGACAGACGGAGAGAGAGAGAGAGAGAGAGAGAGAGAGAGGTAGAGAGAGACAAAGATTGATTCAGAGACAGGAGATATGAAAGGGGTTTTCCTACCACGTGGGTTTTGTATGCTGGAGGCCCAGTTAGGAGTGGGACATCTTCCTTTCTCCCAGCATGTCTAGATCTCAGGAGCCATTGAGCAGACTTTCTCTTGAAGAAGGGCTGTTCACGTGGGTTTTGTATGCTGGAGGCCCAGTTAGGAGTGGGACATCTTCCTTTCTGCCAGCATGTCTAGATCTCAGGAGCCATTGAGCAGACTTTCCTATGTCTGTATTTCTATCCATATAAGTGAATCATTTATATTTCTGTTGATTCTATTTAAGTTTTACTTCTTTTGGGCTTCATGTACTATTATTTATTTAATTATTATTTTATTTTATTTTTCTAGAGAGAGATTTTTGCTATAGTCTGTGTGTGCTGACCAGAGAGACGGAGAGACAGAGAGACAGAAAGCGAGAAATCACCCCCTGGGAGGATGGCCGCCACTCAATCCATTCTCCTCTCATGATGTTGGGCATGCATGCACATGCTCCCGGTGTGTTTCAAGCCTCCAGGTCTGGGACTGGAGCCACGATCAACCACGTGGGAGTCTAGCAATATAACTGTTACATCGTCTGCTGGTCCCCTGATTCTGATATTTTTATCTTCAGTGCAAATTTCCTTCCAAAACCATAAGTGTAATCTAGATAAATTGCTACTACAGAAATAGACACTCTTTTTTTATTATGTATACAAACATGAATGATTATATATAATATTGTGAAGACATTTTTCTCTAAATGTGTTTAATCGTGATATATTTACTTAATATCTACTTGAGTTTATATCATAAACTCAAGTTTATATCATAAACTCAAGTAGATAGTAAATTCTGAAGTGCTAAATATATATATATATATATATATTTTTTAATTGCCAAAGGACCCATGCACTTTCCAGAAAGAGAGAGACAGAGGGAAGGAGAAAGCACCCTACAATAAAGTGTGGTCACACTGCAGTCCTCTCTCCTCCATTTTTCCATTCTATTCAGGATTTTGAACACAGACTCAGACTTACCTAGTGTATCTTTCAAGTCACGAAGGCTAGAACTTGAACTGTGGTCAGCCTTGTGATATCTAGCTACTTAGCCCTCTAGACTATGGGGACAGTCCAGCTGTATTTTTCATTGAAAAAGTGTTCATTAGAAAAATGACTCCTCCATACTAAGTCCTATGCTAGGTGTTCAGAGTAAGATGGTATTCAGACAGCAAGATGGACATAATTCCTACAAGGTACTTATGGAGAAAGGAGAAGTCTGTCAGAGAACAAATTCATTAGCCAAATAAATGTAGAAATGAGACTGATATAAATAGGCCAAAGCATATTTTCTAAAAAGGAATTATTTTTCTTCAGAAACTGAGCAACAGCTTACCTATGCAAGAGACAGTTGTTGGCACCCAAGAATGAGTTGATGGGAACCAGCAGTTAGTGTAATGGCTATGTCGCTGGACTCCCACGTAGCAGACGGCGGTTCGGACCGGTGGCTTAAAACTCACGCCGGGCGTGTTTGTGCGTGCATGCCCAAGATCCTGAGAGGAGAATGGAGGAAAAGGGATTGCGGCGTGACCATCCCCCCTGGGGGGTGATTTCTCACTTTCTGTCTCTATGTCTCTCTCTCTGTCTGTCTGGCGAGCGCACGCACCCTATAGCGAAAACCTCTCCAAAAAAAAAAAAGAATGAGTTGATTAGACATAGAGGCAAAGAGCCAGGAAGAACCTCTGTAGGAAGAGGGAGCTGGATGTGTAACACATTGAGAGAACAGGCTGAGATCAGAGACGCAAAGAGAGTGCAAATGAAATAGGGTTGACCCTTATGTTAAAAGCTGTTGTAGAAGCTGGGCGCGTGTGTGTGCACCCGAAATCATGAAAGGAGGGAGAGAGGAAGGACAAGGGATTATAATATTATTACCATTTCTTACGGGTAAGGCCTTCTCACTTTTTTCTCTTTCTGTGTCTTGTGTCTCTCTCCAGAGAGTACATGTGCCTTCTGGCAAAATTTAAAAAAAAAAAAAAAAAAAAAAAAGCTGTTGTGGGACCAGTCCATGGAGTGGTGGTTAAGGCTGCTGGAGGCCACATGGCCAGAGGTGTGATTTCTGTCCCATACTTGGCAGTTTGAGAAAGACATCAGGCATGTTCATGTGTGCCCAAAATCCTGAAAGGAGGGAGAAATGGAAGAGGAGGGATTGCAGCGTCACCATGCCCCATAGGGGGTTTTCTCACTTTTCCTCTCTATTTCTCTCTCTGTTGCCTCTCTCTCTCTCTCTCTCTCTCTCTCTCTCTCTCTCTCTCTCTCTCTCTCTCTTTCTCTCTCTCTCTCTTTCTCACACTCTGTCTCTCTGTGGAGAGTGCACGGACCATCAGACAAATAAAAGGAAAAAAGCTGTTGTGCCGTTGCAAGGAAGTTACTTGTAAGGTGAACAATTTTGAGAAGATGCATTAATGACTTTAGAAGGCAAAGAAATCCCAGAAGACATCATTTGAATTGGGAAAGAGGATTTCTTGTTGTTATTATTTGTATATTTTACCCACTGAACAGTTTCAATCTAATGTTCTTATACAGTCTTTCTTGGCTTATCAAGACTTTGTAAGACACTTCTGGCTACTTGCCTCATTTGGATTTATCTACAGTTTTGCAGATTTACCTGTAAGACCTAGATCTTGAACCCCTGAATGTAAAATAATGATAATAATAATATTATAGATACATTCACGAATACTTGTTTTATTTAGTTTTAGACCTGTCATTGCTCCATAGACACAAAATATATATATGAATATACATTTAATTATCTATCCTTAGTTTTACTTCATTAACTTTATTCTAACAACGGAGTTTCACTTACTGGTTCTTCTTTAGAATTCTTTTATTTCATAACATTTCATGTTCAAGTCTGCATAGATTAGAGTGTTTGTTGAATAAACTCCATTATTAAGTACACTGTTCTGATCTTTGCATAATAATTTGCATAACTACCACCAGAAATAGATTTTCCCCCTAGGAAGCTAGTTTATAAAGAAAATGTTATGAATTTTCATTGTCGTCTGTTAGTGTTTATCTCCAAGACTATTACAATATTATTTTTAAATGCATTTTTTAAACTTAAGGCATATTCCTTGAAAAAAATAAGACAATTTACCACATTCTGCTAATAATATGATTTAATATAGCATAAAACCATGTTTCATTCATTCATTCTGGTTACTATTGGCTTTTGCTAATGACATTTTCTACATTTTCAGGGTGAAACAAAGATCTTGAAACTAAAGAATCTTCGACCTCAGGATTATGCTAATTATAGCTGCATTGCTTCAGTGAGGAATGTATGTAATATTCCTGATAAGATGGTGTCATTTAGACTTTCCAATAAAACAGGTATGAAACTATCTCTGTATATCACATATCTGTTATCTACAACTAATGCTTAAAAAGACTTTCTTAGTATTTCTATAGTATACGTAAGAACAGCCACCTTTTGCTTTTCTGAAAAATTCTGAATTATCTGCAAAGCTTCTTAAATGGACAGAGCGTAATTTAACTGCAGTGTATTCCATGGATAATACTCATGTATTTATTGCACAAAATTATAGTTTCTTAAAATATCATATTTATGTCACAAGCAAACCTATATCCTTTTTTAAAAGATTTTTGAGAAATATTAGTTTTTTCATATAGAAATTTATGTTGTCAGTTACTGTGAGTGTTTTGTGATTCCAAAGCTCAGTAAAAGAACCTTTCTTTCACTCTGTTTCAAGTCAGGAAAGCTAATTGGTAATCTTAGATAGTTCTTTTAGGAAGAGTATTTTTATAAAAAAAATGTTAAAACATTAGCAAGACTGCAATGTAAGTTAGCCTGTGTTTGGTAATACAGACCTCAGAGAAACTGCGAACAGAGTAAGAATAAATTACTAAAAAAAAGGAGTTGAAAGAGAGCATGTAAATGAATTGTCTTGTACGTGAGTGTTTGTAAAGAATCACCTTAATAAATTAGTATTTGAACTGGCTTTGAGAAGTTCTAAAGTAATTTTTACTTTTAAATAACTATATTGAATTAAGGAGTTTTATAGATTCTTTCACCATTAACTGAAAACCTCTAAAAAAATGGACTTAGTTGTGTCTGTGTCTAGATCTTGGTTCTAGACTTAACAGTTGTTGGATCTTGGTTCTAGATTTACCAATACTTAATAGCAGTTGTATCTTGTCCAGTAAGTCATTTCACTCTTTGTCGCCCATTTCTTCATAAGCTCGTGAAGTTGTAGGAAAGAATTAGTGAATTGATCTGAATAAAGCATATTATTGGTTCTTCCAACAAAGAAGTGGTCAGCCACTTCAACAGCTTTGGATGCAAAGTTTAAATCTAGGAATTTATTGGAAGATTAAAAAAATAGTATGCTCATACATACATTGGTTTATCAACATATATATATATGTGTGTGTGTATATATGTGTGTGTGTGTGTGTGTGTGTGTGTGTGTATATATATATATATTCCATTGAATTGCTAAAATTTAAAATAGTCACTCTTTTATTCATTTATGTATCAAAAAATTAAGGGGCCCCTATTATGTGTCAGCAATGATAGACATAGGAACATTTGCTAAGAAGTAAATTGCCTTAAACTAGAGAATTCTATATTAAGTCCAAGATAAATGTCCCTTGAGGAATGTGCAACAACAATGGGGGAAAGAAAATTAGACTTTATCAGTCAAAATAAAAAAGATTTGATAGGGATTATATTATAGATAAAATAATAATACAATATCTTAGTGGACCTAGGACTTATAAAAGATAATAAACAAATCGAACTTAAAAAACTGGAAATAAAATTTTGAGAAGCAAAAATAAGAGATTAACATATAAGAACTAGCTATAATTATGTTGTGTCAGCATGAAATATATTGTGAATTATTATAATTAATCTTGATTTCCTGAGTTTTCTTAATATATGTGAAAATACAGATCACATAGAGGAAAAAAAAAGTGAAAGTAGGTCCTATGGGATGGGTACCATATGAGAGGAATGAGAAAGAACAAAACAGTGTGTGCATTATTACTTATATTACAACCTTGCACTTGAGCAGTGCTTCATTAGTTTTTAACGTTTTTGTGTGAATTATCTCAGTTTATCTTCATGACTCCTGGGACATAATCAGGTACATTTTGTAAATCATGTCTTTTCTAATCATCTGATATTTAGCAAACTGGCCTATAAGGATTAAAGTGTCCTCATTGGATTGGTCTGAGAATTAACTAAATAATCATACACAAAAATACTTTAAAAGCTAAGTGCAAGGGAATTGAACTTTTATATTTTTATGCTGCAGAAATGTGTGGTTTCATTCTCTCCCAAGTTTCCACAGCTCTGAAGGTGTGGAGAAAAGCTTAATCCCAATGTTTGAAGAGTTATTTTAAAAAGAACCTAACCAGCTCTTCTTAGTTTTCATAGAGCTGGAGAAAATTAATGTATACCTTAGAGTATTTATTAGAGACAAATGAAGACTTTTTTTAACTTTAATCATTTTATTATGAAATACAATACGTATGTAGAAAAGTGTAAAATGGTCAGCAAATTAAATAATCCTAAATCAAAAAACATGTGATCTCTATGGAGGCAAATAATTAAGACATTACAAGTACTCCAAAAATCTCTAATAGCACTGCTCAGTCACATTTCTGCACCTTCCCCACTACAGGAGCCTCTTCCCTGACATGACCTGCTATCTTTGCCTTGTTTTTCTTTATAGTTTTACGACCTAGGTGTGCATAGAGAGAGAGTTTTTAATTTCAATGATTTTTTTACTTCTGAAAGTTGAACTTAATTCTTTTTACAATCTGCCTGGCTATTTTTTATTATCTGATGTGCTTGCTCATTGCTACTCAATCTTTATTTTTTTATTTATTTATTTTATTTCATTTTCTTTTATACATTCAATCACATTATTATTTGGCTTTCAAAATGGATATTTCAACAGGTGAACATTTCTCCCTAGTACAGTTGATAAAACTACAAAATATCTTCAACAGATAATACCACATTTCTTTGTGCCATTAATGCTTTACCTCCCTATTTTTTTTTCTAAATGTCCTTCCTCAGACCCTCCTCTTTCACACACACTATATCTGGTATTAACATCTATATACTGTGTTTCTATATCCTTTAGTCAATTAGTTTCAGTCCTAGAGTGCAGACACTCAGAATATATTAAGTGTGGACATACGATGCCTCTCCTTCATGGCCTGGTTTGCTTCACTTAGCAGTAAATCTTCCATATTCATCCACTTCCTGTCAAAAGCCAGGGATTTTTTTATGGCTGAATAGTATTCCATTGAGTATATGTGCCACAGTTTTTCTATCCATTCATCTGTTCGTGGGCATTTGGGTTGTTTCCATGACTTAGCAATTGTGAATAGTGCCACAATAAACATTGATGTGCAAGAACTTTTCCAATTAAGTATTCTTCTGTCCTTTGGGTAGATACCAAGGAGTGGGACTGCTGGATCATATGGTAGTACTATGTGTAGATTTTTGAGGATTCTCCAAATAGTTCTCCACAGTGGCTGGCCCAATTTACATTCCCACCAGCAGTGTAAGAGAGTTCCCCTCACCCCAGCCAGCACTTATCGTTTTTTGTTTTTTTAATCTTAGACATTCTGACTGGGGCTAGGTGGTATCTCATTGTTTTGATCTGCATTTCTCTTACAATGAGGGATGTTGAGCATTTTTTCATATGCCTTTTAGCTATTCCTATGTCATCTTTAGAGAGTGGTTTTTTCAACTCATTTTCCCATCTTTTAATAGGATTGATTGTCTTTTTCCGGAACAGCTGCTTGAGTTCCTTGTGAATTCTGGTTATCAGTCTCTTATCTGACGCATAGTTTACAAAAATATTTTCCCATTTTGAGGGCTATCTATTCACACTAATTACTTGGTCTTTTGCCATGCAGAAACTTCTTAGTATGATGTAATCCCACTTGTCTATTTTGGGGATTATTGACTGTGCTTTGGGGGGGTCTTATTTAAGAAGTCTTTGCCTACCCCAATGTCTCCCAGAGTTTCCTCAGTGTTTTCCAGGAGCAGTTTTATAGTTTGAGGTCTTAGATTTAGATCTTTGATCCACCTTGACTTGATTTTTGTCAGAGGTGAGAGGTAGGGGTTCAGATTCATCTTTCTGCAAGTGGAAATCCAGTTTTTCCAGCACCATTTTCTGAAGAGGTTTTCCTTTTCCCATTGGATTGACTGGGACCCCTTGTCAAAAATCAGTTGACTGAGTGTTTGGGAATTTATTTCTGGGGACTCTCTTTTGTTCCATTGGTCCACGTGTCTATTTCTGTGCCATTACTGTGCTGTTTTGATTACCACAGCTTTGTAGTATATTTTTGGGTCAGGGAATGAGATGCCGCCCACTCCACTCTTCTTGTGCAGAATTGCTTTGGCAATTCGGGTTCTTTTATGATTCCAGACAAACTTTATGATTGTCTTTCCTAGACCTGTGAAGAATGTGTCTGGTACTTTGATCAAATAAAGACTTTTTAACCTTAAAGCTGAACTAATAGGGGAATGATTCTATGGAAGATAACAGGATTCCTCAAAGTCTTTTAAAGCTGACCCATGACTTTATTTTTAAGATTATTTTTTAACAATTGTTTTGTTTCTTAAAGATTTTTTTTTTTTTTTTTTTTTTGCTGTGGGATGTGTGCACTCTCCGGAGAGACAGAGAGAGACAGAAAGCAAGAATCATCCCTTCAAAAAGGGGATGGCCTCACTACAATTCCTCTCCATTCTCCTCTTCAGATTTTGGGCACACATACACATGTGCCCAATAAGAGTTTTAAGCTGCTGGGTCTGGGACTCAAACTATGGCTTACCATGTGGCAGTCCAGCACCTTAACTACTATGCCACTTGCTGGCTCCTTACCAGGGTCTTTATGCTGTGATCCATTACCTATCAGCTGTTTCAGATCATGGGCATATGAGTACCTAGCATACTCAGGATGGTCATGAGTCACCAACCCAGGACCTCTCCCCTGTGGACCCAGTTGCATTACCACTCTGCCAACACCTGGCCCAGATAATAGCAATCATCAGCTCATATTATAGTATCTTGAGTAACTGTCCTATGGTGGGTACAGGAACACTGTAAAAATACAAATTTGCTCACCATTTTAGCTTTCTGTTTCAGTCTTCATTTTTAAGATTAATGTTTATCTAGACTGAACCCATAAACAAAAACATCTATTATTCTCCTTTAGAAATTACTTCACAAACATTTTAGACTAATTTTCACTATGAAATGAGTATTAGAATTATGGTAAATAGGGACCAGCTGTTGATGTAATGGCTTTGTCGCTGGACTCCCATGTAGTAGACAGTGGTTCGAGTCCCGGACCCGGTGGCTTAAACTCACGCCAGGTACATGTGCGTGTGTGCCCAAGATTCCGAGAGGAGAATGGTGGAGAAGGGATTGTGGCGTGACCATCCCCCCTGGGGGGTGATTTCTCGCTTTCTGTCTCTCTGTCTCTCTATGTCTTTCTAGCGAGCACACATGCCCTATAGCAAAAAACTCTCAAAAAATAATTATGGTAAATAATTGGGCTTAAAAGACACAGAGAAGTACCTGTTTGACACTTTGATACTGTAATCAAACGTGTCATATGCCTCGTACTTTACATATTCTAACCCCAGGTTTGCTTCAGCACTTTTCCCATCTGATTGTGCTCATAATAGAAAGGGTTTGTGCATTTCAAATAGCTGAAATAATTGAGTTAGCTCTCAAAGTACACTGGGAATAAATTAAGCTTAGAGTATCTCATGCAAACAGGTCTGTAAACTGACAAATAAATGCTTGTAAGCAACTCATTGGTCTTCTGACATTAGGAGAGGAGTATGAATCACCATTGCCATAATCAATATGAAAGTCAGATGGTCTTTGTAATTCTTACTGTTGTGAATCTCTAAGTGACATGGGTAAAATCCTTGTATTTTGAATTCTCAGTTTGCAAAAGTATCAAGGAAAAAGTGTATCTTATTGAAAAAGGAAAATTATAAGATTATTATGAATTTTATAAATATATATATATATATTATATGGTTGGTTAATCTCTTCTATAAACCAATTGTTTATACAAGTTTGAAATTAGTATTTATTATTATTAGTTTTACCATTGGAGAGCATATTCATTCACCAGAGAGAGACAAGAAGCATCTCCCAAAAAGGCATGGTCACACTGTTCATTCCTTTTCCTCCATTTGTCCATCTGATCAGAATTTGGAGCATGCACACACACAACCTGGTATATTTTCAAGCTGCCAGGGCCAGAATTTGAACAGCAGTTGGTCATCTGGAATCTGGGTTCCTATGCGCAGCACTTAACCACTGTGCTATATAACTAGCCCTGGAAATTATTTGTAATAGAAGTGAAATTATAGACTAACAACCATCATTTTGGTCTAGTTAAAATTTCATTGCAACATATCAAAAGTCAAACTTTTTAAAAATTGTCATTTCTAATTTACATATAATTGTTGTATTCTATTTGTGAGGTATAATATGGTTTTTCATAGCACGTAAACTATCTAATGTTTAAATCAGGGGAATGATGCATATTTACAATCTCCAACAATAATCATTATTTTGTGTTGTGCATATTCCAAATCCATTGTTTTGGTTGTTTTGAAATCTATATTGAGTTGTTACCAGTTATCTTTACTGTGTTATTACATTCCATAAACTATTCCACTTATTTACATACATTCTTATATCAATTTACCACTTTCTCCTCTTTCAAATAAACTCTTTAATTGCAATCAGTCTATATAACTGACTTATATAATTCCCAAATAACACAGCATGTTAACATGGAAACGATGTTAATATGGATAGGAATTTCTAAAAATCTTTTGCTGTAGAACAGTCGCTTTAAGGGTACAGTTTTCTGGGTCTATTTATACCTATTTTATACCTGCTGAATTAGATTAGATATGGGAGATTGCCTGGCAGTGTATATATTTTCAGGCTTAAATAGTTACTTTGAGGGATCACAAGGTGGCTCAGTGGCTAAGGTGTTGGACTCCCATAGGGCTGATTGCGGTTTGAGTTCCAGACTCTGTGACTTGAAAATCACACTGCCCTTGTGTGTGTGCATGTCCAAAATCCCAGGATAACAGAAGAGAAGGAATTGCAGTGTGGCCATTCCTGTCAAGAAGATTTCTCACTTTTATTTTCACTGTCCCTTTTTCTCTCTCTGGTGACTGTGTGTGCCTTATGACGTTAAAAAAATTACTTTGGATAATAAATGTAGTATTTCTTATCAGACTGTTTTCCATTAACTCATTCCATTTTGAGAATAAGAACTTGTTAATAGAGATAAATTTTCTACAACTATTTAGAAAAGCACCATCTGGGTATCATTAACAAAAGATAGTGTCAGGACACCAGATAGTGTAATGGTTGCATTGCTGGACTTCCACATAGTCAACCACGTAGTCGACCGTGGTTCAAGTCCCAGACCTGGTGGCTTAAAACTCACACTGGGCACATGCTCATGCATGCCCAAAATCCCAAGAGAAGAATGGCAGAGAAGGGATTGAAGTGTGGCCATCCCCCCTGGGAGATGATTTCCCACTTTCTGTCTCTCTCTCTCTCTCTCTCTCTCTCTCTCTCTCTGTGTGTGTCTCTCTGAAGAGCACACACACCCTATAGTGAAATCTCTCTTAAAAAAAAAAAAAAAGATAGTGTCATTTACACATTTACCAACAATGTGTTTTCTTAACTTCCCTACTGTGAATAGGCATTACAGTAGTATTCATTATTGCATGTCAGTCGTAGAAACATTGATTGCTTGACATACTCTGAAAATGTCTCGTATCAAAGAAGTATCACTATGTATCATACCTAATCCAGCTGTCTTAAATCTTATTGTGATAGCTCATAGAATTTTTAAAAAGATGAAGTTCCATGTTTATTTATTTCTTGTCATGCACACTGCCAATCAACATGGTGTTACGGCAGGATCCAGAAATTTTTCTGGTTGTTTTCCTACTCCTATTTGGAAGAAAAAAAAGAGTATTAACTCTTGACTAGTAAATTCTGAATGTAGATATATTTTCACTGTTTATTAAAATAATTCTGTGAAGATTTGTAAATTCAGAATGTTAACTAATATAATTATATTTGAAATTACGATAATTATAGTAACTGAATATAAGCTATTTTAAATTTCTCAGAGTATGTATATTTCCAACCTGAGGGCAAATAGGAATTATGATACAACACTCAAGCACTTATATATTGATATCTTACTATTTCAAAGGCAAATAAGAATTAAGTAGGTTAGGATGGAAAACATTTTATGCCTGCTTGAGAGGTCATGATGAATTTCGTAAAGAAATGGGACAGCTGGGCTAAATTTACTTAATTATATAGGTCCCTTGATTTAGTCTGCTCTTCCTTAACATTTATAAAAATTATGCGATTAAGATGTCTTCCTTAAATGAGCATTACATCTAGGTACCAAGCCATTGCTAAAGTATACTAGCTATAGAATCAAGGAAAACCTTTTTCACTTCCTTCCTCCTTCTCTCTTATTTCCATTTTTCTACTCTTTCTTCCACTTCCTATTCATCTTCTTTTTCTTCTCTCTAACATCTCTCTCTCCTTGGTTAAGAAATAACTTTGTTCCCTATGTTAGAAAGCTACTACCTTTTCTTATTATTTCATGTAACTCACAGGAAGTTGTCATATAATTACCCAACAATTGCTGTTAACTCAATATAAAAGTTGATATAACATGTAATCTACTCTTGGTAATTCTCTTCTGTGTTTAGGATTTAACTAACTTATCTAAGTGTCATGAAAAATAAATAATATTTCAGTTATTAGAATTTTGATAGCTGAGGATATGAAACAAAATGCATAAACACTTCTTCTTGTGATGTGGTATGCCCACTGTTACATATGGCCAGTTTAAGTGCAAAAAGAAAGTCAGTTTAGAACTCAGGTGCTTTCACCTGCGTCGGAGTATTAACTTTAGCCATTTTTTTAACCACGTGGGTCTTTTAGCTTCTTGCTTTTGGACAATCCCCATTTGATCTAGGTGGTAAGTAGCATTGTTTTTAGACTGCAGGTATATTGTTTCACTAATAATTATAGATATGAAGAAAGACTAGGTTTGTGAGAAATACACAGTGCAAAAATGATGATGTCCTGTATTAGTCTATTTCTACTGCCATAGCAGAATACCACAGACTGGGTGGCTTAAATGATGGAAACATATATTCTCATAATTCCAGAGGCAACAAGAACAAAATCAAGATGCCATGGGAACCAGCAGTTAGCGTAATGGCTATGTCGCTGGACTCTCATGTAGTCGACCGCGGTTCGCGTCCCGGACCCAGTGGCTTAAAACTCTCGCTGGGCGCGTGTGCGTGCGTGCCCAAGATCCCAAGAGGAGAATGGAGGAGAAGGGATTGCGGCGTGATCATCCCCCCTGGGGGGTGATTTCTCGCTTTCTGTCTCTATGTCTCTCTCTGTCTGGCGAGCGCACGCGACCTATAGCGAAAAACCTCTCAAAAAAAAAAAAAAAAGATGCCATCAGGGTTGGTGTTCCCCTCCCTTCCTAACACGGAGATAGCACCTTTGTCTCTGTCCTTCGAGGGTCTTTCCCCTTTGATATATGTGGAGAGAAAGCAAGAGACCTGTCATTTCCCTTCCTCTGTAAAGACACCAGATCAAAAGACCAACCAGTGGCATGTTGGTTAAACTGCTGGAACCCATATGGCTGACTCTGCAGTTTGAGTCCCAGACCCAGCGACTTGAAAAACACTCCAAGCATGGGTGCAGATAGGCCCCAAATCCCAAGGGCAGAGTGAAGGAGAAGGAATTGCAGTGTGGCCATTTCCTCTGGGGGGAGGGGGTGATTCCTTAATTTCCCTCTCTCTCTATTTCTCTCCAGTGAGTATATCGGCACTATGAAAAAAAAAAAATCTTAAAAAAAGACACCAGCCTGATTGGATTAGTGTCCCATCTTTCTAACTTAATTTAACTATAATTATCTCCCTAAAGGCCCTATCTTCAGATCAAGTCATATTGAAGCTTAGGGCTTCAACTTATGGATGTGAGAAAGACAGCTTAGTCTATAACACTTTCAAATAACTGAAAATGGTATTTCCATTTAGAATTGCTTTTCCTTTAAAATCTCAGATATAGGTTTACAATATATGTTAAATCAAAGTAAGAAAATGAGTCAGACATTAACAACAAAACAAAAAACTATTCACCTATCCTTCACTGAGAATTCAACTAAAGGAGAGAACTCTATTGAGAGTATTTATGGCTCCATTTTCTTAGTTTTAAGGAAATAGGAAGACAGCAATTCTAAAAGAAAAGATGAAACTATAGTGAGGGACAAACATTAATTCTGTAATAGTGTAATGAGTCTTTAAAGTCATAGTTAAAATATTAAAATAGGGACACATATTGAACCTGTGCATTCTTTTTCTGATTTGCTTTTTTTTTTCTTTTTAATGGTGAAGGTAATTTGTGAAACAGAAGGAAAATTATTGATTTTTCACCTTTTTTAAAAAAAGAGATTTTTGCTATACAGCATGTGTGCTTGCTGGAGAAACAGAGAGAGAGAAAGTAAGAAATCACCCCCTAGGGAGGAGAGCTATGCCACAGTCCCTTCTCCTGCATTCTCCTCTTGGGATTTTGGGCACACACATACTCAGTGTGAGTTTTAAGCTGCCAAGTCCAGGACTTGAATCACAGTCGATCATGTGGGAGTCCAGTGTGTTAACCTCTATACCACCTACTGGCCCTAATTTTTCACTTTTTCTTGCACTAACATATTGGAAATCTGAAGGTTTTAATATATTTTTTTCCAGAGATACTTCAGGTTAATAAACAGGATAATCCTGTATAATAAACAGGATCTACTAATATAGACAGCAATGAAACAAAATAAATAATATTAGAATATCAATGATATACTATCATTAGAGAATAACTTTTCTTGAGGGAGAGATTTTTGCTACAGGGCACATGCACTTGCCAGAGAGACAGACAGAAACACATAGACAGAAAGCAAGAAATAACCCTTCTCCATTTTCCTCTTGGGATCTTGGGCACACATACACATGTACTAGTCATGAGGTTTAAGCTGCCAGGTCTGGGACTTCAACCCTGCTCAACTAAGTGGGAGTCCAGCAACATAACCATTATGCCCTCTGCTGGTCCCTAGAATAACTTTTTGGCATGAATCTTAAAATTCAAAAGTGTAAGGTTCAAATTGTGTGTCTTTGGTCTTGGGAATGGTACCTGGCTTCTCTAGACTTATTTTTAAATTTCTTAAAAATTACCTGAACAAAAAGATCCACATTGTGTGATTTTGTAGGCAGTAAAGCTATTAAGTGTAAAACTCAGAAAAGACCCTGGCACATAACAGACACTCAGTAAATACTAGTACAATTGGATTGTTTACCTAAATAATAGGAAGAAGGGATTAAATTAGCGTCACAATCATAGTGGCATGAAGATGAGACTCTCAGACATTTTACTAGGATACAAGGTACTACTTCAGTCATTGATGACTGATCTTGACATAAGTTTATAATCATTTTATTCATTACTGTTTTCAGTGGGTACATCAGGAATTAATGTTTCTCAGAAAATGTCTGGGTGTATTTCTATCTAACCTGTTACTGGCAGAAGTGTTTGACATAAATACAAAATATTATTTTGTGAAATTGATAATAGTTTTTCAGGGAAATTGGAGAAACCTACAAGTTCTTGCTATTCAACAGATTCTTCCTCTGAGTGCTCTGTCATTTCCTATGGTAACTGAACTCATATGTGCCCTATTATCATAATGTAAAACAACTTCGGAAATGTAAAAATATAGATGATGATTAGGCATCAGTTCTGGAGACAAAAGCAATGATTTTTATGGATTTCACCTTTGGGCTTCCTGAAACAGTTTCCAGAGCAACAAAATGACCCAGATTTTGTAAAATTCTATTACCGTAGTAACAGGAAGTTTGCATGTTCCTGGGAATCTCCCTCCACCTGTGCATTTTGTTATCCTAGCAATGAATTTTTCAGATTTTTCATGTATTAAAGTTTATTTGATATTTTGAGTTTTCACATAAAATACTCCTCATAAGCTGGAAAGTCTTCCAGAAGAACTAGCCCAGATACAATGAATAGCTGAAAACACAAGAACATGACAAAACAGTCAAAAGCAAAGCAACACTATTATATACTTATTATAAAAAACAAAACAAAAAAAAAAAAACGTGCAAATAACTGAAACATGATCCCACAACTTGCCACAAATGTTTTGGACTGTATCAAATAATCTGTGTTTTAGAGAACATCTAAAATAGTCATTCATTATATTTTCAATTTTAAGTACTTATTGTTCTTAATATGCTACCAGACTATAATGGAAAATTTTAAAGTTATAAGAAAATTTTACTAAAGTTCAGATGATGTGTTTTATGTTTGTTCCATGGGGTTGAGTGAGGAATTGCTAAAATAAATACAATCTTTGTACTTACTTCTTCTTCTTTATTTTTTTTTTTTTTCGAGAGATATTTTTGCTATAGGGTGTCTGTGTTTGCTGGAGAGACAGAGAGACAGAAAGCAAGAAATCACACACCCCCCTCCCCCCCCAGGGGTGATGACCACACCACAATCCCTTCTCCTCCATTCTCATCTCGGGATTTGAGACACACACACACACACACACACACACACACACACACACACATGCCTGGTGTGAGTATTAAGCTGCTGAGTCCAAGACTTGAACCGTGGTTGCTACTCCGTGGGAGTCCAGTAACATAACCATTATGCCATTTGCTGGTCTCAGAATCTTTTGTACTTCTATGAATGATTAATTTTAATTTTTAATTTGTAAACTACTTTTCAATGATTTATGTTTCTAGAATATGTGAAGGGGATCTTCAAAAACTAATTAGAAAATGTGCATTATGAAAAAGCTATGCATGGATTTAAAAATTTTTGCACTAAAATAAACTTATACTTTAATTCTGTTTTTCCAAAGCTTTTTGAAGTCCTCTCATATTGACCATGGCTTGATTCTTTTCAAAATTTTACTCTTTCAGGGAACCAGCAGTTAGCATAATGGCTATGTCGCTGGACTCCCACGTAGTCGACCACGGTTCGCGTCCCGGACCCGGTGACTTAAAACTCACGCCGGGCATGTGTGCGTGCGTGCCCAAGATCCCGAGAGGAGAATGGAGGAGAAGGGATTACGGCGTGACCATTCCCCCTGGGGGGTGATTTCTCGCTTTCTGTCTCTATGTCTCTCTCTGTCTGTCTGGCGAGCGCACGCGCCCTATAGCGAAAAATAAAAACCTCTCCAAAAAAAAAAATTTAATCTTTCAGTGAAACGTTCAAAATTTATGTTAGCATTGATGATAATTCAGTTGCTAGAAAAACATTTTATAATTTTGTCATAATTTTTTAGCTTGCCCTGCACAATTTCTGATTTAGAATATCTTCATGATCAATAATTGATAAATTTGACTTAATAGCTAACCGGCTCTGACAATGTAGATATACTGATTTCCATAAATACATATGTTACTTATTTATCCAAAGTTCTAAGGTAGATGTCATCTTTAGAATAAGCAATTATCCCCAATTTGTTTTGGACTCAGTGAATGTTTCATATCTGAGGGAACTTCATAGTTCTCAGGAAATCCAAAACAATTGATCTCCCAAAGATCTAGTACACCTTTCATCTTGCTTCCATATAGGGTACTATTCTTTAAAAAAAAATAAAAGAATTATTTTATTTAACTTTATTTATTTTAATTTGACCAGAGAGGGACAGAGTCTGAGAGAGATACAGAGAGAGAGATAAAGTAAGAAACCAAGCCACCAGGTCCGAGACTCGAACCACAGTCGGCCACATGGGAATCTAGCACCCTTAACTACCATGCCACCTGCTGGCCCCTAGGGTACAAGTCTTAATGCCATTGTTGATGCTGGTGGATATAGACACCCTAAAGCAACTCTGCATACAGAAGAATCAGTGTGAAAGACTTGCAGGTGGATTCTTGCTCTCCTCATAGCACAGTGTTATCTATTCTTTCAATCTTTGAACTTTCTTTTCTGCCAAATCATGTTGATAATGCACTTTGGAGTAGATTACAGATAAATGGGAAGATAAAACGCACTATAAGATTTAATTTTTATTTAGTGAAATAACAACCACCACAAAATTTATAGGCCATGAAGAGGCTACAAATATGTAGATACAGCCTGTAAGCACACAGCCACCCTTGAGCTCCAAGGTCCAGGCTTACAGGATTTGAGATGAATACATACCTGAGTGTACTATTGTCCCTTTGTGCACATGGCTTACATTGCTACTCAAGGAAAATTTAGCCAGCAACTAATCTCTGGATATAGTGCATCTATTTTTTTTTTTTTTTTTTTGAGAGGTTTTTGCCATAGGGCGTGTGCACTTGCCAGACAGACAGAGAGAGACAGAGAGATAGAAAGCGAGAAATCACCCCCCAGGAGGGATGGCCACACCGCAATCCCTTCTCCTCCATTTTCCTCTCGGGATCTTGGGCACACATGCACATGCGCCTGGCGTGTGTTTTAAACCACTGGGTCCAGGACTTGAACCGTGGTCGAGTACATGGGAGTCCAGTGACATAGCCATTACACTAATTGCGGTCCATAATGCATCTATTTGAGATAATCTTTGTAAGTACTGTACTCTCAGTAGTTCTTGAACAAACACTCTCGGGAAGACTTTATCTCACTCAAGAGAAGATGTGAGGCAGTGTTCTTCACTGGTGATGATGTGAATCAATGTTCTTCAAACTCTAAAGCATTTAAAGTATCAGCTTTTTTTTTTTTTTTTTTTTTTTTTTTTTTTTTTTTTTTTTTGAGAGGTTTTTGCTATAGGGCGCGTGCGCTCGCCAGACAGACAGAGAGAGACATAGAGACAGAAAGTGAGAAATCACCCCCCAGGGGGGATGATCACACCGCAGTCCCTTCTCCTCCATTCTCCTCTCGGGATCTTGGGCACGCACGCACACGCGCCCGGCGTGAGTTTTAAGCCACAGGGTCCGGGACACGAACCACGGTCGACTACGTGAGAGTCCAGCGACATAGCCATTACGCTAACTTCTGGTTCCCAAGTATCAGCTTTTTCAAAGAACCTACCTCATTACAAATATTGTGAAGTTTAAATGAGATTTTATGTTTAAAGTGCCTAGCAAATGATAGGCTCTCAGTTTTGTTGGTTGGTATATTAAACATTTCTTTTGTTGGGACCAGCAGTTAGCATAATGTCTACGTTGCTAGATTCCTATGTAGTCGACTACGCTTCAAGTCCCAGACCTGGTGGCTTAAACTAACACTGTGCACAGCATGCGTGCCCAAGATCCCGAAAGGAGAATGGTGGAGAAGAGATTGTGGTGTGGCCATCCCCCCAGAGGATGATTTCTTGCTTTCTGTCTCTCCATCTCTGTCTTTCTGGTTAGTTCACGTGCCCTATTGCAAAAACCTCTCCAAAAAAAAAAAATTATTTTGTGGAGAAAACAGTGATGCTTTCTAAAATCTTATCTAGTTAATTTTCTTTTTCTATTTAATGTAAATTATCTGTAATACAATCTCTTGGTCTTTACTTTCAGCAGAATTATTAAAGCATAGCTACATTCCAAATTTCTACCAATAGTTGAAAAAATAAGTGAATGTAAAGTGCTGTGTATTCATTAATTGCAAATTATATTACTGATATGTGTAATATATTAGAATATGATTATCACATTAGTTCTGATAGATTTTATAAAGCCTTTTGTAATATGCTATATTTCTATAATAAAGAAATGTAAACATATTTTACTGTTTTTAAAATCAAATGAACTAATCAATACCAGGCAAATATAAATTTTGTTTTACTAGGAAAGTGAGTTGATTATTATATCACTAAGAAATACTTATAAAATAAATTTCAACTATAAATAGGCAACATACAAACAGCTTTCTTTTGGGGTAGCCCATAAATGTGTGTTCTTTTTCCCTCTCAATAATTCCAATACGATGAAATACATATTTCTGTTACATCTTCAAGTTAGATATTTGTGTTTGCATTTGCAAAGCTTGCTCTGATTTTGGATAGACTCATAGGATTTAACATTCTGTAATGTACCAAAATGAAGACTTCTGGACCTTGTTAATATCACAAAGGTGTGTCAGCTGGTGGTGAGGTGTTTGGGGTGTCTAATTACACATGGATGACTATGCAGTTGTAGTTCCAGACCAGAGCCTTGAAAAACATGCCAGGTGCATGTTTCTGCAAGCATAGAATCCCAAAATGAGGGAGAAATGGAGGAGAAGGGATTGCATTATGACCATCCCCCAGGAGTGATGTTTTCTCACTCACTCTCTCTCTCTCTCTCTCTCTCTCTGTCTTTCTCTAATGAGCACATACACTCTTTGGCAAATTAGAAAATCACAGAGGCCTTTGTATCACCACAGCCAGAATTTGAAATATCCACATGGGTTCATGTGGAACTTTTAATTAAATTGAATTTGGATAGAGAGACCACATGGTGGCATGTTATATTCGGTGCATTGTTACAGTGACTAGAAAGAGAAAGGAAGGTTGGGAGACTAGGAAAAGAAAAGGTGGATCAGAGATGTGAGTCCAGGCATAACATGTACTTTTGGTTTGTTGTTGTGGCAACTATTTCTAAAACATTACAATGATTTCAGCTGTTCCTTCAATTTCTGGTTTCTGCAAAATCTGTCTTAAGAGTCACCTTTTTATTTCTTTTCTTCCCTGATACAACATGGTCCTCTTGCTGTTGGTATATTGATACAGAAAATAGGTATGTCCAATTGTTTAGTAATATCCATTAGTTTATACTTCCATGACTTTTTTCTCTGCTAGTTCCTTTTAGCCACTCTGGCTTAGCTGCTGTATGATACTACTTGAGTGCTTTATTGACTTCGCTCTTCAGTCCCACACTTATACAGTGAATCTGCAGTAAAGTCAGCAGTATTGATTTCTGATAGACACACTGTATAATAGGAATTCCCTGATTGTAACCTTGCCCTCTTGTACTTTTAATGGGTTCTTGTTAAAATTTTCTGTGATTTAATCTATTAAGACAATTATCTAACAAAAATAAAAGGTAGGAAAGAGACTGAATTATTTCTATTTTATTTTTCTAATTCTCTCAATTAGGAATACTTAATAACGAAAACCCTACCTCATTGTATAATGTCTTTTAATTTTAAGTCTAATGCAATCTGATGGAAACAGTAATGTTCACATATTTTTAGTTTTGATATCAGCAATAAAAACCAATCTGATAAGATATCCGTATGGGACCATGACACTATGAGCTAAAAAAAGATGATACTACATTTTGTTGAGCATCTTTGCATCTATATTCATCAGAGATATTGGTCTATAGTTTTCCTTCTTTGTCCTGTCCTTATCTATTTTAAGGATAAGGATGCTTCATAGAATGAATTAGAGAGAGATTCACCCTTTTGGATCTTTGGAAATACCTTGAGCAGAATGGGGGATAACTTTTCTTTAAAAGTTTTGTAGAATTCAGATGTGAAGCCATCAGAACCTGGGTTTTTCTTTGTTGGGAGGTTATTTACTACTGTTTCAATCTCCCAGCTTATTATGGGCCTATTCAGACTTTCTATATCCTCCTGGCTCAATCTTGGTAGATTATATGTGTCCAGGAATTTGTCCATCTCATCCAGATTGTCTTGTTTCTTGGCATATAGTTGTTCATAGTACCCTCTAATGATGTTTTCTATTTCTACTATGTCTTTTGTTGTATTTCCTGCTTCATTGCAGATTTGATTCACCTGATTCCTTTCTCTCTTCTTAATAAGTCTCAATAGTGGTGCATTGATTTTGTTTATCTTTTCAAAGAACCAGCTTTTACTTTCATTTATTTTCTGTATAGTTCGTTTATTTTCTATTTCATTTATTTCTGCTTGTATCTTTATTATTTCCTTTCTTCTGAAGTTTTTTGGGGTTTTTTTACTGTTGCTTTTCCAGTTCTCTGAGCCACGATGTTAGATGATCCATTTGCCTTCTTTCTGTCTTCTTCTTATGTACATAATTGCTATGAACTTCCTTCTTATGACTGCTTTTGAAGTTTCCGAAAGATTATGGAAACTCGTGTCCTCAATGTCATTGACTTCCATGAATATTTTTATTTCAGTCTTTATTTCTTCCGTAGTTGTGAAGTCATTCAGTAGTAGGTTATTTAGTTTTTTGAAGATTTTTGAAGATTTTTTGAAGATTTCTCTTAAAATTAAAATCAAGTTTAATTTCATCATGATCAGAGAAGATGATGGATATTGTTATATGACTTTGAATCTGTAGAGGCTTGCCTTGTGCCCTATCATGTGGACAATCTTTGAAAAGCTTCCCTGTGGGGATGGGAAAAAAAGTGTATCTCGGGAACCAGCAGTTGACCTAATGGCTATGTCGCTGGACTCCCACGTAGTCGACCGCGGTTCGCGTCTCGGACCCGGTGGCTTACAACTCACGCCGGGCGCATGTGCGTGCGTGCCCAAGATCCCAAGAGGAGAATGGAGGAGAAGGGATTGCGGCGTGACCATCCCCCCTGGGGGGTGATTTCTCGCTTTCTGTCTCTATGTCTCTCTCTGTCTGGCGAGCACACGCGCCCTATAGCGAAAAACCTCTCAAAAAAAAAAAAAAAAGTGTATCTCATGATTTTTGGGTGGAAAGTTCTATAGATGACTGTTAAGTCCATTTGATTTATGGTAGCATTTAGATCCTTTATCTCTTTACGTATTTTTTGTCTAGATGATCTGTCCAGAGTGGATAGTGGAGTGTTGAGGTCTCCAACAATTAACGTGTTGCAGTCTATCTCTCCATTTAGATCGAACAGTCTTTCCTTCATGTATCTGGGTGCTCTTTTGTTAGGTGCATAGATATTTATAAGCGTTATATCCTCTTGATTGATCAACCCTTTTATTACAATATAGTGCCCTTCTTTTTCTCTTCTAACAGTTTTTGTTGTAAAGCCTGTCTTCTCAGAAATTAGTATTGCGACTCCAGCTTTTTTTTTTTTTTTTCCCATTTGCATGGAAAACATTTTTCCAACCCTTCACTTTTAGTCTTTGTGTGTCTTTACCATGAGATCCACTTCTTGTAGGCTACAGATAGAGGGTTTCTGTTTTTTTATCCTTTCAGCCAGTCTGTGTCTCTTGATGGCAGAAACATTTCAAGAAACCTGAGAATTCAATGAATATGTAGTGGTCTTTATGCTAAATGTAAAGTTTCAAGTAAAATATTAAGTATGAATACAGATTTACAAAAGCATTATTATCCTCAATAAAGTAAAATGAGTCTAATTTCCAAGTCACTGGAGAGTTAAATAGGCAATCAATACATATGAAATTAAATACTTGAAAAATAAATTACATTGAAAACAACTATAAATATTTATTTGTTGTGAAAAGGTATTTCAGCAGCCCATTAGTCAGATAAAAGAGGGAAATGTGGTTTTACCAAAATCTATATTTAAAATGACAGAACTAGCTTGTAAAAGCTGTATTTGCAGTAGTTTTGAGAAATAATATTGACAGGACATTTTGTACATGTGTAACTTATGTAAAGAAATGAAGCCCGATGTGATTCAGTCAATGTTTTATCTTTTATTTTAAAATAGTATTTTAAAAGTTTTATTGACTTTTAATTTTTCTGTAAGTAGCATTCCACTTTGTGCAGCTTATTTAGTTTCTCTACATAAGTTACATTACAGCATTATCTTATTCAAAAAAACAAATACTTCCCTTATCATGTAGCAGCATTGTCCTAGAATATGGCAACAGTATATTTAAATGTTCTCTGAATGTCTGAAATCCCAAGATAAGAAATGTAGCTAGTCAAAATAGACTTAACTTGACTCTTCTTGGAATAAAATTTGTTAATAACAGTATTAAGTGGCAGTTAGTATTTACAGTAAGTCAACATAATATGGTAGTGACACCTAATGCAAGGCATATAGTTTAACATTTTCATTTTCTCCAGTGAAAAAAGCAGTTTGATGGCTTTGTAATTCAGCCTGGTAAATTGGCTCCTAATCACACACAAAATTTAGAATCAAATTCCTCTGTTGGCATATCTATTTTTTAAAATATGATTTTTAAAATAAGCTTTTTTTAAGTTATGGTAGGAACTCTTTAACAGATGTATGCTCTTAAAACTTTAGGTGTTCAATATAATCATGTTGACTATATAAGTACAATGTTGTATAGCAGAACTCTTGAATTTATTCATCTTGCTTGACTTAAACTTTATGCGAATTCATTGTTGATTAGTAACTCTCCAATTTACCCTTTTTAATTCTATGAATTTTTACTGTTGTAGCTACTATATCTTTGAGATCTTGATTTAATTTTTTGGATAAATAGCCAAAAGTGGAATGCTGAGTCATACAGTAGTTCTATTTTAATATTTTTAGAAAACTCCCCACTGTTTCCCATCACAGTGGCATTGTTTTGCGCATTGTTCTTCTTTTTTGTTTTTTAAGAGAGATTTTTGCTAGAGGGTGTGTGTGCTTGCCAAAGAGACAGAGAGATAGAGAGCCAGAAACTGAGAAATCACCCCCAGGGGGGTTGACCATGCCACAATCCCTTGTCCTCCATTCTCCTTTGGGGAACTTAGGCATGCACGCACACGCACCTGACTTGAGTTTAAAGCCATTATGCCATATGCTAGTCACTGTTTTGCACTTTTAACAGCAGTGTGCAAATCTCCCAGTTATGGTAAATTCTCAATACGATTTATTTTCTTTTTAAAAAATTAATAGCTATCCAGAAAAGTGTGAGTTGATTCCTTATTATGGTTTTTATTTTAATTTCCCTGATAATTGGTGATGTCAAGCCTTATTTTCTTTTCTCAGTAGCCACATGTATGTCTTTTTTGGAGAAATATTTTTCAAGTAGCCCTTGTTATTAAGTTCTTTTGAGAACTAAATTGAGTTATATGAGTTCCTTATGTGTTTTGGATATATGATTTGCAAATATTTTCTCCCATTCCATTGGTTGCCTTTTCACTCTGTTAATTGTTTCCTTTAACGTGCAGAAGCTTTTTAATTTGGTTTAGTCTCATTTGTTTATTTTTGGTTTTGTTGTATGTATTTATCATATAAAACATGATGTTTGGAGTATAAATACATTCTGGAATATCTAAATCTAGTTACTTAATATACACATTATGTTACATTATTACAATTTTTGTGATTAAAAACCCTACATCCAACCCTATTAGCATTTTCAAAAATATGATATATTATTAACTATAGTCACCATACTGCACAAATTTCTTAAGTTTATTCTTCCTAATGGAACATTTATATGCTTTGAAGAACATTTCTACCCCCACTCTTCACCTAAGCCTCTGGAAACTAATTTTTACTCTCTACTTTTTTGAGATTGATCTTTTAATAGTCTACGTATTATTATTGACCTTTGAGTAGTCTACGTGACATCATGCAGTTTCTTTCCATGCCTATTCAGATTACTTAACATAATACCTTCTAGATTCCTCACTCCACCTGGAATTTGATAACTTAAGTTACTTATCCCATTAAAGTTGTGTTCAAATTAGGTTTGAGCACATCCTAAGAATAACTTAATTCTCTTTCATAGATTGTTCAGAATTCAGATTGTGAATTTTGACTTGCATAGCGTATGAAATTTTTTTACTTCTATTTTAGATGATAGATAGTTCTATAATCCTCACTAGCAAACATAACTTATTTTTACTTTACTCATTTTTTATAATATAATAGATGATATTAATGTTATCCTTCTTTGGAGAGGCAAGAGTAATTATTTTTTGACTTAAATATTGCCAAGCATTTAATTATACTTCAAGTTCATAAACTTTATTTGTTTCACTGTGGAGTTTAGGTATAATATTTTATATCCATCTTAAACCAGACTGCTGAGATTAGAATCATAGCTTTATCACACTCTACTTATGTGACCTTGGACAAGTTATCTAAACTATTCCTATATTGTTTGTCAGTTTGTAAAATAAAGTAATGATAGTACCTACTTCATACAATTAAATGAGTCCTTGGTTAGAAGCAAGGACTATACTTATCTTAATCATCTAAAAGAATTCCTTCATTGTTTAAATAGGAAAACAATAGAGTTAAATCTATTCAACATTATATTTTAAGTTTAGCTATGTACAAATCTTAGCCAAAATTACTATAGAATGAAGCTAAAGAGTGATAAGAAGGTTCAAAAAATAACACTGAAATAACATGTCCCCAAGATAAGAAAAACTAACCTTTATCAGACAAAGGTACTCTCCTTTTTTTTTTTTTTTTTTTTTTTAGAGGCTTTCGCTATAGGGCGCGTGCGCTCGCCAGACAGACAGAGAGAGACATAGAGACAGAAAGCGAGAAATCACCCCCCAGGGGGGATGGTCACGCTGCAATCCCTTCTCCTCCATTCTTCTCTTGGGATCTTGGGCACGCACGCACACGCGCCCGGCGTGAGTTTTAAGCCACTGGGTCCGGGACGCGAACCGCGGTTGACTACGTAGGAGTCCAGCGACATAGCCATTACGCTAACTGCTGGTTCCCAAAGGTACTCTCCTTTTAACTAATAGGTTCAAAGTTTTAAAAAATTAAAAGCATAGCCACAAGATCAGCACCAGATGGTCTTAGTGGTGATGTCTTTATCTATTTTTCTCTTGCCATATCATTCTTGCAAAAAAAAAATCCTTAAATATTGACTGATTTGTAAAATTCATATTGAATTATTTAAATACTGTTTCTCTTTTTAAAAAGCCATGTGCCTTTTTTTTTTTTTAGTTTCAGAGACAAAATTTGACTTCTCTACTCAGTTTATTAATAGTAATATTTGGTGGTATAACTGAGCAAGAATTAAATCCTAAAGAGTGTAGATAATACGCTTATTTTATTTTTTATGAGATGTTCTAAGTTTTGGTGGATAAATTATTTGCTATCTCCTTGTTAGTATCGTAAAGCACAGTTAAGTTCAACTGGTAGTTCAATAAAAGAACTGCCAGGTCTTCAAAATTAGTATTGTTAAATAAATGATTCATAAAATTATGAGTTATCAGTCACATTTTTCACACTATTTTGTTTTTTTTTTATCTTATTTTAAGTTTATGATGAATACTGAAGATTTAGATGGAGTTTCTCTTCTCTGATTTTTAATTCAACATTCTTTTATTCAGTAAGATTTTATTGCAAACCTAATTCTTTATTCTCTTCTGGGTACTTGTGGTACAAATATGAAAAACACCACCATTTTCCCTTGATGTACTTTTACTAAATATGGTGAAAGGGCAAAGAAAAATGTTCAAACGAGGGCGTATTATAAGCAGCTGTGTTCATACACAAGGGGAAGCAACTCAGTTTGTCTAGACAAAAACTAAGAATTTTGTTGAAAAATTGATATCGATGTTAGAATATTTAGATAAATTGTTCAATGAGTGGATAACCAAGTGAACAAGTCAGAGAACTCCATACAGCAGAAGTCACAGGTTCATGCTCTGCCAATTTTGGGATTAAGGTGTTTTTGCAATCAAATACTATTCTTAAAATTCTCGTGTCTTCCATTAAGACCAAGAGCATTTTATGGTCTACATATTTCTTAGTTGAAACTGCTTAGCTTGGATTTTCTTTTGAATGATGACTTTCTGGGATTATGCAGCAGCAGATTAATGCTCAGTTTCTTGTAAACTTGGATGAGGCAATATTTATCAAGACTTTGCTCATTAGATAGAACAGTATGGAATTGTTAACCAACGGATAGAGATTTGTGTGGTGCTCAAGTTTTTCTTCATTACGTCTTTCAAATATTTCTGATGACCTTCCCAGCTATAGGTGTCAGCATGTGTATTGCCATAGCTCATTGACTGCAATAATCTCTATTGATTCATTGACTATTACTTGCCTTAAAACACAAGATCATTTTTAGTCTCCCTATTTATCTTCTTTCTTTTTCTTTTTTTTGGGAGAGGTTTTTGCCATAGGGCGCGTGCACTCGCCAGACAGACAGAGAGAGAGACAGAGAGACAGAAAACGAGAACTCTTCCCCCAGGGGGCATGGCCACGCCGCAATCCCTTCTCCTCCATTCTCCTCTTGGGATCTTGGGCATGCACACACTCACACATGCCCAGCGTGAGTTTTAAACCACCGGGTCTGGGATGTGAACCGCAGTTGACTACATTGGGAGTCCAGCGACATAGCCATTATGCTAACTGCTGGTCCCCTGCCCTATTCATCTTATTTTATGATTAGATTGAAATGTGACACTTGTTACATTTTCGAAAGTCTCATTTCACTGTAGAGTATACCTGTTGACAGTTTTTCTTCACTCACTGTGCTCTGATGACATAAGAATTTTGACCAAGATCATAACAGCATATGATGTAAGAGAACAGCCAGGAGATATAAACTTGTGAAGTCAATTAAGACCATGGGAGTCATAAGGAGAGGGCTGGTTTTCTCCACTTTAGGTTATAAGCTTCTGAGTGCCAGGATTATTTGATTGTTTTGTTCCTTGATATATAGCAAATGCCTGTCACAGGACCTGGTATGAAGTAGGTGCTCCATAAATATTTATTGATCAAACAAGTAGGAGTGTGGTATAGTAGAAAGAACAAGCAATATATAAAGGTATTAATTCAGTGATAACAATATCAACAACAATACTAGTAGATACAGTGTCAGTCAAAAAAAATTTTCCTGAAATGGGGCCAACATGTGTTGTGGTGGTTAACGCTTTGGATCTTACATGGCCGACTCTGCAGTTCACATCCCGGATCTGGCAGATCTGGCAGCTTGAAAAACACAGTGTGTGTGTGTGTGTGTGTGTGTGTGTGTGTGTCTGTTTATGTGTGTGCCCAAAATCCCCAGAGAAGAATGGAGGAGGAATTCTGATGTTATCATCTCCCAGGGGTGGTGGGGGTGGGGGGGGGTGAGTTCTCACTTTCCCTGTCTCCTCTTTTCTGTTTCTCTCTGCCTTTCTCTAGTGAGCACACATGCCCTGTAGAGTATACCTGTTGACAGTTTTTCTTCAAGTCCATATGCCCTATGGCAAAAATCTAAGGAAAAAGAAAAGGGAAAAAGAAAAAGAAAAAGAAAAAGAAAAAGAAAAAGAAAAAAAAAAACTTTATCTAGGAAATCCCTGGGTTAGAACCCACTATAATATAAACTAAATCTCTTCTAAAATATTTTTATACTTTTTTTTTTCGATGAGGGAACATGCTCCACTTTCTTAATCATTTTCAGAAATATATGTCCTGTGAATATTAAAATAATGAAAATGCATGTTGGCTTCAGATTTGTTGTAAAGGTTCATTCCTGCATTAAAGACTACTTATGGATACTATTTCAAATATTTCTATATCTTGGAGCATTATTTTAAATAGTATTTCCCAGTATGATATCATTATTAGACTTTATGAGAAGAAATCAATATATGAATGATAATATTTGAATAATAATTCCAAATAAATGAGTAGATTGTTTCAATTTCAAGTCAACTTCTAATATATTCTCTCATTTATTTTGTGAAATGTTCACTGCTCCTTGTATTCCAGTGAAATTCATTTTGAAAGTGATTTCAATGAAATATATGAAAATACAGTGGTATTTTTATCTTGGTGAAATGACAAGTCTTCCAAGAGAAACTTTTTCTATTCTTTGTAAGCACACTTACATGTGCCTTTGTGTGCACAAGCTGTATCTGGCTTGCTTAGTATGTTTATATAGCCTGTAGTTTAAGAAATGTAGGGTAATGGATCAGAAACAGAAAGTTAATTGTACATTTCTATCTTCTCTCATTTTATTTTTAGTTTTGCCATAGGACATATGGACTTGCAGGAAAGAGACAAAGAAAGAGAGATAAGTAAAGTGAGAAATCATCCCCTGTGGGGATGGCCATGATGCAATCTCTTCTCCTCTATTCTTCTCTAGGGATTTTGCACACATACACACATGTGCCCATTGTGTTTTTCAAGCTGCTGGGTCTGGGACTCAAACCATGCAGTTGGTTATGTGGTATCCGGTGCCTTGGCCACAGTGCCACGATCAACCCTCTATTTGCTCTCTTAATTCATACTGTCATTATGATTTCCATTTTTTTTTTTTTTATTGAAAGTGCTTACACATGAGAGAGGTGGGAGAGAGCGAGAAATGGAGAGAAGCACCCAAGGCAGCATGTCATCATACTGTGATCCCCTTTCCCCAGCCCTCCAGCTCCTCAGATTCCTGGTCATTCTCACAGTGTGCTTTCAAGCTGACCCAGGGATCCAAACCTGTGATCAGTCATATGGATTCCAGACTTGTAGGACACTTGTGTGACCACTGTACCACAGTGGGCCACTTGTACCACTGCTGAGCCCTCATTCACATCACTGTGCATCTGAGTTCTGATTGATAAAAGTGCTACCCATCACTATCCATCCCTTCCTTATTCTTTCTTTATCCTTTTCACATTATCTCCATATAACCAATTATTGATCGTTGACTTTATGTGGAAATGACATCATAGCAGTCATTATGCATTCTCTCTGCCTTTTCCTTTTAGCCTGCTCTGGAGGTCACTGCAGTTTATTTGAACAGGTTCCATATTCAATATCCTTTTAGCTAAGGCCTTTCTCTGAAGGCTGAAATGTTCAGCTAGAGCATGAGATTAGTAAACTAAAGCGCACAGAATAACCCTCAATTAATGAGACAGAAGTTGGTGGATAAATACCCCAGCCAGTTTCCTAGCTCTTCAGAGGGAGAGTTCTGAGTCTGGTCTGCATCTCAGAGATGTCCAGCAGCAGGGAGCGAGCTTCCCATGGTGAGAACCTGCTTATTAGTGCCTCTTTGTGGCTTTCCTCCCTGTCCTGTCTCCTGTCTGCTTTTTCAGTGTTTCCTGGGACCTCTGCCTAAATGAACTGCTGAGTCATGACCTGCCTTTGGGGGATTCAAACTAAGCCTTTATTTACTACCCTAGCTGAGCATTTTTTACTAGAATCCATTCTAGTTTTTTTATGCTTCCCCTTTCTCATGATTTTCTCTTTGAATTGCATTACTTTCTAATACTCAGATCATCTCCATCCAAAGAAACATCTTAAGGTGACTGGCAGGTTTATAGTGGTTAAACCTGCTTCAACTAATTTAATCTAAATGTCTAGATGGAAGGCCAAGCTCTTTTTTTTTAGAACTAAAAGTACTGGTTCTATAGAGGACCTTAAGAATATAAAAAGGATTAGCACTGTATTTTATGTTTAGATTTTTTTAATTGTTTAAGTTTATCTATGTTAGGTAGCAGTAAAAACAAAACATAACATCCAAGAAGTCATTGACCTCTGCTAAAATAGTATTCTCTTTCTACAGAATGTATTCTTAATTAATCCCAAACTAAATATTTGCATCACACATCCAGAGGACCTTATGAGGAACTGAATCACTAAAATTTGTAGTGGGCATGAATCCCAGTCTACAAACTCAGGTTTGAAAGAAATATATATTTCTTTATTATTTCATAATTCAGCTTTATTTTTATTTCAACCACCTTTTCTGCCATAATTTTAGAAATTTCCTATCAGTCAGTTTGGAGTTCTCATTGTGTTTAAGCTCTAGGAGATGCTGTGTTGTATCGAGGCCTGAAATGTGCAGACTGAACCTTCTGACAGAAATGTGTTACCTGAGACCTTTCTCCTTCCCATTTCTTGGCACTTTCCCTTTTGGCTGGTCTCTCTGTTTCTTCCATTCCAACACTCCAACATTGTGGGCTGTTTTCTTGGGGCATGGAATCCTTTCCATCAGGCTAGTGTGTCCTCATCTGTCTAGCCAATCATACTCAGTGAACTCACATCAGGAAGGGACAAGGAGATTTCCGTTGCACTTGAATATCCAGACTTTCAAGATTTGGTGTGAGAGTCAAGAAGCCAGTCATCATCCCTCTCTTGGACTCACTGAAGTATCTATTGCTTAGCCTGAGAAAACATTTTTGTTTCTCTTGTTTGCTAGGAGGAGAAGTATTGAAGGGGATGTGGGAAGTATTCTCTTTCAGAGATATTTCTGAAGTATACTTTCTATATTGATGTTTTTGAAATTCCATTAAAAGTTTAATATGTTGGAAAAAAGAAACCACAAACTTTGTGCCCTCTCCTCTCTGTCTTTCCTCTTTTTCTCTCCTCACCCCACCCATCTCTTTCTTGTTATTCTATCTCATCACATCTCTACTAGGACCACTAACTTACATTTACTTTTTTCTTTCCTTATCGTTTTTCTTTGCTTTTCTTTTCCTCTCTTTCTTTCACTCTCTCTCTCCTTCTTTCACTCTTTCTTACTTTTATCTATCATCTATCTATATGTCATCTATCATTTACTGTCTACCCGTCAATCCTCATATCTGTCTGTCCCCTGCACAAAACATATACAGTATGCTAGAATGTTAGTATGCTGATCTTGAAGAGTCAGATCTCTTCTATGTCATCTATGGTTACCTGTGCCTTCCATTATTAAGTGATGCAGATGATCAGTCTGAAAGTCTGACTGCCACCACACTGATTTATAAGCACTGGATACTTGGAGAATGTTTATAGGTGGTCATGTAATCAGAATTATTTTTACATAATTTGAGCCATGTTTTGGTAATAACTATAAAATATATTTAAAATTCATGATGTTGTAATATAACTGCCTCACTTTATTTTAAATATTTATCTTTTTTTCTACTTTATGTATTTCATTTTTTTCTATTATTCACTTTGGTTCAATGAATATTACCAAATAAAATTACATACAGTCCCATTCAGAGTTTCTCTTTTCCCATTTCTATCTCCATGTTTAATTTCTTTATTGCTTGAAAAATACAGTTAAAGTAATAATCTGCCTCACATGTTGATGTGAAGAATGAATGGACATTTAGATCATATAAATGTTCCAAAATAGTGCACTTTTCTCATAGTAATAAAGAAATTTATGATCCCTATGATATATATATCCTTATATTGCAATGGAATAATTCAGCCAACACATGCTATGGAAAAATATTTAATATCCAGCTATGTATGTGATTTAACACAATGAGCTTTTATAGTTCTTCATATTTTATATACCCATATAAGCGCAGAAGAGGAAGCTTATAACGCATAGACGCAAAGTGTTTGGACAGTTTTAGAACACTGCAAAAAAATCATTTACCTGCAAGGTAGGTGATGAAAATGATACAATACTTTTTACTCATGAGCTTTGAAGGTTCCGTGAAAATGTTGAATCTAAAAAAGCAGTAATTTCAATGTATAAATATTATAAAATATAATTAATAAATGCCTAATAATATTCAAAGTGCATGAATGTATATAAGTGTGTTTTATAGAATATAAATATTTTATAGGCTATAAATATATTTTATATATTGTACCTCCAATAGTTCAAATGATTTTAAAATTTGATCTCTGTCATCTACAATCAAAATACTTGCCTTTTATAATGACCTTGTATTTTTTTAAGAATTATTTTATTTAACTTATTTTAATTTGACCAGAGAGGGACAGAGGGAGAGTGAGAGAGAAAGAGAGAAAGTGAGAAAATCAAGCTGCCTGATCCGGGAATCAAACCACAGCTGGCCATGTTGGAGTCCAGTGCCCTTAACTACCATACCACCTGCCATTCCCGTGGCCATGTATTTTTACACTAGTCATTCATTTATTAATTTTTCCATTATTGACTTGCATTGTTAATACTTAGCATCCACATGTGCCAGGCTCTGGACCAGGTATGAGGGTGGTAATTCTCTCTCTAGAAAATAAGAGATAGCATTTTTTCAGCGCATACTTCATACTAGCTATTATCATAAAGACTTCATATGTGTTAAATTATCTCAAAGTCATAAGATAGTTAACAATTATGTTGCTCCATTTCAACAATGTGAAAATAAGGTAGGTAGGCTTTGTCCAAGTTTGCATCGTTATTAAATGACAGAGTCAAAATTTGAACCCTGGTATCTTTCTCCAGAACATATGCTCTTACCACTTAACTGTCAGGTCCTACTTAGAGAATGCAGCCACAGCACTTCTGTCTGAGAAGCCACAGTGGTAGCCTAGCTAATATATTATGCAATGAAATATGAAAGAGAAAAGTTGTGAGTGAGGGGAATGGTATGAAAGCTTATAAGAAAGAAATAATTATCCCAGAATGTTTTGCATAATGATTGATAACCTCAGAACTAGAAAACAATTTATACAATATGCAATATCTTATTTTAAAAATTTTAATAATAGACAAAAATATTTTTATGTTTTTACACATGATTTTTTTTTCTCTAAGGCTTGATTTACATTTACGTTTGTTGAATCCTAATGTTTCTCTGATTCTTAAGCAAAGCCTTAATAGTTTTGAAAAGGTGATATTTATAGAACCAAATTTAAACAACTGGGTTAGCTGGTGACATGCTGGAAAAGGTGGCTAGATCCCACATGACTGACTGCATCATTTGAGTCCTGGACCAGGCAGCTTGAAAAACATGTCAGGCATGTGTGATCCTGCCTAAAATCTCAAGAGGAGAATGAAGGAAAAAGGACTGGGGCATGGCCAACCTCTCTGGAGGGGTGATTTCTCACATTCTCTCTCTTTTTCTGTCTTTCTCTAAAGAATACATGCACTCTACAGCAAATTTAAAAAAAAAAAAAGTAAGACACTAGAACAAATATGAAAATAACTTTCTTGTCTTTTGGATATTTAAAGCTAGGAAATTTTAATATTATAAATATATATTACCATTTAAGTCTTAAAATTGTTAGCCATTTGTGATCTACTTAGGCTATTTTCAATTTCAGTTACAACCAAAGAAAATAATGTTGTCTTTAACAAAACTAGCTTGGATAATGCTCTGTGTTTCCAACTCAAATTTGGAAGAGGGTATTTGAAATCATTTTGTGACTATAGTTCTTTAATTCCTTGTACTTAAGAGTGATCTTGTTATAGATGCATTATTATTTGAACTTTGAACTTTGAACTTCTCTTGAACTGTTTTCTGTAAGTAATATCTACTAGAAAACAACTCATCCTCATTCTAGTCAATTCCAGGGGCAAATATTCCTAAAATTAATTCCACCCTTGTGTGTTTCCATAGTGCAAACAAGTTCTATTAATAGCCTTTAAACCTTGGACCTTTTAATTTGACTAAAATGTGATATATAACAAATTAAGCTCAATAATGATAAATGTAGGGATCTCTATAATTATATATGTGTATGTATGTGTATAATATATATATACATATATATACACACATACATACACATATATATATACATACACACACATACATACTTTATATATATATATATATATAATATATTATTTTAATTTACATTTAATCACTATATACCCTTATAATTACATTTTAACCAAATACTTTTGTAAGACTATTTACTTCAAGTCAGGCTATTAGGATTTCCTTTACCTCTTCATGATAATATATTAATAAGTAAATGTAGTATCTATTTTCAGAATATTTAGTTAGTAATATCTTTTATCAGTTTAACAACATTAAATTCTTTGAGATACATTGTTTCCTATCTACTACATAATTTACATATTATTTTCATGCTGTGCATTTCCCAATAGAGTTTGAATCATAAATCTGTATAATTTAATGTCAAAAATCTGAGAAGAGCTAATATAACACCTTGAAAATTCCCTTATTATGAGCTAACATTACGCCTTGAAAATCCCCTTATTATTTAAAATGATATTAGAGCAGGCAATATGCAGCACTGTTGTTTCGAAAGGTCATACAGTCTTTCTGTCTTTTCCACAGAGTATAGTGAGGAATGATTTTGATGCTTTCCTCTGGCGTTTGTTTTAAGCAAGGCAGACAATATTGAACCATACAAGGAGCCCAGTTTTTATTCTGATAAAACACTCTCTAACTCTAATCTGAAGTTAATATCTGAAAGAGCCATACAGTATAGTTGAACAGTTTAAATATTTCTAGAATGAATTGATTTCATACAATACAGCTTTCACTCTGAAATAAAATATTTCTGAATGGGGTAAACTCAAATGTCAGTATAATGCATTCCCCTTGTTGTTATTTAAGGATGCATTGTTTAGACTAGTATTGTGGTATAAGCAGGAAAAGGTGCTATAAGTAAAAGTAATATTTGTGCAGTTCTATTTTGGAGGTTTGGTGAGAAGGCTATAACACAGCATTTTTTTTTTTTTGTAATGGATGTCTTATCTTTGCATTTTTTAACCTGAAAGATTCCAACTGATTTATTTTAACTGAAAGATTATTGTAACACAAACACTAGAGTAGTGGCAGGCAAAGTTTGGGGCTACAATTGCGTTCTTAAGTACTTGTTTCTTTGTTTTAAAGTAGTGTTTATTAGAACTCACTGTCTAGATCTTTGTGAATGAATAAGTTAGAGATGAAATATGGGTACTATATTAGAAATAGATTGTTTTGTCATTTCTCTCAAAAACAAAAAAACACACTCACTGAATAAAGATTGAATGAACTATGCCTTTATTTGTTAATTGGTTTTGTTCAGTTTGCAAAAATTCATTATTTCACCTCAGAATAGTCCAAAAATTAAGTAACTGACTTCCCAATGAAATACAAGAACTAAAGAACAGCAATAGCTACACTGGGAATGACAAAATCAAAGGTGATTGATACTGCTAAAATAGAAAGGGATATTTTGTTTTAAAAACTTTAATTACTCTTCTCATACCAATTTCAAATCAATAATTTAGGGAAACATAAATTAAAATTTTATGTGTGTTAAAAATTTTATGTGTGCACTGACCAAGTAAAGACAGAGAGAGAGAAAGGGAGAAAGCATCTCCTGATGAAGCCTGGTTATGCCACAATCCCTCTTCCTTTTCTTCATCCTGTTGGGATTTGAGGCATGCAGCCATATAGGCCCAGCATGTTTTTTCAAACCACCAGGGCCAGGATTTGAACTGTGGTCAGCAATGTGGAATTTGGCTCTTTTTGACTACTTTGCTATGGGGCCATCTTCTATGTTTAAAATTTTTAAAAACATTTTTTTATGTTGTTACCATTTGATTTAAATATGAAACCATTTGGCCATCAGATGGCATGGTGGTTAAAGTGCTGGATTCCACATGGCTTATTTTATTCCAGTTCTGGACTCACCATCTTGAAAAACATATTGGGCATGGGAATGCCCAAAATCCCAAGAGGAGAATGGAACAGAAGGGATGGCAGCATAACCATCCCCCCTGGAAGAGCAATTTTTTACTTTCCTTCTCTCTCTCCTCCCAGTGAGTGCATGCACTCTATAGCAAAAAGACTAAAACAATAACAACGAAAATATGAAACCATTAAATTGTGTTTAAATTTAAATAACAGGGACCAGCTGTTGGCGTAATGGCTATGTCGCTGGGCTCCCACATATTTGACCGTGGTTCAAGTCACAGACCCGGTGGCTTAAATTCATGCCAGGCACGGGTGTGTGGAGAGTGATTTCTCACTTTCTTTCTCTCTTTTTCTCTCTGTCTTTCTGGCAAGCGCACACGCCCTATAGAAAAAAAACCTCTGAAAAAAAAAATTGAATAACACAGCATGGTTTTGGCCAAAGATAACAATATTTCATTTTAATTGTTTGAATAAATGAATATAAAGCATATTATTGAATTCTAATTTTGGCTTATCTAAATGGGTTCATGTTCTTTTGCTTATATCTTTTAGCATCTCCGTCAATTAAACTCTTGGTGGATGATCCAATAGTTGTCAATCCTGGAGAGGCCATAACATTAGTATGTGTTACAACAGGAGGTGAACCTGCACCCTCTCTTACTTGGGTCAGGTCCTTTGGGACTCTGCCCGAAAAGATTGTTTTGAATGGAGGAACTTTGACCATACCTGCCATCACCTCAGATGATGCTGGTACTTACAGCTGTATTGCCAATAACAATGTGGGAAACCCTGCAAAAAAGTCCACCAACATTATTGTGAGAGGTAAGTTTATCTAGACAATGTTATAACATAGCTTTCTGGTTTTGTGAGGCTTCCAAAAAAGCAAATAATGTTTGATAAAAAATAACTTCCTCGAATATTGCATATGCATATATACAGAGAAAATTATTAATGACGATATGGTGACTAGTTGTAAGTAGAACCTAAATTTCCAAATATTGATAATAGTGCTTTATATTTGCATTGAATAGTTTACATAATATGTTCTTAGTAATGCCATTGAATAGTTTTTAATACTTTCTTATACAAAATTATGAAATGAAAAATTTGACATAGACCAAAAACATTATTGCAGACTACATTATTTTATGAATCTAGTAAACTTATCATTTTAATATTTGATAATTATTTATTATTGAGCCCCTATTACAAATAGGGTTTCAAATTGTGAGGTTATACTGAGGTCTATAAAACATTACCCTGAACAAAAATCAACTCAAAATGCAATCAAATGTAAAGCCTCAAAGACAACTAGTAGAAAACACAGGGGAAACTCTTTAAGACAATGTAGTAGGCAAAGACTTCTTATATAAATCTTATACAGAAAAAAACTTGTACAGGGAATAATCCTAAAAACTTACACAGGAAATAATCCTAAAAGTAGACAAGTGGGACTACATCAGGCTAAATATATTCTGCACAGCAAAGGAAACAATAATTAGAGTGAAGAGACAATCTTTAAAATGGGAGAAAATATTTGCAAACTATGTATTAGACTTAATAACTAAAATTTATAGGAAACTCAAATAGCTAATCTGCCAAATAACAATTTACTCAAAAAATACACATCTATCTGTCCAAGCAGATCCTTTGAATACACAAGGGAAAATTATTCATGATGAAATTATTCATGATGCAGATTATGATATAAGCAAAATGTAATTGAGCATGTTGAGATTAATATTTGTGATTTTGTGACTACAAAATATTATGGGTATTTTAGTGACTATTGTTATTTGTTATCATCCAGATTATTAGAAAAATGCTATTTGACAAAAAAAATTCAATAATTGCAAGGTATTGTGGTAGAAATCAAGACACTATGACTAATTCACTGCCTGTCACAAAACTGTAGGCTATACCAATAATTGCAAGATGTACTATTATTTTATCTATTATTTCACTATAAAACATACTGCCAATTAAAGTACCATAACGCTCCCTTAGAATATAGAATATTGGGATCAGCAGTTAGAGTAATGGCTATGTCACTGGACTCCCACGGTTCGAGTCCCGGACCCAGTGGCTTGAACTCACGCCGGGCATGTGTGCGTGTGTGCCCAAGATCCTGAGAGGAGAATAGAGGAGAAGGGATTGCAGCGTGGCCATCCCCCCCCCGGGGGGTGATTTCTCACTTTCTGTCTCTGTCTCTCTCTGTCTTCCTGGCGAGCACACGGGCCCTATAGCAAAAAATCTCTAAAAAAAAAAAAAAAAAAAAAGAAAGAATATAGAATGTTATCAAAAAAGCTCTTTTAAATTATAAACACTCATTAGCATAGTTAAAAATAAAAACAAATTAAGTTAATTAAGTTATTTCTAATATAGCACACTCAGAAATCAACTTCTAAATCAGTTTCATCTCACAGTCTTTGATAACCATGGTTTTCTATGCAATATGGCTCTTTGTGTCATTAAGAGCATTTCTAATTCAGAACTATAGAGAAATATCTGCAGGATTTTCTCCCAAGTCACATCACCAACTGCTGTGCCTAGCAGCTGTGAGAGACTGTTGAGTGTAAGATTCATTATGACTCAGAAATATTTAAATGGAAAAACAAAGACCTTAGAATCAATGAAATGTCATCTTTGTTTCAATTCCACCACAAACTTGTACTGCACACCTACCAGAGGCTAAGGACTCAATAAATCAGTAATGGATATATAAGGGTAACTACAAAGATCAAAGGCCAATCCATGCCCTCAGACAGTTCTCAGTTCTGTAAGAAAGATAGAAATAGAATGTTATATGGGAATAATAAAAAAAATAGATAGAATTCACAAATGGAAGCATCCGACCTTTCCATCTTAAATATCATTATTGATAAGACTCCTTGTAATCCTTGCCTTGATGAGCAACCAGATTGTGTTCTATCCCCAAATAAAAATAAAATGAAATAAAATAAGATAAAACTTCTAAAAATATAACACTCACACACATCTGCACTGCCACCAGTGTTTGCTTTATTTCAATTTTTTTTGTTGATTTTGTAAATACTTGCTTTTCCCTGTAGCCATGAAGTAATTAACCAAATCTTGCTATAATGATTGTAAGATTAGTTGAAGCATTACAACACTTATCTTTAAATATCATGGACAACATGTGGTATATTTTATTTTATTATTTTATCAAAGACAGACTTACTAGAGACAAAGGATGCATTGAATCTAGTTTCCACAACATCATTTGCAGCAATTATATTCAGTCCAGGTACAGCTGGCAAAATGTCCAGCATTAAATGTCCATGTTACTCAGGCATACCCATTAAGAACTAACTTGGAGTACAGCAAGTGCATGCTCAGAGCATGATTTGTTCCTCCTTACCTTACCTCCTTACCTAACAGTTTCCCTCTGTGTCCTTACAAGGCAAAGTTTTCAACTTCTACAGGCATGATCTGAAATAAATAAAGCCCTAAAAATTATTTTTCCAATCTCTAATTTCTTTTTATGCCTTTAATTTGCCCAAAGTGTACATTTGCATAATCATATTATATTACCAGTGGGACTTCTCAGCAGTGGCATTCACATAATTCATAAAATCAAGTTTATATATAATCTTACTGAATATAAAAATAGCCTTGGTTAAAGGATCCTCGATTAAAGCATGGACAGAATAACTACTCCAACAATGTGAGACATCTGATTTCTGTCTACAGAGGCAAAGAAATTCAGATAAGGAAAATGATTTTCTTTTTATTATATCAAAGAAATTATTTTCAAGTCTTCTAAATGTGTAGGCCTCTGCAGTGTAATAAATTAACTGTATCATGGAAACAGCAGAAATACGAACTGTAGACTGATTTCTTCCCATTTTTTTCATAATGAAATCAGTATCCATAAACAAGGTTTTTGAACAAGCACAAATTGCACTTCAGAATGTCCATGTAGAAAATAAAAATGTACAGTACAGAGAGAAATAAAGCTTTAGAAACTTCAAAAGTTGACTTTTTGTTTAAATTACCAGAGTTTGTACTCACCAAAGAGAGAGAGACAAATAGAGAAAGGAGAAAGTATCCCCCCAATGAGGCAAGGTCATGTCACAATGCCTTCTTGTCCATTTCTCCATCTTATCAGGATCTTAGGCGTGCGTGCACATGAAGCCAGCATGTTTTTCAAGCCACTGGGATGGTATTTGAACCACAGTAACCCATGTAAGATCCAGCTCCCTTAACCATTCAGTTATGAGGTTGGCTCCCAAACTTGATATTTAAAAAAAATACTTTAAAATAAATACTGTAAAGTAAGTACAGTAGATAACATTCCATATAGATGATAAGCTCACTGAGGGGAATCTCATATGATTTATTTACTACTTTGGAAGACCATTTATAAATATAGCAGCGATGCCTTTTTAAATTGCCCTTAAAAAATCTCAATGAATGAGGCTGGCAAGGTTGCATGGTGGTTAGAGGCTTTGGATTCCCACATGGCCAAAAATGCTGTTTGAGTCCTGGACCTGGTAGCTTACTTTCTCACTTTCCCTTTCTCTATCTCTGTCTCTCTCTCTGGTCAGATTAAAAACTAATAATGACAAATGGAATTAACTGAATAAATAAATAACTCTTTTAAAAAATTGCAAAGATTGAGTGGCATTTCTCCTAAGTCATGAGAAAAGCAGTTACCTAATGCATCTAAGAAGAAAAGGATGCTGATTTCCTAGTCACATGTTGATGGCCTAAGTTCAGGGCTTTCCAAACTCCTATTTTTCCTCTTTAAAGTTCTCTGTGGTTGTGACTCCCTGTATTTAAAAGTGCCCTCATTTCTCTTCTGTTATGAATTAAATCACTGTGTTGATCAAACATGGCTCATAACATGATTAAGACATAACTGTATTTCAGTGTCTCCTGGCCTTTTAGAATACACACACACATTAAGTTGAGAATTTTGGATATATGATCCAAAATTAATTATACAGTTCCAACCCTGATTTAATACATAATTTTCTTCCCTCCCCAGCTTGGGGCACTTTGGACTGGAGACTTGCTGTAGGTAAAGGAGACATGGATTATGGTTGGCTTATTCGGCTTTGTCTGTCAATTCTTTGCCCTCTTTTCCAACCACCTGCCTCTGGCCTGATAACCAGGTTTAGACCATTCTGGCTCATGGCGGAATAGTAAGGTCTTCACTATATAAAGCATTACTTTTTCTTAAGTGATGCATTTATGGACTTAGGGGAGGTTCTTCTACCTAGAAGGTATGTACATCAGCATGTAGTAAGATTAAGTCTCCAATGGTGAGGCTCATTAACATGCTGCATTCCCACAGCATTTTGGGTTGTACTCCTACCCAGTTTTTCACTGAGGGTATCTCTCTCTTCCAGGCAGCCAACTAAACAGCTCCATACAAGCTATGTTCCTTCCCTGTGAGACTCCTATTTATCTGGGGCAAATGCTCACCAATGATCTGTGTGAGAGCACACACACTTCTGTGTATCTTCTCTATCCTACGCAGCTACACAGTTTTAGTTTCTTCAGATAAGAGTCAGGCAAAATTGTAGGGAGAATATTTCAAAGCTCTGGCGGGTCCCGTGGAAAGCTCCTTGATAGAACTGAGATGAAATAAATTCTCCTTTCTCCACCTTGAGTTTGGAAAAAGTCACATGTCACAATTTTCTCCAAGGATATCCTCCTGATCAAATTTGACCTCTGATCCTCCTTGTTCTCTAATTGTCTCTGAAGTCTAAGAATCATGAAATGGGGTTTCTTCCACCTTTTTGAAATTTATGTATAAAAAGGAGGCCTGTTTTGCACTCCCCATGGAATTCTATGGATGCTATTTTCAGGCACAAGTGAGAAAAATCTATTTTATCATCTAGTTTCACACACATATAAAAGGATTTGGGGAATTTTCAAAACTTGTAGTTTGTGTTCTTGAATTTTTTCCACTAAAAAGTCCTTCTTGCTCTATCTTCAAAATATAGTTTAAATGTGACCATTTATTTCCACATTCACATGGTTGTCCAAACCAAAATATATTTAAAGACTTAAATATATATTTAAAAATATTTAAAGACTTAAGTATTTTAAAAAATATATTTAAATATATTTAAAGACTTAAATATAACTTTAAAAATATGTTTAAATACATTTTTAAATTATTTTTTATTTTTAAAGAGAGTTTTGCTATAGGGAAAGTGTGCTTGCCAGAAAGACAGAGACAGAGAGACAGAAAGCAAGAAATCACTCTCCAAGGGAGTTGGCCACACTACAATACCTTTTCCTCCATTCTCCTTTCAAAATTTTGGACATGCACTCACACGTGCCCTACATGAGTTTCAAGCCGCTGGGTCCTGGACTCGAACTGAGGTGAGCCATGTGAGAGCCCAGTGATGTAACCATTATGCTATCTGCTAGTCCCTAAAATAGTAATTTTATTGATATTCTTTTCACTCCAGCTTCTCTTTTAGATGTTTTCCACTGTATTTATTAGACAAGGTAGGGTAGGCTGCATTAATTAATAGGCTCTTACATGTAATTATTTAAAACGGAAGGACTTCATATTTTGTTCATGAAGGAGTATATAGTACTTTCCAGTTATAATGTTGCTGGTGGTGTCACGTGTGGATTGTTGTGCATGCATGTGTGTGCATTGAGGGTAAGATGGGATCTGCTCTGTGCAGTCATTCTGGCATCTTGGCTGACTACTTTCTGCTATATTCAATCTTTGACTACTAACATTCCTCCATGTGTTGCCTCCAGACTTGTCATCTGGAAATGGGAAGTATAAATGAGCACATATGGGATATTTTTATGCCCAGATAGGCAGTAATTCCAATCATTCCTTTGGCTAGAACTCAGACACATGGCCACACCTAGTGAATTAAAGACTGGGAAATATATTAATAATCACTCAAGAAGACATGGATTTTTTTAAACAAATAGCCATTTCTGCTAGATTCATGCAAGAACTAGAGTGATTAAGATTTCTTATTCTCTTTCCCCTTGCTTTTCATTTCACCCAGAACATAATTAAAATTATCATCATTTCACGTATCTTTCCTTTTTACTTATTCTACTTCAGACTAATTGTCCTTTTACATTTTTTCTTCTTCTTCTTTTTTTTGTTTAGAGATTTTTGCTACAGTGTGTGCACTCACAGGAGAGATTAAAAGAGACAGAGAGGGACCAGCAGTAAGCGTAATGGCTATGTTGCTGGACTCCCACGCAGTGGGCCGCGGTTTGAGTTCCTGACCCTGTGGCTTAAACTCACGCCGAGTGCATGTGAGTGTGTGCCCAAGGTCCCGAGAGGAGAATGGAGGAGAAGGGATTGTGGCGTGGCCATCCCCCCTGGGGGGTGATTTCTTGCTTTCTGTCTCTCTGTCTCTCTCTGTTTTTCTGGCGAGCGCACGCTCCCTATAGCAAAAACTTCTCCAAAAAAAAAAAAAAAGAAAGGAAGAAAGAAAAAAAAAAAAAAAAAGAAAGAAAGAAAAGAAAGAGAGAGAGAGAGAAAGAAAGAAAGAAAGAAAGAAAGAAAGAAAGAAAGAAAGAAAGAAGTGAGCGACAGAGTGACAAAAAGTGAGAAACTACCCTGCCCCCACCATGGGAATGGCCACACTGCCATCCCTTCTCCTTCATTCTCCTCTTAGGATTTTGGGCATACACATACATGCGCCCAGCCTGTGTTAATCCAGGACTTGAACTGTGGTCGACTACATGGGAGTCTAGTGATGTAACCATTATGTCATCTGCTGGTCCCATGTCCTTTTTGTTTTCTTCACAACTCAGGGTATATATATTTGATGTTTATAGGACCTGGAATTTTAATTTTCAAATAATATCTTCCTGAGAAATGGGATTACCTTATTTAAAATACCCTACCTCTAATTCCCATACCATGATTTGTTGTTTTTTCTTGTCACAAAACTACTTGGATACATTTTGTACAAACTCTCTTATTTATTGCCTCTCTAGAATTACAGGAGTAAGAATTTGTCTGTTTGCCATCTTATTCAGTTACGTATCCCTGGAACCTAGAATATTACACAGCATGCATTAGGCTCTCGATAAATATAATTGAGTGTAGAAACATTATTATTTCCATTTTAAAGAAAAGTATAACTGGGCCAGCAGTTTAAGGCTCTGGATCCCACACGGCCAACTCCATGGTTTGAGCCTCAAAGCTGGTAGCCAACTCCATGGTTTGAGCCCTAAAGCTGGCAGCATGAAAATCATGCTGGGAGAATAGGCATCCATGTCCAAATTTCTGAGAGGAGAATGGAGGAAAAGGGATTGTGAGGTCACATCCTTCCTGGGTGAATGATTTCTCTACTTTTCCATGTACCCTATGACAAACAAAACAAAACAACAACAACAGCAAAAAGAGAGAGAGAAAGAAAGAAAGAAAGAAAGAAAGAAAGAGAGAAAGAAAGAAAGAAAGAAAAAGAAAAGAAAAGAAAAGAAAAGAAAGAAAAAAAGAAAAGAAAAGAAAAGAAAAGAAAGAAAAGAAAAGAAAAGAAAAGAAAAGAAAAGAAAAGAAAAGAAAAGAAAAACCTAAGGGTCAGTTGGTTGTATGGTGGGTAAGGACCTGGATCCCACATAACCACATAACCTACCGTGTGGTTGAGTCCTTAACCCAGTGGCTTGAAAAATATTCAGGGTGTATGTACATGTATGCCCCAAATCTGAGAGGATAGTGGAAGAGAAGGGATTGTGATGTGGCCATCCCCCCTGGGGGATGCTCTCTCCCTTTCTCTTTCTCTGTCTCTTTCCAGCGAGTGCATACACCCTATAGCAACTGTTTAAATAAAAAAGTTAAACTAAAGATCCAACAATTAAGTAAACTCCTAAAGCAAGTTTTATTTTAGTTATTCATATATTTTTTTGTTTTGTTTTATTTAGTTATTAGAGACAGGACAGGTCTCACTATTTACCCAGGGTGGCCTCAAACTTATAATATTCCTCTCTCAGCCCCCCAAGTAGCTGGGACAACAGACACATGTCTCTACCGTACCTAACAAGCTTCATTTAAGCAGTGGAACAAGGATTAGAAAATCATACTATATCCCAGGGTCACTACCTTAGTCAAGGTGCTAGATTTCAAAATTTAGCATATTTTGGGACCAGCAGTTAGCGTAATGGCTATGTCGCTGGACTCCCACGTAGTCGACCGCGGTTCGAGTCTCGGACCTGGAGGCTTCAACTCACGCCGGGCGCGTGTGCGTGTGTGCCCAAGATCCTGAGAGGAGAATGGAGGAGAAGGGATTGCGGCGTGGCCATCCCCCCTGGGGGGTGATTTCTCGCTTCCTATCTCTCTGTCTCTCTCTGTTTTTCTGGCGAGCGCACGCGCCCTATAGCAAAAACCTCTCCAAAAAGAAAAAAGAAAAAAGAGAAGAAAAGAAAATTTAGCATATTTTTACAAATATTTAATTTCCACCCGAATATTTGAACTGGCCATCCCTTGCTATTTCCTCTATTCTTACATAACCAGAGACAAGTTATTTTGAGTTGTGAATTCATTCTCTTTATATTTATGGGGAAAAATTAGCAAAATTACAGAATCCTCAATTATTTTTCTAGTTACAGTTTTCTTTCCAATACAATACTTTGGAATTGGAAAAAGTTACATGTTTTTGTTAATCAGGATTTCCTATCCAATAATTGTAGACATAATTTAATTTAAAGTTCTAACCAACACAGTGTTTATAGTTTATGATTTATCATTTCTAAGTAATACTACATTTTGAAGATTCTAAATAATACTACATTTTGGCATGATTCTTTCACTGGCTATCTTACAAATTATTGTCCAAAAATTTTATAGAATTTCTAGTAATTAGAAGAGATCAATGATATCACTAAAAACAAAGATATGAAATATCTGCATAATTAAAACATTCAATATAAGCAAGGAACAAAATGGGTAACAAATAGTTATAAATATATTTTCATTATTTTTGTTGAAGGGAGCATATCTTCAAACTATTGATCAGAAAGTCAATTAGAGTTAATTGGCAATTTATCAGAAAAAAAAAATATCAAATTTAACCCATAATGCATTTCTGAATAGAAAGTAATTGCAAATGTCTAATTATGGGGTCAGTATAGTTCTTTCCAAGCATTTAGACTCATCAGATTTAATTTCTAGTTATCTATAGCTCCTTTCCATAATCTTTCATTAGTGAAAACTGTAATGATAATAGCTCAAATTGTAGAAAACTAATCCTTTAACATTCTCCCAAAGCAGGACTGTCTGCCGTGCACAGGTGTCCCAATTATTCATGCAGATTAAATGCTCTATTTCTCTTTTCCCAATTTAATATTCTGTAGTAATTACACCTCCCCAAAACACCAGAGAGAACTTTATTATATTGTTTTGTAGCTCTAAAATGGTTTCATTATCATCTTTTAAAAAATTAATCAGAACCATACAAAATGTAAAAATTGCCAAATTCAGTAGTTCTTATCTGAATATAACTCATTTTCCTTCTTTAAATAAAATGAATCTAACACCTTTGTTCATTGAAATAACATTTGAAGGATTATCATAAAACACAATTTTAATTAAATGAGTTATGTCTAGATGTTGCATAATCTCATAATTACTTCTATATAATGATATACAGACAATGTAGTTGTATATGTTTATTTTATTAAAACTTAAATTGTCCTGCTTAGTAGGTAAATTCTCCCTTCTTGTATTTACTCTATCCAAAGAAAGTGTGCCAACTGATAGTGCTCTAAAAGTCAATACTGGCTGATAGCCAGAAAAAGAAAAACCTTATTCAGATTAGTATATTGATATTTTTAAAAAGTTTAAATCAGTTCCTTTGAAAGGACTCTAGTGACTTTTGATACCCTGCTGTTAGGAAATGATGCCAAAACAATGGATACTGATTGAAAATGCATAACTCAGCATTTTTTTACCCTGTTGTTATGGCCAGTACCTATTTCCTAGACTCAATGTCTCACCACACTTAGTGTGTGCGTGTTAAGTGATCTGTAATCAGAAAGAAGGCAAGGTATCTTACGTGATTCTAGCTTTGCCTTAAATTAGCCCTCACATTATGCATATATAAATAGCCTCTACTTACTTTTCCTTTCAACCAGAAACTCACAGTATGTAAACTCTAAGATATATGTGCCCTGATCTTCCTTCTATGATTTTATAGCACAGTGTTCTTTGACCCATGCCCACTTTTAAGAATTTCTGGACTTAATCATCATTTTTGTTTAGAAAACTCACCTATACAAGTGCATGAGAGTGCATGGCTCCACATATTTGCATACTCTAACAAAAAGTTATTAAAGAACACTGACCTTTGAGACAAAGTTCTAGTCTTAAAAGATTATGTATTGGGAACCAGCAGTTAGCGTAATGGCTATGTCACTGGACTCCCACGTAGTCGGCCGCAGTTAGCGTCCCAGACCCGGTGGCTTAAAACTCACGCCGGGCGTGTGTGTGTGCGTGCCCAGGATCCCGAGAGGAGAATGGAGGAGAAGGGATTGCGGCGTGACCATCCCCTCTGGGGGGTGATTTCTCGCTTTCTGTCTCTATTTCTCTCTCTCTCTGTCTGGCGAGCGCACACGCCCTATAGTGAAAACCTCTCCAAAAAAAAAAAAAAAAATTATGTATTAGTTACTTACTTTAGGATAGCAAGCCTGGAAGATAAATGTAAGTAAAGCTTTCAATAATTATTTAAGAAATTTCAGGTTTTTAATAACTATTTTGTTTAACTTTATTTATTTTAATTTGATCAAAGAGGGAAAGAGTGAGAGCAAAAGAGAGAGAGACAAAGTGAGAAAGACACCAGGTCTGGGACTCGAACTTTGGTTGGCCATGTGGGAATCCAGCACCCTTAACCACCACAACACCTGCCAGCCCCTTATTTAGGAAATTTCTACTCTTTTCTAGATCCATGTCTGTTTTTTCATGGGACAGAAGAATGAGTACTGTCCTTGAGCCCAGGGAGATCAGGAGATCACATAGCTTATGGGAAGAAAGTTGTCAGGGCAACTCCCTCTAAACGACATTAAGGAAGAATAAACTAACTTCAAGCAGAAGCACAATGTGCTCTGGATGCTCCAGGAAAAAGTAATTAATTCTGATAAGGAAGATAGGAGGAAATTCCACATAGGACTATGTCATTTATGGTTGGCTTTGAAAACTGAGAGTCCTTACAGATTCAGAAATTAAGTTGCTCTTTCATTTGCTGCCCAAAATAGTGACATTAACTCACTTTTTGAAATTGCTCCATTATTGTTGGTGTTATCATAATATTTTTTCTTTACGTGAGAGAGAGAGAAAAAAAGGGAGTCAGAAATGATTTCTTTTTCTTTTTGCGTATCGCAAAGGTGGGAGCTTATTGAAGGAGAGGGAAGGAAAAACAGAGCTCCCAAGAAGGGAGAGGTCCTGGAAAATGGGTTGCCAAGGAAGAAGAGTGGCAAGGGGTTTTTATTTGGGTCAGGGTTTTGTCCAGACTAAATGGGACTCCTGCATGCATTCCCCTCCTGGTGGGGAAGGGCACATGTTAGATGGGTCCAGTTAATTATTCTCCTAATTTTGGAGTGGGTTCGAAGGTCAGGATATCCTTTGTCTAGAAACTTTGGGCCATGAATTATTCAAGAACAAGATTTAGATTTCTAAGGTCAAAGGAATATAGTGACTGGGAGAAGATGAATCGTCATGAGTCACACAGCAGAGGTCCTGGGGTTGGGGAAAGGCTGCTTTATCTACCTGTAAATGGGTCCAAATCCTGTCTCCATCCTCCATCTGAAGAAGTATCCCTGGAGAAGTATCCTTAGGGAAATTGGCCAAAGACTTTTCTGGCTGCTTGCTGCTGAGATGGGACCATGATGATGAAAGGATGACAGCCAGGGGGGTTTTCAGAGGTCTATTTAGAGCCCCCTCAAATAGAAGTCATGATGGGTATTCATCGGACACTTTGGACCACCATTTGTAGCTTGATGGATTCTAAATGAGAAGAGCAGTTTATTGCAATAATGATGTAATAGACAATTAGATCACATTTTGTAACTCTTGGACTTTCACAATATAATTTAAACCTTTAATAGTATCCTGTAGACTTGTAGTTTTAATCCCTTTTTTTCTTCTTTACCTTAGCCACTTTCCTAAAGACAAAAACTTTACCATACAAAATACTTATGTTAAAAGCGTTCCTTTTAACTTTTTTACTAAAACTATTTATACCACTGTAACCTCCTTTTATAGCACCATTTTTGCTTACTATTATTTTCCTTCGTTTGTTTTTTTTATTTTAAATGCTTTCACTGAATATCACCACAGCATACAAAATGTGATTTCCCATCCAGAATATACTGTAAAGTGGCTTAATCATACATGTTATCGTCAACAAATAATTTTCCACTTCTCATTTCGTGTGTGTGTGTGTGTGTGTGTGTGTGTGTGTGTTGTTTTTTCTCTCCAACTCACTTTGGAGCTCAGAGCATTCCAGTCTCTAGTGACCAACTCCACACACTAAGGACAAGGTCCCATTGGGGGACATGAGGGTGCCAGTCATGGGCTTTGTCCAGTGCCCAGGCTTCCCACGTTGGAAATTTCTTAGGCAGAGGCTCTCTCTGTTTTTTTATATTTTTGACTGGATCTCACTGTGTTGGCAATCCTTCCGCCCTTACCTCCTAATTAGCTAAGCTAGATGTGCACAGCCATGCCCAGTGTGTTCAACTTGGCCTGGAAACCAAACCCCTGCATCCAATGTGGCTTTCCGCTTCCCAAGTGGTGTTGCTACCTGTGCACATCACGAGTGAGCCTCCATTTTCTTATTTATGAAATATTAAAAATGGTTGATAGTCCTTCAAAGAAAAAGCTTTGCCTCATTTTCATCATTTATATAAACTCTTTTTAGAAACCCAGTAATTTATACATTTCACTCTGTGATTTTAAAATGCTTGAAAGTTAATTTTTTGCAATCTTGAAGTGCACAAGATTTTTATATAATTTTAATTGAATTAGCAACCTGCCAAGTTTTCTGTTTGCTGTGTTTGTCTCTGTTTGCTTTGGCATTCTCTGCAATATTCTTCCAACACCAGTGCTCATTTTAAATGCTTTAGGAAATTTCTAAATAGAGCCAATCAAATCTAATTCTAAAATTAGACACTATATGATAATTTCTTAATTTTAGCTTTCAAAGAATATTTTCCCACCTTATTGGCCCAAATATAATTACATGAAAATTATATGAACGTGGAAGTTTTTACCCCAGTAATTGAAATCCATGTTACCACAAATGTTTCTATTAAAACTAACCAGGAATTAGTGACTGGGAAAATAAATTTATCCATTGAAATTTCATATTTACAATGGTATGCTCTAGTACATTTGAGATATCTTCACTTTACTGTACATAGATTTGATATTCTAAAAGGTAGTAAAGGGGCTGGCAGGTGGCATGGTGGTTAAGGGTTCTGGATACCACATGGCCGACTGGTTCGAGTCCTGGACCTGGAGGCTTGCTTTCTCACTTTCTTTCTCTCTCTCTCGCTTTCTCTGTCCCTTCTGGTCAGATTTTTTAAAAGTAAATAAAGTTAAATAATTCCTAAAAGGAAAAAAGGTCATAAAAATATTTAAGGTGGAATATACTTCTTTTCCACTATCTGGAAGTTTATAACATGCACCGGTGTGAGTTTAAACCACTGGGTCCAGGACTTGAACTGCAGTCGACCACATAGGAGTGCAGCAAAATAGCCGTTACACCAACTGCTGGTCCTCAATTTATTGATTTATTTTAATTTGACCAGAGAGGGACAGAGGGATGGAGAGCGAGAGAGAGGGATACGAGAAAACAAGCCAAAAAGTCCAGGACTCAAACCATGGTCAGCCATGTGGGAGTCCAGCGCCCTTAACCACCATGCTACCTTCTGGGCCCTCCGGGTTATTTTCTCTTTAATTGTTTTAAAGAATTCTCAAGAGAAGCCATTTGGGTTTACAGATTACTCTATGCAAAGATTTTTCAATTACCCATTGAATTTCTTTAAAAATATAGGACTATTAAAATATATTTTGCTTTTCCATCTTTGTTTTGCTTTCTTAGAAATCTGAATATGCCATTCAGTTGTCAAATATATTGGTGTAAACTTATTATAATTCCAGTAATTTATTACAGGTTGTACTGGTGGATCATCTCTCTGAGGAGAAAAAAAAGGAAAATATTTTATTTATACTATGTGTCAATTTCTGTGGTGTATATAGTCATACCATGACAAATTTTCAAGTTTTGTAGTTGGGAAGAGAGGCCTGTAATCTGTTGTCATGAGCAGTGATGAGGTGGTTTCAACATACCACCATTGTAATCTGCAATGAAACTTTAATACAGGTCATCTGTGTCCTTATTTAAAGAGAATTATTTATTTAATTTTATTATTGTTATTATTATTATTATTATTATTATTATTATTATTATTTGGAGAGGTTTTTGCTATAGGGCACGTGCACTCGCCTGAAAGACAGAGACAGAAAGCGAGAAATCACCCCCAGGGGGGATGGCTATGCAGCAATCCCTTCTCCTCCATTCTCTTATCAGGATCTTAGACACGCACATACATGCACCCAGTGCGAGTTTAAGGTCCAGAACCATGGCCAACACTACATGGGAGTCCAATGACATAGCCATTACGCCAACTGCTGGTCCCTGTTTTTGTTTTTTTGTTTTTTTTTTTTGTTTGTTTGTGTTTTTGTTTGTTTGTTTTTTAATTAATTTGACCAGAGAGACACAGAAAGGGAGACATAAGGAAAGAGAGAAATAAAGCTGCCAGGTCTGGGACATGGTCCACGGTCAGCCATATGGGAGTCCAGCAGCTTAATCACCATGCCACTAGCCAGCCCCCAGTTGTGTCTTTTCTATTATGTTTTTCTTAAGTAGCTGTGCTAAAGGCCTTTCTATCTTCTTAGTTATTTTAAAGTGCCAACTTGTCTTTTTCTTTTCTCTTTACAGTTCTTTTTTTATAATTTTTTATTTAAATTCCATCATTATACATCTCTATAACACACAATATGGTTTTTCAGAGTATCAATGTGGTACATGACAATGTAATCACTGATATTCTGTTAAAAAGCCAAATTTTGAGCTCTTGGTTTTCCTGATTTTTCTTTTGTACATGAGTCATCTGTTATAATGATTTCTACCTTTGATTATTCCCTTCCTTCTATATTATAACGTATAAAATGCTAATTATTTTTCTAATTTCTTAAAGCATTGATTTAATTATTTATTTTAATTCTTTATATTTTTCCTGACATCGGTTTTTAAAGCTATAAATGTTCTCCTATAAATGTATCCCGAAGGTTTTGACAGATAGTATTGTAGCAGCAGGTAGGTACTCAGAATATAGTAGGTTATCATGAAAGTCATAACGTATTTTTCTGTGCAAAAATGCACCATGACTTTTCAGATGTCCCAATAGTTAGAGTACGGGCCCAAAAGGGAATCACAAAATGGCTAATCTTTAAGAAGGAGACACAGCTCAGCAGAAGCTCAGTTCTCACTGAGCTGCTTACTCACCAGAAAGGGCTTGTATCAGTGACTCAATGATTAACCTAGGCAGCATGACCTAAAACAAATATAGCAATTAAGGCTTTTCCAGGCCCCTCCACATTCTGAGAAGATAATGGTCTTTATGACTCAAAGCTTTTAGACAAAGAAAATCTCATGACCCTCATACCCACTCCAAGACTAGAAGAATAACAGGATCTATCTAGCATGAGACTCCTGCCACAAGAGGAATGTATGCACAAGCCCCTCCTAAGAACAAACCTGAACAAAGCCTCTCCTAAACAAGATAAAAACCCCTCACTTCAGTTCCTTTTCAGCAGCCCATTTTCTAGGACTCCTCTCTGCCTAGGAGCTAATTTCTCTTTCAATAAACTCTGCTTTGCTATTCCCTCTCTGTGTTTGCATCTCCAATTCTTTGTGAGTCAGAGGCGAGAACCAGTGTCGCTTTCCCACATCAATATTTTTATTTTCATTCAGTCTGAAATACTGTCTACTTTCCCTGTGATTTCGTTTTGCTTTCATTTGTTTGTTTTGGGCCTAAGAGTTACTTAGGATTACAGTGTTTAAGTTCCAAACAGGATTTTTAATTATATATTTTTATTGACTCTGGCTTAATTTCATTATGATCAGAGTTTATGTTCTGAATATATGAGCTCAGATTTCTACACCAAAAATACCATGGACTTTGTGACTGATATACAATAGAAATTTGTTCTCACAGCTCTGGATCCTAAGTCAAAGATCAGGGTGTCAACATGATCAGATTCCGGAGAGAACACTTCTCGGGGTTTTATACTGCAGACTTCTCAGATCCTCAAATGGAGAGCATCAGAGAAGGAAGACAAATTCTCTTGTGACCTTTATAGAGGCACTAATCCCATTCATAAATTATTCACCCTATGTACTCATATAATCCTAATTCCCTCCCAAAAGGCGTGTCTTCTAATACCATCACATGGGGAAGGGGAGGAGTCAAAGTTTTAACATATTCACTTGGAAAAACATACGTATTAACTGAAATATGTTTATTTTTACTTATGACTTAGTGCTATAGTTTGAGTATTCCCTCAAAGTTCATGTGTTTAGCCATTGTAACAGGATTAAGAGGGTAAACACTTAATCTGATTATTTTATCAAAAGGTACAGCCTTTGGGAATAGATTGATGATTAGGTGGGGCCTCCTCCATGACTGAGTTCTGATGAGTATATTATGCAGAGGGAATGAGATGATAATGGCAGAGAGAAGGACATATAGATACTGACCAGGCTTTTTTCTAAAGTTCTGCCTTCTGCCAGTGAGTGATGCCTTTGCACTTTCCAGCCACTAGAACTATGAGTCATTAAACCTTTACGTTTATGAATTCACTCAACCTCAGATATTTCTGTTAGCAACACAATTACGGACTAACGCATTCAAACATGTTCATTTAATTTTCTTTTGTTTTCCTAGGTCTTTGAAGTGGGAGCTTAGATACCTTACTGGAAACTTTTACCTTTTCTAATACTCATATACATTAGTGGTATAAATTTCCCTCCCGTCACGTCTTTAGCTGTGTCCCACAATTTTTTATATTTTTTTGTGGTATTTTCATTTTCATTCAGTGTGAGTGTATGTGTGTGTGTGTGTGTGTGTGTGTGTATGTGAATTTAATTTCCCTCAGAATTTCTTATTTAACCCTTAGATTATTTAGAAGAATGTTGTTTAGTTTCCAAGAGTTTGAGGATTTCTTGTTATTTTTCTTTTATTGATTTCCAGTAATTCTATTGTGATAAGAGAACTCACTCTGTATGATTTCAGTTATTTTAAGTGTATTGATGTTTATTTTATAAACACAATATAGTTTATCTTGATATGTTCCATAGTTATGTGAGAAGAATGTACATTCTACTGTTACCAGGTAAAATGCTCTGTGAGTGTAATTTTTTTCTTATTGACTGATGGAGTTCTTTTTTTTTTTTCCTTTTTGGAGAGGTTTTGTTAAAGGGCACATGTGCTTGCCAGAAAGACAGAGAGAGATAGAAAGCGAGAAATCACCCCCCCCCCCCCCCCAGGAGGGGAAGGCCGCGCCGCAATCCCTTCTCCTCCATTTTCCTCTCAGGATCTTGGGCACGCGTGCACATGCGCCCAGCATGAGTTTAAGCGACCAGATCCAAGACTCGAACTGTTGTCGACTACATGGAAGTTCAGCGACATAGCCATTACACTAACTGCTAGTCCCTTTTTTTTTTGTTTCAAGAGTAATTTTTGCTGTAGGGCACATGTACTCACTGTTGAGACAGAGACAGATAGAAAGCGAGAAATCACACACCCTCAGGGGGGAGTAGGGATGGCCATGCCATGATCCCTTCTCCGCCATTCTTGTCTCGAGATCTTGGACATGCACAGACGCCCATAGTGTGTTTCAAGTGCCTGAGTCTGGGTCTCAAACCATGGTCGACTATGTGGGAGTCCAGCAACTTAACCATTGCGCCATCTACTGGTTCCAGCTGATGGAGTTCTTAAATATCCTTCTTGACTTACTATCTAGTTATTCTCTTTTAAGGGTGTTAAAGTCTTCAACTGTAACTGTGAATTTGTTTTTTGTTTTTGTTTTTCCTTTCAGTTCTATCAGTTTTTCTCTCACATATTTTCTGCTTTTGTTTTTGTTTTTCTTTCTGGTTTACATATATTTAGAACTGCCATATCTCTCTGGTGACTGGCTCTTTTATTGATGCATAATATCCCTCTCTCACTCTGGAGACTTTCTTTGCTCTGACATCTGTTTTTTTATCTGATTAATACAGCTCCTCTTGCCTGCCTTTGATTGATGTTTGCATGATTTCTTTTTTTTTTCTTTTTAACTTACCTACATCATTATATTTTAAAATCAGTTTTTTATGGATAATATATAGAGTTGTGTCTTGTTTTATTGAGTCCATTCTGCCAATTGGTGATTTAAATGGTACATTCACAATACATTTATATTGAAGGCAATTATTTAAATATTAGAGCTTAAATCTGCCACTTATATTTTTTTTCTGATTTTCATCTCTCTGATATTTTTTTGTCCTGACTACCTGCAAGTTACCTGAATATAAAGAATGTCTGCTTCTTAAAATAAGTAGATGTACTTTTTCCTATTCTTCCCACTAAATATAAATAATTTTTTTAGGTTTACATTTTGATTTATCTGTAATTTTTTTTTAGTGTATTTCCTTTATTGTTTCTTTTCCCTGAAAACTTTTCTAAGAGTTTCTTTTTGTCTTTAGTACTTTAATAGCTTTGTTAATAAGTGTTAAGGGGTAGTTTTTGTTGTGGCTATCATGCTTGGATTTTTTCTGAGCTTCTGTGGATTGTAGTCATGAAAATTTTGGAAAGTACTTAGTCAGTATTTCTACACATATTTCACTTTTCACATTCCTTTTCGCTGCTCCTTTGTTGATTACATTTACACTTATGTTAGCCTTTTACTGTTTTATATCTTTATGCTTTTTTCCTAACTTTTTCTCCTGTGCATCACCTATATATCTATTCTTCAGCCTATATATCTCTTATTGCTCCATTTTCTAGTCACCAGTCTTCTTTTCTGTTGCTTGTAATCTGCTATTAATGTATTTATTTTGTTTCTCTCATTGTAAAACTTACAATTGATTTAGTTTAATAGATCCCAATTATTAGGTCATCTTGGCCCATTTTCTCATTGTTAAGAGAAATACCCAACACTGAGTGATTAACAGATATAGAGGGTTTGTTTTGCTTTTGTTTTTGTTTATTTTCCCCAACAAAATTAGCTCTAGTAACTGGAAATTCAAAGGTATTACAAAATGATGGAAGGCAGGCTTTTGAGCAGAGCAGAGCGGTGATTTATGTGCTTCAGTTTGTCTTTACTTCTGGTCTGCATCTACATGGCTTCTGCATGCCTGATTTACTCTCATTCTATACAGGCTAGAACTCAGTCATGGGCCCTGACCTAAAGACTCTCACACTCAAAAGCCCCACACTAGACACCATGAAAGAATTAAACTTTCACTTAATAGTTTTACAGTTGTGGGACATGAAATCACCACTCACTAATACCAAATTCTAAGATATTAACCTTTGGGAGACAAACAAATATCCAAACCAATCACTGGTGAAACTTTCCATCTTTTCGTTCAGATTTTCTTAGGTTTGCATCTTACTTTCTTAAGCTTTTGTTGAGTGGTGGTTAATGTAGCTGGATCTCATGTAACCAACTATGTGGTTTGAATCTTGGACCTGGCGGCTTGAAGAAGACACCAGTCACTGTGTGCATGCCCAAAATCCCAAAAGGAGAAAGAAATGAAGAAGGGACTGCAGCATGACTTCTTTTTGTTTGTTTGTTTGTTTTTGAGAGAGTTTTTTGCTATAGGGCGCACGTGCTCACCAGAGACACAGACAGAAAGAGAGAAATCATCTCCAAGGGGGATAGCCATGTCAAAATACCTTCCCCTCCATTCTCTCTCAGGATTTGGGGCTTTGGGGCTTGCACACACTTGCTTCTTCTAGTGTGTTTCAAGCCTCTGGGTCTGGGTCTGGGACTCCAACTGTGTGGTCAACTAAGTCTAGCACCTTAACCACTATGCCATCTGCTGACCCCAGTGAGTCATGACCATTCTACATGGGATCACTTTGTTTTCTCTCTCTCTGTCTCTCTCCAGCAAGTGCACACACCCTCTGGCAATTTTTTATTATTGTTTTTAGAGAGATTTTTGCTGTAGCATGCGTGTACTCACCAGAGAGACAGAAAGACAGAGGCAGAAAGTAAGAAATCACTCCTCAGGGGGATGGCCATGCACAATCTCTTCTTCTCCGTTCTCCTCTTGGGATTTTGGCACACTTGTTCATGCCCAGCATGAGTTTTAAGCCACCAGATCTGGAACTTGAATCACAGTCTACTAAATGGGAGTCCAGCAATGTAACCATTACGCCATCTGCTGGTCTCATTCAAAAAGTATTTTTAAAAATATCTTACTGACTTACTACTTTTTCCCTCATGGGAGTGGTAGCTGCAAGTGACCCAGACAAAATCACGAATAGCAACCTGACGCAATATATTAGGCTGTCAGGAAACTCATGACCTTATTTTCTAGGTTTTACTATGCAAAAATGCATCATGACTTTTTCAATGTCTCAATACTTTGGGCAGTACTCCATTTGTACTAATATAGAATAATTTTATATTTGGATATTTAAAAGACAATGATTGAACAAAGAAAACTAAAATTTTATAGATAAGCAAAGTAAAAAAATCCTGAGTAACTTAGATTGGTTCATTTTTCCACCATAAATTTAAGACTTTTTAAGCTTCTACAGTTAATGGAAGCTTTTTTGAATTCTTCATTTGTGAGGAGGGAGAATCTGAAAAGCTTCATAATCTGACGTATTTACATAGTAAAGGTGCTAACAGAAGCATAATTTCACAATACAATGATCAACAGCACAGAAACAGTAATTGGCAAATGGCTCAATCAGCAAATAATGAAATTTTTAAATCGAGCAATAAATTTACAGTTCTTTCTTCCCTAATTGGATATGTCTTAATTACAGGCATCATGCACTGAAAATATGTTAATGGCTATGTATTTTTCTGGAGATAACTTAGGAACCATTTATAGTTGCCAGTTAACATATGAAATGGCAATGTGTATAATTCTACCATTTTATTTAAGAAATCTGCCCAGCTGTAGTGGTACGTACTCTTGAGACACTTTGCTCTGCAGGATGGGACCATATAGAAGGCCTGGGCTCCATTCTCTGCCCAACCTAAACGCCTGATGTGATGGCATGTCCCTTTAATTCCAGCAACTCAGGGAGGCTGAAGCAAGAGGATAACAAACTGGAAGTTGCCTGGAATACAGAGCCATCTTGTGTAATAGACCAGGTGTGATGGTGTCCACTTGTGGTGCCAGCTGAGGCAAAAGAATCTTGACATGGCAAGACTGTTTTTTAAAAATAAAATAAAATAAGCTCACAGGGATATCCTCTTGCTGAATAAAGTCTAGCAGTTGTATCTAAACATGTTGTGTCCACATTCTGCCAATTTTCTTGACCCTGGAGAAAAACTAAAGTCATAATGATATGTAAGCTTAAAACTTAATATTTATAAGTACAAAAGCAAAAATTCTTTTGTAAAATAAAAATATTATTTGATTAGAAAATATTTTATTTTTATGAGTTTGATACTTAAAGACTTCTTTGATACTTAAAGAATTCTTTTATTTTTTTTATTATTATTTTTATAATTTTGCCATAGAGCACATGCGCTTGCCAGAGCAGAACAGGGAAAGTGAGAAATTATCCCCTAGGTGGAATGTTCACACAGCAATCCTTTCTCCACCTAACTCCTCTCGGGATTTTGGGCACACATGCACACCCAGTTAATGAGTTTTTCAAGCTGCTGGGTGCAGAACTTGAACCATGCAGTCAGCCATGTGGGATCCAGCCACCTTAACTATCATGTCACTGGCTGGTCCAAAAACATCTTTTAATTAAATTGTTCTCTCCCTCCATTCCATCATTTACGGACAACTGATAATATGGTATAAATGACAAGGAAATGAATATTTGAAAAAATGTCTACATTTGGGGCCAGATGATGGTGTAATGGTTATGTCGCTGGACTCCCACATAGTTGACCATAGTTTGAGTCCTGAGCCTAGTGGTTTAAAACTCACATTGGGCACATGTGCATACATGCCCAAAATCACAAGAGGAAAATGGAGGAGAGAAGGGATTTCAACGTGACCATCCCTCCTGGGGGGGTGATTTCTCTCTTTTTGTCTCTCTCTTTCTCTCTGTCCAGCGAGTACGTGCTTCATGCTTTCTTATAGCAAATCTCTCTCTCTCTCTCTCTCTCTATATATATATATATATATATATATATATGTGTGTGTGTGTGTGTGTGTGTGTGTGTGTGTGTGTAAAGAAAGGAAAAGAACAGTGTCTACATTTAAGAGATACAACACAATTTTTAAAAAATTGAAAATGTTACTTGTGAGGCAAAATGAAAAACAGAAACTAATACTGTCCCAGAACCTATGAAAAGGAATGGAAGCAGATATTAAACATAAAGGTGTGTCTAACAATTTGTAAGATGACAGAAAGATTAAGATCAATGATGAGGATCAATGATGAGGTCAGTTAAGGTCAATGATACTTGAAAATGATGTCCCTGGTGTCCTGTAACACAGAGAGGCACCATCACAAGTTGTATTTCAGCATAGTATAAAAGGAACTGGTATTTGAGAAGCAAGGATGGGGAAGATGGATTATTTGAGGAAGCTGACATTGTACAAGAGAAAAAGTAGGAATATGGAAAATACTGTTTTTAAGATGATGACTTGAGCACTTGCAAAAGTTTTAGTTAGGTGGAGATTGAGATTCAGCAAGAAAATGGAAGAAGAACTGGAGCAAAATAGATTCAGACCCAGCTACACTAGAAATAGAATGTAGAAGAGATCAGAGACAGAATGGAAAAGGTAAAAAAGCATAGCGACAGCAGGGCATGATAGTTAAGGTGTTGGATCTCACATAGCTGACTGAAATTTCAATTCTGGACAGTGACTTGAGCAACAAGCCAGGAGTGTGTGTGTGTGTGTGTGTTTGTATGTGTGTGTCTGTGGTTTGAGTCCAGGATCCAGCGATTTGCAAAACACACTGAGTGCATGTGCATGTTTGCCCAAAATCCTGACAGGAGGGAGAAATGAAGGAAAGATTGCTGCATAACCACTCCCCATGGGGAGATGCTTTGTCAGTTTCTGTCTCTGCCTTTTTTCAGTAAGCACATGTGCTCTCTAGCAAATTTAAAAAGTAAATAAATATGGGACCAGCATTTAGCGTAATGGCTGTGTCGCAGGATTCCCACGTAGTCGACCGCAGTTCAAGTCCCGGACCCGGTGGCTTAAACTCACGCCGGGCGCATGTGCGTGCGTGCCCAAGATCCCAAGAGGAGAATGGAGGAGAAGGGATTGCAGCATGGTCATCCCCCCTGGGGGGTGATTTCTTGCTTTCTGTCTCTCTGTCTCTCTCTCTCTGTCTGGCAAGTGCACGCGCCCTATAGCATAAACCTCTCCAAAAAAAAAAAAAAAAAAAAAAAAACTAAATAAATAAATATGGAAAATTGAAAAATGTAGTAAATAAAGTTTGAGAAAAATAAATAATACAAAAAGAACTCACATATCTCAAGATTTGTCTAATAGAAAATTATTTGAAAATTTATTGTCATGAATTATGTTTCTTCATTGAAGCAAAAACACTTTCAAAGCTTTTCTGGAGAGAAATTAACTTGCCTTTGTGTCCTCCTGTATAAACTGGTGGCTATATAAATTGAACAGACATCTAGTCAACCAAAAATCATCGAAGTAAACATAAGTACCAAATGAATTAAGTTATTTTTAGTTCTCTTAGTCTCTAGCATATTCATCTTGTTTTAGAATCAGTTTTTCCTTCCCAATCTATAATGCCTGAAACAACTATGCTCTTCTAATGCCTGAATTAAATTATGTAACTGATGCTCATTAAGTATCTGTTTAATTGAATTAGACAGAGTGTCTAATTCACGCTCCTATGGTTCCCTCATTCTGTTTTACTGAATTCCAGGTAGACCACAAACAGAAATTAGGAGAAAAACAGCTAATTCAAATAACACAATAATATATTTGGCAACATTTATCTTTTGTGAACACAACTGAAAATTTATTATTGGCATTTTTAGTGACATTTGGATTCAATAAATGTTTTCATATAGTAAAACTGAATGCAGATGGATAAACAAATTTCATCGCATTTTATTACAAAATTTGAAATAATGTTATCAAAATTTTATTTATTTTTCAAATTTTGATGGTCTGCATTACAAAATTAATTTGGGCTACCTTTAGCTCAAGTCATGTTCTGAATGATGGAACCATTAATAAAAATTATATTCCATCTTGATCCACTCTACTATCTAAAAGATTGAAGTAATGAACTTTTACCAGTGTTTGGATTTGTCTAAATTTAGCAAATAAAATATTAGAATCAAAGACACAAAGTTATAGCTTAGATTTTGAAAGAGTTAGTATTTTGTGCTTCTCTCATTCTATTAATAAAACATTGTCCACATTATTTTTCAGTCATTTATTATCCTAATTTCCTAATTTGTGCTTCTTTTTTGCTAGAGGCTGCATGCACTCACCAGAGAGAGAGAGAGAGAAAAAGAGAGAGACAGAGAGAGTGAAAGAGAAAACACCTTCTCCCCCAATGGAGAATGTTGGCAAAGAGATTGTGATCTCTTCTCTTCCATCTTTCCCTTCTTTCGGGATTTCAGCCAAGTTCACACATGCACTAGGTGTCTTTCTCAAACCTCTCGGTCCAGGACTTGAACAGTGCAGTCAGCCATGTGGGATCCAGCTCTCTTAACTTTCAGACCAGGGTACTGGCTCTGAACTTTCTTTAAGTGGCTAAAAATACCTCCCAAACAATCTACAAATTATAAGGAAGGTTTATGATAAGTTAAGGTTAAGTAACTGTTGAAGTTCAGAGACAGCTCCTTCCTTTCTTCCTTTGTCCTTCTTTTCTTCCTTTCTTTTCACGTATATGGATGATCTAAAAAAAGTTTAAGTCATAGAAAGAGAGAGTAGAATAATGGAATTATCCAAAGCTGGGAAAGGGAAGGTGCAGAGTGAGGTGTCTAGAGAGGTGTTGGTCCAAGAATACAATATATCAGTTAGTAGGAAGAAAAAGTTCATCGAGGTCTCTTCATATATGACAAATGCCCAGCAGATATTAGTGGCTCCCTAGGGAACTGTGGTCTAAATAATTTTGAGGTGTTATTAAGTTTGAGTATGAAGGACTGTTAGTATTAATTCATGATAATGGCTGTGAGTATATAAAGAAGTAAATACAATATCACATAATTGATATGCTGAGTAGTCAGCATCATTTTTGTTTTAATATTTTACTTTTGAAGATTTACTTTATTTTCAGAGGAAAATATATGAGTGAAGTTATCTAAGGCTTTATCGTAATAACATATTCCCAAAATTTGAAAAGGAATAAGCAGATATATAGGCTGTGGATTGTGCTGTCCTAATATCTAAACTGTATTTAATATGAATGTTTCCTTTAATATGTTGCCATCCTAAGGAGTTTATGTTTGTCAATGCACTGAGCAAATTTAGGGTAAGCTTCAGCTTAGCAGTGAGATTTTAGCTCCATATTTTTGTGGGACACTATCTCAGCTTGACTCACTATTAAAGCATATGGTTCTGTACTTAACTGTCATTTCAGATTAGCTGTCCTGTAGTCACTTGTCAGGGAGTATAAGCTCAGTTAGTGCTTCAGTATCTTTTAAAGTCTTAATTCAGAATATCAAATAGAAGGACGAGAATGCATAGAATATATTTTTAATGACTTCTTTACGTCAGCAGTTCTCATCCTGAGACAATCAGAATCTTTGGTGTACCCTAAAAATCTGAATACCTAAACTCTACCAAAAAATAAGTTTCTTGAAATCACTGGGGAATGGGGAATGTGACTAAGAAACTGTGGGTCTGTTGCTTACTTTTTGTTACGAATCAGTGGCCTTAATGCAATAAAATTTGTCCTCAAATTGACATATCCTATCATATTACCTTATCCCTTCCATATTAGGATTATTTGTGTTCATTTTCTTTTGGCCTGATATTTTAAGCCTGCAATAAGCAACTTTAAAAGTAAATAGCCCTGGGAACAGCAGGTGGCATGGTGGGTAAGGCACTGGACACCCATGTGGCTGACTGTGATTCGAGTCCCAAACCTGAGGCTTGCTTTTCACTTTCTCTTTTTCTCTTTTCAGCACACATGCCTGCAGCATATTTAAAAAAATAATAATAATGATAAATTAATACTTCTTTAAAAATAAATAGTCCTCAAAAATTGTTCCCTGTTTGTTTGATGAAATTGCACAAAGATCATGTTTATTACTCTGTGTGTGCCATTTTTCTGAAGACCATAATGGTGATTCTATTCTCTTGTCCAAATTAATTGTTTTTACTCTGCAAGTATTATTAATTTTATAACTGTCCGTGTTTCTCTTATTGTTTTGGCTGCTAAAAGGTTTAGTGTGTAATCTCTGACTGGCCCCTCCAAATAAATTTACAGACATTTATTGTACTTTTTTTTCACATTGATCTCATTTCTGACTTTGTCTTCTTTTTCCTCACTTGATAGCATGTTTTTTTTTGTTTGTTTCTACTGCAAGATGCAATATAGTAACAATAAATATTGAAAACCTATTAAATCCTCCTTAGAACATGGCATCATATAAATCAATGAGCTGCATCCTTTGACTTATGTGTATTCTCATTATGCAGAAAGTGCCGAGTAGCATCACACAAGCACAGCAATCATCCTGGGCCCCAGAGAACTCAGCTATGAATTGGAAAGCAACCAAAAACCCCAAAATAACAATAATATAACTGTGGAAAGGGAAACAACAATTGTGTATGATAAAGTTCATGTACATCTTTTATTAAAAAAAAGGCAGAGTAGCAATTAAGAAAGAAATAGAGTTACACTAAACCTACAATGATAGACATAAGAGCTGATAATTACCAACAAAGAAAAAGGCAGGAACCAAAAAGCAGCAGATACAAATTGAAATAATGCAGGCCTGTCTGTAGCCAGTTAGTGGAGAAAAAAAAGTACTTCTGTCATAATTAGAAAGTACGCTGTACCTAGCTGTGTAGTTCAGTGGGGTAAATTCATGATTATCTTAATCTTTTAAAGTTATGGTCTTAAAATTAAGAATTTTAAGTTACACAGAAAAGCATTTTTGTAAGTCCAGAATTTTTCTAATTGGGTAAGTTTTCACTGCAAAGTCATATTTTATGGGGAAAAACTTTTTATAAATCAAGAATGAATTTCTACCTGAATAACTTTAAATTTTGCTGCAAGGTATATTTGAATGTGAAATGTTTATCTGTAAAAATGGGTGAGTAGAATTGTGAGGGTAAGGACATGTTTTCCGTGTCAGTAATATTTTAGGTAATACCCAGTTACCAATAATAATAATATGACAAAATATACGAAATCAATGTATTGTTCTATCACTCGAGTAAAGGGAGTGGATTCAGGAGAATTCATCTTCAGAGAGTCTTTGGGATAATAGCTTTATACAATTGTCATTGGTTTGTCCAGTTTCACGTGGATCTGTCAGTAAGTGTCTGATTCATATAGTATGACCTCCAATGTGTGTTTCTCTTATTAGATTACATTTATACTTAAAATAGGAAGTAAAACAGGAGAATCAAACTAACCATGGATGTATGGAAAAGTAGCCATTTGCTACTCACACATACATGCATCTACATACACATGTATGTTAATATATGCCCTACCGTGATACAACATGATGAAACAAGGCATTGTATTTTCAGCATCTTCACTAATATCTTCATTTGACCTCACTGAGCTTTTACAGAATTATATATGGACACATACATGAAGAAAAATGTCAAGAAAAAAGAAGTGTCCTTTGTATTTTTTAATTACAAGAAATTATGGATATTAATGAAAATAAGGCATGTTGTATATATTAGATGGCTCTACATTTTAGATTTTTAAAAAAATTTTTTCAAAATATCTCCAGAATTACGATGAAAGAATATTACAAGTTTATATTTTTTTTTCTATAGTAAGTTTTTTCAGAATAACAGATGATTTGTTTTAGTTTAACTAAGAAAAATATTTTACAACAGGACACTACTAGATTTTGAGGAGTAGTACACAAAAGCCATTTTTTTTTTATTAGGCACTGTTTTCTAATTGGCATCCATTCATGGAGAGAGGATTAATCTGTGTGCTTGACAAATATTTTAATGAGTAAAAGTCAGTTTCCCTACTTCATTTTATTTGCTTATTCTTAAAAATTTTGTTAGTATTTAATAAGGATGTTTTTCTATTGGTAATTTTCAAAGGGTATAACAGCTTAGCTTAATGTAAAGAAAATATCTTAATATTAGGAGAATAATCTAAAGACATGAAATATAAACTTCACTGTTATCACTGGGGACTTTGATTTCAAATCTGTGTGTATAATACCAATAAACCAGTTTATTTAAAAAAATCAATTTATCAACTTATCTTAATATACAGATTAGTATAAGAAACTCCTGTTATAATCTTCACCGACTCCATTGGTAGTTTACGTTATTCCCTATTTATATTATCATTCTATAGTACGTGTGTGTGTGTGTGTGTGTGTGTGTGTATGTATGTGTGTGTGTATATATATATATAAATTTTTATTATCCACATAAAATAGTTTGGAGATAGAGTGCTTTTTGTGTGTGTGTTTTTTTTTTTTTTTAAGATTTTTGCTATAGAGTGCTTGCACTCACCAGAGAGACAGAGAGACAGAAGGTGAAAAATCATACCCCTCCCCCAAGAGGGGATGGCCACACCACAATTCCTTTTCCTCCATTCTCCTTTTGTGATTTTTTGGATTTTAGGCACACAGGCACACATGCCCAGCATGAAGGGTTTTTTTTTTTTTTTTTTTTTAAATAATTTTATTTAACTTTATTTATTTACTTGCTTATTATTATTTATTTTGACCAGGGAAGGACAGAGTGAGAGAGAAAAAGTGAGAGAAAATGCAGGAGAGGGAAAGTGAGAAAGCAAGCCACCAGATCTGAGACTCAAACTGCAGTAGGCCATGTGTGAGTCCAGTGACCTTAACCACCATGTCACCTGTTGTCCCCCCACCCCCACCCCCCAGTGTGAATTTTTAAGACACTGAGTGCAGACTCGAACCACAGCCGACTACATGGGAGTTCAGTGAGGCAACCATTATGCCATCCACAGGCCCCAATATAGTGCCCTTTTAAACAAATGTTTCTGGGGACCAGCAGTTAGCGTAATGGCTATGTCACTGGACTCCCATGTAGTCAACCGCGGTTCAAGTCCTGGACCCAGTGGCTTAAACTCACGCTGGGTGCATGTGCGTGCGTGCCCAAGATCCCGAGAGAAGAATGGGGGAGAAGGGATTGTGGCATGGCCACCCCCCGCAGGGGGGGTGATTTCTCGCTTTCTATCTCTCTGTCTCTCTGGCAAGCACACACGCCCTATAGCAAAAACCTCTCAAAAAAAAAAAAAAAAAAAAAAAAAGAAACAGAGTTTCTGTGAGCATTTATTGTATAACCATGGTATGAATTTTACCTTGAAATACTATTGGGTTGTCAGAAAAGTCCTGAAACATTTTCCTATGCAAATATGCATCACGATTTTTCCTAATGACGCAACATATCACAAATGGCTCATATTCAAATGTTACCATTTGACTGATAATTGATCAGATTGTCATAATTTGTCCAGGTTAATGATTAGAGGCAATAATCAGCTGAATGACTGGAAAATAGCCTCAGATATGTCCCCTACAGGTTTCAAACACATTATATCATTATTTATCCTATGTGTTCATCCTTATCACCAACCTAAGCTCTTACCATGTGAGAGTTTACATGTGGAAGAGCGTGTGCTCAGGTAGACACTGGCAGAATACCTCTGTTTTCAGGAAGACTGAGAGTCCTGAGAATACCAAATATTAAAAAGAAAAAAGAAAAAGAAGGAGGAAAAGACTGAAACTATGTGGAAAGGGATTTCTGACAGACCCTAACAGTTCTTCAGCCTAACTGCATGAATTAAGAAGAGTATTGTGAAATAAATGACACTGTATGGGGCTTTGGTGACTCAGTTGGACTTCTGCACACAAAACAGAGAAGATGTCATCCCACGTGAACTCAATGGCACCGGCAAATTCTAAGAGACTGTGAACAGTGACGACAAAGAGGAAAAGATGGATTATATGGAAGAAGATGTTATTATTAAATGACAGAGGGAGGAAACCTAGACATGTCGTAAAGTGGTGATATGCGAAGTTGAAACGAGACACACAGGCTCTGGCAGTGGTGTGTCACTTAAGAACCTGGCAGTCAATTGGAAAGAAATAACTGTAACTCAGAGATTTGGGACCAAAGGGTTTCACTAAATTGGTATCTGTGGTGAGACAGAATATATGGGGTGTACGATCGGTTGTGAAGAGAGAGCAGAGACTGAGAAGAGACAAGGGTTGCCTGAAAGTGGAATAGAATCAGTCTGAGAGCTAGAAACCAAAGATCAGGATAGGTTGGAGATAGCAAATGCAGCGGAGAGGTTAGACGGAGCTGCAACTTCTTAGAGAGTATCCTCATTGGCAATTACTAAGAGAAAAGTTCCATTAGTAGTGGGAATCAACACTTGGGATAGAGGTTAAAAGAAAGTGATTTATATATTAATGTTTGACAGGTAGGTAACTCCAGAAGATGAGCTCAAGAGAAGGCTTTCCAGTATCATTCAGTACTGTTTCTTTGATTTGTTGTAATTAATGAGGAGCTTGTGTTTATGCTTATAGGTGTGAAAGACCTCCTTGTGAGGGAGAATTTAAGAGAAAAGGAGGACACAATTGATAGTGACACTCCATGCAGAGCTGGAGCTGAGTTCAGGTCAGTGCTGGACATAGGACCAGTCCTGCATTCTCAGAATCAGGGGAGAAGTGGAAGCAAATTTTGAAATCACAGAAAAATACATTTTTTCAGGAACATGGGGAGGGACGGTGCTAGATTTAGTGAAAGCTGCATTAGGCCCAATAAGATAAATTCCTGTTCCACATATCCTGATGCTTCCTCTATCAGGAATGACCTGTCAGGACCTTCACCTGGCTGCCTTTCTTCTGTCCCTGTACTCCCAGGTGCCACCAGCTGCACGAAACGTTCTCTGACCCCTTCACAATAACTAGTTTGCTTTTCAATTCTTTGGTTGATGTTAAGTGCTCCCTCCCATGTACCCTGAATCCTTCCTTTATAAAATTATAATTTGTATGTTTTTCTCCATCACTAGGCTCTTCATCTTTGTACCCTTAGAATAGAAAGTAGATATAGATATGTTGTGAAATAGAATAGAAAAATAATGACATCTTTTTCTTTATTATTTGTTCTGTGTCAGTAGCAGCATATGCAGAACTTTTTGGGTCAATTTCATGCTTGTTCATTTTGCAAAGTTTAGTTCTTCCATGAGAGGTAGGGAGAGAGACAGCACTCTCAACGGGGTCATGATCTATCTGCAGCCTCAACCAGCCCTGGAACATGGGCATGCAATGCTCTTGGCATAATCAGGGGGATCTCCAGATATGAGCCTAGAATGGTCAGATAGAGGTTAGCTTTACAGGGCATCGTGTTTTACAACTGTGCCACCATCCACCCTGCATGCGCTCTTTAAGTAGTTCAGAAGATAAATTCCACTCAGATCTCTGAACAAGGAATAGTGTGTTTTTGTTTGGTTGTTTATTTTGAAGAGTTGTGTTTTTAACACACAGATAATGTGAATTATGAAATTAGTATATCCTTCTTTGCCTTTGTTTCTATAAAAAAACATAGAGTCAATTAATGGCCTAACTAGCATGTCTATAATATCACTTTGGTTTTGACTTTATCTTGTTTATTTGCCATCATTTTCTTTGTTTTTTTTTTGTTTTTTTTGTTTTTTTTTTTTAAGAGGTTTTGCTGTAGGACATATGCGCTCACCAGAAAGATAGAGAGACAGAGATACAGAAAACTAGAAATCACCCCCACAGGGGAGTTGGCCACACTGCAATCCCTTCTCCTCTATTCTTCTCTCGGGATCTTGGGCACACACACACACACATGCCTGGCGTGAGTTTAAGCCACCGGGTCTGGAACTCGAACTGTGGTCGACCACATGGGAGTCCGGTGACATGGCTATTATGCTAACTGCTGGTCCCGCCATCATTTCCTCATAAAAAATAGACAAATATATGTCTTTCTAAAATCCCCTTTAAAGACTCCTGGTGCAAGGAAGTTTCTACTTCTTAAGAAGGAAATGTTATACATTTTTCTTTGTAACATATATTAAGTTTATTTAGAGTCTTTTCACATCTAATTTTAGCAGTCCTGCCATCTGTTGGTAACCAAGAAATCCAGATCCTTATTCTGTGGTTTATTATCAGAAACTCTATACCTACAGGGCATCAAAGATTAAATAGAGTTTACTGTTTCAGAAAAGCATAGCTTTGTAAAGGGATTAAATTAACCTCTTTAACTCTCAAATACCTTTGTACTCATATAACATTTCATCTTTGAGCAATTTCTTATCGTGTATGTGTTTGTGTGTGTGTGTTGTAACCATAAGCATTTTCTTTGGCTCTTAAAACTTTATAGTAATGAGTTTCCTAGACTGATTTTCATATATTTCAATAACACGCAAGACTAAATTTAGTGGTGTAAAAGAAAAGTTACACCAGGCACTTGCTTAAAATAGAAAAGAAGGGTTGACTCGATAGCATAGTGGTTAAGAAAGTGAGGTCTTTTTTTTATTTTTATTTTTTGGAGAGGTTTCTGCTATAGGGCTCGTGCACTCACCAGAAAGACAGAAAGAGGCAGAGAGATAGAAAGAGAGAAATCACGCCCTCCCTAGGGGGGATGGCCACGCCACAATCTCTTCTCCTCTACTCTCCCCTCGGGATCCTGGGCACATGTGCCTGGCATGAATTTAAGCCACCGGGTCCAGGACTCGAACCACAGTCAACTACATGGGAGTCCAGCTACATAGCAATTTCAGCAACTGCTGGTTCTAGAAAGGGAAATCTTACATGGCTTACTGAGGTTTGAATCCTGGCTTCAATGGCTTGACAAATATGCTAGACACATTTGTGTGTGTGCCCAGAATCCAGTTGGGAAGGAGGAACTGAAGAAAAATGATTGAAGGAATACCAAGTCCCTGTAGAGGTGCCTTCTTTCTCTCTCTCTCTCTCTCTCTCTCTCTCTCTCTCTCTCTCTCTCTCTTTCTCTCTCTCTCCTCTCAATGTCTCTGTCTCTCTTTGGCAAGAAAATGTACCCTCTAACAATCAAAAAGCAAAATGACACAGAAGATTACATTCAGGATGGGACCAGCAGTTAGTGTAATGGCTATGTCACTGGACTCCCATGTAGTCGACTGCGGTTCGTGTCCCGGACCCGGTGGCTTAAACTCACGCCGGGCGCGTGTGCGTGCGTGCCCAAGATCTCAAGAGGAGAATGGAGGAGAAGGGATTGCGGCGTGACCATCCCCCCTGGGGGGGTGATTTCTCGCTTTCTGTCTCTATGTCTCTCTCTGTCTGTCTGGCGAACGCACGCTCCCTATAGCAAAAACCTCTCAAAAAAAAAAAAAAGATTATATTCAGGATAATGGCAGTTGGGGAAAGAGAGTGAATTCAATTCAGTTGAATCAAAAGTAAAAACATGCTGGGAGTTAATGAAAAAGTTCTGAGAGGTGTTAGGGGATGTTGGTCAATATGATTAAGCAATGTGTGTTTGCTAGTTGTCTTTTTTCACATTTCAAAGTTGGGCTCTACCATCCACAGAGACTGGAAGATCTGGCACTCCATCAGAGATGTCAATGATTACACGTCAAAGGATGGATACCAGGTCCTTGAGAAAGATATTTCTGGGATATAAACAATTTATACCTCAAAGGGACAAAGAAAGAATTTACGGCTTTTCCGAATTTTTAAGTTCTCTAAGAAATACTCTTAAGAAAAGGAAGGCCAGAGGCCTATAGTCAGAATGAAACTGTCTAACGTTGTTAAGCTGAGGGGAATGTTTAAGTCATCTAGTCAATGGTATTGATTCTTCTTTCATCTTCTCATACAATAGGAGAAGATAGTTAAGATAATTTATATAAATTCCTAATAAATACAAATATTTTTCATGTAGTCATTCAATATATCTAATTTATTTTATTTTCTCCTTAATGTTAAAATAAAAGAACAAATATAGCTAAGTGACGTAAGCATGTTTTTTCTTTAATTCAAAATATACATGAATCCTGTTAAAATATTTTATGTCTCAAGAAAACAAACAAAATCTCATGTTCCTTAAATATAGGCAGCAAAATTGAAGGTAGACATTAAGGAAATACTCTGAGTTCTACAATTCTTGCAAGGTAATTTAGAATAATCTAAATTATGTCCCAGATGCTGTAGCATAGTGATAACCCCAGTGTCTTGGAAGGCTGGAAGATATATAGCCTATGGGTTGAGATCCCTAGGTTTGCCTGAAACATGTGGACACTGAAAATGCCAAGTAGCTGGAGAGCTGGGGAATAGAGATCACAGCTTGACAAAGCCTCATCAAGGGTCTCTCTCTCTCTCTCTCTCTCTCTCTCTCTCTCTCATGTGTACATGCTCTCTGACATTAAAAGGAAATAAGGAAGAAAAAAAATTTTTCCAACTGCAAGCCACTTACTGTTCAAATGATACTCAAATTAATGAGTATTTCTCCTGGGGGAAGGTCACACTGTAATCCCCTCTCCTCCATTCTCTTCTAAGGATTTGGGGCACACATGCACACATGCCCTGCATGATTTTCAAGCTGCCAGGTCCAGGACTTGAACTGTGGTCAACCATGATGGAGTTCAGCCCCTTAACCACCGTGCCACCTGCTGTCCTCAATTTGTTTTCTTAAATGATGTATCTTATTAGTTGTAGAAGTAAGTATTAAAGAGATTTTAAAGAAGGAAGAAAAAAATAATGTAAAATGACATGAAGGCACAATATATATGATATAAAATTGCACAAAAACTATAAAATTGCATTAGTGTTGAGGTCTGTGCTAATCTCTGAGCCCTCAGTACCAGAGAAGCACCATGGCAATAGTACATTGTCTGAGTGAATGAGTATCTGATCAACCAGTGGAGACAACTGGCATTTCTCTTTTATCAAGAAATATACCAAAAACTGGGATTTCTCTTTTATCAAGAAATACACCAAAAAGAGTTTGAGGCATTATTAGAGTTATGAGAAGTGTTTCACTCTTTTTTTTTTTTTTTTTTTCCCCACTAGAGGGAATGTGCAGTCACTGAAGAAAGAGAGGAAAATTGAGAAAGCACCCCTTACGGGGGATGGTAATGACTCAATTCCTTCTTGTCCATTTCTCCTTTCAGAATTTTAGGCAGGTACACACAAGCACTCCAAGTGTTTTTCAAGCCACCAGGTCCAGGACTCAAACTACAGTCAGCCAAGTGGGATCCAGTTGCCTTAATCATTGGCTGGGTCAAGAGAGGTGCTTTAAGTTTAGATGTGACCTAAACAGGTTTCTAGTCTGAGAGAATAGCCTGTGGAGGAGAAAATATTAAAATTAAAAAATAAATTAATAGCCAAAAAGATATAGGACATCAGGATACAGTGAGAAATGTTGGCAGAATTATTTTGATACAGACAATATGAAAGGCAATAAAGGTAACAAAAGATTTTTGGTTGACTTCATCTCATTTTCATCTAGTTTTCACTGCTGCATGATCAATTCTTTAAATATTAAGGATCTGCTGTATTCAAAAAGATTTCAAAACAGTTCTGTTTATCACAGGTCATTCTAAGATGCAGTTCATTTTATAGCTGTTTCTAGTGCTAGTGTTAACAATCTATAAAAAATATAATTTACTCCAGACATATACTAGTTTCTTGAACTAAATGGATATTATTAAATTTGATAGGAAAGATGAGCTCAAAATAGTCACTGATTTTTAACATCATAGGGCTAACACATTGTGCAGATTAATAGCCCCCTATTCAGGTAACTGAGGCGATAGTATCATGCTGTCAAATACCATTTAGAGTAGCCACATTGTAAAACTGTTTATTTTTACCTATGACACTTAGGTAGACACTTCAGAAAAATTTATGAGCAATATACATTTTTCTCTTTACTTAAGGCTGACAAGACAGGCATGGCAAAATGGTGATAAGAATATTATTATTTTAGTGTACTTCTTTTCTTCCTTCTCAAGAAAGAGCTTACTCCAAAAAAGCATAATTTGTACTCATATAAAACATCTTTTATTTCTTCAATTTCTACCACAGATACTTACCTGAAGTTATTCTATTAAACAAGGACATTCAAAAGACAATTACAATTCAACCATACTTTGCTTAAACCATTTGAATGATTAACTGCAGTAATTAGCTTTGAGTAAATTCACAAAACAAATAGAGCCTTGATACTTTATAATTAAATCGAACCCCAACTTCCTTTCAGCATCTAATTCTGCATCACATTACCAGGGGTGCTATATTAAACCACATTTGTAAGGATATAATGATTTTTGTTGTTGTTCTTACATTATTAATGAACCTCCATTTAGATTATAGATCGGTGATTGGAGTTGTTGTATAAAATGAAGCGAGTATAAGAATACCTAATAGTACATAAGAAATTAAAAAGAACTCTGTCTATTCTGTTATTGCATTACTAACAGAAATGCCTGTTTATATCTATATATTTATATCTTATATCTATATATCCATATATATCTATATATCTATATATCCATATATAGATATAAGATATAAAGTTCACATAACATTAAATTCACCATTTTAATCACCATAAATTGTACAGTAAAGTAGATTTTAGTACACTGAAAATGTTGTACAACTATCACCATCATATAATTCTGGACTATATTTGTCATTCCAAAGGAATCTCTATAATCCGTTTACCAAAATGTCCTTATTCTTTCTCTCTCTTAGCCTTTCCTGACTTTAGTAACTGCTGTCTCCTGTAAATTCAATTTCCTGAGCTTTCATACGTGTGGTTTTCTCTTTCTGTGCCTGGCTTATTTTACTTAACATAACATCCTCTAGACTCATCCATTTGCCTTGAATGACAGGATTTTATTCTTTTTAATGGTTCCATTGTGTATGGATGCCACATTTTCTTCATTCATTCTTTGAAAGGTATAGGTTCTTCATATCTTGACTATTGTGAATAGAACTGCAATAAATATGGGAGTGCAGATTTCATTGTTAAATATATTCTCAGTAGTGGAATAACTGGGTCATAAGGTAGTTTTACTTTTAACTTTTTGAAAAAACCTCCATACTATTTTTCATAATGATTTTACTAGTTTACATTGCTTCCAACAGTATATAAGTTCTCTTTTCTCTGCATCTTTGTAATTTTTACAATAATATTTAATAAAATTTTTATAGAAACATGAGATGTAAGAAATAGACTCAGGTTATTATTTTCTTTCTTTCTTTCTTTCTTTCTTTCTTTCTTTCTTTCTTTCTTTCTTTCTTTCTTTTCTTTTTTTTCTTTGAGAGGTTTTCTGCTACAGGGCATGTGCGCTCATCAGACAGACAGAGACAGAGAGACAGAAATCGAGAAATCACCCCCCGGGGGGATGGCCACGCTGCAATCCCTTCTCCTCCATTCTCCTCTTGGGATCTTGGGCACGCACACACACGCGCCCGGCATGAGTTTAAGCCACCGAGTCTAAGACTCGAACCACAGTCAACTACATGGGAGTTCAGCAACATAGCAATTACGCTAACTGCTGGTCCCAAGTTAATATTTTCTGAAGCAACTGAGATACTCTATCATGCTTGAAACTAAAAAGCTAATAATGTAAGTTCTTTTTAACGCTATTTGCCTTTTTCAAAATGTACATTTTTAAGACAGGGACAAAATAAATGAAGTGTTTTTAAAAATTGTTGGTTGATTGGTTGGAAAATAAAGAGGTATGCTGTCCTTGGTGCAGGTAGTTTTATTAGATGACCTTGAAATATGTTTTATTACCAGTATACTATTAGGTACTTTTTAACCTGAAAGTCAAGATTTTTTTCTCCCTGCCTTTTAGCTTTTTCAATTATAAATTTTATCTTCACTATAGAATTTTAGCTTGTCAGTTATTTTGTGATAGTCATAATGGAAATGCCTAAAACATCAAGAATGAAATCTAATTTTAGAGTCTTTTTAATGATTCTTTTCTTGATAGACACCCTGAGGTCACTGTTTTTCACACTTTGTTCTCTGGGATAGTAGACCTGAAGGATGGTCCACAAATGAAGGATTATTTGGTAAATATGATCAGCCCCTCCTGGAAAATGCCAGTGTGCATATTAGCATGGTCAAAGTCTCAAAAAGTTCTGCGGAAAATAAACTTTTACTCAGTCAGTTCACAAACTTCACTTATTCTGCTTTGTTTTAAATTAACCTTTATGTGAAACAGTTTTTGGCAAATACTATTTCAGGTAATGCACCTCTGCTTAGTTGTCAGTTTCTTTCTTTTATTTTTCTTCGGAAAAGATTATTAACTGAGCTCTGAATCAGGTAAACAAGCCCATTTGCATGAAACTCCTCCTCCTTTACTAAACAGGATGTTTGAAGATTGACATCCCTGGCACATTGTGTGATGAGGAATCATGACTAAGGAGTCAATAGCTGTGGGGGAGTGAGGTCTCCTGTGTTCTGTACAGAATCCTCTCCTCCATGCGTCCTGACATTGTTACTGTTCATTCATTAGTATCATTCTGCTCCTGCAACAGAAACCCCTCAATCACATGTGTTCTTCTCTTTCTCAATCCTGTTTCCTCCAATGCCTCTCAGAAATTAGACTACAAAACAGTCAGTGTTAATGTGGACATATAAGACTGAATAGAAATAATTGGCATCTCTAAAGTTACTGCTTTGAAATGTCCATTTTAATTAGCTTCAATGAAAATGACCGAGTATCAGTCATAGCAAGGAACCCTATTGAGACTATGGAATAATAAAGTAGATTAAGTTACTATTTGTGTGGAATATCTTTTTCCATCTCTTCCTTTTCAGTCTATGTATGCCCTTAAAGCTAGTGAAACTTCAAGCATGCACAATAAAATTTATTAAAAAGAAAATAAAGAGAGAGAAAAAAGAAAGACTAAGGTATGGCCCACCCCCTAGGTTTTCACAATCTCCATCTGAGGGAAAGATAGGTGCCTGATAATAATAGAAAAGGTGATAGATACTATTGTTTACTATCTTTTAAATTGCTTTCCTGGTAATCTGTTTCTAACTGTTTATTCAATAGGCTTCTGATAGGAATGGAAAATATTTCATTTCTCATACAAATATTTTTATTCTCTTTAGCAGAGAATAAATGAATACAAAATCAATTTTTATTTATCTGATTACATTTTAATGCTTTCCAGATCCATTCCTCTCAGCAGTATTTTTTCAGTTTTTCATGTTGTCCAGAATCCTACTCAGATTATAAGATATTGTATATTTGGAGAATCTTTTCCATACTTTATCAACTTGAAATGATGATCAGTGGTCATTCTGTGTCCCATCATTCTTTGGAAACAGATTCTTAGCACGAGTTCTAAAGCTGATACCAGATATTCTTTATCTCTGAAGAAATGTTTTTCTCATTAAAATTCAAAACACCACTAATTTTTTGTTCTGTCTGCAAATTGTATTTTATTATTGAGTTACTATCTGTTGTATACTCTGTGGAATATTTGAACAGCACAGCAATATATTTAATAATCTTAAATCCAAAGTTAAAATTAGGATACCATCTCACAGTCTCCTCTTAGTGAAAAACCATAAGCCCAGACTTCTCCAAGGGCAGTATTCCATCTTTCAAGCATAAATTCAAGAAGTAAGCTAATCTAGTTTTAAATAATGGAAGTCTTCCAAAGAACCATTGGCATTCACAGGCACAAATCTGCTTTTTCTCTAGGAAAAGGTCAGCAGTAAACCCTACCCAGATTTTTGCAGCGAGTGGCCTCTGCTTTTACACGTGCAGTTTCATTCCATTCACAGAGTACATTTGCACATTCGTATATATCAAAGTAGAGGGTCTTCAGTGCACTTATGATGTCCTCACAAGTAACTCGACAAAATAAATGTGGGCCGAATCTGCATTCAATCCTTAACAGTATTAATAAATGGAGGCTATGTTATATTGCACTGTTTCCAAACATTGCCCAGAACAGAAGCTCAGCTTGATGCCAATCTTCACATGCAATGCCAGACTAAACAAGTACCTTTTGAGGTTCATCTATCACAATTTATGATACATTAAGCCAAATCTAATGTTCCCTCAAGCTGGTGTTAGGGGATTTTCAATATTCAAACTAAGAAATTGCATTTGGGGAAAGGGATTTCTCTCTATTTCTACAGAATTTCTTTAGTTCTATAGACTCTTGTTAAGTCTATTGGTTCCCTGATATACTCCAGTACTAATCATAGATTGATTTTAAGAATTTGAAATCGTAACTAGTAGCAGAAAATGACTTTAAATTAACATTGCATGAGCTACTATAAATTGTTCACTGAAAAAGAGAGTGTTTAATTTTAAACGAAGGAACCTGCTTCCCAGCTGATTAACTACGTTAAACACTTTATATTTTTAAAGCTCAAGCACAATTGCTAATAAGCTGTTTCTCACAATGGGTCTCTGAGGGAGCCTAATACTATCACCACCTATTTTTATAAATGATGTACTTGACCCATCAAAATTAGATTGCCCATCTTGGGCCACGTAGAAATGAAAAACTAGAATTAGGTTGCATGCTCTCAATGGACCCATGCCTAGTTTACAGGGCTATGCTCTTAGTTTATGAGCAAAGCAAGTGAAAAAAAAAGTTTCATTGTCCTCTGTTACTATAGATGATTACACACTCCCCCCCCCCCACAGACAGACATACACACACACACACTTTTTTCCCCTGAGAACATTTCTTTGTGGGTGTGAAATCATTTATTTTGTTACAGGGACAAATACGGCTGGCTCCCCATTCAAATCATTTTTACCACTTATTTTGATATTCCTTAACTTGAGCTCACTAGACAGGCTGTCCTGTTTTTTCTTTTCTCTTTTGGTTTAATATCAATATTAGTATCTCTGGCTTAGGCCAAATCATAGAATTACCTAATCCTGATATCAACAAATATTTTTGACAATGAATTAACTCTTTTTTAAAAAAATTATTTACTTATAATTATTTTACACCTTTACAAAGTATTATGTGGTTTTTCAAAGCTTGCATTCAGTGTGTGTCAATCAAGTCAAACATATTATCATATATGTTTGGGTCTTTGGAAAAGTCACGACATATTTTTCCTATTTATGATTGAATAGAGATGTTCATAGTAAATGTTTTGAAAGTGTTTTTTTCCCCTCAGTTCACATTATTTCAATATATGAAAGTGCCTCGTGAATGTGAACTGATTCTGTTCTTACCAAACTAGTTTTGGTCAGCATGTAGATAGAACCTTAGAAGAGTTTTTTTTTTGTTGTTTGTTTGTTTGTTTGTTTGTTTTTAATATGATGTTCGTATAATATTGGAGTTGTTTAAGGAATTATACAGTTTTGGGAATGATACAGGGAAAAAAATTAGACTAACTCATCCATATTATTTCCTGTAACTTTAGTACCAAATGACTTTATATAAATAAATTCTATCATTTGTTTCAGAATAATATTTTTACTTTTGATTTGTCAGTAATTTTTCATGAATAAAACTATGACACACAAAGCAGGTTAATTTTTTTGTATCAGTGGTTTTTTGTTTCATAGTTTAAACATAATTTGATGAGTTTTTAATTCTCTAAATATCGATATCACTAATGTATCATTATGCAGAGCACAAAACTAGAAAACAATAAAACTGCACTTATTAATAAATAAGTGTTAAGCACTTAAAATATAAGTTTTTGTTGTGTTATTGTATATGGCAAGCAACATGTAACTTTGAAATGAAAGTTATTTTAAGTTACCCCATAAACATTCCTATGTTAATAATACAAAGTTATACAGAAATCAATGAATAAAAATTTTACACTTTCAAAACTATGACTTGTTTTTTTAATTAATTTATTTATTTTTGTATAGACATTAAATCATATTTTTAGCTTACAATGTGAGCATTTCAATATGTAAACATTTCTCCCCAGTCCCGTTGATCAAAATATCTTCAACTGATAACACCACACTTCCCCATCCCGTCAATGCTCTACCTCTGTATACCTTCTCCAAATGTCCTTCGTTAGGCCCCACTCCTCCACATACACCTCATCTGACATTCACACCCATCTCTTGTGTTTGTACAACCATTAGTCCATGAGTTTCAGTCATAGAGTGCAGACATTTGGTATATGTTAAGTGGGGACATACAATGCCTCTCCTTCATAGCCTGGCTTGCTCACTCAGCACTAAATCTTCCATATTCTTCCACTTTCTGTCAAAAGCCAGGGTTTTGTTGGTTTTTATGGCTGAGTAGACTTGTGTTTTGTTTTAAAATTCTGTGTCCACTCATCTTTTTTCTTTAGAAATAGGATAACAAGAATTCTTTTTTTTTTTGGAGAGGTTTTTGCTATAAGGCACGTGCGTTTTCCAGACAGACAGAGAGGGACAGAGAGACAGAAAGCAAGAAATCACCCCCCCGGGGGGATGGCCACACCGCAATCCCTTCTCCTCCATTCTCCTCTTGGGATCTTGGGCACGCATGCACACGCTCCTGGTGTGAGTTTAAGCCACCGGGTCCGGGACTCTAACCACGGTCGACTACGTGGGAGTCCAGCGACATAGCCATTATGCTAACTGCTGGTCCCAGGATAACGAGAATTCTTAAGAAACCAAAGAAACTGTCATTTACGTGTTTTTTTTGTTTTTGTGGTGCTAACAAAGTAAATACACTTGACTTAACTATTTTAAAGTTTTTTTTTTTTTTTTTTTATATATTCTATGCTCTTATGATTTGGTTTGTGCTGTAGAACTCCAATTACATTTGAAATGTATATACACATAGTATATACTAAATATGGATCCAGATATGGACATTTTCATCTTATTACTCTTTCTAGATACAATGTGAAGGCAGACCTAAGTTCCTATGAATATAAGAATTCATGACTCTATGTAACAGAAGACCAAAATTTATCCTAATTTTATCATAGGGTAACCTACTAATAAAGATATGGTTAAGAATAAATAAGTTTCGTAAATTGTAATTTATTATGAAAAAATATAACAACAACAATATTAAAATATGATTTAAGTATTTATCTTTTGTCTTTTGTTTGTTTTTGTATTTTTGGACAAAGGGAATATAGGTTTGCCAAAAAGAGACAGAGAAGTAGGGAGAGAGACAAAACACTCCTCCATGGGGCATAGTGATCCTGACATCAGTTTTCCTCCATTTCCTCATCCTGTTGGGATATTAAGCATATGTACACATGTGCCTGGTGTGTTTTTTCAAGATGCCAGGCCAAGATTTGAATCCTGGGTGTGGCCCTGTGAGATTTGACTTCCTTAACCACCAGGCCACAGGCAAAATGGTTTTGGTGTTTTTATTAAAACTGAAACTTAATATATCTTCTAAGCAATGATTTCGGAGGATCTCAGAAATTCAGACTTCTTCCAGCATTTAAAACATTTCCTATCTATGTAGTGTGTAGTGTCTCTAAAGCTATATCATAAGTGTTTGGTAAATAAATTAGTTTACAATCTATGGGTATATGAGTTACAATACATAATGGCTAACGTTATGTCTATTTTGTTATCTCATGTAATCAGAACTTAGCCTAGTGTCTAGTCCTGGGGAAGAACCCTACAAATATGTCTTTTTTTTTTGAGAGGTTTTCGCTACAGGGTGCATGCGCTCGCCAGACAGACAGAGAGACAGAAAGTAAGAAATCACCCCCCAGGGATGATGGCCATGCCGCAATCCCTTCTCCTCCATTCTCCTCTCGGGATCTTGGGCACGCACACACACACGCCCGGCGTGAGTTCTAAGCCACCGGGTCCAGGACACGAACCGCGGTCGACTACGTGGGAGTCTAGCAACATAGCCATTATGCTAACTGCTGGTTCCCCAAATATGTCTTGAATAAAGAGAAAAGTACAAACTTTTTTGGCTATTCTTTGATTTTTTTCTTCACTAAAATTAAAAGAGAAAGCAAAAAATATTTGAGGCTAGGGGACCAGCAGTTGTCATAATGGCTATGTCATTGGACTCCCACATAGTCCCGGACCCGTTGGCTTAAACTCAGGCTGGGTGCTTGTGCGTGCATGCCCAAGATCCTGAGAGGAGAATGAAGAAGGGATTACAGTGTGGCCATCCCCCCGGTGGGTGATTTCTCGCTTTCTGTCTCTCTGTCTCTCTCTGTCTTTCTGGCAAGCGCACGTGCCCTATAGCAAAAACCTCTCCCAAAAAATAAATAATAAATTTAAAAAATTGAAGCTAAATTTCTTTTATCAAGATTTTAAAATGGATTAATATCTACTTCATTCTGCACAGTTATACTGATTTCCATAGTGTTGTCTGGCCTTCAATGGACTGAAGAAAATCTTAAACTCCTGAGAGGTTACTCACAATGCCTCCTGTATCTACAGGTTCACTAAATCCATCTCATTTTTGACAGTATCAGTATGTATTTAGGTTTCAAAGTGAAAGTGAAAAACCAATTTTGTTCTAATAATTTATTCTAATAATATTTTATTCTAATAATTGTGCTTTACTGTATATGCTACATTTTATCACACAGGAGTAGTGATTGTGAAGAGATAAGGGACTGAGAAAGTTGTTGGAAAAAAGAAAATCATGGCAGTAAAAGAGAATCATTTTGGGGGCCCAGAAGTGGTATGGTGTTTATGGCATTGAACTCCCACATAGCCAATTGCAGTTCGAATCCTGGACCTGTGACTTGCTTTCTTGCTTTTCTTCTCTATGTCTGTCTCTCTCTGAACATATGTGCCCTGTAGCAAACTTAAAATAATAATAATAATAAATAAAACAAATAATTTTTTAAGAAAGAAAAAATTACTGCTATTAAAGGGAACAAACGAGTCCACATTGAGTCCCATGGTTTTCATCAAAGTTAAGTCCTTTAGGAAGCCCGTGTGTTCTCTCTGCAACATTCTGGGAGTCTTCATCACTGACCGAGGTTGTAAGAAAGGCACTGACCTTAGACCCAGAAAGGATAGCTGTCAGGGTACAAACATGCCTTTTGCTGTGAGGTTCTTTTGGTCGTCTGTATAAGAGAGTCAGCAAACAGTTTTCACTGGAAACATCTATGTATGGTGGAATAGAATGGCTCATAGTAAATATTTTGATTTTTTTTAGTTCAGATGATTTTGATATGTAAAAATGTTTCATGAATGTGAACTGATTCAATTCTTACCCAACTATTTTTGTTTAGCATGCAGATACAACCTTAGAAGAATTTTTTTTTTTTTTTTTTAATAAAATGTTTGGGGGCTGGCAGGTGGCATAGTGGTTAGGCTGCTGGACTCCCACATGGCTGACTATGGATCAAGTTCTGGCTTGCTTTCTCACTTTTCCTTTATCTCTCTCTCTGTTCAAAATAAAAAAATAAATAATAATAACAAAATAAAATTAATAAATACATAATTATTTTAAAATATAATGTTTGTGCACATTTGAGTTGAGATATTATGCAATAACTAAAGAATGACACAGGGAAGGAATTAGACTAAATGATCTATATTAGTCCCTTTAATCTAGTACTGTGTGGCTTTATATAAACAAGTCTATCATTTGTTCAAAATTGAACAACAAAAATGCTACATGGCATATAGACTTAAAGCATTACTATTTATATCCCTGGAAAATATTATCTAATTTATAAATGTTAAAATGTTTAGTCCTTAAATGACTTAGATTTTTAGATTATTTCTGTATTACCTGAAAGAGTTTTTGTGCACTGCTTGGAAGTAACTCAAAAAATTACATTCTGTTTTATTTTATTTCATTTCAGCATTTAGCTGATTATGTAGAATACATGATTTCCTTTTATTTCAGCCAAGAGAGGATTACTTTGAATGAATGAGTCCCTAAAATTATAACACTAACACTGACTATTGATGGAATTTTTTATGTTTTAGCATTAAAAAAAGGACGATTTTGGATCACTCCAGATCCTTATCACAAAGATGACAACATCCAGATTGGGCGTGAGGTGAAAATATCTTGCCAAGTAGAAGCTGTTCCTTCCGAGGAGTTAACATTTAGTTGGTTTAAAAATGGTCGTCCATTAAGAAGTTCAGAGCGGATGGTTATTACACAGACTGATCCTGATGTCTCTCCTGGAACCACAAACTTGGACATCATTGATTTAAAATTCACAGATTTTGGGACATACACGTGTGTAGCATCTCTGAAGGGAGGAGGAATATCTGATATCAGTATTGATGTTAATATATCCAGCAGCACAGGTAAGACGCATTTGTATGATACATACAATGTTCAGACTTGGAATAATTTAGCAGAGAAAATAGTCTTCAGTTAAGCTAGGAATGTTTTTTTTAGAAAGTTTTTTATAAACAAATTCTGATTATTTTGAACATCCACTAAACATTAGGCTATGAAACATTGTTTCTTTTATTTTGATTTTTATTTACATGAGATTTTATAGAGATCATGATAATAAAATTGACTAAGATATATATATAGGCTTCTAGGTTAAATAATAGCAGTTTTTTTCAATTAATGAGAAACCCTCTGTAGAGTCGAATACTATATTAATAAAGTCAAATAACAAGTATCTAAAATGTTAAGATAATTTTCAGAAATTTTTAAAGAAATGGGAACTATTACATTCTCAGAAGAAAATAATGAGAGATAATTTGAGCATACAGATACACAATATGTAAGAAATGTGTTCTCTAATAACAAAAAAAATGATAAAGTGTGTTTAAGTATGAATATGTGGAGAATCTGAAGGTAGAATCTTCACAATGAAAGAGTAAAATAAAAAAGTATATTAGAGTGAAATTCCTTCTAGTAAGGTTAAAATTAAGATGCTCTCATTTTTTTTTGATTAAATGTACATCTATAGATAAGGAAGATTATAGGGATTTGTACGAGATGACACACTAGATTAACTCTCAGGATGTTTTAAAGTCCTATAATTCTGTGAAGCATGCATCCAGTGAATGCCGAAGTAACTGTATTTGTTTTGCTAACCTGTTACCAGATTGAATTTTAATTGAAGAGTCTTATATGATGTTAGGTGAATAATATGTGTTGAGAGCAAAGAGCACAAATGTAATAGACTTATTCTATTTTTAGGAGTTTAACAGTTAGCTTTTCCTTCCCAGTCAGGCAGCAAATTGACTCTTGTATGTTAAGATATTCACCTGTGGTTTTGTGCTTTTTTAAGATTCTAAATTGCAACACGCACTGGATTGATTCTACTCAAGGAATATAGGGACATATTTCAGGCGAACAAAATGTGCTTACCTTTCTAAACTCTGCTTTATTTCTAAAGAATAGTCCATTTTTATCAGCTACAATTAATGTAAAAAGGAAGTTAGAGTGGTGAAAAGTATTTGTGTTTGGACACTAGTCTTTTATTAGGTCAAAACCAAAACCCAAACTAAACACAAACTTGCTTTTTATCTAACAAATATTTAAATTCCGGTTCTAGCACTAGGAGATGGATTTATGCATGCTATCTTACGGAAAATTGTTGGTATGCCCAGTCAGTTATTATGTCTTCATTCAATCAATGAATACCATCAATTACCTTTATCACTGTCACTGAGTTAGGTGACATCCCACTTACTATATTTTCTGTATAAGTAAGCATACTATTATTGTAAGATTAAAGATCATTTGACCTTATTTTCTTAGGGACACTTTTCTAGACTTGTTCTACACTTAATTATAGGCATTGCTTCCTTTGGTTTGGTTGCTTGTCTGGTTTTGTTTGATTGTTTCTTTTTCAGAACCAGTGACACAAAGGTCAGACCCAGAGAATCAATGCTTCTACCTAAATGGATTCATTTAATGGGAGCACAGTTTACATACCTTTAAACTTTTAAAAAAAAAGGATCACAGAATAGAGGAAAGAAAGGAGCATTGTATAATTACCCACAGGATGAGCTCTAACATTGATTTTTAAATCTAGTAGTTACTGTGTCTATTTGAAACTATGCATTGTAAGTGACAAAGGAGAGGGTGACCAACAATAATTCATGAGATTTCTGAAAGTCATGACAGGAAATTCAAGATTAGCAGAGAGCATATTTTACTCAAGAAATACCTCATAATACCTCTTAGTAATTAGAGACTAATTGTAATAATTAAATTTTATAACTATTATCAATTTGCCTGGTTACCAAAGCTAACGATACTAGAGATAAAAGAAATATACTGTCTTCTAAAATATTACCACCTGAAATCCCTACCTATTACAAATAGACTTGCTTCCTCTCTCGAGTGGAATTCCATGAAGTCTGAGACTATATCATTTGCTGTTGTAATATTAGCTTCTGGAATGATACATAGACATAGTAGGTACTCAATAAATAATCGTTAAAGAAATAATTTGTAGTTTGTACACATGGTTGTTTTTAGTTCTTTTCCTCCTCCTAGTATGTCTATAATATAGATATTTTATGTCCCTCTTCTCCTCTTATAGTTTTCTATTGATTTAAAGAAAAGTAATTTGATAGACAAATTATACTGTGACCTAATATATTATTACTCCCAGAGGCAGGAATGGTTCCATAATTTGTGTCTAGTGGTCTCATGATACTAAAAATGTTCCTTTGTTAAAAAATTACTAATAAAGTCATGACAGTAATAACAGAGTGTTAAACTTAGCGTGGGGCCAATCTAAGCATGTCTGCACAGGTGTAAGCTTACGAGGCTAGCCTGCATAGGAGATTGTACTGTGATAAAGAGCCTGGAGAAGACAATACTTACCCTTGAGGCTCAATCACTCATCCTTATAAAATTCTGTTTGTGAGATTGTGTAATTCAATTTTATGATTAAAAATGTTTTATCATCTCACTATATCATAGATTACTACTCTTAAAGCAGTATTTTTATATGGCAATAGATAGGATACAGTATGAAAAATGAAAATGATCAAGCTAGTTTATGGAGGAAAATCTTGGACTGTATTAATACAGAGGACAAACAGAAAATTCCCACAAATTGTGTGACTGAGTCAGAGAAGAAAGCAAGTGATAAGACATAAGTACGTGTGTGGGACCCTGTTAGATTCTGGGTTTTGCTAATTATATTATTACTTTTATAGAGAACTGACCGTTGATCAAGTGGTTAGTGATTTTCTTACCTATTAAATATTTCCTTTATATAAAACATACATTATAAAGATAAGATTTAAAAACATTTAAAATTGTTTTCTATACAGAATCTTAAATTGAATCCCAATTGTTACTGTGTGGGTTTTTAGAGGTTTTTGTCTTAGGACATGTGTGCTTGCCAGAAAGAGAGAAACAGAGACAGTGAGAGGGAAAGTGAGAAATCACCCACCTCCCCAGCGAGGAATGGTCACACCACAATTTCTTCTCCATTCTCTTCCTGGAATTCTGAGCACACATGCACTCACACCCAGCCTGAATTTCAAGTCACTGGGTCCAGGACTCAAACCATGGTTACCCATGTGGGAGTCCAGCAATGTAACCACTACACCATCTGCTGGCCCCTTTACTATGTTTTAAAAGACATACATAATGCTCATTAAGAAGATGATGAAGTATCATAAAGGATTTCTTCCTTTTTCTTTTTTTAGCATTTCTTTAAAAGAAAACTGTTTCTTTTAATGACAGGGCCACATTTCAATGTACGTTTTTGATGACTTTTGAAATTGAAATATAAAATATCCCAGGAAGAAGACCAGCAGTTGGCATAATGGCTATTGTCGCTGGACTCCCATGTGATCGACAGTGGTTCGCATCCTGGATCCAGTGGCTTAAACTCACGCTGAGCATGTGTGTGTGCGTGCCCAAGATCCTGAGAGGAGAATGGAGGAGAAGGGATTGTGGTGTGGCCATTCCCCCTAGGGGGTGATTTCTCGCTTTCTGTCTTTCAGGCAAGCGTACACACACTATAGCAAAAAACTCTCAAAAAATATCCCAGGATGGGAACCAGCAGTTAGCGTAATGGCTATGTCGCTGGACTCCCACGTAGTCGACCGCAGTTCAGACTCGGTGGCTTAAAACTCACGCCGGGCGCGTGTGTGTGCGTGCCCAAGATGTGTGTGCGTGCCCAAGATGCCGACAGGAGAATGAAGGAGAAGGGATTGCGACGTGACCATCCCCCCTGGGGGGTGATTTCTCGCTTTCTGTCTCTAAGTCTCTGTCTGTCTGTCTGGCGAGCGCACGCGCCCTATAGTGAAAAGCCTCTCCAAAGGGGGGAAAAAATCCCAGGAAGATAAATCCTAGTTTACAGAATAGTTAATAATTTTTAAAAACAATGATTTGATTTCCAAGAAACTTTGGAGAGGTTTCATGTAGAGTTTGCCTCCTGGTCATTATTCATTTTCATAAGTATAATTGTTATAGTAGATTTTTAAGTTTTGGTGAGTTTGTGGCAAAATAGTCCATTGCTTTCTCTGGTATTGTTCCTTGGGTGCTCATGAGCTTGCATGCATTACTTTAGGTGACTTGACAACATGTAGGTTTGTAATTCCCTCCAAAGCATCTGCATCACGCCTTGAAAATCTAAACAGTGAGATTGGTGATCTATGAAATTCTCGTGGTGAGACATCTGGTGGGCAAATATAGCAGAAGCCTCAATACCAGTTATGCTGTTTTTTAGATTTGCTTTTTTTTCCCCCTCATTAGAGTACATAGGCATTTTTTATGGTAAGAATAGAGCAAGGATTAAACAAGAATCTACAACCTAAGTATAGATGCATCATGGTGCAACTGAGAAAAATAGTTCAAAACTTTAGCTTTGCTGCTGACTACCTGTCTTGTTACTATAATTATAAAAGTTAACAAATACCTGTACTAATATTCACACTTGTGAAATGAAAGTTGTTAATAACAGGACTATAGGATATAAAAACAAGAACAATGAGAGGAATGCAAAGAAAAAATGACGAAGTTCACCTAATGTGATTTTCCTCTTTGCCCTTTTCCAGTTAAGGTGCCGATGAAATTATGCTGATTAAAACTGAAGTTCTGTAGGATTATTATAGTGAATGACAGGTTGTTTTATGTAAGAGGAAGTCACGAGTGTAAGACCAACACATCAAACCCTGACACTGATTTGAACAGAGGAATCTTCCATGCAGTCAGAAATTCTATAATTAGTGTTGGAGGTACCCACAGGGCAAAATTATTTTTTTCTTGGATCCAAATTTAGGAAGTACAGTTCATGGCCTGTGAATTATTAATGGAGACCCAAGGTCACCAAACTTCCTTTAAAAGGTTGTGTAATAAATATTTTCAGCTTGTCAAGCCAAGTGTTTTTGTCATAACTATTCTAATCTACCTAATACAGTGGGCAAAATGCTATAGACAATAAAAGAAGGGACACAGTCATATTCCAATAAAACTTTATTTACAAAACAGGTAGTAGGCCATAGTGTGTTGAACTCTAACCTATACTTGAAACACTAAAAATTAAGAAATAAAATTACAAATCCAATTTACTTGGAAATTAAGTTGAACCCAAATATAACTAAATATCATTTGTCTCTACAAACATTAATGTATTTTATAAAGTTTGAGGCCAAACTACAGTCTCTTCTATTCCTCACTTACATGTATATTTTACTGGGGACCTGGCTAAGCTGATCATTGTCAGCTAGCATGTCACCCAGTTCTGTAATTAGGCTACAAGGTTTCCTAGGATTTTTGCAATTACACAAATCTCATTCCTCACACACAAAATTTTCTGCTGCAGAAGACCAGCAGATGGCGTAATGGTTACGTCGCTGGACTCCCATATAGTCAACTATGGTTCTAGTCTCAGACCCAATGGCTTAAAAGTCAACCTGGGCAAGTATGCATGTGCCCACAATCTCAAGAGGACAGTGGAGGAGAAGGGATTGCTGTGTGGCCATCCCCCCTGGAGGGTGATTTCTCACTTTCTGTCTCTCTGTCTCTATCCATCTGGTGAATGCACATGCCTTACATTAAAAACCTCTCTTAAAATAAAAAAAAAAAAGAAAAAAAAATTTCTGCTGCAGTACCTATTTTGTTTGCAAACTCTTTCATGTATCTTTAATCTTTTTCTAATTTTATTTATTTATTTTTAATTTGGCCACTGAGTGCTTGCATCTGCCAGAGAGACACACAGTGAGAGAGGGAAAGCAAGAACTCCCCCCTCAATGGGTGCATGGTTACAGTGCAATTCATTCTCCATTTCCCCCTCTTGTCAAGATTTTGGGCATGAACACACATGTGCTTGGCATGTTTTTCAAGCTGTTGAATCCAGGACTCGAACTGCACAGTTGACCATGTGGGATCTAGCCACACATACAACTGACTGGCCCTATTTTTAATTTGTTTTTTGGTAGGTATTACAAAGTGGGGAGTTTATTAAAGGAGAGAGAAGAAAAACAGAGCTCCCAAGAAGGGAGAGGTCCTGGAAAATGGGTTTTTAAAATTTTTAAAATTTTTAGTGGCTTAGAAGACAAACTGTAAAAAAATTAATAATTAATAAATTAAATGCACTCTGAACTTTGATTTGATCGTGGAGCCAGTTTCTTCTTTTCTGAGGTGCTTTTGGCCACTTTTCACCCTTGCCTCAGGTGGAATTAGTTTCATACAGATTAAGATAACTTTTAAATCTTAAAGATTTTTCTCAGTTGACTCTAGTATTTATTGTAAAGGGAAATATATCTCTCCTGAATATGAACCAGGAAGAAGCATAGGTTTTGAGCAAGATGTCTGTGGAGACTATCCCCCTAAAAGTAACGAATTACTTCTATGGCATTTTCCACTTTCCTTATATAGGCCTTCCTCTTCACCTATAGCATTGAGATTGGTGCTAAAGATGATTAAGCAGATACCTTTACTGTGGTCGTATTTTTGTTGTTGTTTTGTTTTGTTTTTCTTTTTCCAGAGAGATGTTTGCTATTAGGGCACATGCACTCTCCAAAGAGACAGTGAGAGACAAAAAGCAAGAAATCACCCCCTCGGGGGGATGACCATGCTGTAATCCCTTCTCCTTCATTCTCTCAGGATTTTGGGCATGCACACATACGCGTCCAGTGTGAGTTTCAGGCCACTGGGTCCAGGACTGAAACCACGGTTGGCCATGTGGGAGTCCAACGCTTAACCACTACGCTACCTGTTGCTCCTATGGTGTAGTACTTAGAGTCTTAAAATGCTGTTGTGCTTAGTGAATTTCCTAGAGAGACAGTGAACCACAGAATTTTAATCTTACTGAGCATATACATTTTATTCAGTATGTACATTAGACATTCTGTACAAAATATTGGTTTATGTATATGTTTAACAGTATGTAATTCTTTTCATTTGTGCTTTTATTAAAGAATGATATTACTGTTAGGCAATATGTTAGGCACAGTTATAAAGTCATATTTAGGTATATAAAAGTTTGGCAAGAAAAATATTTTGTGCTTAACATTGCATATTTGAAAATTTCAAAATGGGTTTGGCACCTTAAATTTGTGTGTCTGTGTGTGTTTTAAAGTGTATTTATGGAGAGAGGTTCCTTTGGCAAGATCGCACAATATTGTGATCTCCCCATCTCAGCCTTCTAGCCAATAAGGTTCATTAGCATGCCTGGGTGTTAAAGGTGACCTGAAGTCAGAACCCAGAGACATCCTATATAGCGCTAGTGTTGCACAGTGGCCACATACTGCTGGTACCATAACTGCTGAACCTAAATGGATTTTTATTTAAGAGTTTGAAAAGTTTTTATTTTAACATATCAAACACTTTTAAGAATTATTAAATTTTGGGACCAGCAGTTGGCGTAATGGCTATGTCTCTGGATCCCCATGTAGTTGACTGCAGTTTGAGTCCCGAACCCGGTGACTTAAACTCACGCCAGGTGCCTGTGCGTGCATGCCCAAGATCCTGAGAGAAAAATGGAGGAGAAGGGACTGCAGCGTGGCCATCCCCCCGGGGGGGGGGGGTGATTTCTTACTTTCTGTCTCTCTGTCTCTTTCTGTTGTTTTGGTGAGCACACGCTCCCTATAGCAAAAACCTCTCCAAAAAAAAAAAAAAAAAAAAAATTATTAAATGCTCATTGAAATTGTCTACTCTATTCACTCACTTATGTTAGTCTAAACGACACTAGGGACTGATGCAGATTTTCCACAAAGGTTACATATGAATGCAATAATTTGGAAGTGTTGAGGAGTGGATAGGGGAGTTGTCCTCTGGATTCAGTGTATGAACATATAATATAGTTTTATTTTATTAATTTTTTTTTAGGTTTTTGCAATAGTGCGTATGTGCTTGCCAGAGAGAATCAGAGGAAGAGAAAGTGAAAAATAACCCCACAAGAGGGGATGACCACACCACAATCCCTTCTCCTCCACTGTCTGCTAGGGTTTTGGGGCACACATGCACACGTACCCAGCATGATTTCCAAGCTGCTAGGTTCAGGAATTGAACTGTGGTCAGCCATGTAGGTGTCCTTCACCTTAACCACTATACTACCTGATAGCCTGATTTATTCTGATTATATGTTTAAAATAATGAAAGAAAAAATAGCAAATAAACCAGCTTTCTAAGAATGATATTCTTACACAAGTGGATTTGAGACATTAATTGTCCCCATTAATTTTTTTGTTGTTGTTATTGTTGAAATTTTTACTATAGGGTGTGTGTGCTCGAAAGAGAAATACAGAGAGACAGAAAGCAAGAAATCACCCCCCCCCCCCCCCAGGAGGGATGGTCATGCCACAGACCCTTCTCTATTCTCCTCTTCAAGTTTTGGGCACACAAGCACATGTACCAAGTGTAGTTTCAAGCCACAGGGTCTGAGACTTGAAACAAGGTTGACCACATGGGAGTACAGCTTCTTAACCACCAATCCCCCTACTGGCCCTTCAGGGAGCTTTTAACATATTGTGGTATTTGGAGCTAATATCCAGTTTTTTGGTTTTTGGGTTTTTTTTGGAGAGGTTTTTGCTAAAGGGCACGTGCGCTCACCAGAAAGACAGAGAGAGACAGAGAGATAGAAAGTGAGAAATCACCCCCCAGGGGGCATGGCCATGCCGCAATCCCTTCTCCTCCATTCTCCTCTCAGGATCTTGGGCACGCACACACACACACACCCGGTGTGAGTTTAAGCCACCAGGTCCGGGACTAGAATCACAGTCCACTACATGGGAGTTCAGCAACATAGCCATTATGCTAACTGCTGGTCCCTTCAGTTCTCTTTTAATTCATATTAGCCATTCAAATAGTCAGGAATCCATGCTTGAATATTTGGTGGTGTTTTTACCCTTTCTGAAGGCTTACCAAACACATTAAAGTGTGTTAAATGATCTAAGAAAAATTGCTAAAAAGACACAAAATGAAACTGATAGAATAGATGGGAACAATTTAGAAAGACCTCCTGAAATTTCTAAAGTTTTCTTGATATAGATAGACAACCTACCAGAAGACTGAGTAGTGTTAATGGCTTAAGCCATTGTACATTTAAAAAAAAAAAAAATTTTGAGAGATTTTTTTCGCTATAGAGCGCGTGCGCTCGCCAGACAGACAGAGACATAGAGACAGAAAGCCAGAAATCACCCCCCAGGGAGGATGGCCACACCGCAATCCCTTCTCCTCCATTCTCCTCTCGGGATCTTGGGCACGCACACACACGCGCCCAGCGCGAGTTTTAAGCCACCGGGTCCGGGACACGAACCGTGGTCGACTACGTGGGAGTCCAGCGACATAGCCGTTACACTAACTGCTGGTTCCCTTAAGCCATTGTACTTTTCATCTTGCATTTGGTATATCTGACCTTTACTTCAAGAGCTCTCAACCAATCCTAAAGAGAAAGCTCTTAGTAGGAGATTCAGACTTGGAAATTTAAATTTGAGAGGAGAGCTTGAGGATGCATGTAGGAATAATGCCACAATTCTGGGATTAATTCATAAAATATATTTATACTAAACTTTCAATTAAAATAGTCTATAACTGGGAACCAGCAGTTAGCGTAATGGCTATGTCGCTGGACTTCCACGTAGTCGACCGCGGTTCGCGTCCCGGACCCGGTGGCTTAAAACTCACGCCGGGCGCGTGTGCGTACGTGCCCAAGATCCCGAGAGGAGAATGGAGGAGAAGGGATTGCGGCGTGACCATCCCCCCTGGGGGGGGGTGATTTCTCGTTTTCTGTCTCTAATGTCTCTCTCTGTCTGTCTGGCGAGCGCACGCGCCCTATAGTGAAAATCTCTCCAAAAAAAAAAAAAAAAAAAAGAAAGAAAGAAAGAAAATAGTCTATAACTACTATAGGAAAGAAATACTGGAAAAATTAAAAATGTTTATAATACAGCTCATAAGAACATATATCCCAATAGGACAACACTTGATAATTTTCATAACCTTTCATAAAGCCTAATATTTGTTTCAATAAACAATTAAAGTGGTATGAAAGGACACAGGGTAATGTTACTGTACTCGGAAAGAAGAGTTCCATAGTGCAGGTGGTATGTGAGCTGTATGAAGAATGTGGTAGGCAATCTGATGCTGAGACCTCCTGAGTTCCTTGTCTGAAACCAGAGGAAATGTGAATTTCATGAGACAGCAAGAAAAAGCTGTATAGGATGGTGACAGAGAGTGGTGTCAATGTCCTAAGTTTTGATCAATCTCTCAAAATTCAGAGGCTGACCAAAAGGGGGATTTGCCAAACTTTTTGCCCTGAAAGGGTCTCTGTATTCTTGCTTGATTTGCATAAACAAACAATGGAAGTCTGCTTCCTTAGTATGTTGCTAAGTTAAGCCAATAGGCAGCCATACTTTAATCACAGAAAGCTCACCCTTTAAACTGTGTCCATGCAGGCAAACATTATGACGTAGCCAATGCAATTATATCTCTATCTCATGCCTTAACTTCTGTTTTTTGTACTTCATTTTCCCTCTCTTGTGCATAAATGTCATATCACCACTTGGCTATCCAGAGTCCCTTGGAAGAGATTATTGGGCTGCCTGATTTGAATTGTTTTTGCTTAATTAAACTATGCTAAATTAAAACAAGAAAGAAAGAAAGAGAATGAGGCAGGCAAACAGGTGGCAGTGATTGAAGCAACTGGATCCCACGTAGCCTACTGAGCAGTTGGAGTCCTGGACCAGTCACTTAAGAAACATTTCGGGCACATGTGTGTGCCCAAAATCACAGAAGAAGGGAGAGATGGAGAAGGAATTGCTATCCTCCATAAGGAGTGCTTTCTCTCTCACTTCCTCACTCTCTCTCTCTCTTTCTCTGGCAAGCACATGTGCCCTATGGCAAGATCAAAACAAACAAAAAAATGAGCTACTTCTTAGAAGGAAAGGAATGATCTCATTAGATCATATTAGCTCACATTCACACAATCAAGAATGACCAAAGGATTTTATCAGGGAAATGATAAAATGCTTTGGGGACTTAGTCATTGAATGAATTTGCACAGTTAAAAATAGAAACAATTAGAGGAAGAGTGATGATGGATAAATAAAATATAGCTTCCAGAGACATTCTAGAGCCCTAACAATTAAATGGGCCAAGAGCTTTCTTTTGTTTTCTCAGCAGTGTAGATAACCTTTGCATTGTGAGATACCTGGCAATAGTGTGAAAAAGAAGGCAAAAATAAAAAACCCTGAAAAATAATGTTTTTTAAGAAAAAAATTAAGGCAATGGAGAAAAGCAAGTTTTGTTTTGTTTTCTTTTATGTGTAAAGTGCTTAGGTAAGGACACAAAAATTAATACAGAATGTTTAGCTAATGGAAGAAGCTTGAAATTCATGAACTACATCTGAGAAGTCAGTCAACTTCTTTCCATCTTAGATTCCTTATTTCTCCACCACAGCTTTATTTTCAAGACACAGCTTTAGGTAATAAATGAATGAAAAGAAAAAAAAAAGTATACAGTTTGGAGTGTGCGTATAGAGGTATAATTTATTTAGCTGTAGAAACTTGATAGGAGTCAGATGAGGTGCTGAGGAGCATTTGCAACCTCTCTCATTATGGGGCAGTTAAGTCAATGACCAATGCTCTCAAGTCAATGTAAGAAAGAGCCTGACTGACATCAGGCAGCTTAATGTGCCTTGTAGCCGGAACTTGGGATCAGGCCAAAATTTGTCACTTAATAGTTTTATGACCTTGGGTCTGGCTAGGCCTCAAATCTTTTTATCTATAGAATAAACAGTTCAGCTTGGCAACTGACTTCCAAATAACAACTAAAATTCTTTGGAATATTCTCACAGTCTACTGAACTGCTTCAAGAAGGGAAATAACTGAGAATTTGACCCCCTTTTTTATCTTCCAAGTTCAATCAGAGCAAAATATGTTTCTCTTTTATACTCAGGACTTTCATGTAAGATTATATTTGGACAAAAAATTCTGACTCCCATTTACACACATGTGCATGCGCACACAATGTTAAACACTCATAGTTGAAAACCATTTACTTAGATAAGTTTTTCCATTCCTTCTAGTGTGAGTTATGCTTCTACGATTCCAAAGTGTTCTGCCTCTGTTGTTAAGAATATAGTAATACCGCAGTAAACATTGATGTGCAAGCCCTTTTCCAACTGAGTATTCTCCTGTCCTTTGGGTAGAAACCCAGAAGTGGGATTGCTGGATCAAATGGTAATTCTATTTGTAGATCTTTGAGGAACCTCCATATTGTTCTCCACAGTGGCTGAACCAGTTTACATTCCCACCAACAGTGTAGGAGGGTTCCCTTTTCACCACATCCCCACCTACACTTATCACTTTTTATATTCTTAATCTTTGCCATTCTGACAGGGGTTAGGTGATATCTCATTGTGGTTTTATCAGCATCTCCCTTATGATGAGGGATGTTGAGCATTTCCTCATATGCTTTTTGGCTGTTCATATGTTTTCCTCAGAGAGATTTTTGTTCAGCTCATTTTCCCATCTTTTAAGTGGGTTAATCATTTTTTTTTTTTTTTTTTTTTTTTTTTTTTGCAGAAGGCAGTTGAGTTCCCTGTGTATTCTGGTTATCAGTCCCTTGTCCGAGGCATATTTAACAAAAATATTTTCCCATTCTGAGGGTTGTCGATTCACACTTGTTGAGTAAAGTCTTTTTACAAGCAAAATGAGAAATAATGATTGACTGGCTTGAAAATAATTGTAATAATAATAATAATGATCAGGAGAAAGAATGAAAAGATATTGAATGATGAAGTAGGGATTTTAATGTCTCTGTATTGACTGACATGCATAGCATTCCCTTTTGAAAAAGCTATGTAATACACCATAAAGTTATATGTGATACAATGTAATATAAACAAGAATAATATGATAATAAATAATTTTTTAAAAAAAAGAATATGGTAATACCAGATACTGGTGAGTGATTTTAGGTTGTGACCAAGGTTTAAGAGAACCAATTGGTTTAGAATTAGTAGTACCTGAAAAGCGGTGAGATGGCCTTGTGTTTCTGGTGACCAATTAGAAAATCACATCTGATGATCAGGACAGAGGTAAGAACTAAAACATGGAATTTACACATAGTTTTTATAATTAGAAACAAATGGGTTTGTCTAAGAAGAGAATAAAAAGTGAAGATTAAAAATGCCCAAGGAGATAGTGGAAAATCAGAAACCATGAAGAAAATGAAAATGAGTGATAAATGGAAATCCAGAAAAAGGAGTTGCTTAATTTGCGTGGAAAGGAGATAGTCCAATGGAAAATTTGTGGGTTTGCTGCATCTTCAGGGCCTTTGATACTACTTTATCAGCATGAAGAGGCATATGGATGATTTTATTTGCCCCAGATACATTAATACTGATACAAGGATTCTGATAAAGGAAAGGAGGTCTTATTTTCCTTTAAGCAAAAGGAATGATCATTGAGAGAATGGGGAGGGTGGAAAAGATAGTGAAAATAAGAAGGTGGGAGAGATGAAGAGAGTAGGAGAGAAGGGAAAGGAAAGGAAGAGAAGGGACTACCAGAGTTTAAGTGCAGTATTTTAGGGTGAATCTATCTTCAGATTGTATATCATCTTCTTAAACTGGCACTGGTAGCAGTATAGATACAAAAAGAAACCATTGTACTTATTGTACTTATTCTTTACAACCAGATCATTTAAAGAAATGAGAGGAGATGTATAAAGGTTTTAGTTGCGAGCTTTATTTTTTTTTTTTTTTTGAGAGGTTTTTGCTATAGGGTGCATGTGCTCACCAGAAAGACAAGAGAGACAGAGAGACAGAAAGCAAGAAATCACCCCCCAGAGGGGATGGCCACGCCGCAATCCCTTCTCCTCTCAGGATCTTTGGCACGCATGCACATGCGCCTGGCGTGAGTTTAAGCCACTGGGTCTGGGACTCGAACTGCAGTTGACTACATGGGAGTTCATCAGCATAGCCACTATGCTAACTATTTGTCCCCACAAACTCTTTTGAGAAGCATAAATTCTAGCAATATTTTTACCACTTATTTTTTGGGGGAGCAACCATGCAAAGATGGCCGTATTAAATTAATTCTCTCTATTATATAATAGTTCAATAAACATTAATCATGCTTTTATATTAATCTTTCTCACAAGATAAAACACATATAATTGTGAAAATAACATTGAATTTATCATTTCTCTCCAATTATTATCTTAAAATATCCAGATATTTTTCCACAAATAACAGATCAAAGTTTCTGTTTCAAGTTATAAATTATAGTTTAAAACTGGCTAATTAGCTTTTGCCTAATTACTGTCCCATGTGTTGAGGACTTTCTTCACTTTACAAATTTCAGCACTTTTGGAAATTCTTAACCATCACTGATACTGGGCAAAGATACTAGCAAAATTTAGAAAATGGTTTAATTGGGGTGTCAGTGGTACAATTATGGGATATTTATGAGTTTGAGAAGTTTGAGAAATAAGATTATGGGAGCATGCCTCCATATATCTATGTCATAAAAACTTTTAAAAGATTTTTAACTGTGTTAATTATTAACATAATTTTTAAATATTGAGGGTAATTCAGGTAACCTTCTGGTTGGGGCTTGTGACCACATACTCTGTTGATGGTGGAATACAAGACTGTCAGAGGCTTTGTCCAAGATCATCACTCTAGCTAAAGTGCTAGGATGTTATGTTCTGCCTGCCAATTTTATAACCCACACACAAAAGAGAAGAGAAACTCTACCAAATAACCTATACACATAGCTAGAGCAATATTCATTTCACCTGAGAAGGCCATTTTTAATGTTATTCTAGTTAAAATTCCTCTAGTGCAGCTCAAGATAATGATACTTATCCTAGCTACCTGAAAACAGTGGAACCATGGATTGGGTCTTTAAATTGCTATCTTACTACAATTGGAGAGCGTACTCCTCAGAAATACAGTTTAAATCTTATCAGCATTCTTAGAATATACATTATAACAGTACACAAATAAGAATCATATTTTTATGGTGGTGTATCTCTTAAAAACTTTTATAGCAGCATAGCAAAATTTTAAAATGCATGAATTATAAACATGCAGCTTAAGTAGTGAACATGTGTGTCCACACCTAATTTAAGAAGGAAAGTATTACCATATGCTGAAGTATTTCAAAGTCAGTTAAAGACCACATAACACTGAATAACTATTTACACACACACTGAAAAACTAAAGTGTTTGGAGTGTTTATTATATTCTAGTTAATGAGTTAAATGCTTTATAATTAGCTCTTCATTGAATACACAGGACACTATTTAAATTAGGCATTGTGATTATACTTATTTTGTGGATAATAAATTTGAACTTTAGGAAGTATAAGTAACTTTCTCAAATACAAATAACTTTCTCACAATTACCAAGTATGACATAAGCTGTTGAGCATAGGTCATTTCTTCTTCAGGACCTGTGTTTACACAAAGCCCACAGTCTCTCAATGAAATGAGCTCAAGTGATGAGGTTTCAAGCTCCAGAGATACTCTGTGAGAAATGTGATTTTGATGAGTGGCTCCATCTTGGAAATCTCAGATCATATTGTGTCTGACTTTTAGCTTCTTTGACTAAGAAATTGGAGACTGAGAAGTTCTGTTAAGGAAAGGTCAGCTAAGATGCAGCATATGGTCAAGACTGAAAGCTTCAGCAAAGGGCACATGACACTGATTTACAGGGGAAGGGAAGAATTGAGAGAAGTCCCGTGTCCTCAGGTACAGAAAACAGAATTTCTGAAATGTTACAGATGTTCTGCTAGCAATAATGACTGTATTAAAAATATGTAAAGCAAGAAGAATGACATTGCCCTTTAAAAATTATTTTATGCATGGCGTGAAATATACTGGTAATTTAAACATGTGAAATATATATAATAAAATGGTAAGCAGTTCAGATGTCTGTTACTTAAATACATTTAGCACAAATTGCAGTTCACTGAAAATAAGGCATAAGTAGTCCACTTGTACCAAGTCTATCTTAATAATACTTGTAAATAAAATGTATTTCCTTGACATTTAAACAGAAACATCTTTGCTTGAGAATGAAATACAATCTAAATCATATTAATAAAATGGTTCTAAAGTGTACACTCACATATTATCTCAGAATGATTTATATATCATTCCAGTCAATGACCCTATATGAGTATTTGTGTGGTTTTAAAATTAGGTTCCTATTTTTATTATAACCGTCTACGCTTTTACAGACTAGGATACTTGTAGAATAGATCATAACATGGAAGAATACATCAGTAGACTATTTGTTAATATAGACTTCATGTGTTAAAAGAAAGCCCTCTATTTTTTTTAATTCATCATTTATCTACTAAGAGATCTATTAATTAAACCTCATTTGCTCTACAGAACATGTGGCCCTGATCTGCTGATGGAACATTGTGTTCACTGATTGTTTCATTTTGCTCTTGACAAAGCATGAAAGAGCCAGCTTCATTCTATATCAAAATGTTTATTAATATGGTGGTTGTGTTTATTTCCACAGGATAAGGCATATTCAGTGTGATGCAATCAGTGGTGTAATTAGGGAATTTGTAAACCACAGGCGTTGTCTTGAGTGATCATTTATAAGAGGCCTAACAATGTCACATGAGTTCTGCGAGGAGACAAATGGCCTTTTTATTATAGGAGGAAATTGATTTTTCTAGTCATTCTGCGTTGAAGAGTTTACCACTGTGAGCAACAGTTGCACTAGAAAGTAAAATAAACTGCAGATTGCTTTGAAGCATTTTTCTTTTGCTATACTTTCATAAGATGCATTTGATATATAATTTATAGCTTATCTTCCTTTTAATTTAGAATTCCTTCATCCATGGGAAAGCAATAACATAATTAACATGTTCAAAAAGCTCCTTTTCACTTGTCCCTTGTTTTCATGACAACACCCTGACCTTTGTGAAAATGGACAGCACTGACATTTTGTCATCGGCATAGGGGGGAGGCATAGATGTATTGAGGGATGCTCAAACCTCATTATTTTATAAAAATAGGATGAGAGCTGGGATATCTACAGTATGTGCCATTTTGTGATAATATCCAAATATTTAGATCATATCATTATATCTAATGGCAGAAAAATGCAATCCCTTTCTTGGATGGCTTTGGGGAATACCTTTGACTATTCAAATTGGGGAGGTTCATCCTTGTCCTTCCCCCACCCCAATTTTTCTTTAAATAGTGTACTCATCTAAAATGTGTATGCATCTCCCAGAAACTGATAGTGGTAGTGAGCTCTGTGTATGTGTGTGATGTGTGTGTGTGTGTGTGTGTGTGTGTGTAGAAATGAATTCCCTTTTATATGTCCTCTTATATATTTTATAAATTTCCATAAATATATACACAAATATATTTATATATTTTATTTTATAAACATTTGTTTGACCCTGTATTTATCCATGCTCAGTACTTGAGACCCCATAGCTATAAATAATATGAAATCAATGACCTGAATACAGGAATACATGCATAATAAAGTATAGTCATTGATATCACAATAATAAAGGACAATGATAAGAAAATACAGTAATAACTAACATATATTGAGTGTTTATTATGTGTCACACTTTATGCTTAAGATCTTATGCATATAAAAAATGTGAAGTAGGTACTATTGTGTTCATGTTATGTAGAATAAACTGAGGGATGCAAGGCTAGATAACATTTTCAAGGTCACCTGGCTAACAGATGATAGAGCTAAGATCTGATCCTCAGTAACCAGACCTGAATCTTGCTCTTTACAAACATACTGAAAAACTCAAGTGCTTCACATTTTAGAAGACACTGTCAGTTGCATCGTGCCATTTTATCTTGACATTTCATTAAATTTCCTTTTTATCTGCCTAATTTGAAGAGATGAAAACTTAGATTAAGATCACATCCCTTGGCCAAGATTACACAGCTAGTACTTAGGTTAGGCTGTGAGCCAAAGTCAAATTTCTAATCTTGCACATTTACAACTCTTCCAAATTTTCCATATCTATTTAAAAAGTGCTGCAATTTGGAAGTAATTATTAGCAATTACCAGCTACTAAGAAGCCTCTTTATCGGTTTTCATAATGCATAGTGTAACTCTTGAAACTAGTAAATTGCCTAATTTTTCTCCTTTCCTCCTAGTCTTAGGCATATTCATTTACTAAAGAGGCTCAAATCTATGTATTAACATAAATTGGTAATAGCTCTAGCATAGGACATAAATTTTCACATATATGGTTCTTCATCTGTTATTCTAGAGTGTTTGCTGTTAATTTAAGGGGTAATCCACTTATTCCCACATATAAATGTATTTGAAAAAAATCATGAAGAGCAAGTAGGCAAGGATGAAAACGTAATATGAATTACATGAATTGTATAAATTTGGAAATTTTAGCTAACTTTTTAGCTATAAGACTCTATCCTATCTATTACCTTTAGTTTTTAAAATATATTGTTTGGAGTGCAGTATTCAACTTTTAAAGTTAACATTTTTAATCAAATGCATGCAAGTAATTAAAGTTTCTTTTTTTCACATTATTTATTTATTTTTTTTTGTATATACTTTCAATCATATTGTTTGGCTTACAATGAGACCATTTCAATATGTGAACATTTCTTCCCAGACCCGTTGGTCAAAATATCTTCAACAGATAACATCACACCTCCTCATCCCGTCAATGCTCTACCTCTGTATCCCTTATAATTATTCTGCACTATTATAGAAATTGCCAAACGTGAAAAAAAAAAAAAAACTTGAATAAGAGTTCAATTGAGAAATCAGTTTGTGGTTGTTAGAAATGTTAATGACTTCATTATTTCTTCATCAAATGACCCAGTAGCATTTTACTAATCTTAGTAATTAAACATCTTAGCACCTTGTTTGATGTTTTGATTCTTATAATACCACTTTCTCTTTTGCAGAAAAAAAAATCGAGTGCTTTCTTTGTGGAGTCCTTGTTGCATTCCTTCCAATATTTTCACTGTAATCTATATTCCTTGCTTGACAAAATTTTAACATAGTTTGAGTTACTAGCAAGTGAAAATATCTTGTGAAACTTCACATGTGAGGCTTTACCTTTACCTTTTTTTTTTCTTTTCTTGGAGAGATTTTTGCTATAGAGCTCATGTGCTTGCCTGAGAGACAGAGAGAGACAGAAAGCTAGAAATCACCCGCTAGGGGGGATGCCCACACTGCAATCCCTTCTCTTTCATTCTCCTGGGATCATGGGCATGCACACACATGTGCCTGGCATGAGTTTGAAGCCACTGAGTCCAGGACTTGAACTGCCATCTGCCATGTAAGAGTCCAGTGACATAACCACTGTGTCTATTGCTAGCCCCTGAGACTTTACATTCGTTAATCAGTGACCACCATTCATTTATTTATTAGTGTATGGGAAATACATACAAGCCAGGGAACGGACATTAAAAAAGAAAAACAGTATGCTTTCATGTCTTCTTCCAAAGAGGGTAGAAAATTCTCGTGGTAGTAGGGATTTATTTTAATGATTCTAGAGAGTATTTTATTGTAAGTAAAAGAAAAATAAACAAATAATGTTAAGATTGTAACAATTGGAAATTGTTGAAAACTTAAGCAAATGGTACCTAAGCAACCTTAGACTAAGACCCATTCGCTTATCTCTTCATGGGGTAGCAAGAATAGAACTTGTGTTTATTTACCAATGGTTGTATAGCAGGGAAAATATGAATGCCAAGCAGAGCATGATTTTCTATTTCATTCTTTCATCTCACACTGTGTTCTATTGAATGCCTCTGAGACTATTCTTGTGCCATAGCAACACCTGCTGGGAGAGGGAAGTTGGAACAGCCACAACTTTGCTTGCCAAACCCGTTTCCCTAATTCAATGGCACTGCATGTCCTCCATCCTCTAATACCAAAAGCTTCCCAGTGCTACCCTCCAGTAACCTGCCTCTCCCCATAGATTTCAAATACCTCATAATAACCTCCTAATAAGATTTTCCTAACTCTTTCACAAACATGCATTGTGTACGTGTGTGTATTTCTGTGCATTTCTTCTTAGAATTTCCAAATGCAAATGTCATACTATTTTAACCTCTTAGTTGTTTTCAGTGTAGCTTTCTTCTGCCCTATTGCTGGATTTGTAAAACATTGCAAATTCTGTTTTGATAACATCTCCCAATTTATTGTGGGTAAAGTACTTAAAAGTGTGCCATTGTGAAAAATAGAAAGGCAGTTTCATTTAGAATGTGATAAGAAATGTATTTACACTTGTTCATATCATGGACATAACACAGTAGGCATACCTCCTTCTGTAAAGACATTTATAAATTAGTGTTCATTATATATTTTATTTAATCACATGATTGAAAATATATGGAATTTCTATTGTAGAGCCAACTAGCCTTGCCTTTACTACTAATTAAGGAAAGTCACAGAAGAGACAAATTCCTCAATACTACCAAATATTTCCAATATTTTACTCTATTATATCTGCTTCCTTGTATGCCACTGTGACCAAATAAAAATCTAGTAAAAGTGTTAACATTATTTTAAAAATATCTATTGTCTTTGTGGATTTTAAAATTAAAAATGAAAAAGTTTATTTGTGAAAAATATTCATGAAAGGTATGTTTATAATTAAAGTTTGTATACTCACAAGATGATTATTCATCAATAGTTTTCTTAATTTTGTTGCTTAATAACCTTGATTGGTGCTCCATCCAGCAATAAAAAGTTTATTAAGCACCTCTAAATTTTTTTTTAAATGGCACATGATATGAGAGCTACTGAGGAAATAGAAAAACCCTAGTGCTAACATCAGTATGTTTTAGCTCCACAGTAATGAAGTTCACATTTTGTCAGTGACCACCATTCATTTGTGTATTTCAGTGTATGGGAAATACATACAAGTCAGGGAAGAGAGGTTAAAAAAGAAAAAAGGGGAACCAGCAGTTAGCGTAATGGCTATGTCGCTGGACTCCCACGTAGTCGACCGCGGTTCGCGTCTCGGACCCGGTGGCTTACAACTCACGCCGGGCGCATGTGCGTGCGTGCCCAAGATCCCGAGAGGAGAATGGAGGAGAAGGGATTGTGGCGTGACCATCCCCCCGGGGGGTGATTTCTCGCTTTCTGTCTCTATGTCTCTCTCTGTCTGTCTGGCGAGCGCACGCGCCCTATAGCGAAAAACCTCTCCCAAAAAAAAAAAAAAAAAAAAAAAAAGAATATAGAATAAACTCAACATGATCTAATTCAGAGACATAGAAGATGAATTAAAGATTCAGAAATTGGAGAGCTTAGAAGAACAGGAGTTAACACTCATAGGGTGGATTTGATGAGATTAAAGTCATTCCTGGAAAGAAGGAAGGATGGTGAGGCATTGAGAATGAGTCAAGTGTGTTATTTTAAGATAGAATCTCAGGTGGTCATGATCCTCTTCCCTCAGTCTCTCAGTTGGGACCACAGGTATGTGCCACCATGCCCAACCTTTAGATTGGATCAGGAATCAAACCTAGGCCTCCCTGGTGGTCCCAGCCTGAGAAGCAGCACAGCATCTCCACAGTGCCTTCTACCACAGCTGGACACAGTATGTTGGATGTCTTTTGTTGCTCTGAACATCTTTCAAGCACAACTTACTGTATTTTTTAATTGACATAATTAATAATCATACTGAAAGTGAGTCGAATTTATTTTAAAAAGTGTTATTGGGACGTTATTTTCTTATTTTTAAATTGAAGAAAATTATCAGATTTTTCCTTTCGTTTTCAGAAAAATATTTTCCAGCGGTCACTGAGCATACTATTTTTATAAATTTCATGTATTAAGACAATTATTCCCAATGTTAGGAGTATGTTTAAGTCAGCTGTGAGGTGTGTGGAGATTAGCCTAAATCCTATATTTGTGTATGGAGGTTCTAAAAGATAGGTTACATTATTCTCACTTACACTGAATATACCTACTTGAGTGAAAAGAAGTGAATGGAGTTATAACAGGCAGGGTGACAATTGCACTTAGGCGGTGCCTTCTTATTTATCCCAAAGTCTATTGTGATGTGTCATTATTGAAGTTCAGTTGACAATCACTGTAATTGGAAATTATTCACTTTTTTGCTTCTATGTAATTTCTCAAAACATCAAAATTTGAGTATATTAGATTGCATGGCTCATGCTTATTAAGCTAAGCTGTAATGTGGTAACAAAGACGGGATTGAAAACTTCTGACGTGGACACTGAGAAACATTCAAATGTGATTTATCTTTCCTTTAAATCTATGTGGTCTGAAATAAAGGCTTTGCTTCCCTTGGAGTCTCAATTGTACATCAGCAAGTACGAAAAATGAAACGCACATTGAGCCTACAGTACATTTTTATGAACCTGATTGTAACTTTTGAAGAAAAGAAAAAAACAAAACAAGAAAACACACAATAGATTTTGTTCATTTAGATTATTTACATTTACAAATTCACTTTTCACTTAAGTCTTACCCTTTTTGTTTATTTTTGTTTATAATATCTGTTCAGCATGAGAATTCTTGAAGTCTTGTCTGTATGGATCACTTTAATAAAATAACATTGGAATCTCATTGATTTATATTTTAAATATAGACTATGCGTTTTTGTATAATGTACATACATGCTGTAAACAATTTCCTCCAGATTTCAGGTATAATTGAATTAGTCCCATACATATTATAGGATTTCTGAAAATATGAATCCAGTTGTTGGGCTGGAAAAAAACACTACTTGATATTCAATTTATTATGATTTTTTCTATTGAAATATCATAGAAAGAGATTTTTTTTCAGTATCTTTTATCTATCTTTGATTTCAATGTTTATTATTAAAATTAGCTATAAATATTTACTTTTTTTTTTTTTTTTTTTTGTAGAGGTTTTCGCTATAGGGTGCGTGCGCTCGCCAGACAGACAGAGAGAGAGACAGAGACAGAAAGCGAGAAATCATCCCCCAGGGGGGATGGTCACGCCGCAATCCCTTCTCCACTCTCCTCTCGGGATCTTGGGCACGCATGCACACGTGCCCAGCGTGAGTTTTAAGCCATCTGGTCCGGGATGCGAACCGCAGTCGACTACGTGGGAGTCCAGCGACATAGCCACTACGCTAACTGCTGGTTCCCAAAATATTTACATTTTTAAACTTATACATCCATTAAAAGGATATATTGATGTCCTTTTTTCAAACAGCATGATATTTTCTTAGATAGTTCAGATGAACTTCCCAGTGTTGTTTTGGGTAAGGAATATAAGCAAGCCAGTTATTTTCCAAGACTTAAGAGTAAACATTTTCAACATTTCATCCTAATGAAGAAATGAAAATATTTTACTTCTCTACTTGTTTTATTTTACAGTTTTCGATACAATGGGAAACTATCAGAAAACAGGTTGTTTAAATTGTTTGACTTCAGTTTCCTTATTATAACTTACCTTATAGTAGCAGTTCAGACAAGAAAAATTAAAGTAAAAGCTGTGTATAGGCTGTACACCCAAGAATATAACTGTGTTTTCCTTAGGATGGACTTTTTTTTAGCAAGTCATTGAGTAAATGTGTAGCTCACAAGCTACAGACATTTCAAATATTTGTTCTTAATTTGATGGGTTCGTTGTGAAACTTAATTTCTATTTTTCAATTCTGCCAGGAGGTACATGCAGAGCATGGGGATAGTGTGAGTAAGAAAGCAGCCCCCCATGGGGGATGATCTTGCCACAATCCCTTTTCCTGAATTTCTCTCTCCTTTCAAAATCATATTTTGTGCACATATGCTCACACTCCTGGCATATTTCTCAAGTCACTGGGTCTGAATATTAAACTGCATGGTAGATGATGTGGGATCAGCCACCATGAGCTGGCTTGAGGCTTAATATTTTAAGAAAAAATAATTTGATGAAAAACATATAAAACACCAGGATAAAATTAAATATCATGACTAAATTGCCTCTTTTCCTGTTTTTAATTTTTTAAAGTTAAACTCTATTTAAATATTTATATGAAAAAAAAAAGTAAACTGGAAGAGTCATTTCTTGACTCTCAACTCTCTCACAGATCCTACACATCTCAAGATTTGCATCCAAAATCTCCAGTACTTACAATGGTTTACACAAAATTCTGCTACTTATATGAGCTACTTGTTGTGGTATTACTGTATCGCCTTATTTTTTTTCACTTTATTCTAAAACATGCATGATTTGTATCTATTATGTTTATTACTATTGTCTGTTATGTTCATAGCCTTTTATCTCCCTTCCTCCCTACACTCCTTTTCCCTTTGTCCCTTTCTCAATTATTTTACAATTTCAGGCTTTACAGATAGAATAAGATACTCTGTACTCTCAAAGAACTGCCTGGTCAGGAATCTAGACATGGGAGAAGATACAGGCCAAAGCTGCAAGTGTAGGTTAAATGAATATATACCATACAACATTAGTGGTCAAGAAGAATGAGTGACAAGGTTAGTGTAGGGATCGGAAAATTTATTCCTAAAGTAGTAACATTTGAACTGAATCCCAGCACATGGGAGTGGCACGAGGTATTAGTAGAAAATAAGGGCCAGACACATTAAACACAGAGAAAAACTGCTTGTTCAAAGGCACTTAGGTTAATTAGTTAGTGAAACTTCATGTACACAAGTATTAGAAGAGTGAGCGATTCTAGACTCAATTTTTTAAGAGATTTTTTGCTTGCCAGAGAAAGACAGAGAGACAGAAAGAGAGAAATCACCTACCCAGGGGTATGGCCACACCACAATCCCTTCTCCTCCCTTCTATTCTTGAGATCTTGGGCATGTACACACACTTGCCTGGCGTGTTTTAAGCCACCGGGTCCAGGACTCGAACCACAGTAGACTATGTGAGAGTCCAGTGACATAACCATTACACCATGTGCTGGTCCTTAGAGTCACTTTTCTTAGACTGTGCTGCTCAGAGTGCCTTTTTCAGAGTGGTACATTTGTGTCACTGAAAAGTGGAGTCTTCATTGAGTAAGTTTTGAAAGATCAATTAAGTTCATATCTAAGTTTTTCTATCTTGGCACATGTAATATGCTAATATATATGGCACATATTATAGAAAAGTGAAAATGAAGGAAAATATATAAAGAGAATAAGACTTAATAATAATCCCGTACTGAGAGAGAATCACTGCAAGTGACTTGGTGTAGTTCTTTCTAGGCTTTCTTTTCCTCTAGGTTTTTCTCTAACCTTCTTTTCCCCTATTCAGCACTGTGAGAGACAGTGTTTTGAATGCTGACAATACAAAGATGAAGCAAATGTATTCTATCAAGAAGATCCCTATAAACATTCTTTGGCATTTGTCTCTTTAAAAAATGTATGTTACGGGGCCAGCAGACAGCATGGTAGTTGAGACACTGGACTTCCGCGTGGTCATGCACAATTTGAGTTCTAGACCAGGCAGCTTGCTTTCTCACTTTCCCTCCCTCTCTTTCTCATTCTGTCTCAAAAAGCAAACAAACAAACAAACAAACAAAAAAAAAAACCAACAACATAACTAAATAAAATAAATGTTATGTATATTTGGGTTGAGGTTTACAAATGATGTTATGGAATATGTATAGATAGTAAAATGGTTCCTATAGCAAAGCAGATTACTGTATCTGTCATCTCAGTTACTTCTTTATGTGACAAGACTAGATAAAAATCTACTTATTTAAAAATTGGATACCATTGTGCATACTGCCAGTAACATGTTTTACTCAATTAATTATAGTGGTTATAGCTATTCATCTTGTTCACTATAATGCTATTATTGCTTAACAATCTAACTATTTTTATCAATAAACGTAGGTCCATTACATCATCATTTAGAAAGGCTATGTCATGCTATTGTGATTTTTAAATCTGATGATGTTTGTTTTTGTACGTGGGAAGCGGAGCATAGTAATACTAGAAGAGAGAACAAAACCTTCCCCTGCTCATTCTTATGAAGCACTGCCTCCAAAGGGAGCATATGATATTTATCTGAAGAATAGAATTATTCATGTTTCTGGTTATTCTTATTTCTAGCATTTCTATTTTAGCCCATGCTTTTTAATAGATTTTCTATTTCATAAACCCATCTGAATGCATGTATAATTTTATTTTATAATCTTCCAATGGAATAGATGATAATGTTTGTAAGAAAACTTGTTGCATAGTACTTCCTCATATTAATTCATGTTTCTCCCTAAATCCTAACACAAATACATTCCAGCACACTAAAGCTCCAACACAGGCAGTCTAATTTTCTTATAAATATTGTCAATAAAATTAGAAATCACTTTATTTGAGAAAACACCATTCTCCTGTATATTGAAACATATTTTGAAAATTTATTTAAAATTAAGTTTATAGAAATAGAAGAAACAACCTGGGGAACTATTTACAGTAACTTCAAATTACTTTAAAATAAAATCATTTGAAATTCAAAAATGTCAATAAAATCCAAAAGAAGGGAAGACAATGGATTGTTAAAGAATGTGACATTGTAGTCAGTTGTTCTGTTCCATTTCCACTAGGGAAAAAGCAATTTCTACTTCTTGGCAATTTGTCAACAGTTTTCCAAACAGAATCAAAACTTTTAATTATATGTTAGAGATGTCTTATTTTACCTCTTCTCCTACTGGTACTTAGGTACTTACTAGAGCTGCTAAGCCTGTCTTGTTGAATCCTACCCCACAAGCCCAATCACTCTTCTATGAAATGCAGATGTTAAAGACCCAGCTAATTGCTGATAATGAGGAGTCATTGAGTTATTGTTCTTAGGTTGACCATTCACTTTCCAGCTTAATGCCTTGTTTGTTGTGCTAATTTTGAAGTCCTCTTTTGTAGTGCCCAAGGAAAACAATTCAGAATTATTTCAATTGAGAGTTTATTCCATTTATTCCCAAGGTGTCTATATGTTTTGTCATCTGAATGATCACATTCCTTCAACCAGCAGAAATTGTTTCCTTATGATTTTCTATGTCCGAATATGCTTTACCAGTTTATACTAACCTTGAAAAATTTTCTTTTTCCCATTTCAAGTTCCACCCAATCTGACTGTTCCACAGGAAAAATCACCTTTGGTCACCAGAGAAGGAGACACAATAGAACTGCAATGTCAAGTAACTGGAAAACCTAAACCGATCATCCTTTGGTCTAGAGCGGATAAAGAAGTTGCAATGCCTGATGGGTCTATGCAAATGGAGAGCTATGATGGAACACTGAGGATTGTGAATGTATCTAGGGAAATGTCAGGAATGTACAGATGTCAGACCAGCCAGTACAATGGATTTAATGTGAAACCAAGGGAAGCCTTGGTGCAACTCATCGTCCAATGTAAGTAAATTCTTTTTCTGTGTGTTTCAGTTCTGGGACAAGGAAAGAAATGATATCATTATTCTATGAGTAAAAGGAAGTGATTTTGGAATTGGATTAGGATGAAATATTTCTACATCATTGCTACCCAATTTAAACTATAAATTGCTCTAAATTTGTTTATTACTTGAATTAATACACACTAGCAGAAAAGTTGTATTAGTGTGTATGTGTGATGATTATGATGTTATATGGTTGGTTAAAACCAAAAAATCAACAAATCTAATGGTAAAAAGTGTCCATGTGCAATGAGGCAAAGTGGAGACTGAAAGTAATTGCTAATTCAGGTTATAATGGTCTTCGTTTTCACAGTTCACATTTCTACCTCAGGCAATTGCATACCCTTTGCCCAAATTATCCTCATATTTCAAGGAATCCCTTTGCTTAAATTGTAGAGACCTAATCACTGAAATGCTATGTTTGCATATGCAAAGTTGTAACAATGGATTACATCATTACCTATTAGTAATATAGGGATAATTCCAGTGGATTTTAGGCACTGGGTGTTTTTCTTACTTAATAGTTAATTGTTTCACTGTGAAAGTTGAGTAAGATAAATTTTTAACTATTTTTTAATTGAAATAATAATTACAGTTCTAACAAAGAAACCATAGTCATTATGCATTATATTTGCTTTTTGTATTAAAAGTACCCAAATCTATAGATTTAAGGGTTGATAAAAATTTGTCACTATACTGATGCTGGGTTGTTAAAGGATGTCCTGATCATTTGGCTGCTGACTGATGTGATACTGCTGAAAGAGAAGTTAGAAGGTAAACACAACCTATCACTCTCTAATCGTGCTGCTGTACATTTTAAATGATGTGTGTCTGCTAATATTATAGTAGTGAAGTTTTAAAAAACTGATGAATTAGATGAAAATATACACCTCAATTTTTAACTGATTCTTCTGTAATTCAGAAAGTTAAAAATAGAATTTAGTCCAAAAATGTCTGTTTTTATATTAGATTTAAAGTTGTTGGCAGAATGAGTTAACTGATTTTAAATATGAAAGAATAATCAAAATATGGAAATACTATGGATGGGACAATTTAGCAACAAAAGAATGCACGTGTACGAGGTATATAGTTGGAGAGAGTGGAGCGAGGTTCCGGGTTTTTCTTAACCATTCCCTGTCTCTCTTCAATAGAAATTCAGATTCCAAATGTGCTATTGTCCTATAATTAAGCTGACTAAATTTTGCAAATGTCAGTTAACTTGGCTGATTTCTGGTCAGTTATTAGTTTTTGTTTGAGTAATGCAGCTTTTAGGTGTCACGTCTCATTTAGCCATTGGTATTACTTATTTCTCATTGGCCTTTATATTCATGAATATGTGTTTCACTTGATAACAGACTTTTGAAGAGAGAAATGAAAAGAAAAAAGAAAAAAAAAGAGTGCTGCCCAATTTTCTAAAAAATGAGAAATACTCTCAAGTGACCATAGAGGAATTTGATATAATTTGAAACTTCAATCATCAAAATCCTTCTTTCTTTCTCTTTCTTTCCTTTTTTTTTTTTTTTTTTTTAAGTTATAACAAAGCTACAGTGTTTGTGAAGCCACTTGAGCAATTAGTTTCAATTCTATTCACTCCTTTCTGGGGGAGCTCTGATACAAATAAAAACTTAGGAACTCAGTGTCTCTAGGGTACTTTGAATAAACATTACAAGCATCAGAATCTCTAATATCCAAAAATACACTTAACTCAAAAATGCTGTTGGTTAGTTAAATATCCTTTCCCCTCCTGCTTCTTAAGTGCCCTAGAAAATGTTAAGTTGAGCCCAAGAATTTAAAATTTAATCCTAATAATAGTAATTTATGATGATAAATTCTGGCATATTTGTCTCTTGTGTGAGAGAGATATGATTCACTAAAGACACCAATAGACACAGGCAAAGTTTAGTTCTCTTTTTTTTTTTTTTTTTTTTGAGAGGTTTTTGCTATAGGGCGTGTGCGCTCGCCAGACAGACGAGAGAGACAGAGAGATAGAAAGTGAGAAATCACCCCCCAGAGGGGATGGCCACGCCGCAATCCCTTCTCCTCCATTCTCCTCCCGGGATCTTGGGCACGCACGCACACGCGCCCGGCGTGAGTTTAAGCCACTGGGTCCGGGACGCGAACCGCAGTCGACTACGTGGGAGTCCAGCAACATAATCATTACGCTAACTGCTGGTCCCATAAAGTTTAGTTCTTTTGATGCAGGTAAAAAGATGCAGTGCATGAGAAGGGGGTTGTAACCTACCAGCACTTCCTCGAAGAGACAAGCTTCTCTGGCCTGTCCACCAAAACCTCTGGATAACAGCAGTCTTACTAGTTCCAGGTGAGAATGCTGTCATGTCTTTCAAGAAACTCCCTTTAATATAACTCTTCTGAAGAATCTTATGTTTCTGAGTATTGCCAGGTACAAATAGTTGGTAGTAACTTCAGAATATTGCTGAGTAAATCAGAGGTTCATTTCCTATGCATACATAACCTAAGCTTACACAGCTGCCTATGGCTTATTCTTGCAAAATGAATAATTTCTGATACTATTTTTTAAAGTATAAATATCATAGCTCTCATAGTGACTTTTTAAAAGCTTTTAAAAATAACATAATTTGGGGGCCAGCAGGTGGCATGGTGATTGAGGTGCTGGACTCCCACATGGCTGACTCTGGTTTGAGTCCCAGACGTGAAACTTGCTTTCTCACTATTTCTCTCTCTTTCCATGTCTCTCTAGTGAGTGCATGTACCTTGTAGCAAATTAAACCTAAAAATAATAATGATAAATAAAATTAAATAAATGATTCTTTTAAAAAACATAGTTTTTTGCTTAACTTGGATATCTGTGTTATATGTAAGAAATAGTCATACAGAATATAAAATATTGAGTTATTTCATGATTGCATACAAACACATATGCATTTGTGTGTTTATGTTATTTTTAGCAAGTAGTTCCATCATGGCAGCTAACAAGATGTACCTTATATATTTGGTATTCCCAGAATAATGTATATTATATAATAGTTATTCAGGGGGCCAGCAGATGGTGCAGTAGGTACATCGCTGGCCTCCCACATGGCCGACCACAGTTCAAATCCCATACCCTATGGCTTGAAACTCATGCTGGGTACATATGTGTCCATGCCCAAGATCCTACCAGGAGAATGGTGGAGAAGGGACTGCAGCCTGACCATTCTACCTGATTTCTCACTTTGTGTCTCTCTCTCTCTCTCTCTCTCTCTCTCTCCAGCAAGCACATGCCCCCTAAGGCAAAAACTTCTAAAAAAAGAGTTATTCAGTAAGATTCTTGAGTAAATGTAAGTTACAATGGAGTAAGAATGTATGTATTACATACTTCTCACTTCTCATAGGTTTCTGTCTTATTATATAAGTTTCAGGATTATCTGAGAATTTGTTATACATAGCTTGGTATCTTTAAGTGTCCAAATGTATAAAGGAAGAAGATGTCAAATAATTCTAAATCTTATGAAACACCTTTTCAGTACTAACACTCTACAATTTAGCTTAATATTTCCTTTCTTAAAATGTTTATTACTTGAGGACCAGCAGCTGGCGTAATGGCTATGTCACTGGACTCCCATGTAGTCCACCACAGTTCGAGTCCCGGACCCGGTGGCTTAAACTCACGCCGGACGCGTGTGCGTGCATGCCCAAGATCCCAAGAGGATAATGGAGGAGAAGGGATTGAGGCATGACCATCCACCCTGTGTGATGATTTCTCACTTTCTATCTGTCTGTCTCTCTCTGTCTTTCTGGCGAGCACATGCACCCTATAGCAAAAACCTCTCCAAAAAATAAATGTTTATTATTTGGCAAATTCTGGAGCTATTTTACACACACACTCACACATTTGCATATAATTTCATTTATTTTGTAATGTAAAAGAATGAGAAGAGGTGGTCATAATAAATAATTTTCTCTTGTTTAGTTATACTTGTGTTCAGTTAAACATAACCAGTCAAAAGGAGTAAAGGAATGCTAACTAACTGTATGTAGGACTTTAACGAATGTAGAGTGTATGGCCCTAAACTATAAAGAGTATATTGATTTCCATATTATACAAATAATGACACAGTCCATTCAGTTTAATGTTCTAAATTACCAAATGAGACTTATTCTTAGCTAATGTGTTAAAAATAAAGCAATATAGCCAGCCCTGTGGCCTGGTGGTTAAGGGAGCTGGAACCCATATACCCAACTGTGCAGTTCAAATCCTGAATTGTGCTGTTCGTAGAACACAGCATAGGGGGCTAGCACGTGGCATAGTGGTTAAGGCACAGGCTGTGGTAGACCAGTGCCGGGTGCTTGTGCTTACATGCCCAGGATCCCTAGAGGAGAATGGATTGCAGTGTGGCTATCTCTCTGGGGGGTGATGTCTTGCTTTCTGTCTGTTTCTCTCGATCTCTATGGAGAGTGCATGTGCCCTATAGCAAAAATCTCTCTCTAAAAAAAAAGAAAGAAAGAGATAAACAAACAAACAAACTTAGCATATGGGCACATTGATATGTGAACTCAAAATTCCAACATGGCAGAGAAATGGGACAGGGGATTGTGGCATGACCATGTCCCACTGAAAGATGCTTTCTCTGTATCTCTTTCTCTCTCTGTCACTGGTGAACACATACCCTCTTACAAATATTTTTAAAAGAAAAATAAAGCAGTGTAATTTACAAAATTATAAAGTTACATTGAATTTTTTAAAAATAGTTCCATCTCCAGTTCACCTGCTGCTTCTTAAAATATGTACAAACTGAGGAACTTAAGTCTAGAAGCATTTCCGACCATTCTGTAGCCTATTAAGAGTAAGTTAATCAAAAAGAGTAAGTTAATCATTACAATAAAATAGTTTAAGTTGTTAAATCCTTGGGCACATAGATCATCCTTAGAAAGCTGATGATTTATTTTGCATGATTTTTAACTTTTACAATTGCCAGTTACTACACATAAAATGGACCAGACTAATAAGTTTCAAATATATTGATAATTATATTTTTGAATAAAAGGTACTTTAAAAGTAAACTTAGTTTTAAAAACTAAGATTGCTAGATTGATGTATAAAATACTGTATCAAGTTTTAATAACATAATTTTAAAATTTCAGCCATTACATAATATTATTCACATATTTTTGGTAAAATAGTTTTTAAATTAATTTTCTGGCTCATTTTTGTGGGAAGCAGCATTAAAATAGAATAATGGAAAATCTATATATGTTAATGAGTAATATAATTTTTAAAACACAGAATGTATAGAGTTCAAAGAACAAAATTAATACAATTTTCTAAGCAGAGTAACTAATAAAAATTACTTTTACTCATCCATTAGAGTACTAATTATTTGAGTATTGATTAAATAGAAATGCCACTGGAGTTCCTTTTTTCTTTTTTTTTTAAGCATTTTGCTTGGGGCCAGCAGATGGTTAAGGTGCTGGACTCCCACATGGCTGACAGTTGGTTCGAGTCCAGGATCTGGTGGCCTATTTTCTTACTCTCCTTCTCTTTGTCTCTCTCTGGTCAAATTGAATAATAATAATTAATAAATAAAATTAAATAAAATAATTCTTATTGAAAAATCTTTTGCCATAGGGCATGCTCTCTCTGGAGAGACAAAGAGACACAGTGAGAGGGAAAGTAACAAATAACTCTCTAGGTGGGATGGCCACTCTACAATCCCTTCTTCATTCTCCTTTTGGGTACCTAGGCATGCATGCACATGTTCCCAAAGTGAGTTTCAATATGCTGGGTCTGATACTTGAACCACAGTAGGCTATGTGGGAGTCCAGCACCCACATGAACTAGAGATTGAAATATTTTGAAAAGTTTTAATAAACTTAATAATTTTATTAATCATAATGATTTATCTTTCTTTTAAAAAATATGTCAGAAGGTGTGTATCCAGCACCTTAACCACTGCATCACATGTTAATGCCTGGTATCAAATAGGTATGTCAAATAAACAACACAACAACAAAATAGGTATGTTAAATGAAGAAACTAAGACTTTCCTGTTGTCTTCCTAAAAGTAATTTTGTATTCTATTTTATTATGCAAGTATACTTATAAAATCATATACTATAATTTTAATTTGATAAACTACAAGATTTTATTTTCAATAAAGTTTGTTCTTTAAATTGTTATAGCCATTACGTCAACTGCTGGTCCCAGAGAAACCTATGTTTTTTATGTGTTTCGATTTCCAAAGTGAGAGCTGATTGGGTGAAAGAGAGTTATAGATGAAGGCTTTATTTCTTATTCCTTTTATTAAGAACTCTAGTGGAGAATATATGTCAATAACATTCAATCAAAGTGAATATCCAACCAAAGCAGATTTTCATGAGCCTTATAAAGAAAAGAAGATTGGAAGATGGTGTAACAGCTCTCCTCACAATTGTTAGACAAATTACTGAGTAATTTTCCATAGTGTTGAGATGTAAAGAATGACTGACTCAGCTAATTTAACTAGTTTTGCGGGTTTTAAAAAGCAAAATTGTTAGGAAAATATCAGTGTGACTGTGGGTTAATATAATGCTGCTGTCAAAGACAAGGTAATAATTGATAAGACACTGGAGTAAGTTTGCCATGTTCACAGAAGATGTTTAAGGCTGTCTCTGAGCTTTAGTTTTCTTATTTTAAAACATGGAAATATGTTTCCCCTCTTCAATCAATATTTAAAAGGTAAAGTAATTATGCAAAGTATCTAGAATATTGCTTACAGTATGGAACATAATGGAAATTACTGTTATTATGGTAATGGTAGTTTTAATATATAAGTTATTTATTTTAATCTAAAACTATCCATTTTCTTACTTGCAAATCATCCCTCATGTACACTACATTTCAGTTCATTTAGGCTGTTATAACAAAAATACTGTAAATTGGCTGTCTTATAAAAAAAAGTTTATTTCTTACAGTTCTAGAGTTCAATAGGAAGGGCTTTCTTTATGTTTCATAGATGAGGACTTCCTTTCACCTTTGTGTAGCTCTCTGGAGCCTCAATTGTAAGGGCACTAGTCCCATTCATGAGGGTGGACTCTCATGATCTAATCCACTCCCGTAGATTCTATCTGCTAGTACCATCACATTAGTGATTAGGTTTAGGTCTATAAATTTTGGATTGACACAACATTGGGGCCATACCAGCCTATTTTGTTGTTTTACTACAGAGTGTTGATCCATTCCTACTATAATTTAAGTTCTTTGCAGGCCAGAAAAACTCTTACTTTTCTAATACCACAATAATTAACAAATTAGTAGATTCTTGATTGACTAACTCAACTATTGTCAGGGTCTATGTTGAAGGAAGAAGTTTAGAGATCAGACTTCTTGGGCGATTCCTAGAGTTGTGGGAGCTGTATCCTAAATAGCTGACCCCAGTTCAAATCCTGCACCTCACAGCTTAGAAAATACTCTGGGCTTGTTTGTGTGGGAGCCTAAACTTCAACAGGATGGAGAAATGGAAGAAGGGATCATATTGTGACCATGCCCCACAGAGAATGTGCTTTCTCTCTTTCTCTCTGTCCCTTTTTCTACTGAATGCACACATACGATGACAATTTAAAAACATTATAAAAATTAAATTCCTCATTGGAAATTCTTAAGTTTTTCTGGAAAGCTTTGTAATATACTCTACTAAAATGTAGGTTGGAGAAAGTCTTTAATATAGTGAGAAAATACTTAATATTTTAAGCATTCATTTCTCATATTTAAATGTTAATGATTATTAAACAGAACTCGGCATTTATGACACAATATTCCTTTATTTAAATGCAGTGACCATGTTAGTTCTTTGGTTGGTTGTAGCAATTAGGAACATTAATCTACTGAACCCCAAGACAATTACAATATTTTGAAAACATCAGTATATGTATTTTCTTCTGCCCTAGCTTCCATTCCTCCCTGTAAAGATATTTTCTTTAGAAAGAAATGACAACAATAAAAAAAGAGAGAAGCAATATATTTATAAGATGGTGTCCATTTAAACTCTGTACAAAATAAGTTCTAAGATAATAATTTTAAGCCAGCATATCATATATATATATATATGTATATATGTGTATATATATATATACACACATATATATATATATATATATATATATATATATATATATATACACACACACACACACACACACACACGTAATTTTTACTTCATTTCCCCATGTAATTATATTACCCCTGAATATTTGAAAATTGAACTTCCCAAGTGGACGTGCTTTTATGAAGAAAGTTTCTAGAATGAACTTACTTTACCTGATTTGCTTTTGCCATCCTGAGCGTTCTCTTCCCTAATCATTTCTTCAGTCTTCCAGAGACCATACCATGGTGCATGACAATCTAAGGGAGATAACCATGCAGCAAAATTGTCCAGAAAAATAGAGGGACTCTTCCTCTTTTAAGGACTTTTCATTTCAGAGCACAGACACATCTTCAGATGAAGCAGTTGACTATACAGTTCCTGAAAAGTGGATCAGTTTATCGAATATATGGTTCATGCTTAGAAAACAAGGGTGAAATTTATTTTTCTTGTCCTATCTCTGCTGCTATCTTAATGTAGGTACAATTTTAATTTAATATTTACAAAAATCTTATCTAATAAATGTGCTAGGAACCAGCTAGTTTAACAGAATGATGAAAAGCATAAATTAATCTAGCCAAAACTTGCATTTATTGATATTGTCAGACTTCTGCTCACCCTAGTTGTGCAGAAATCACCTCAGTGGATAATTATAGCATTTCTAAAGTGCCTCAAGGGTAATTTTCCCCTTGACACCTTTCAGATAGGTGATTAAGTTATATGTATTTATTTCTGTGCCTGTGCTTGAGAAACAATGAGAAAGAGTGGCGCCCAGTGGAGCCTGGTCAAACTTCACTATCCTTTCTTCCATTCCTCCACTTGTCAGGATCCTGCACATCTACATGCATGTGCCTGGCATTTTTTTTTTTTTTCAAACTTCTAGCTGAGATTTAAACTGCAGTGGCCATGTGGGATATGGTTCATTCCACACAACACTTAACCTCTGAACTATGGGCAACTTAAAATATTTTGAATGAAGCAAGTTTATGTGCCTCTTTCTTCTGCTGCCTTTTTGTTTTCCATCTATCTTTTTTCTTCTGTTTATGGAAATATATGTCCTTTTGAGAAAAAGGAGCATAAATAATATGTAAACATATATATGTACCTACTAAAATTCTGTTCCTTTTGAATCTCTCTAAGTTAAAGAGGTATTTCTCTTTTTCTCAAAAATAAGTGAGTTCTTGTGAAATACAGGATTTAAGTATTTCTAAATATTGTGATCTTCTCCCAGAAAATAAAAGATAATAATAATAGGGGCAACCTGTGGCATGGTGCTTAAGGTGGCTGGATCTCACATGGTCAACTGTGCAGTTTGAGTCCCAGACCCAATAGCTGAAAGAACACACCAGGGGGATGTGAATGCCTGTCCAAAATCCCCAAAAGAGGGAAAGATGGAGGAGAAGGAATTGCAGCAAGGCCATCCTCTGTGGAGGCTACTTTCTTACTTTCTATTTCTCTCTTTTTCTGTCTTTCTCTGACAAGCACAATTGCTCTCTGACAAAGTTAAAAAACAAAGAAAGATAATAATAATTAGAAACCATGGAAATAAATCACAAATAGAAGTGAACAATAATGCATCCCATGCATATGACTGAAATATTATCAATTTATTTTAAATATACCATCAATAAAATGCTAATGCAGAGAGATATATAAAATATGATAAGGGCATGCATCTCTGGTTAGGGAAAAAACGCCTAAGCACTTCAGAAGTTAGATGGCAGTATAAGAAATTAGATGTCAGAAAGGCACCTTCATCAGTGCTTGACACAGCCAATAAGATTTAGTATGATGAAAAGACATGACCTCCCATCCCTCCAATAGGAGATACATGTTTACCAGTGTTTAATCAACCTGTAAGCTTTGTTAATGTAGAATTTTAGTTTATATGTTGTTAGTAATTTAATCTTTATTATTTGTCTCATGTATTATAATATTTTATTTAATAACCACAGAATTTTTAGGAAGAGGGGGTTCTTCCAAAAGCTCATAGGAAAAAAAAAAGAAGAAAATATCTATTAAGAAAAACTATTGGGACCAGCAGTTAGCGTAATGGCTATGTCACTGGACTCCCACATAGTCGACCACGGTTCAAGTCCTGGACCCAGTGGCTTAAACTCATGCCAGGCACGTGTGTGTGCCTGCCCAAGATCCCAAGAGGAGAATGGAGGAGAAGGGATTGTGGCGTGGCCATCCCCCCTGAGGGGTGATTTCTCGCTTTCTATCTCTCTGTCTCTCTCTCTTTCTTGTGAGCACATGCGCCCTATAGCAAAAAAAACCTCTCCCAAAAAAAGAAAAATGAAAAATCTATTTTGGATTTCAAAAATTGTTTTTGTAACAAAATAAACTTGTACTTTCATTACACTTTTCCATGAACTTTTTGAAGTTTCCTTATATCTGATTATATTAGATTTGTTATAAATATTATATTAATAATGTACACTCTATAGTAAAAACTCCTCTGCTGTATAAGCTACAGAAGTTATTCTTAGCTTTAACTACTTTCAGATTAATGGAACTATTTTATTATACTATAGACATAGCTGCCATCAAATTTACTCACAATGATATAAGAAACCACAGCTTCCTAGCCTGACTTCCCACTCCTCATCCCTGGGGTACCTTTGCAAAATGAAAACATTTTTTTTACTTTTATGATTGGAGGATGCTCCTGGAGTCTAGTGAGCAGAGGCAAGGGATACTGCTAAACATCTCAAGTGCACATGGCAGTCTCCCAACACGGAATTTTCTTGCCCAAAATGTGATACTTTTTGTGGGAAAGGAGATCCACTTCCACTCATTATAGGATGTGTAGGGGCATTCCTGCTCTCTAATCTTTAAATACCAGCAGAATGTCCCTTCCTTTGGGTTGTGACAATAATTTCTGCAGATATTATCTGATGTCCTCTGACTGGCAAACTAAACTCCAGGTTAAGAATCACTGCCTATATCATGGTCCATATGCATGGAGACAGAATCTGCCTCATTTGAGAATGGGTGCTCAGGTAGAATCCTCTGCTCTCCAGGGAGCCTATATTCCTCTTAACAAATCTGTAGGCATAATTTTCAGGTACTTAAAGAGACATGCTAGTTTCAAGAGTCACTGCGCCAAGCTCAAAGCTATAACTTCCTTTCAGGTATTAAAATTCCTTCCTATCTGGAAGTAATTTTGTACAGAAATGTCATTGAAAATCATAGTTGACATTCTTCCTTTGTCAGGTTACCAGGGGATCAGAGCTCAAAATAAAAAAGGTCAGATTCTCATGTGGTAGGAAAAAGGTTTTTTTTTTTTAATCCCTGTAACTACATCTACTCTTATCCACCACGCAAAACTTTCTTAGCAATTCTTTTATTCTTGTGTGTTTCTTCATTTGATTACGATAATAACAGTTTTGTATATTAAGCAAGTCTGTTTCCAGCAGACCTTTTCTTCTTACGTTGCTTTTTGACTCATCTTCTGTGGACTGCTGTGCCGATACTCTTTCTTTGTAGACCCTTTGTCTTTGTGTCTGGGTTTGGCAGGGAACAGCTGTACTTCATGCTGTTCCATCTGATCATTTTGATCTGTTTTATGAGTTCCTTTCTTCTAGCAAATGAGTATTTCCTTGAAGCCTTAAAGATTGCAGTAGCAAAAGCAAAAGTTCTTCAAAAAGAAACCTCAAGATGTAAGCATTATGAAATTGAAAGAAATTCTCTCTTGATTTTAAAGACTTACTTTAAATGTGGAAATTAATTTTCTCCTTAATTCAAGCTATTTTCAAAGAAAATGAAGTCAATTTTTTCTTAAAAATTAATGAATATGTGGATTGTGTTCTCTAATAGTGTTACTCCATGAAGTAAAAGTTTTAAAATGTTTTCCTTGAAAAAGATTGTTATATAACTTGAGTAGCCATTTTTTTTTGTTTAAAAAGGATGTAAAGTAATTATTTAACATAAACCAAAGGAGGAAATTATTTTTGTAAAAACCAAGTTTTGTCATTTGAAGGTTTTGCATTGGGCTAGCTCTATGGTCTGATGATTGAGGCAGCCACACCTCACATGGCCAACCTGGCAGTTCAAGTCCTGGACTAAGAGGCTTGAGAAACACAGTGTGTGTGCATGTGTGTGTATGTGTGTTTATGCCCAAATCCTAACAGGATGGAGAAGTGGAGGAGAAGGGATTGCAGCATTCATTACCATTCTTCATGGGGTTGCTTTTTTCCTCTCTTTCTCTCCAGTTGTTTCTATCTGGCTATCACATTCACCCTCTGGCATTTTTTTTTTTTTAAAGGGAAGATTTTGCATTAAAATAGATGGATGAAATAGCAGAAGTAATCTGATGTTTGTGTACTATTTTCAGTTTCTTTGGCACATCTGTGTCACCATTTTCTCTGGTGATTCTATAGTTTGAAATTTGTGTTTTTAAACACAGGATAACTAACTGCCTCATGCACAAAATAATGAATGTAGAGGGACTTCAAAACAGTTTATGAAAAAACAAAATTAAAGCACAAGTATTTTGGTACAGAACAGTTTTGAAATCATGCATGATTTTTTCATGATGTACTTTTTAATGAAATTTTTAAAATTTAACTTTATTTATTTATTTATTTTAACTTGACCAGAGAGGGATAGAGTGAGAGAGAGAGAGAGAGAGAGAGAGAGAGAGAGGCAACGTGAGAAAGTAAGCCACCAGGTCTGGATCTTGAGCCGTGGTTGGCCATGTGGGAGTTCGGTGCCCTTAACCACCACGCCGCCTGCCAGCCCCTTCATGAACTTTTTGAAGACCCTTTTAATGGTACTTTAAAGCTGAGCTAAAAGAGTAAAGTTATTTTGATATGTGAAGTTTTTGCTTTAAATATTCAATGGAAATACTAAAATATAAAAGTACGGACCAATTAATAAATAAACCACATATATACACAGATATATACACGTTAGTTAAAATATGTCCATTTAAAATTTTATTTTCAATTTTTATTTGTTTCATATTCAATTATTTTATTTTCAAATCATAGAATACTGTACTATTTGACTTTGGCCATGGTTTTTAGCTTCAGCTTTGTTAATGAAGAAATAACACTGCACACCCAATTTTTACTGTGACTATGAATATGGTTATACTCTGAAACAGACATATAGAGAACTGTAAGTATGTCAAGTGTATTCTAATTTTGGCACTGAATTAATTCTAGCAGTGCCAAATATAGTTATGTGAATTGTCTCTGTCTCTACCACTCAATTTTCTATGCAAATGAAAGATTTAGTAACATAATCTCTAAGTAAGCTTCCAGTTTACAATTTATTACCAGGGTCAGCAGATGGCATAGCGGTTATGGACTCCCACATGGATGACTGCAGTTTTGAGTCCCAGACTCAATAGTTTCAAACTCACGCCTAAAGCACAAACCTCAAATATATGTGTATATATATATATATATATATATATATATATACACGTATATATGTATATATGTATGTGTATATATATATATATATTTAACCTCTAACATATATATATACAAAATCATGAACATTTTTATTTAAAAAATAAAAACTTTTATAAAAAAGTTCATGATTTTATATATAAACATAGTTTATACATATATATGTATCAAACAACATAGTTTGATTTATAACAAATATGTGTGTAACAGAAACCACACAATTAATTATTTCTACATCTTTTAGAAACTGTGGGACCAGCACTTAGCGTAATGGCTATGTCACTAGACTCCCACATAGTCAACCGCGGTTTGAGTCCTGGACCCGGCAGCTTAAACTCACGCCGGGCGCGTGTGCGTGCGTGCCCAAGATCCCAAGAGGAAGAATGGAGGAGAAGGGATTGCGGTGTGACCATACTCCCTGGGGGTGATTTCTCGCTTTCTGTTTCTCTGTCTCTCTCTGTCTATCTGGTGAGTGCACATGCCCTATAGCAAAAACCTCCCCCAAAAAAAAAGAGAGAGAGAGAGAGAGAGAAAAAAAAGAGAGAAAAAAAAAAAAGAGAAAAAAAAAAAAAAAAAGAAAGAAAGAAACTGCATGCTTGAAGATGCATGGGGCCAGCCAATTGTACGGTTATTAGGGTAACTGGATCACATATGGCCAACTCCTCAGTTCAAGTCTCTACCTGTGGCTTGAAAATCACAACAAGTGCATGTGTTTGAATGTCCAAAATCTAGAGAGGAGAATGGAGAAGAAGGAATTGTGGTGTAGTCATCCCTCCTAGGGAGTTCTCTCTCATTTTCCCTCTCTCTCTGTCTCTTTCGGGCAAGTGAACACACTCTATTGCAAATTAAAACAAAAAAACAAAAAACAAAAAACAGAATTTTAAAGAGGATGTATGGACAAAATTTCATTGCAACAAGCTCATGGTGTTAAATCAGATGTGTGTCCTGATGATCAGAATAAAAGATAAGGACAGAGGCACTTAAATTATATAGACTTGACTGTTTTGCATCTATTACATTTAGAGAAAATGCAGTCTATCTGAAATCTTATTGACAAACCATTCTTATAAACAATGACAAGATTTTGGTGCCCAATAAATTATAACTTTTAAAGTTTATTTAAAAAGTCACCTTCCGAAGTTTACTTTCATTTTTCCCTTTGTTTTATGTTTAACTTCTGTTTATAGTAGGAATGATTAGTTGGTACAATGCTATCAATACTAGATCCATGTACTAGTCAAAATAACGTGCATCTAAATATGTGCTATTTTGCAATTACTTATTTTTAAAGATTGTGGTTCTGCTATCTTATTAAGGATACTGCTGCATGGTTCCTTTTTGATGTAACCAGACATTCACATTAATACAAAGAAAAAAATAATCGTAATACTTGGCAAATTAACTTGAATTATTTCATTTTGTTTGCATGTCTGTTTCTATGTAGATATTCTTTGCAGCTTATCTGTAAAGAAGTTAACTTTTACAAAGCAATGGAAATATATGGTAGCCTGGAAATTAATATTTCTCTTTCAAAAGATATTTTATGTCAGATGCTTAATTTAAAGATTAGATTCCCATTTTCCTTTAGCAAATGTCCTTTCTGAAAAGTTTTTATGTTGTCTCCCACCCCACCCCAAGCAGTCCATTGAAAAGCTGTTTTGTTTCTAGTGTTGTCAATATATTATATCACTTTATTTGGGTAAGAAAAACTAATTTTTTTGGCATAGGCATGCAAGTATTTTTCTGGAGTTTAAAAAGAATCAAACTGAAATAGTCATTTTGATCTTGGGTAACACTCAAAGTAACGTCTCATAAATCATGTGACAATCCTACAATGACTCTATTCGGTTCCCTCCTGGGAAAATGTGATTATTTTCTTAGGCAGGTTTTGAAGATTCTTGCTTTCAGAAAGTGTCTCTCTCTCTCTCTCCCCCCTCCCTTTTATACACAGACACAGATACAAACATACATTCATACATTTATGTCATTATGATTTGAGTCCACTGCTTCTTGTTTAAAGATGAAACACACTTTGGCACTTATGTGTTTTCAGTAATTGCACTGTGTTTTGTTTTGTTTGTTTATTTATTTATTTATTTTAAAATTCTAAATAAGAAATACTTGTTTTTTTTGTCTTCACACTTCTTAAGATGGATACCAAGCCATCCATGCTATGGAGCTTGCTCAATCATAAATTGTAAAATTGTAACTCGATCATAATTCTGAGGTTTTGATACAGATGAATACATAAGCTAGTGTTTATTAATAATATCTTACCGTAGGCTAGCAGATGGCTTAGTGGTTATGTCTCTGGACTCCCAGGTGGTCCACCACAGTTCAAGTCCCGGACTCTGTGACTTGAAAATCATGCCAGGCAAATGCATATGTGCATGCCCAGGATCTTGAGAGGATAATGGAGGAGGAGGGATTGTAGGATGTCCATCCCCTCTGGGGTGATTTCTCACTTTCCCTCTCACTGTCTCTGACTGTCTCTCTTTTTCTCTCCAGTGAGCACACGCACCCTAAGGCAAAAACCTCTAAAAAAAAAAAAAAAGAATCTCTGACCTTACCAACCTCCAACTTTCAGCTTCAGTAACCTAATATCTTCCTATTTTAATGTGCTCATCTGCAAAATTTCTTAACTTTGGTGAATTTATTTATATTGTTAGGTAAAGAGGTTCTCATAAGTGAAAATCAACAAAAGATTTGATGATCTTCATATACATATTCTCAGTTGACATTAGATCTCAAAATGTCAGTTCCTTGAATTTTCAGCTTAGTTTTAGAGTAGAAATCTGGAAAGTTGGGCTCAATATGTCTATAAAATTCAAATATAAACCTGGATTTATTTGATTATATTAAAGCCAATAGAATTAAAAATGTATACTGTCTCCTATTTTGCAATTGCAATGATATGTAAATTCAGTATAGATATCATGCTAGTTTTCTAAAATGTTTTGTCTCTTTTACCAGGCAGATAAATATATTGACTTCATTTTTCTTTTACATAACATGTTGACTATACCAAACACCTTTATGCAGTGTTGAAACAACAACAAAAATAATCACAATCAACTAAAAAAATAAATAAAACTAAAGTATAGTAGAACATATATTTGTCATGTGTCTTCTATACCTTACCATGATTTTTTTGTGTCCTTCATTATTTCTTCTAATTGGGTCAAAATAGTGACTATTCTTCTAACTTGATATATACACAAGGCATTGGCACTGTTTTGATTCTTGTCTTGGTTATATTTAATTTATTCCTGAATGATGCTTCATTCTTGTTGAAAGCAATGAAACTATTTCTTACATTTTTTCACTTTAATTAGTATTCAAATTTGAAAGCTTAAATTGATTCAGTCAATAAATATTTACATTGATTAATCCATTTAATAACTCTTAATTCTGTCAATAAAAACTTACCAGATGGCCCAAGGGGTTGGAGACCTGGACTAGGTGACTCCTAGGCATAGTGGGAGGCTGGTAGTAAGTATATTTTAAAAGTGTATGAAGACTTTTTACTGTAGGGTAAAGAAATGTCCATACTAAAATCTGAATTAAAAAATTTTATTTCTTTTATGAGAATGAGAGACACCAGAACAAAGACAAGCACCCTTAATAGAGTCCGCACCATGATCTCCACAGCTTCCCACTCAGCTGAGATCACGGACACTCCTGTCAGGCATGTACAGTTTGACAAGGGAACCAAACCAGAGATCTTCCATGTGGATCCAGCATCTCTTGACAGTATGTTATCACTATGCCAACTGACCCAGCTCTAAAAGCTACATCTTAATGGAGCATCACCCCCCCCACACTTCCTCTCCCTTCCTCAACCAAATTATCTGATCAGTTACTCTAGAGTCACTTTGAAGTCTTTATGGCAAAGAGGGATTACAAATGCATAAGGAAATATTTTTTTAATTTTTTTAATGGCAAAATGAAAACATGATTAAAAAATAACACATTCAGGACCAGCAGTTGGTGCAATGGCTGTGTCGCTGGACTCCCACGTAGTCGACCGCGGTCCCAGTCCCGGACCCGGTGGCTTAAACTCACACCGGGCGCATGTGTGTGCGTGGCCCAAGATTCCGAGAAGAGAATGAAGGAGAAGGGATTGTGGCATGGCCATCCCCCTTGGGGGGTGATTTCTCGCTTTCTATCTCTCTGTCTCTCTCTGTCTTTCTGGTGAACGCACGCACCCTATAGCAAAAACCTCTCAAAAAAATTAAAAATTAAAAAATAACACATTCTACATTAAATACATTAAAATTTTGACAATTTTATAAATAAAATAATTTAAAACAGTAAAAAATAAAACTTACCAAATTCTGTGCTACAATGGGACATTTAAATAATAATTAAAGGTAATCTGTGCGTCAGGTAAGATTATAATCTAATGTGGAAGGTAAAACTTTTAACACAAATGACAAAACAGAGGTGCCATGCTCACACAGTGGGGAATGTGGTGGGAGCTGATTTGTTTGTCCCAATAGCCAGCTGTGTCAGGTGTATGCTCTTACATTTGAGTCACCAATATCAGTAGATATAAATGTGAGTGTGTCAAAAAATATACCCCATTCTCTCACCCTGTTTGATTCTCTCAAGTTAAACTTCTTTATAAAATGGCATTAGCTTTACAATTAATTTGGGAAGTTGCCTAAGTTATCTTATTTCTCACGTTTCTGGAGGCCCCATTTTCCTGTGAATATCTCTGAATTTCTCCTGTGTTCTCAATATCTACTTCACCATCGTGTCTTCATTAGCAATTATAATTTCCCCTCACAGGATTTCATTAAATGGACATGATAAATGATTTAATAATTCTCCAAAACAGTTTTAATTTAGGGCCAAGAGGCAGAACAGGTTATTGAAGGTCTCCAGAAACTGAGTGAGGGGCTAGACTAAAGGAAATACCTTGAATGAATTATCAGTGTTCCCAGATAGCCACCTCTAGAATTTTTCTTTTAAGCACTTTCTCCTTGACAGATCTTTTTCCCATCTCATTGAGATTGGTATTTCCTAACCCTGAGTTGTTAACAGAAAGAAGAACTCATGAATATCTTACTTCATATGTACATTAGTTTAGATTTTTGGATATTTTTGTTTTTGTTTTTTTTTAACGAGAGAGTGAGAATATGAGCACATGGATGAGGAAGAGAGTGAGAGAAAAATGGAGAGACAAAGGTATTCTTGAGAAGGTCTCACATTTGAGTTCCTCTGCCCCTGCCTTCCAATCAGCCAGGATCACAGACTCATACCGCTGGCTCTAGCCTGTTCAGATTGTTCCTGGTCTGGGACACCCTAGTGGCCCTTCCTGTTGTATCAGTGCCCTACTATGCACTCCATCTTAGCCAGGATATAGCAACTTGTTTCTTTTATCATAATACTCTCCTATTTAGACTCCCTTATCATAGACAAGTGGATTATGAAAGGTGTTTCTTATAAAAAGAAAAAAAGTCAATTATTCCAGCTAAGATAGTCAATGTAGGCTTTAAAATAGTGCATTTCCTTTTCTTCTCTGCATAGTGTGTTCATATCTGTGTGTTTCTGTAGATATCAGTGTGCATGTATGCATGTATGTCTACATTTGTGTATGTATAGGTCCGTGTCTTCAGGAGTCCATATCAAAGATAAGACAGAGAAAAAGAACAAAGAATAATAAATGGTGGAAGTATTGAATCTAAAATTCAGCATAGTAGGAAAAAAAAAAGAAAAGAAAAACCTCTGAACCAAAGTAGATATTTTTTATAAAAGTCCACTTTAAAACCTCGTTTAGGTCCCAGTTCATGCAGTGTGTTTCAGAGGTCATTGGAAGCAATATTCAAGGGGCCGGCAGGTGGCTTGGTGGTTAAGGGGGCTTGATTCCCACATGGCCAACCGTGGTTCAATTCTCGAACCTGGCAGCTTGCTTTCTCACTTTTTCTGTCTCTCACTCTGCCTCTCTCTGGTCAAATTAAAATAAATAAATAAGGGAAAATAAAATAATTTTAGAAAAAGAAGCAATATTCAAGTCTTCAAGAACACAAGATGGTGGAGTTAATCCAATTATCGGGAATCACTCCTTTGAATTAGGAGAACATGTATTCTCCATCTACCAGCACAAGAAGCGGGGTGTATTGCTCTAATAAAAGAAAGCAAAGAAATATTTCATTATAGAGCACATTTTTTTAGCTTGATGTGGAATTTAAAAACCAATTTTTTAAGAATGATGTGAACATTTTCTTATCTTGTTTTTCTCCTGAATTTTGAAGATCGCATGTGTTTACATAAATACTCCTGCTCTGACTTTACTGTTTGCTTCAGGTCTCAGGCTGAGGCATGTTTCTTTCTCTGGTCTCCTCTGTTCACTCTTTCAGTGTCTGTATCTCTTTTGTAGCTGAGCATAATATTAGAATTGGAATTTTTTATTTATTATATGTATTTCCTACTTGATTTAAAATATTCATTAATGTGTATTTTATGTTTCTTGCTAAAAATGCTACTAAGGTAAAACTACATTTAAATTTCATTCCTTTTCTTTATGTGAACTGAGATGAATTCTTTTTGACCCTTTGGGTCAGAGGCCCTTAATGGAGCTAAGGCTGTTCTATCTGGTTCTGAAATAAAACCAGTCTCTATGGGCAGCAAGGGAGCATGAAGTCGGGAAAATGTTTTCTTTTGATAAGCTTGAAAAGTCAATTTCAAGGATAAACCACCTTGATAAAAGTGAATCAGACTAGATAAATATAGTGGAAACAAGGAGAAATAGAGACATAAATAGATACGCAATATCTCCTACTTTTCCTAAATAAGAAAGGCGGTTACACATAAAATGCTGGTACTTTCAAGATGGAAACAAAACAACCAAAACAACAACAACAACAAAAAAGCCAAGAAGACAGAAAATAAGGTCGAATATAGAACAAAATGATAAAAATTATTATGAAGTGGGTCATATAAAAATATTTGAAGCAAGTGCTTTAGAGGCATTTGCCTCTGAGTTACATAAAATCTCAATTTTCTATTAATTTTGAATATATGTTAGGCATATTAATAGAAACATTAGAAGTTTAGACTATTAATTTTATTTCATTAGTTGTTCATTTATACTTATTTTTTCACATCCCGGCTTCTTCAACTTCTGTAATGCTGTATTTTGAGGGGTTTAGTTTCTTTCCTCTCTCTAATTTTATCAGCATTTTTCTCAGATTCTTCACCTTTCAAAGGTATGTTGCATTCTTATTTTCACCTCTAAAGAGAAATTCAGACTCTTCTTAAGCCTCTTGCTTATTCTTTAGTTAGTCCTAGCTTCAGTTTCTGACATCTAATATCTTCAGGTTCTATGTTTCTCATTGCCTCATAAACTCTTCAGCCTGGGATGATCAGCCCCATTCTTTTGGCCTCAAGTCTTCCTTGCTCTAACTTTTCTGCGTGTACCCCTCGTTACCACCGTATGGGCAACTCCGTTTTCATGTCCCTGTGTTTCCGTGCTTCCACCTATTCTCTTGTTCCTGCCTATTCGATTTACCTCTCTCCCCTGCTATTTTACCTAAAGATAATGAGAGTTTATGCCATCGAAATATGTGTACTTGAACCTCCTCTCCATAATATGATGGCCTGCTTCTAAATTTTACAGTGTGACAGCATCGGTATCAACAAAAACCAGCCTTCATGAAACACTCACTTTATGCCAAACACTGTAATAAAAATCTTTTATGCACTAGTCAACTTAATCTTTAAGTTGCTCTCTATCAGTACAATGTTATGTTTTTATTTGCTAATATGCTTATTTAAACCCACCATATTCTTCTCCTAACATAGAAATTGTAAGATAAGACTTTGTTAACAGTAAATTTGTGATTGATTTATCTTTGTACTTTATACTCTGGACATCCAGTGCTAGGCATGAAGTCGGTATTTGAAAACAATATATAGGACAATTAAATGATATAATAAATCAATGCAAAATGATCATCCTAAGAATCCAGGCCCTGGAGTATAGGTTTGAACTGATTTACTGTTTGCATCATAAAAGCTGATTCAATTGACCATTTTAATGATAAGTCAATTCATTTTAGGCAGTTCCCTGTTCTCACCAACAGCTGTCTATATTCAGCATATAGAGAAGAGATTTTAAAGAGACAGTTGAATGAATTCCCCTTTAATACCAATTTTTGATTTTTCACTACCCCATTTTTATATGTTTTCTCTGACCTTTTAATCACACACTATTAATATACGTATCTGAACTTGTGAAGGAATATACTTCCTTCACAACATACAAACAGAACACAGCTTCCTTGAGTTACCTCCTAAAACTTCATTTATAAGGCAGTTATTTAAATTTCAGAACACATTTCCTCATAGAAGTAATGTGATAATAGTATGATCCTTCTAAAAGAAAACCACTGAACTATATAATGTTCTGAATTTTAGCAAGAACAATGTTATTCCAAGGTCATAGTTTTAAATGCATGCTATGTGGGAGGTATAGTTTTCTCCTGAGTACCATTTCCACAGTAAAGATTTTGGGTTTTGTTTGTTAGATTTTTGTTTCACCTCTCTTCTGATTACATTTGCCTAGCTGCAAATTCTCTTTTTTGTTATGATGCTAAAAATGATTTACTTCCTTTGTTCTCTAAATTAAACTAAAATCACCACCTCAAATATTCTCTGTACAAAAACAGAATATAAATTATCAATAAATAAAGATTCATTCTTTTAGTGTAAGTGGATATTAGTAGGAAATAAATCTGATCAAATTAATGTGTATTCATATGTTCAAGACTTATAGTCATGTAATTATAATGAGAACTAAGTTTTTTTTTTTTTTTTTTTTTTTTTTTTTTTTGCTATAGGGCAGGTGCGCTCACCAGAAAGTGAGAGACAGAGAGACAGAAAGTGATAAATCATCCCCCAGGGGGGATGGCTATGCTGGAATTCCTTCTCCTCCCTTCTCCATTTTCCTCTCAGGATCTTGGGCACACATGCACACATGCCCGGCGAACCATGGTCGGCCCCATGGGAGTTCAGCGACATAGCCATTATGCTAACTGCTGGTCCTGAGAACCAAGTTTAGTTAATACAATATTTAATTAGTTAACCACAGGAAGTTAGACATACAGACCTTAAGTGAGTTAAGTAAAGACATTTCTATGCCTTTCTCTATATTCAGTGACTAAAAAAGTTTTGCATAGTGTTCATGCTATTGGTTGAACACTCTTACACATCTCCATCAAATATTTAAAGTACTATAAGAGACAAACCTGGTTCATAAAAATGTAGTTATTACTTTAGTTAATTATTTCCATAAAATGTATATCTAACCAAAAATTGATTTGCTACGTAAGAAAGGTGAATTATGCACTTATTATAACCAGCTAGGTCTTCCAGTATTCTACCTCAGTGTGTATACATTCAGATCTAATGAACTAGAAATCTATATTATTTTATCATATCTAACTTAAATTCTTTCCAAATATCTCTGAAGCTTATCTGATGATCTCTAAACTATTCTTCAGGTCAATTCAAGAAGCATATCCCGAGCAGCTACATTCCAACAATGGAACTAAGTGCTGTGGTTTCACAGATTATTAAGATCTAATTCCCATCCTTAAGACATTTCATAATCTGTATGAAAAGTCAGAAATAATCATGGTTCATTTTCATGCTAATCAGTCAGAGGAAAGATGCCACAGTTCTTGATGCTACAAAAATGTCAGTGGAGGAATAGATTCAGACTGTGGTACAGTGGTAAAACACAACATTCTGAGAGGCTGACCCACATGGGAAGTTCCAGGTTCAAGTCCAGAGACTCCCCTGAGTGTATAGGCCACATTTGTGCCCATCATCTGGGGCTGACTGAAGGTGAGGAGGATTGCAGGGTCAAAACTCTATTGAGGGGGGGCCAGCCGGTGGTTGTGTGGTTAGGGTGCTGGACTCCCACATGGCCAACTGCAGTTCAAGTCCTGCACCTGGTGGTTTGCTTTCTCACTTTCTCATTCTCTCTCTCTCTCTCTTGTGAGTACACAAGCCCTATACCAAACTTAAAAATAATAATAATATAAAAATAAACATAATTTAAAAAAAAAAAAATACTCTATTGAGGGACCAGCAGTTACCGTAATGGCTATGTCGCTGGACTCCCTTGTAGTAGATCGTGGTCCGAGTCTCGGACCTGGTGGCTTAAACTCACGCTGGGCGCGTGTGTGTGCGTGCCCGAGAGCAGAATGGAGGAGAAGGGACTGTGGCGTGGCCATCCCCCCGGGGGGTGATTTCTCGCTTTCTGTCTCTCTGTCTCTCTCTGTCTGTCTGGCGGGCACAAGTGCCCTATAGCAAAAAAAAAAAAGCTCTCAAAAAAAAAAAAACCAAAAAAAAAAAAAACTCTATTGAGCGTCTATCTTGATGTCATGGTTCATTCTTTCTCTCTAATGGAAGAAATAAACTTTTTAAAAATAGAATGTTATTTGAGGAAGAATCAGTCCTTTCTGGTAGAAATCTGAAATCAGAAAGTGGTAACTAAGCTAAATTGAGGGATAGCTAAGATTTACTTAATTGGGAAAGACCTAAGTGGCAGGGAAACCAGCATGCGATGGGCTAGAAATAGCATTTTGTATATGGATGCCAGAGATAGACGTGTATTGCCAGAATGAGAATGGAAGACAAAACAAAAACAAAAACAGATACAGCTAGAGAGGTGCAAAGGAAACAAGTCAGAAAGTGTCTTTTTGTGGCTTAAAGTGTTAACTGCCTCTTACTACTGCTGTTCTCTTTTCCTGAGAGACTGAGTTTAACTTCTTACCCACTCCTAATCTGATTCTGTAAGTAAGTCCACAGGGGAAATTAGATGCATGGCCTCACTAGGAAAAGATGGAATCACAATTTAATGTTGTATAAATAGTGCTCATTTATTATATCACATTGACTGTTGTAAAATAATTCTCAAGTCCTAGTAGTCATCAGTCTTATTTTCTCCCCTTTAACTTTGTATTGCTGATACAAGTTAAAACATTCTTGGCTGGAGAAAAGTGACTCTTGACTAGATTTTAATGATTAGGAAGCAGAAGGCCAGAGAGGCCAGTTAGCATGTCAGGATTTTGTAATTACCAAAGGAGGTGGAAAGGTTCAGATAATCAGAATCATAAGGCACATATGTAAATAGTAGTCCGATCGGAATGAGTTATGTTTATGTTCCTTTCTCATAATTATGGTCTTAATTGAGAAGCTATAGCATATTCATGTAGCCAAGTTTATTGGAACATCTAATCATATTATTTGAACACTTCCATAGTGTATTATTGCTCCAATGCTTATTCTGGAGAACAGAATAGTTTTATATATGAGTAAAACACTGAATTATGCAAAACATATAGACTAATCTATCAGACTATTTGGAGTGTCATTCTATACAATTTTATGTGTCTATTAAATGAATATTATGTTAAGTTGTATTGCTCAATTAAACAAACTTATCCTAGTGATATTTACTAAAAACAAATATAATTTTTATTTATGAGTTGGGTAATGGGAATATTTTCTTGTAGTTCCATATTATTAGGTTAAAAGAAATAAATGCATAATAGCTTAGTTTGCAGAATAAGATTTAATGATTAAACAGCTAAGATGTGCTCAGGGACAAATGAACATTTGAATGAAGTCTTTATAACATAAATATAATTGCAAAAAGAATAAAGATGCCTCATTGAAGAAAGTATGAGATATGATAGAATAATCTATATTTATATTTATGGAGTGTTTTAATTTTTAAAAATCTCCAAGTACTTTATTTTAGCTGTACTTCCAGCTGTACTTCCAGAGCAGATATTTAATAGATAGTTGCATTGTAACTTAAGAAGTTAAAGAACTTGGGAACCAGCAGTTAGCGTAATGGCTATGTTGCTGGACTCCCACGTAGTCGACCGCGGTTCGCGTCTCGGACCCGGTGGCTTACAACTCACGCCGGGCACGTGTGCGTGTGTGCCCAAGATCCCGAGAGGAGAATGGAGGAGAAGGGATTGCGGCGTGACCATCCCCCCTGGGGGGTGATTTCTCGCTTTCTGTCTCTAATGTCTCTCTCTGTCTGTCTGGCGAGCGCACGCGCCCTCTAGCGAAAATCTCTCAAAAAAAAAAAAAAAAAAAGAAGGTAAATAACTTAACTAAATCACACACCTGATTAGTGACATTCTGGGGCCAAAATTTCTAGTCTAGTGCCATTTTCACTTCACACTGCCAAATTCTGTCAAAGATTTAAATATCTAAGTCTGTATCAAGTAGCTTTATTGAGCAGAAATATAAAATATGCGATGATTTTAAACTGTAGAATCCAATGGACATGAGTTCTAGATACTGGATCCTGTTTAGTAAGGTGGTTCAGGAACTATTTGGTTTCAAAGACTTGCTTGTACATGCCAGAGATAGAGGACAGTTGTGTAACTGATCACATGGGTCAGCTACAAGAACAATAACAATTGGGCATTGGCCGGTTTCTCTAACACTTCTATTAGTAATTGTTTGATTCATCTTTAGTTTTGAAATTTTTATTTAAACTTTACATTTTTATTGGGTCATCAGAAAAGTCATGATGATGCATTTTTGCATAGGAAACAAACATCATGACTTTTCTGCCAACCCAATATTTTTCTCATAATCCCGCTGTCCTTCTTTATAATATTCTAGGGGACTTCTGATTTGGTCTCCTAATGTACTTATTTCTAAAACATAGGTCTCCTGGACCCCATAATGAATATATGGAATAAGACTTCAGTGCATATGTGTTCATTATGAAATATGCAAAGGCATGATTATATACTGGTTGCTTATTATTATTATTAATAATATTCTATATTTTTAAGCATTTATATACTTTTATATTTATTACATGCTGTATGAACCACTTTTGTACAATCATTCTGTTTTTTTGTGTGTGTGTTTGAAATGGAGATTGGACATCATTTCAAATTTAGCTCTTGTGAACATTAATACCTAAATATTTTGAAAATAACATGAGATTAAATTAATTGCATCCTGATGGCTGAAATATACCTGAGATTTACTGGTCATATTTGCCTTTGCAATGTATGTTAACCCTTTAAGAATATAATTATTATTAATAAAATATATTTAGAAAATAGTTATTAGTCATATATTTAAAATAAGTATACAGAGGTGAAATATTTGGATTTACTGTAATTTCTTAGAAAAGCCACAATTACTGATGACTGCTTTATAGGACCCTAGATAAACCAATGGTTCTCAGAAAATATGTTGAAAATGTTGAAAACGTGGTCAGTCTTCTAGCAATCAGCCTAAAGTGCTGATAGCATTCATTTATTTAATAGTGGAATATTATAGTTTTAAAAAATTGCTTACTTTTTTATTGTCAGAGGGTTTATGTACTTAGGAGAGAGAGAGAGAGAAAGAAAGAAAGAGAGAAAGCACCCCCCCAAGGGGTATTATCATACCACAATAATTTTCTTTCCATTTCTCCATCCTGTCAGGATTTTGGATAGGCATGCACACGTGCTGTGTTTTTGAAGCCACTGAGCCAGAATTCAAAATGTCATCATGTAGAATCTGGCTCTCTGTGCACAATGCCTAACCTCTTTACTACGAGGCCAGCCCTTAAATTGTTTATTTTTGATGCACATACCTATATAGTTTTTAAAAATATTACATGTAGTTTATAAAACATTCAGTCATAAACATATAAAGAGAAATATAAACACATTCCCCTAATTTCTATTACCCAGGAGTTATCAATATCATTAGATATCAAAGCATATATATTGATAAGTTAAAAATAATAAATGTATTTACACAATTTCCCCCTCTAATTTTGCCAGAGGGTTCAATGCACTCACCAAAGAGAAAGAAAGTGAGACAACACCCCATGGGGAGTGGTCGTAGTGCAATCCCTTCTCCATCTTTCCTCCTTTCAGGATTTTGGACACACACACACACACACACATATGCATTCCAGGTGTGTTTCTCAAGTCACTGGGTACAAGACACAAACTGCTCAGTAAACCACTTGGGATCTGGGAAAGGGGATCATGGTGTGAGGAAACCCTATTGTGGATGCTACTGTCTTTCTTAAGTGTGCATATGTTCTATTTCATAAATATAAATAAATAAATAAACTTTAAATACCTGTATGAGGGACATTTTGGCTAGAGACACTTCTTTAGTTATAAATCAGTCAATCCATCCACCTATCTACTACTCTATTGTGGCTGTGAAAATGTTGGGAGTACATTACACAACCACTGTTGCCACAGACACTTCTCCCTGAATTGCTGAAGTACTATCTTTATCTTTATCCTTGAAGGTCAGTAACCTATGATATGCGCCAGTGTCGATTACTCTTCAACTTTAAGAAAGTAATAATAATGTAGGTTAAAAAAAAAAAAAAAAAAAAAAAAAAGCACTCTTTATGAGCATGGTCATGCCACAATCCCTTCTCCATTTCTCCCTCCTATCAGGATTTTAGGCATGCACATGCACATACCTAGCGTATTTTTTGTCATTGGATCTAGGACTTGAACTGCATGTCAGTCCTATGGGATTCAGCTGCCTTAATCACCACACCAGCAGCTGGCCCAACCTTCCAACCTTAATGATTTTTTAAAGAATCAAACACCAAAAAAAAAAAAAACAAAAAAACAAAAAAAAAAAAGAATCAAACACCAGTACCTACTTTTTAATCCATAAGTACTGGTGTTCCATTAATGCTTATGATTTCAATGATCAAAATAAGCCAAGTTTTTTCTTTTCTGTTTGTTTATATTGAAGGTGACCAGCTATCCCCTTTACTGGCAGTATAGTGTAAAAAAATTGTTGTGAACTATGTTTGCAATTTATACTTACATCATACAGCTTTTTTTTTTTAATTTGTATTTGAATTGAGGAATAATAAGTGTAGTGATAATCAGCTTATTGCGGAGATGATATTTTTCAACTACTACATTCCATTCTACATTTCTATTCCAGTTTATTATCTTAGTGACAAGCAATTTACTAAACAGTAGACTATTTCCTACTTGGAGGGTTAGATTCCTGAAATCTCCCATGTAGAATAATTTATAATTCAATAACTTAAAATTATGTGGAAAAAAAAGCAATGCAAGGTAGACCAAGGTTATGAGTGAAGTTGGCAAACTTTTAATTTTAAAATACCTTGAAATACTATAAATTTGTCACTAATTAAAATACTATAAATGATATCATTTCCATATTTAATTAGTAGTGGTGGGCAATAGATAATTAGTGTCCATTGACTGATAAAATAAACTTTAAATTCTCCCTTCTTAAAAACTGCCTTAATAATTTTTATTTTACCAAGGATACCTATACCAAAAGTAGTTTTGTTTGATTATCTGAACTTTTATGAGTATTCCTCATATCATGACTCAATGTTATTGACTTCCACCTTTTGAATATCTTGGATTTAGAAATGAAGAACTTGATTTTGGTGTTTATTTTTGTTTGTTTTAAGGTGTTTGCCATAGGGTATATGCACTCTCCAGAGAGGGACAGAAACAGTGAGAGGGAAAGTGAGAAATCATCCCTATCAGTGATCACCGTACTGCAATCCATTCTTCATTCTTCTTTCAAGATTTGGGGAATGCATACACATGAGCCCAGTGTTTCTTTTAAGCTGCTGGGTCTGGGACTCAAACCACAATAGACATGTTAGAGTCCAGCACTTTAACCACCATCCACCTACTGGTCTTTGATTTTGGAATTATAAGAACCAACAAAGTTTATGTAATCCTTATTTAACCTACTCAGTTTTTTGAAACTTGTCTGGGTAATATATTTCTAAACCTTTCTCTAATATATATGAGATTATAGAATTCCAGGTTTCCCTGCATAAACTCCATCTTTCTTACAAGTGGCTTGGTTTCCTCACTCCTCATAAACATAAAAATTATTTTCTAAGTCACATGATAATTCACGTTCCCTTTCTTTCTGAGAATTCTTTCAGATAACCTTTTCTCTGTCTTTAAAAAATTTAATGATACAGTATGTGTGCATGCACGAGAGAGAGAGAGAAAGACCTTCCACATAGTTTGTTCGCACTATGCTCCTCATCCTTCAGTCCTCCAGTCCTCCAGCCATGATGATCCAGGGCATGTGCATAAGTCTGTTTTCCGGCTGACTTGGTTTATGATTTGAGCTGTGGTTGGCTTGTGCTTCTAGCTTTGCAGTCTGATGTACTGGCTGTGCTTTAGAGGCTGTGCCTCCAGTAACTCCTTTTCATTCCCTGTCATCCATTTCTCTTTGAGTCTTGGTTATTTATTCTAATGATAAATATGGGTTATCCAGAATTTTTCAATGATAAAATATTTTTGATAAGGTAATATATGCAAAAAATTTAAACTTATGGACCTTTAAATTTGAAGCATTCATATCATGGGTAATTTTTAACAATACTGAGATCTGTCATCCCTAGAATTTGTTCATCCTACTTCTCTCTTATTATAATGGAATTTCACCAGTAATCCTTGTAAATATAAGAAATATTTTATATTCTCTTTTGCATTGTTTTACACAAAAGGACATGTTTTATTAAAAATAATGGATGCACTTACTTTATACAAAACGCAGTAACTGCTTTTCTCTCATGTGCCCTCTGGTATGATTTCTCTAGAACCTTATGTTCATATAAACAAACTTTTGACAGAGGTCATGACAAAAAGGTGTAGGAAGTGCAATTTTGAAAGTAATGCCACATAACTGAAGTGAACCTGAAAATAGATCTAACTGGAAAATACCTCTGGGAACCAGTGGATCCAGTGTCTTGTACCTGTGAATTTAAAATGATCATCATTCACAGTGGATGAGACGTGTCCCTCATTGCCAAAATATACACAGCTTGCTTGATTTTACAGTTGTGTTGGAGGTAGTTCTTGAGATCCTGGAAGTTCAACCCTTCAAGGTTTAGGCTAGTCTTAATCTAAGTCAGCATGTTATTTTTGTTGCCCCTCCCCCTCCACAGTGAGGCCATTGCAGGCATGAAGTGATTCCCACTAAAATTCCCTACTTCACCCTTCTTAGCTTGCTGTTTGTTGTTCTCCGTAACTGTTAGATTTACTCAATATGTGTGCATCGTAAGCACTGACCCTTTCCAAAATTAATCTGGTGAGCTCACTTGCTTCCTTGAGTGGCATGATGGTAAAGGCTACCAGGCTTTTCATTGTTGTTCTGAGAAGATCTCAGGGTGCCAGTCACTTTCATATGTTTCTAGAAGAACCATGGGATTTTCACAGCTGACATCATCTGTGCTGACCCCTGGTGGACATCCATGGGTGCAGCTGTTATGGCATTTCTTTTTTCAACAGTTTTGGTTGAAGCCCTCACCTACAACAGTGACCTGAGAAATTTCAATATTTTCCTTTCTGAAAACTTCCTCAACTTTTCTTACAGAAAGAGGCTGAGGCAGGGTCACTTGGTTTCTTTTTATTCTGAGAAAATGATGGTGATCAAAACCCTAGTGAGAATATGTGTAGCTACTACCTTTCCCATAGCTGGAGCCGTGATATATTTCCAATTCACAGTTCAACATCTTGTTCATGATTCCCCCGGAAAAGAGGCGCCAAACGTTCAGTGTGATGTGTTTGCAGGATGCCTCAGAACCCTGTTGCAGCTACAGCACTCTGTTGACCTTTCAGGGACATCCCTTTGCATTTTGAATATAAATAAGGTTAACATAAATTTAAAACAGTAATTCAAACATGTAAGAATTTCATTATCTACCAGTAGATAGCTGGTGTTCTTTGAAAGTAATGACACATTTTAGGTAATAAAAAGCTTTTCCAAAGACCTGTGAAAATGATGCCACCATCTCATCACTTTTTGGATTCTGCTTAAAGCCTTCACAAAACTATTAGCATAGTTTTGTTATTTTATATCCCCTGTGACCAATGGTGCATATGGTTAAAATATCGACCACTGGCTTAGAGACGAATAGATACTTTACATAGACCACGTTTTAATGTGAAAAGTCAATGACACCCCCACTTTTTCTAAACAACCGACTTAAACACTTCACTTTTATAAGTAACATATATTACCTAATATATAGAATTTAAGAAATGTGTTCTAATTCAAGTCTTTATTATACTATCATATGAATAATACAGATGATAGTTTTAAATTAAAGAAACAGATATAATCTTGTATTTATCCTTTACTTTTTTTCCTTAGGTTTTTATCATAGTGTGCATGCACTTGCCAGAGAAAGACAGGGAGAGGGAAAGTGAGAAATCATTCCCAAGGGAGAGATGGTCACATTGCAATCCCTTCTCCTCCATTCTGGGATTTTGGGCACACACACACACACACACACACACACACACACACTTACATTGAGATGTTCAAGCCACCGGGTCTGGAACTCAAACGATGGTTGGCCATGTGAGAATCCATCACCTTAACCACCATGCCAACTGCCTGCCCCATAAACTATAATTAAGAGACTAAAAATGTTTGATGACCCAGCCACAGTAGTATTTACTGCTAAAATGTGCTCCACAGACTGAGACCACATGGGAGGACCGTGGAGTTCTGTTCCCATCCCCAAACTGGGTGCAGTGGTGTGTGCCTATAATCCCATCTGGGAAACTAAGGCAAAAGAATTAGAGCACAGCCAGACCCTGTTTTGAAAAAAAATAAATAAAAGAGAAAAGAAAAAGTGTTTGACAATTTTTTCATACTCCCTTTCTTATTTTAAGTATGTAAAAAACTGAATTTTTGGGAACCAGCAGTTAGCGTAATGGCTATGTCGCTGGACTCCCACGTTCGACCGCGGTTCGCGTCTCGGACCCGGTTTACAAAGCATGCCCAAGATCCCGAGAGGAGAATGGAGGAGAAGGGAACCATCCCCCCTGATTTCTCGCTTTCTGTCTCTATGTCTCTCTCTGTCTGTTGGCGAGCGCACGCACCCTATAGCGAAAAACCTCTCATTTTTACATTCATTAAATTATATTGAGTAAGTTTTTGCTGATAAAACTGATTTAATATTGTCAAAAGAAATGTTCAAACACTCAGAAAGACCCAGAAAAGTTAATTCACCATAATGATTTAACAAAATATTCTGTCAGACAAAATTAATTGTCATGGAAATAATTTAAACACATATATTACCTGACAAAAATCACAACCTGAATGAACAAATCAATTAAATGGTTAATTTAGTGATAGAATGCTGGACACTTTAATTCCTAAATTGCAATTAATTTAAATTCTACTAACTTACTTAATGCAAAGCAGGGCGTTAGCTCTAGTCCTCTGGATATTTAATTTAATTAATCAGTAGTTCTTAAACTTTGGTACACAATAGGTCTACAGATTTTGTTAAAATGCAGAAATTCAGAATTGTGTTCAACTTACTAATTAAAAATGCTTTGGGCTAGGATCTAGGAATCAAAATACTGTAGTTGGTCCTAATAGACACTGTTTTCATAGCCACTGTAGTAGAAAATGATATAATAAGACAAAAGTGGAAACGAAGTAAATAGAAAAGATTTCGTTTTTGTTTTTGTTTTACTTTAAGCGAATCTGTTTTTTGCTGCCTCAACACTTACCATTAAAGATGATTTATCACTTCTAATGGTCAATCAAACTGTGCGATCAGAGAAACACCATTTTAACCAATAAATTTCAGAAATATGTTTTTCCTCTGTTATAAACCAAACTAAATTTGGAATTAGAAATTCCAAATTTCTCACTTTGATATTGGTATTGACAAAAGTGGATGTATTGGGACCAGCAGTTAGCGTAATGGCTATATGGCTGGACTCCCACGTAGTCAACCGCAGTTCGCGTCCCAGACCCAGTGGCTTAAAACTCACACCAGGCACGTGTGCATGCGCACCCAAGATCCCGAGAGGAAAATGGAAGAGAGGTGATTGCAGTGTGAGCATCACCCCTGGGGAGTGATTTCTCGCTTTCTGTCTCTCTGTCTGTCTGGCGAGTGCACACGCCCTATAGCGCAAGAATAGTGCTATAACGAGGCATAGTCTGAAAATTATGTTATAAAAAAATAATTTAAGGGCCAGTAGGTTGTGTGCTGGTTAAGGTGCTCAATCCCATTCAAACTCCAAGGTTTGAATCCCAGACCAGGCAACCTGAAAATCATGCTGGTTCCATGTGGATACATGCCCAGTATCCCAAGAGGAGAATAAAAGAGAAGGGATTGGGAGGTGATGTCTTACTTTCCCTCTCTCTGGTGAGTACATGCTCCCTATTGGGGGGTAATAAAGGGCTTACAGGAACTATCCTTTGTGTTTATTTTTTTTTAATTACAGGGAGTTTAATTGTATGTTTTTTTTTATTCCACGTGGTTATTTCCTTTTCATGTAGACATAAAATTAATGACAGCACTTTCAGTTCCAGAGCCTTTATACATGAGGGTGTTTTGCTCTTACATTTAAGGCTGTTTTGCACCAGTACTTGAGTTAACTATTAATGTCCATTTATACTGCAAGAGTCATGAGAGGAAGCAATGTGGCCCTGACAGTAAGTTATTGAAATGTATTTCTCAATCTGTAGCTTAGTTATTATTCATCTTTACGTTTGGACTGAATTTTTGTTTTTATATACCTGAGTGTTTTGAGTGTGTTTGTGTGTGTGTATGCATGTTTCCATCTCAGTTAATGTGTCATCTAAGCACTCTTTCTGGGTGTTAACCCAACTACAATTTGAAGGCACAATCCTTTATAAACTACCCTGATTTCTGACACCAACATAAGGGTTGACTGAAGCAATTCCCTAAACTGCTCCTAGATTCGATAATTTGTTAGAAGGACTCAGAAATCTCATTGAGAGCATTGTCTTTAGATTTATAAATATTATAAAGGAGAGGTACAGATTAAAACCAGTCGAAGGAAGAGAGACATAGGGCAGAGTTTGTTATGGTTCCAAAGGCGGAGTTTCTATTGTTCTCCCCATGGAATAAGGATGTGTTATCTTACCACCATTGATTTGTGACAGTATGCACAGAGTATTGTCAAACAGGGATATTTATCAAAGCCTCTTGTTCAAATGTTACTGAAGCTCCATGATGTAGGTATGATTGGTTGTCCACATGGTTATTCTCATTTCCCAGACTGACCGACAGGGTATGACCCAAAGCACTCACTCTAAGTCACATGGTATATCTTTCTGCTCTGACCAATCTCAACCCCAAATCACTTGATTGGTCTTCCTAGCATGTTAAACCAATGTAAAATCGTTGGATTTTACCAAACCTCACCATAAGCAACAAACTTTTATTATTTTTAACATAGAAACAGAGGGCAAAGGTAATTCCTCTTCTTAAGGAAGGCCAAAATCTTCACTACGTGGCTTTTTAAAGCAGAAAGATTAAAAACTTAAAAGAATTAAATATAAATGTAGTCAATATAGATCCTCATCTATAATAACAGTATAGGAAAAATGATTATTATATAAAATTGGAAAATATTATCTATTTTCACTGATTTAAATGTACAGAATTTAGAATTATTCAGTATGAAATGTTGAGACCCAACCTAAGTGTGAGAACCAAAATAAGAGGTGAATAAACCCTTCTGAAAGTAAAATGTTTTCAGGGAAAGTTGTTTTAAGATATTTTAAAAATATTTTAAATTATTTTTAATAATTCCAATTCACTTACAGATAACAGGGATAAAATATGCTTCATAAACAATGCTAATTTTTATAAAGAATGCATCAAACTATCAGACCACTAGGATAATAAAACACCTTTGTCTATACCTAATAACCTGTTAACATCTTTTTCACCAGAGGTGAAAATAGTATATGAGAAGTATATAAGTAGTCACGATAAATATCTAAATAGACCAGTAAAGATCAGAATTAAATGATTCAGTTATTGGGGAGAGTTATTGGGGAGTTATTTTGCTATAGGGTGTATGCGCTGGCCAGACAGAGAGAGACAGAGAGATAGAAAGCGAGAAATCACCCCCAGGGGGGATGGCCATGCTACAATCCCTTCTCCTCCATTCTCCTCTCGAGATCTTGGGCACGCACACACACGAGCCCGGCGTGAGTTTTAAGCCACCGGGTCTGGGACATGAACCGCAGTCAACTACGTGGGAGTCCAGCGACATAGCCATTACTCTAACTGCTGGTCCCAGTTCTGCTTTTTTGACAGAAAGATTATTTAGGACTAGTTTTTCTCACCAAATTATGAAATCATGAGTTGAAGTATTTATGATTCCCTCCTCCTATTGAGATCACTTAGTTGTGCGCTTTTTATTATTATTATTTTTTTTGAGTTGATGACAAAAAGCTAACTTATAAATCAGGTTTTGTTGTATTTTAGCCTTTGGATGATACCCAAAGAAATCTTTACTGAATTCTGTATTATAATAGATCATGATCTAGCAAAGTTCTGGTATATTGAATGAACAAAGATATTTGAATGTTTACTTTTAATTTTAAGATTTTATCATTATAATACAAAATTGCATTAACTATTCTGTTTCTCTTGAATGCATAAGGTATAATAAACACCATCTAGTTTCTGTGACTGAATAGATCAGATTCAACATTTGCACATTAGAATCATTCAAGTCTGAGAGGAGAAAAAGTATCTATTGGTGTATGCTAAATGTTTGGAAATGTCCTTACAGGCATCATTTATTTTCATACACACACACACGCACGCACACAAAATGTTGTTCTCATATGTTCCATTTAGTGAATATAAAATTTTTAACAGTTAAGTATCAATGCCACAGGTAACTAAACTTTGCTGTTTTGAATCTTTTTTTTTTTTTTTTTTTTGAAGAGGTTTTTGCTATAGGGTGTGTGCGCTCACCAGACAGACAGAGAGAGACAGAGAGACAGAAAGCGAGAAATCACCCCCCCAGGGGGAATGGCCACGCCACAATCCCTTCTCCTCCATTCTCTTCTTGGGATCTTGGGCACGCACGCACACGCGCCAGCGTGAGTTCTAAGCCACTGGGTCCGAGTCGCGAACCGCGGTCAACTACATGGGAGACCAGCGAAATAGCCATTACGCTAACTGCTGGTCCCGCTGCTTTGGACCTTAAGACATAAATGAAATAAAGAATGAAAGGCATTCAGGACTATTAAACTATTGAGTGACAGCTGGTGTTGCTATTTCACAAGGGCTCTCTTTAATAAATAGAATGGAGAAGTTAGTACTTAAAAAAATTGTTTTCTAAGTACTAAAATGAGTGTACTATTTCTTTTCCCTCTGAAAGCTATAAGATCTTTACATTTCATGAAGGATTTAAATAATTCTTAGGAGATGACCTTTCTATAGCAGAGGATGTCTTCCCTATTATTATTCTGCATCTTGAAGTTCCTGTTGAAGTGTGTGACATTTCCACAGAACTTTAAATAGAAATATGAAAGGACAGAACAAGAAGTACATTCATAGTAATAAAAAAAAATGTCTGGCTATATGACCCCAATAAGACAAGTTAAATATATTAACACTACTTATTTCATATTGCAGGAACAAATGGTAGCCAGAAAAATAATCACTGTGCACAAAGTCTCATTCAGAGTATATGCTCTGATACTTGCTGTCATAATCCCATAATCCCTTATGGAAGCAATCAATAATCTCTTATTCCTGTATCAGCAGTGCGGGGTGTGTGTGTGTGTGTGTGTGTGTGTGTGTGTGTGTGTGTTTGATTCCATATATGAGGACAAGTTGATTGTTGAAAGTTTGATGTTTATATATTATCTTTTATTTAATAAGATAATTAAGCATATCACCATATATGACAAAGTCTGACATACCTGCCAAATAAAATTTGTATTTCCTTATCTGCCTATACCTAGTACCCTTACTAGAAATTATTTTAATTCTTTGATCTTCCTTTTTTTAAAAATGACAACATTCCAGATAACCCTTTATAATATGTGCTGTATGCAACATTGGACATTAGCAGATCCTCAAAACTTAAAAAAAAAAAAAAATTAGCCTTTATAAAAAATGCTTAACAGATATCAAAAGTTTTTTTTTTTTTTTTTAAACCATTACCTATACCTGTTTATAGTACATCAAAGCACCTTTTATTTGTTAAAGCAGATCATGGACTTTCAAGACAAGGATAGAACCTATAGCATTTCTGAACAAATTTTACCATGCAACTTTTTTAACATCTTGAAAGTTATTAAAGAGATATTAAAATGATTACTTGATTTACCATCTATTAACCAAATCTGAATGCGATCCCACTCTCATGGAATTAATGCTCTAGTAAGCTAGTGTCTTAAGGACCAGTGCCCCACAGAGCCATTATAACATCTGTTGGCGAGGAAGGAACAACATTACGTGCTCCATATGTGTTACTTCATTTAATTTTCAAAACAAACTTACGAGTTAAGCACAATTACCATGCTTATTTTACAAATTATAAATTGAAGCCTTAGAGAAATTAAGTGCACATATTTCTTTCTTTCTTTTTAATTTTGTTTTCATAAAGGTTTCTGCTTTAGGGCACATGTGCTCACTAGAGAGAGAGAGAGAAAGACAGACAGTGGGAGGGAAAATGAGAAATCACCCATGGGGAGGGGTGGCCATGCCATAATTCCTTCTCCTCTCAGGAACTTGGGTGTGCACACACATGCACCCAGCGTGAATTTCAAGCCACTAGGTCTGGGACTTGACTCACAGTTGGCCATACGGGAATCCAGCGATGTAACTGCTGTGCCATCTGCTGGTCCCTAAGTTCATATATTTCAAGATCATATTTCTAGCAAGTGATAGTCTAGATTTGAACCCAGAAGCTTTTAAGGAGACTTTATTATACAGAGTGTCCTACCTAAGATGTCCTACATAAGACAAGGTAAATCATTTGCCCTATATATGAAATGTGGAGTTATCATTTTAGTTTCATATTATAGATAAATTGAATATTGGGAAACTAGTGGCAGGAATTTCAGAAGAGCTATTGAACTGCTGATCTTTAATATTCTTCAGATTCTGAGATTTATATGATCTTGCAAAACATTCATGATGTACTTGGTAGGCTTTGTCACCTGTCTCCGCTGTCACCAGGTGAAGCCCTAGGTAGTTAATCTTGTAGAGCATGCACAAATGCCTATATCAGTTTTGCCTGATAATACAGTCTAAATTTAAGCTAGCTTGAGAGTAGAAACGATCTCTTATTTTATGTTATCTATATCTTTTCCTTTCCCATTGGCATGGTTACTAAGGAGTTAAATGGATGTTTTTTGAGCACATATTACCAACAGACGATTCACGCTGATGTAATATGTAGTCTTTCCTACCATAGAACTAACATTACATAATTCTAACTATGATGAAAAAGATAGATTAGTCATATGTTGTCACCTGCCAGGGGAAAAAAAAAAAAAAAACATGAGCTTCCCACTTTCTGTTTTTATTGGGTCGTTGGGAAAGTCATGCCACATTTTTGCATAGAAAAATATGTCATGGCTTTTCCAATGACCTAATATTTATCCTTAGCTCATTCTATAGTAAGAAATCACTTTCTGCAAATATGTCCTTTTATTGTCTTCACAAGTGTACTTTTATTTCACTGCATCTATACTAACCTGATGTATTTCAGGGAAGTTTCATTAGCCGGCAAATATTCATGACCCACATAGATACAAGCCACTAAGAGCTGCTAGTGGAATTAAGGCAAACTTCATAGACACAGAAAGTACAGGTTTGTAACAGCTTTGGAACTCAGAGAGTTGTATGGACAGGTACAAAGAAAAGAGAAAATGGGGCAGAGAATTATGGAGACATAATGAGAAATTTTCTATTAGTATATGGTACTAAAGTTTGTGACTTGGATTTGTTTTGTAAGTATAAATTAAAAGAGATTAGTTCAAATTGAGGTTATGCCTTACATATGCTCTCTTTTTTTTTTTATTTGAGAGGTTTTTTGTTTGTTTGTTTTTGGTTTTTTTTTTTTTTTTTTTTTTTTTTTTTTTTTTTTTTTTTTGCTATAGGATGCATGTACTCGCCAGAAAGACAGAGAGAAACAGAGAGACAGAAAGCGAGAAATCATCACTCCGGAGGGGATGGCCACGCAGCAATCCCTTCTCCTTCATTCTCTTCTCGAGATCTTGGGCACAAACGCACACGTGCCCGGTTTGAATTTAAGCCACTGGGTCTGGGATTCAAACTGCGGTCGCCTACATGGGAGTCCAGTGACGTAGTCATTATGCCAACTGCTGGTTCCCATATGCTTTCTTTAAAATGAGGTGTGGAACCCACGTTAGCACTCTAAAACTGCATATAGCATTTAGCCTTTTATGGTTCTTGCTCCTAATCTGAGAACACAAGGAATTGTATTGCGTGTAGGACTTTTATACAAATGTCACATTGGATAAACTGTTGAAAATCACTCTTTTAAAGGGATATAATCTAAAATAGGTCTCATTTCCACTGACAGAATCATTACAGAACATGAATTCCAATTCTAACCTGAGAAGAGGGTATGTCTTTCTAAGATTTCCTATCTTTCTTTCTTTCTTTTTTTTTTTTTTTTTTTTCTTTTTAAAGCCACAATCTTGCCATTTTGCAGTCTTTGCCTCAGCCTTCCAGCTGGGACTACAGGGTATGCCATCACACCCAATTCTTGTTTTTTAGACAAGAGACATACTGTATAGCTCAGGCCAACCTTGAACTCTCAATCCTGCCTCAGCCTCACTAAGTTGCTGGGTTTATACGTGCATGCCATTGGCCTTTAAGTTGGACCAGGAAACAAATACAGGCTGCCCATGTGGTCCCAGCCTGTGAGGCACAGTGTCCTAGGAGCACACACCACCACAGATAGGCTTTCCTAAGACTTCTTAAAATTCCATTCCTCTTTCCAGCTCATATATGGCAACCATGCTCACAGAGATAAAGGAAGTAGCTGTTTATCCTCTTTATTAGTATTTGGTTTCCTATCACTCCTGCCAAGCTGTCTTCTTCCTGCCCAAAATATACCTTACCCATGTGTCAAACTGCTACACTGGATATTTTGAGAGCTGAAATACTGCTGTCACTATGCACAGCATCACCAGTTTCTCTCAGCCAAGGCGTCAGAATCTAATCTTTGCTCCCCTGATACCTCAGTTTTTCATAAGTTGCTTATGTTCAAATTAGACTTTATGACAGCAGCTGTCTGAATTGTGAAGTCAGAGTTGTGCTGCCTTTTCCCTTGATTTTTTTCCATCTATCCCTCTTTTTCTCATTCATTAAGATAAGTAAAAATTCTCAGTAACTCTACTTTTTACTTGACCCTAGTTCCTTATTCCTATTTTTCTTAATTTATGAAATAATCAGCATGATTCTCCCATTTTAAGTCTGAGGACACAATAATAAGTCTACAGAAAGAGGAAAACAGACCACCTTTCTCCACATTACTGTGTAGCATTGCCTAAGTAGAACCATCTTAAAAATCCATGTTTACTATGACGGTAGTGAGAATATAGCATATGATTTTGTGTAATCTCTTTTTTTAATGGCCTGAGTGTTTGTGTACTTGTCAAAGAGAACTAGAGAGAGAGAAAGCATCCCTCAGTGGGGTGTAGTCACACAGCAGTCCCTTCTCCATTTCTCCATTCTATTGGGAGTTTGGACAGGGATGCACGTGCACCTGGTATGTTTTTCAAGGCTAGCATTGGAACTGCATGTAGTCATGTGGGACCTGGCTCCCTTAATCACTGTGCCATGGGGACAGCCCATGAAATGTGACCTTTCTTGAAGAAAGTTAGTAAATACCATTGATGACCAATATCAATCAGTTACTTCATAATGGAATAACAATTTGCCTTGGAATTGTTCAGTATTTATATCGCAATTTATCCTTTTTATGTTTGTTTGGACCTCTGCCTCTACATTTCCTCCTGTCTCTTATGTTACTATCGTCTTCCTGCAAAGTTATACTTTGCATTGAGAGGCTGGAAAGTAAAGGTTGTGAATAAAAGAATAAGAATAAATGAGGAGGAAACTAGTAAAACAAAAAGAATGGGATGAGCAGGCATGGTGGTGGAGAGATGGAGGAGTGTAGTCCGTGTGAATGGGGTGGGCATGGTGTCCAGATTAGAGAGTAGAAGGCCTTACTGGGAGTGAGCTCTTCAGTTTGTCCTCCTCATGCTCATTCCTGTCTTTCTGTTTTTATGACTGCAGTCAGAGGAAGGAAGGGGAAGAAGAAATTAGGAGTTTAAAATAAGTGATGACAGACAGGACTCTGTGAATACTCAAATGAATGAGTGTATTGATTTGAGGTATTGGTATTCTCAGCCGGTGTCCCCTGATATCCCTTTAATGCTCTGCTTTATAGTCTGCTTTGTTATTATTCTTGTTTTTTAACTTTCGATGTTCTGTTTTTTTTTCTTTTCTTTCAAGATTAGTTTTAAAATATGATTCATGTTTATTTGTCTTTACCATAACCTATTTACCTTGGTATTTTAATCTCTTGATAATTGTGCCTAGGTGTTTTAATCTCTTGAGAATTGCTTTCATGTTGGCTCCAATGCTGAGCTGACAGTATTTTCCTCTTCTTTGACAGTCTATAGACTCTATTCTTGGTCACATTTTTCCAGCCAGTTGGTTGGAATGTCCTGAGATCCTGCAAGAAATCCAATAGTAAGTTTATTGAACACGTTTAGCCTGAGTCTATTTTCATATGGGAGAACTCTATCTCTGTCCTGTTCTTCCATCCATGACTCATCCATAGCTCCTCTATAACACTGGAAGTAATCATTCCAGATTTCTACCTATTCCAGTCTTTATTCCTTTTCACTGATATTCTTCTCTGTAACTCTTCTTTAACTATTGGGTCATCAGAAAAGTTATGACATGTTTTTCTAATGTTTTTCGATGCAAAAATCCATCATGATTTTTCCGACAACCCGATAAGCATGATGTTGCTTTCATAATGTTAATTTCAGTACTGTTATTCACCTTTCCTTTTATCATGTATTGTAATTTGTATTCTAAATAATTGTATTATACTTCTTCAATAGATTATACACACATGTGTGCATGCACTTACACACACACCAGTGTTCAATCACCCTTTGTCATACATACATATCTCCCTTACCTTACTAGACATTACAATTTGTTACAAGGAGGTGAGACCCTAACAGTTTTATTACTGTATTTTGACTTCAGTCATTTGATAAAATTCCCAAGCGTATATTGAGTTGTCAGAAAAGTCATGACATATTTTTCTGTGTTTTTCTATGCAAAAATGCATCATGACTCTTCTGATGACCTGATAGAAGCAATTTAGTAAATTTCACAGTCATTAATTTGCCTTGGTTATTGGGGAGATCTTTCTCTAAGCTATTTAGTCTTACACATATTTTGAAGCTTAATTCAACAAAACTGATAGATACACTAGTGTTAGTCCTTAAAGTGATTTTCTATTTTCAGATCAGCAAGGTGAATTTCTTCTCTTTTTGTCAATGTGGTGAGTGCCATGTTACTGTGTCTTTATTCCAGACGTCTCAGAACATGGGCCTTATACCCGTTTGCATAAAGGAGAGATAATCTATTAGACTGTGTCATGGTTCCTGGCAAAGAGTAGTTCTTCTGGATATCATGAATAAACAGTGGACAATGGCATGTTTTACCCTAGCCATTTTATGTCATATACTCAGTTACATCTAGGCAGGACAGATCACAAAAATATTTTAATGACAGTCCCCATTATTAATCAAGGGAACCTGCTGTCACATGGACTGACAAAATATTAGGTCATCAGGAAAGTCATGACATGTTTTTCTATTTTTTTTATGCAAAAATACATCAAACACATGCCTTTCCTGATGACCTGATAGTATTGAGAAATCCTAACCCTGTTTCCTTGGACAACTTTTCCTCAGAGATTCACCTTGGTCACATTAGTACTCTAAATCATTTACTTTAAAGAATTGCCATTTGAAAATGTATTATCAAAAATATTTTAAAAGGGGCCGGCAGGTGGCATGGTGGTTAATGGCACTGGACTCCCACATGGCCGACCACAGTTCGAGTCCCAAACCTGGCAGCTTGCTTTCTCACTTCCTCTCTCTCTCTCTCTCTTTCTTTCTCACTCTCTCTCTCTCTCTCTGGTCAAATTAAAGTTAAATAAAATAATTCTTAATTTTTTTTAAAAGTAAATTGATATAAACATAGTTGATTCCATGTCAGGAATCTTAGTATTTCACTGTTGTGAACAATTGCAGATTAGCAGGCAGGCAGATATATGAACATACATGCGTTCATCCTTAACTGGGACAGAATAGCAAGTGTCCCTGTAATGACTTGAAATAAAGCTAAGGCCACTTTGATTAAATGTGAAAAGTTGCCTGTAAGAGTCACAAAGTCCTTTTGCCATTATGGTCCTGAAAATCAGTAAGCATTCTTAACCAAGAATTTTAAGTAATTTCTGATAGAAAATCAGACACACATGACATATTTTACTAAGAAGTGTAGAATAAGATACTCAGTTCTACTGATTTCAATAATTAAATCAGTCCTAGGCAATCAAATGTTGCTTACTACTGATGCATTGGGACAAACAATTTGCCAGTGTGTGTAAAGGACAACTAAGGAAGCATACTAACCTTCCAGTTGAGTATTTTGAGTTGATGACATCTGTGGGATCTTTAATTTCTTTAAGAAGTTTTTCATTTGGAAAAATCTTCAGTAGTTTATTTAAGTGTTTTGGGGATCCAACAAAGTTAATCAGGAATTTACTCAACTTATAGATGAGAATCAGAAAAATCTATTATCAACATTTTTCAGAGAAGTTGGTTACGATATTCTGGGATCCGTTGTGGCAGATGTTCCAGATGTCAGTTTTCAACATTGTTTTTCCTTTTATGTGGTCATTAGTGTTGAGCACAGCACTCCACTGCTTTATAATTAAAGGAAGTAGCTTTACCTCAGAAAGAATCCCCAAAGAGTCTTTGTTAGTACAAAAAAATATAAAAGCACAGATGCAGAGGTAGCTGATAACACTTCTTAGACAAAGGGCTTCTGTATCCACTTGTGCATAATTGAGGTCTGTATGTGATACTGTTCTTGAATGGAGAACAATTGATATCCTTGTGCCATCTGTTGTTTTGTGTCTGTGCCCAGGGCCAACGTTGTAAGGTAAGAACAGCGTTTCATGAGCATGGGGGCATGTACGAATATTCACCAGATACCTGATATTCCAGCAGACTCTCTCTGACTGTAAAGACTAACTAAACAGAGTGGCACTTTTCAGTAGGCAGAGGTAGTACTCAGAATGGTTGCCTCTTGATGAACATATTTATGGAGCAACCTGTGAAACCTAATAAGGTTTGGTGTCTTCCCCCCACCCCCCAGAAAAGCATCCTGGTTGCAGATAGTTAATGGTGACTTTTGATAAAGCGAATAGCAGCACTGTTAATGCAATAAAGTTGATGAAGTCTAAAAATATTACTTCAATCATCTCCCTTTTCACTTGAGTACCTGCTTATTGAAATTAAATAAGTCTGTTGAGGTTTTTTGTGACTTTGCCCTGTGCTCTTTTTATGATCCATGTGTGTTACCATCTCAGACGCTCAACTCTTTATTCATTCCACAGTAAACCATTCATGCAAAAGTTTGCTCAGTTGTCAGGAGAGATGCCATCTTCCATTGCTTAACTTTGAGAGCAGATTTTTTTCTACTGTATTCTGGTTTCTTTTTAAGTCCATAATATCCTTATTGCCAGCACAAGTTATTTTGGGTAGTATTAAGTCAGCTAGGGAATAAATGTACCCTCAGGGAAATTGACCTTTCTCCACAAAATTCTCTGCCCTAACTATGCTATAAATCACTGTTAACATAACACTGTAACAGGCACTGAGAAGAAGTAAAATGTTAGCAGGAATTTAAACTGGATAAAGCATCATATAATCCTTCTAGGGTCAGTTCAATTCTTTTTAACAGATTTTTATGAGGAACAGTTGTATTCAAGAACTGTATTGGATTCCTCTAACCAATCAAATAAATTAGTAGGAAGCGATGTTGCTAACTAGATTATTTCTTGTCATGGTATTATTTTATATTTTTATTATTTCTTTTACATCATATTTTACTTAATATTCATAAGAACCCATTAGTAAAGACAGGAGACATCTATAAAATTCACAAAATACAGACTAAGAAAGTAAATCCAGGGAAAAGTAAGTGGCCTAGTCTCAGTCATCTAACACATCATCTTCAGCAACAGAAAGAGACTTCTGGTTCTTGCCTATAGCTCTGCTCTGTTCTTCCCTTATTGCGTTATAATTCTCCTCAGAAGACTTAAAGGACAAAATGAATGTGAAAAGAAAAGAAAATGCACTACTGAATATTCAAAGAACAATGCCTACTTAAAATAATATCTAAGAGGGGCCAGCAGATGGCATGGTGGTTAAGGGCACTGGACTCCCACATGACCAACTGTGGTTTGAGTCCTGGACCTGGTGGCTTGCTTTCTCACTTTCTCTCTCTCTCTCTTGCTCTCCCTCTGTCCCTTTCTGTTCAAATTAAAATAAGTAGATAAGTAAATTCAAAAGTTAAATAAAATAATTCTTAAAAAATAAAAATAAAATAATATCTAAGAGAAATTCATCAAACACCCTCTTAGAGATTTCAGGAATAACTATACTTTAGAATGCATATTCTTAAATCTAAACTAAAGCTTTTTTTAACGTTAGCAAAACAAGATGCTAGGTAAAAGAAAGCAAATGGGAAAGTTAACTATGTATATGCTTTGTATTTTGGGGGTTTTTTTGAGAGGTTTTTGCTATAGGGCATGTGCTCGCCAGATAGAGAGAGACAGAAAGCAAGAAATCACCTTCCAGGAGGGATGGCCATGCCACAATCCCTTCTCCTCCATTCTCCTCTCAGGATCTTGGGCACACACACACAAACCGGGCTTGAGTTTAAGTCACCGGGTCCAGCACCTGAACCATGGTCAACTACATGAAAGTCCAGCGACATAGCCATTATGCCAACTGCTGGTCCCTGTACTTTGTATTTTTTTGCTAACAGAAAATTAGAGCGTGACAGTATTTGTTAGTTCTTTTGCAAGTGGGCAATTGGAACTCTGTATCTATCACAGCAGCTTTATGATGGCCAGTTGGCCGTCTAGCTGAATACTTATGGAGAAATTGTAGTGTTATAAATCAACTATGTTGCATTTTGTAATTTTACCTTTTATCTGTGTTTTATTTTAACTGGTGAATTGTTGAGTTAGGTAAGTATTCTTGAGAAATGTGATGGGGAGTGTTGGATACAAGTAGCCAATAGAAACCATTGTCCTCATCTGATATAATGGCATTGATTTGGTACTGAGGGATGTGTAAACAGAAAGCATTTATTTCTGTTTGGAAATATTATACATATTTTCCTTATATTTTCATGTCTGTGTGATTAAAGAAAACACTCTTACATTGTCAAAGAAAAGAACACCTGTATGAAAAGAGAGCAAAATCAGTAGAAGATGTATTCCATGTTGTGTCCATAAAACTTCAATGATGCCTTTTCCTACAGAATAATCCAAAACCTAGGCCAAGCTTTTGGAAGTTCGTTATCAGACAAAGATGAGCAAAGATACTCAAGGAAACCAAGGAAAAGAAAATGATTTATAAAAATTCATTATAATAAAAAAAGTTAAAATTTAAATAGGATAATGAACACGTCCCTAGAGACTACAAACCAAACATACTTCCCTACAACAGTGAGGAATTAATAGTCCCTATTAGCTACTCATTTACAATACCAGGAAAATTACAGAGTGGATTCAGTTTGCTATGTCTGACAACATAAGTACGGAAGCAAGACTGAGATATATGTCTGTATATTTTTCTGTATTCTGACATAAATTGATATTTAAATTAATTTTATTAGGCACCCCAGTAGGTGTTATGAAGATAGCAGTTTGTTAAATGAAGAGAATTAATCACAATTCTTATCATCTTTCTGTTTGAATGTCAAAGACAAAAAAATCTAATATTAGAGAAAAGTTACCACATGACTGAAACTATTCTCTTTCAAGGTGTACAGTGCCAAAAAGAACTTCGGCTTTGAGCAGTTAGGCACATTGATGATAATTAAAACAAGGCCTACAACCAAGAAAATGTTGAAATTCTGCAGAGCAAGGGAAAAATAAACCGATTGAACAAGTACTCAAATATGTAGCATTTACTTTTTTTCTTAGATTTTTCCTATAGGGCACATGCACTTACTGTAGAGACAGAAAGCAGAAAATCACCCCCACATGCACATATGGCGGGGGGGGGGGGGTAAGCTACTCCACAATCCCTTCTCCAATCTCCTTTCAGAACTTTGGGCACACATGCATACACGCCCATCTTTCAAGTCTCTGTGTCCAGGACTCGAACCACTGTTGGCCATGTGGGAGTCCAGTGACATCCAATCCATCTGCTGGTTCCATGACATTTAATTTTTAAATCTCCATTGACATTTTGGGATATCTCAGTTTGGAGATGGAATATTTTAATGGACCATCTCTGGAAGTACACTTAAAAAGATACTTTCTTTTTAAATTTTATTTATTTATTTCCTCCATGAGAGACAGCTGCAGAGTTACTGAAAGACAAGTACCTGCAACAGGGTCCTTATGGTGCAGTCTACTCCCAGTCTCAGTAGGTATTGGGTGTACGTATCTGGCATCCTCACAGGGCTCAAGATCAGGACCCAGGACTTTTCCCATGTGGGTGAGGTTATGTTACCACTGCACAACCACCTGACTTCAATTCATTATTTTCTTAATGGAAAATTCCGGGTGACAGAGAAAAGTTCATTGAAGATCACATTAATTTCAAACCTATATATCATGAAATACAAATGTGAAAAAATTATAAGAAATTTTATTTAAAACTTTAAAATATGACCATGAGACCAACAGATGGCATAATGACTATGTTGCTGGACTCTCATGTAGTCGACCGCAGTTCGAGTCCCGGATCCGGTGGCTTAAACTCACACTGGGCGAGTGTGCATGCGTGCCCAAGATCCCGAGAGGAGAATGGAGGAGAAGGGATTGCGGTGTGACCATCCCCCCTGGTGGGGTGATTTCTCGCTTTCTGTCTCTCTGTCTCTCTTTTTCAGGAGAGCACACACGCCATATAGCAAAAACCTATCCAAAAATAAATGAATAAATAAGATGAACACATTTGGAAAAAATACATGTATCAGAAAAAATATTAATGATATGGTATTAGAAAAGATTCTGCTAAAAACTTGAATAAGGTACACAGTTAAATTAAAAAACAATTATTTTATTTGTGATGTTTCCTTAATACAATTCTAAAAAAATGTTTCTTCACAAATGTATGTAGGTACAAGGGGTTTCAAAGGTTTAAGAAAATGCATATTATGAGAAAATAATGGATTTCAAAGTTTTTTGCACCAAAATAAATTCATATTTTAATTCCATTTTTCATGGAATTTTTGAAGCCCCCTTATATATGCTACATATTATTAAAAATTTTTAATTAGTTTATTCAAAGGAATTAATTTTTGGCTTCACCAATATATTAAAATTGATTTGTCAGTCAGTGACTAAATATTGCAAAAATTATATTATTTCCATAATTAGGAAACTCTGTACAAGTTTTAGAAGATAAATTATGTGGTTATCCCATTTTTTTTTTCATGTTAGTACTTGTATTACAAATTTTGTAATATAGTCACTTAGCTTACATATTGAGAACAATCACAAAGTTCTTAAGTGCAAGATCTGTGTTTGGCATAAATAAAATGCCATGACTTAAAAAGGATATAATATTTAGGTGAGGGACCAGCAGGTGGAGTGGTGGCTAGGGGTTCTGAACTCCCACCTGGCCAACTGTGGTTCAAGTCCCAGACCTGGTGACTTGCTTTCTCACTTTCCCTTTGTCTCTCTCTGTCTCTCTCACTCTATACTTCTCTGATCAAATTAAAATAAATGAATAAAAATAAATAAAATAAGTAAAGTTAAATAAAATAATTCTTTAAAAAATATTTAGGTGATACTCAAATACTTTTGAATGAATGATTGCATACATAAGTCTGTCTCTGTACATACCATATAGTACTTAGTTCCTGAAACTCTGTTGCACTGAAAATAGTATCCTCTTATCTATCACTAATTAATAAGCTTTTGGGTTTACCACTTCTGTGATTTTGTTTATAGATACCATTCGCCTCTACCATCAGTGCAACTCTTCCAGTTAACCAAAGCCTAGATATATAGAGTGAAAAATATAGAGGCAGAAGCATTCCGTGCACAGATTTTCAGTCCCAGTCCCTCTCCATAGTAAAATGCTACTTCCCTATAGTTTTTCCTGCATCCTTCTCTGAGTATTCAAAAGATCATTTTAAAAGAGGCCTATAAAAACTTAGTGCATGTCATTCCAAAGTTATACTGTCTTGTGAAAACATACAGCATTAGTACTCTTTTTTTTTTTAAAAAAAAAGATGATTTATTTACTGTCATTATTTTTAAATTTGTTATAGGGTACATTCACTCAGCAGAGAGAAACAAAGAAAAAATAAGAAAGCAATACATCAAGTCCAGGACTTGAACTGCTGTCAGCCATATGGACCTTAGCCACCACACCACCTGCTGTCCCCAAGCATTAATACTCTTTATCATTCTTTCACACTTTCTACTTGATAGTTTTAAAATGCTATTACACTTATTCTTTTTATTATTTAAATGTGCATATGTTTATGCCTTGTCTTTCACTGTGAGAAGAGAGAATTTGTATTATTTCTTATAATGTCTAAAACACTGATTTGCATATAGTTGTATTAAAAATAAGCTATATATAAATATAAAATTTTGCCAGAGGGATGTGTACTTACCCAAGAGAGACAGAGAGAGAGAAAATGAGAAAGCACTCCCTCATGGGTGTTGGTCATTTTATAATCCCTTCTCCTCCATCTCTCCCTTCTTTTAGAATTCTGGGCACATGTGCTAAACTCATGTGTTTCTCAAGCCTCGGTGTCTGCGACTGGAACCCCAAGTCAACCATGTAGAATCCACCATGCCTAGAGCTGACCCCAAAGCTTATATACTTCTTCTTTTTAGAATAATTTATTTAATTTTATTTATGATTAATTAATTTGCTACAGGGCATATGTGCTCACCAAAGATCGCTCTCCCTTGGAGAGGGGGGTGGGAGAGGCACGAGAAAGAAAGCCACCGGGTCCAGGACTCAAACTACAGTTGGCCATGTGGGAATCCAGCTCCTTAACCACTATACCACCTGCTGACCCCACTTACACACCTATCTGCTACTTCAATTTTAAAGTTTCTTAAAGGGTAGGAAAAGTGTCTTACCTGGTTCTCATCTTGATGGATAATAAAAATATGCTGTTTTTCAAAGAAAAATAATAAAGGTTGGCTTTTTAAAATCAGGGATGGTCAGAAATCAGAAATAGAAATACATGCATTTTACAAAGTTACACTAACCCAACTGCGTTTACATTTATAGTCAATGTATCTATACATAGAAGGTCCAGGAAATTATCTTTTTTCCAAACTCAGTATGTAAAATAAACATAGTCACCAAAAAACCTGAGTATCTTTCTGAGTCATTCTGTAGGAGAGATTTAGCAATTTTTAATAGGGAATTCTGTAATATTTTGCAGTGTTTGCAAATGGAGCAACTATGACTTGCCAAAAGTAATGCAGTTTTTCCTGTTACCAACAATAATCTCCAAAAGCTGGAACGTCAAATTTATAGCGACTTGATATAACTGTATATATATTTATAGCGCATTAAAAAGTGCTTTGCTGCTTCTGTCACTATCTCTATATGAAATACAGTGGAATGTATGCTGTTTGTTTAGAGAATTATTGGATATTTTGAAGTTTATCCTGAGAGCATCCACTGTAGGGCCTGGTAATTAATGTCAGCACAATAACAGTCGCTGTCTAAACCACACTCCTCCATATGCTTCATTCCTACACAAATCTATTTAATGTACTACTTGACTTTTAACACTTTTTCTAAACATTTTTCTTAAATTATAATAAATGAAGAAGCCATTTTTGAAACCTAAATAGAGTGACATTCATTTAAAAATTTCCTGTATAAGGGAGGGTGTTCCTAACAATCTTTTTCATCAGTATTATAACAGACAAAAGAGTAAGAATGTGACCATTGTATTTGATGACACATTTTTATAGCCACTGTAACTGTAAATCATTTTTATTTCATTTTTTTGCTTTGTTTTGTTTTACTGTTTTGCTGGAACTTTTATCCATAAATATATAGTACATGAAGAATGTCTTTAATTCTCAGAGAAAATAAGATCACTAAAGTATCTACTAAATATAAAAACACTCTTTGAAGGAAATCATAAGCCATAAGTAAAATTTTAAAACCTTGAAACAAAGCAACCTCTACTCATATTTTTGGTAATGAGGTCCATTTTTTATGCCTCCTTTCTACTGAGACTAAAGCAGCATATCATCCCCTTTTAAATTTAGGATTAAGCTTTGTAACGGTGCACTGAATGTACTATACACTTAGTGACATTATATATATGAACTGGGGGACCAACTATTTTATATTTTAATTTTTTTTCTAAGTTGTTTATTATTATGCTAAAGGGCATGTGTGGACATGCCAGAGAGAAAGAAAAGAGAGAAAGAAATCCTCAATGGGGCCTGATCAGACTGCAATTATTTTTTCATTCAATTCTCCATCCCACCAGGATCTTAGGTTTGCACATGCTTTTCTGGCATGAAAGCTGCTGGGGTCAGGACTTGAACCAACAGTCAGACATTTTGGGTCCAGCTTCTTCTGCACAACACTTAGCTGAAGCACTTGAGGAAAGGCCCCTGTAAATTGTTTTTTTGTGTGTGTGTGAGATAGATAATATAAATAATAGAAAAAAAGATTTATAGAGATTTTTGCTATAGGATATGTGTGCTCAATAGAGAAACAGAGACAGAGACAAGAAGCAAGAAATCACCCCCCAGGGTGGATGGCCACTCCACAGTCCCTTCTCCTCCATTCTCCTCTCGGGATTTTGGGCACACACACACACACATGCACCTGGAGTGAGTTTCAAGCCTGTGGGTCCAGGACTTGAATCACAATCTGCCCTGTGGGAGTCCAGCAAGTGTAACCACTTCACAATATGCTGTTCCCAAATAAAAACAAATTTCTACTTGTGTCTCTAACCAACTGTTAAGTTGTTCTTACTTTCTGATTCACAATTATAAAGTCATACCTAAGGGTACTACTGGTTCCAGGTGTAAGGAATCAATATGGTTGTTCTCTGTTGGTGAGCTAAATTTACTTTGAGGTAATCTTTATTCAATTTCCACAATAATGGTATATTGATATTTTGTTTTGAGCAATTTAGGTTTTTCTTCTATTTTTTTTAATTTGGTAAAACATGTTTAACCACTTTTACTGTCTTAACCATTTTGGGGCATAAATTTCAGTGGCATTAAATTCATTCATAATGTGCAGCTGTCACTGCTGTCTCCATAATACTTTTCATCTGTAAAACTGAAACTATACATAAACAATAATTCCTATTTTCCCCTGCTATGTATTGAATCTTTTGTTCCCCCAAAATTCATAAGTTGAAACCTGATTACCAGTGTAATGATGTTAGGAAGGAGAAAACCTTTTAGAGTTGATTAGGTCACACATGTGGAGCCCTATAAAGGGGATTAATACCCTTGTAAAGGTGGGCCAGGAAAACTGCCTTGCCTCTTCCATCATGTGAGGACATAGCAAAAATAATGCCATCTGTGAACCACAAAATGGGCTTTCAACACACAGTGAGTCTGCTGGTGCCTTGATCTTGTCATTCTCAGCCCTCAAAACTGTAAGAAATAAAAAAAAAAAACTGTAAGGTACTCCATGTATAGTATTCTATTTTGTTGTAGCAATTCGAATGAACCAAGAAACTCTACCTCAGCTCCTGGCAATCACCATTCTATTTATTGTCTCTATTTTAACTTCTCTAAGTAAGAATAGTGAAATCATACAGTTTTTTTTTTTTTTTTTTTTTTTTTTTTTTTCATGCGTTGTTTGTATCACTTACTACAATGTTTTCAAAGTCCTTCCAGGTTGTAGCCTATGTCAGAATTTCTTTTTAAGGCTGGATAATGTTCTGTCATATGTATGTATTACAGTTTGCTTGCTTATTCTTCCACTGATAGATACATGAATTAGTGCTACATTTTACCTGTTATAATGCTGATAGGACCATGGATATACAACCATCTCTTGCATATTTTACTTTTAATACTTTTGTATATACATCCCCCAAAACAGGAATTGCTAGATCAAGTGGTAATTCTATTTTTTTTTTTTTTTTTGGAGAGATTTTCGCTATAGGGCGCATGCGCTTGCCAGACAGATAGAGACATAGAGACAGAAAGCGAGAAATCACCCCCCAGGGGGGATGGTCACGCCGCAATCCCTTCTCCTCCATTCTCCTCTCAGGATCTTGGGCACGCATGCACACGCGCCCGGCGTGAGTTTTAGGCCACCAGGTCCGGGACGCGAACCGCGGTCGACTATGTGGGAGTACAGCAACATAGCCATTACGCTAACTGCTGGTTCCCAAGTGGTAATTCTATTTTGAATTTTTTGAAGAACCACCACACTTGTTTCCCGAAGTGGCTACACCATTTTATATTCCCAACAATGGTGCACAAAGATTCCAATTTCTCCACATTCTCATCAATACTTGCTATTTTCTTGTTTGGATTTTGTTTTTTTTATAGTAGCCATCCTAATGGGTCTGAGATGGTATATCATTGTAGTTTTTTTGTTTGTTTCAGAGAGAGTTTTGCTATATGGCCCTTGTGCTTACTGGAGAGACAGAGACAGAACATAAGAAATCAGCCCCCAGAGGGGATGGCTATGCCACAATCCCTTCTCCTCCATTCTCCTCTTGGAATTTTTGACATGCACATACACACACACACACACACACACACACACGCCTGGTGTGAGTTTTAAGCCTACAGGTCCAGGACTCAAACTGTGGTCAGCCATGTGGAAGCCCAGTAACATAACCATTATGCCATCTGTGGGTCCATTATTGTACTTTTAATTAGCATTTCCTAATGACTAATGATGTTGAGTGTCTTTTCATATGTTTATTGAACATTTATATATCTTCTATGAAGAAACATTGATTCGATTTCTTTACCCGTTTTTGAACTGGATTTTCTGTTGTTTAGTATCAGGAGTTCTTTAAATACTGTGGACATTAATTCCTTATCAGATATATGGTTTACAAATATTTTTCTTCCATTCTGAGTGCCTTTTTACTCTGTTGATATTATCTTTTAATGTGCAAAATGTTTAAATTTTCATAATGTCCAATTTGTCTGTTTTTTTCTTTTATCACCCATGTTGTTAATGTCATACTCTAGAAATCATTGCCAAATTTTTATTTTTTTACATTTTTTTTGAGAGGTTTTCGCTATAGGGCGCGTGCGCTCGCCAGACAGAGAGAGACATAGAGACAGAAAGCGAGAAATCACCCCCGGGGGGATGGTCATGCCACAATCCCTTCTCCTCCATTCTCCCCTTGGGATCTTGGGCACGCACACACACGCACCCAGTGTGAGATTTAAGCTACCGGGTCCGGGATGCGAACCGTGGTCGACTACGTGGGAGTCAAGCGACAAAGCCATTACGCTAACTGCTGGTTCCCAAGAAATCATTACCAAATTTGATGTCATGGAATTTCATCCTGTTTCCTTTTAGAGAATTTTACAGTTTTAGATTTTACATTTTGGTCTTTACTCTTTTGAGTTAATTTTTATGCATACTTTTAGGCAGGGGTCCAGTTTCATTCTTTTGCATGTGGCTATCTATCAATAGTTTTCTAAGCGCCATTGTTGAAAGATTGTCTGTCTTTCTCCCTTTAAATAGCCTTGCCATCTTTGTTAAAAATAATTTGACCATCTATGTCAGGGGTTATATCTTAGCTATTCATTCAATGCCATTGGTGTGTGTATCTTTATGCTAGTACTGCACTGTTTTGTTTACTGTACCCTTGCAGTAAGTTTTGAAATCAGGGAGTGTGAGTCCTCCACCTTGCTTTTTCTTTGTTAAGATTATTTTGTCTAATCAGGGTCCCTTGAGGTTCATATGAATTTTAGGATATGTTTTCAATTTCTGAAAAAAAATACAATGAATATTTTGATAAGAATTACATTGAGGGGCCAACAGTTGACAAAATGGCTATGTCGCTGGATTCCCATGTAGTCGACAGTGGTTCGAGTCCTGCACCCAGTGGCTTAAACTCATGCTGGGCACTATTCACGATTGCTAAGACACGGAACCAACCCAAATGCCCCAAACAGATGAATGGATTGAAAAACTGTGGCACATAGACTCTGTGGAATACTATTCAGCCATAAACACACACACATGCACACACACACAAAAAACACTGGCTTTTGACAGAAAGTGAAAGAATATGGAAGATTTACTGCTGAGTGAAGCAAGCCAGGCTATGAAGGAGAGACATTGTACGTCGCCACATAATATATACTGAGTGTCCGCACTCTATGACTGAAACTGATTGACTGAAGGATATACAAACACAGTAAATGGGTGTAAATACCAGATATATTGTGTGTGGAAGAGTAGGGACAAAGGAAGGACATTTAGGAGAAAAATACAAAGGCAAAGCATTAATGGGACAAAGAAATGTGGTATTATCTGTTGAAGATATTTTATAGTTTTATCAACTGGACTAAGAAATGTTCACATACTGAAATATTCACTTTGTAAGCTAAATAATGTGATTGAATGTATAAAAGAAAATGAAATTAAAAAAAAAGAATTACATTGAAATGATAGATCTCTCTGGGTAGCATTCACATCCTGACAATACTGTCTTTTAATCCATGAACATAGGATGTGTTCATTTATTTATGTCTTTAATTTTTTTCTAGCAATATTCTACAGTGTTCACTGTACAAGTTCTTCAATTCCTAAGTATTTTAGTTCCTAAGTATTTTGTTATTGTTGATGCTACTTTAAATGAAAATTTGAGGTAATTTCTTTTCAAATTGTTCATTGCTGGTATATAAATACACAAATAATTTTTGTATGTTGAGTTTGAGCATACTACTTTTCTAAATTCATGTATTAATTCTAAAAGGTTTTTCTTTGGGTGGGATCTTCAGGGTTCTCTCCATGATGTTTCTTATCTGAAAACAGGTGCAATTTTATTTTATCTTTTCCATTTTAATGCCATTCTTTTTTTTTTTTTTTTTTTTTTTTTTTTTTTTTTTTTTTTTTTTTTCGGAGAAGCTTTTGCTATAGGGCATGTGCACTCACCAGAAAGACAAAGAGAGACAAAGAGACAGAAAGTGAGAAATCACCCCCCTCCCCTGGGGGTGTGGCCACACCGCAATCCCTTCTCTTCCACTTACCTCTTGGGATCTTGGACACATACACACACGCACCAGGCATAAGTTAAAGCCACCAGGTCCAAGACTCAAACAGCAGTCGACTGCATTGGAGTTCAGCAACATAGCCATTACGCCAACTGCTGGTCCTTCTTTTTATTGTTAAAACTCTGGCTAGGACTTCCAGTACTTTGTTAAATAAAATTGGGAAAAATTGATATACTTGTCTTGTTATTGATCTCGTAGTAAAAGCTTTTAGTCTTTCACTTCTAATTATAACGTTCAGTTTGATTTTTACATATATTGGTTTTATTGTGTTGAGTAGTTTTCTTATACTTTTGGGGTTTTTGAGTATTTTTATCATAAAAAAGTGCTGAATTTTGTCAAATGCTTTTTCTGTATTGAGATGATCTTTTTTTTTTTTTTGAGAGGTTTTTACTATAGGGTACGTGTGCTCGCCAGAAAGACAGAGAGAGACAGAGAGACAGAACGCAAGAAATCACCTCCTCAGGGGGGATGGCCACGCCGCAATCCCTTCTCTTCCATTCTCCTCTCAGGATCTTGGGCACGCACACACACATGCCCAGCATGAGTTTAAGCTACCGGGACTCAAACTGTGGTCGACTACATAGGAGTTCAGCGACATAGCCATTACGCTAACTGCTGGTCCCAAGATGATCTTTTTATAAAGAATTAGCTTTTATTTATTTTTACTTATTCATTCATTTATTTTAATTTGACCAGAGAGAGAGAGAGAGAGAGACAGAGAGAGAGGAAAGTGAGAAAGCAAGCTGTCAGGTCCAGAACTTGAACTGTGGTCAGCCTTGTGGGAGTATCCAGTGCCTTAACCACCACACCACCTGCTGGCCCCGAGATGGTCATTTTTAAAATTTATTGTTTTACCATGGTGTATTACATTGTTCAATTTTCTTCCCTTTTTTTCTTGCTCCATCTAGTTAAAAGGTTTGTCCACTTTGTTTATCTCTTTAAATTTGGTTTTGCTGATTTTCTCATTGTTTTTCTATTGTCCATTTCATTTATCCAGTCTGGGCTCTCATCATTTTTATTTCCTTCTTTCTATATGATTTTATAATAGTGAATAGGTGTCGTTATAAATTTGTTCAAATCATAGAATGTACAATGCCAAGAGTGAATCATAAAGTTAAAAACAAGAATAGAAAAGTTTTTTTATGATGACATATATTATTAATTAATATTATTAATCATAACATTATTATATCACTTTCAAAAAATAGGTACAAGATTAAGAAAGTGTATCCAATGAAAAATTGTTTGGACTTTGTCTAATATTAGGCAACCACTACCTACTCTTTTCATTTTCCTCTTTCTTCCTATTTTGAGAAACAGGCATTCAAGACTAGGCTATCAAAAGCAACTACATATATACTGGACAAAAAAAAAAAAAAAATAGATAGTAACACACATGCCCAGCTTTCAACAAAAAGTCAAAAGGCAAGGCTGGCTTATTAGCACAGAGGTAATGCATGGCTCAGGCAAAGCTGGATGCATCTGGAAGACTGTAGGTTTGGTTGCCCAGTTGACCTGTTCATGCCAGCCACACACATCCATGATCCTCGCTGTCTTTGAAGACTAGAGTGGGCTCATGATGTTAGACCTATTGAGGATGTTTTCTTTATGTTCCTCATTCTTATGAAAGAAATAAATAAACCTTTAAAAAGCTATATGGCATACGAAGAAGTAGGAAAGTGTGGCGAAGTCGAAGGAAAAAGTAAACCAACAAAAATTATCACTGAAAAAGACCTGATGGCAGATCTATTTAGCAGATACTTTAAAGCAACTATCTCAAAGATGCTCAAGGAGCTAAAGGAAGATTTAGAGAAAGTCAAGGAAAAAAAATGTCTAAATAAAATAGGAATATCAATAAGGAGACTGAAAACTTAAAAAGACACGGAGAGATTCTAAAACTCAAAAGTACAATAACTTAAATTTAAAATTCACTAGGATGATTTGAGCAGGTAGAAAAAACATCAGCAAACTTGAAGCTACGAAAATAGAAATTGTTGAGTCTGTGAAACAGAAAGAAACAAGATGAAAGAAAAGTGAACAATGATAAACATTTTTATATAATCTAGAATTTTCACGCATTATTATTTCCAAATAAGTTAGACATCTACTTGTAGATTTAAACATTAGAGCTAACCCCATCTGGAAACAGTGCCAGACATCTTAAACCAGTAGATACAAGAAAATAAAATATTAAAATCAGAATTATTTTTGAGCTCTTGCTACATAATGGCTGTATTTTAGTCAAAATTCTCAATGACTTTAAAAGTTGACATCTTTACTTCCAGACATCTAGTATTCTATACTAAAATATGGGTAATATTCAAGATAACTTATATGGAGTGCACCACTACATAAACTGCAATTTAACCTAGATTGAAATCCTTTTACAACATTTTTTTCTTTAACTTAGAAATTTTATTGCAGTACTTTATGCTTTCCCCAAAGCATGATTTCTTCTCTACCTTTGCAAATTTGTAAATTCTAAATGATAGTATGAATAGACCATCTTGTATTTTAATTGATTACTTTAAATAACCATTAGGGCAAGATTTTCAAAGTCCTTTTTGAGGGAGAGAGCTAAGACATGCTATAGATAGTATTTGGAATTGGAAACACTGAAGTGACTTTAACATCTCTGATCCACAGTCTCTTCTTTCTACATAAATATTCTGTTTTATAATTTTCATCCTTGAGTATATATGTGGTGAGATAGTTTGACAGACTTTGAGTCAAGTGTGTTTAGTAAAAGTGAATAATTTCTATTTAATGTAAAGATGTTTTTAAAACCATTTGTTTAATTGAATAAAACATAAGCACATCCTTATTTCTTTTAAGCAATCCTACCTTTTTAAGCATTTCATATTTAAGTGGATTTTTTTCTTACACTATTTTCATTTATTTCATTTTCTTAATATTAAATATTTCATAATAAAACATACTGAATAACACTATGAAAAACTGACTATTAAAATAGTGAATGGTAGTTTTTTTGTAACACTTGAGTTTTCTTTTATCATATTCAAAGACTTTACATTACATATTTAATCAGGACTGCAAAAGTCTATTTTCACTGGTTATTTCATAAAATGAAATGTTGAGTTTATTAATAACCTGTATTCTTAAAGTAAGTCTTTTGTGAGGAGAAATTTTCCATAGGCAAACTATTTGACTGTATTGCTTGATTTCAAATTCCTCAGCTTTTTTTGAGGTTAATAAACCACTCTGGGACCCGACTAATTTGGGCAGCCTTTTAAATAGAAGTAATGATTGTTTTAATTTAGGGATGTTTCCCAATTTAGACTCTATTAAACTTTATAAGAACATGGTGTATTTGAAGAATTTTTACCCTTCACTATCAAATATCCTTATAGGCCATTAAGAATTGAGTGGGCCGAATCTTCTTGGTGTGGGTGAATGACATTTGTATGTAGAGAGGGTCTAAATTAGCCATTGTTAAAAGTTATCCAACAGGTCTAATACTTTCAAAGAATTCTTATGGAGAAATATTTTAAAAAATACGTAAAAAGGTATTTTAGAATATTTCCCTTTTTGGTACAATTCAACATATTTATAACTTTTATCACTTAAAATGACATTCATACAAGAAAGATAGCAGTTGCAAAGACTTTTAGTTTTGTTAGACAAATACAAACAGGCTTTGAGAGCAAATGTATATTTGCTTTACTTATTTGAATTTGACTCCAGTATCATTATTCATCATTCCACTTCAGCATTTCTTTCCAATGGCAAAATTTCCAATTTTGGAATATGTCCAATTTTTTTTTTACCTCCGAAATGTTAAATTCCAACAAAATTCTGTTTATAAGTTTTGGCTTCTAGATTTCTTTGTTCTCAATGTACTTACTTTTCCAGTTTTCAAGTTTTCCTAGGCATTCAATTCACTGTCTATCCCTACCTTAGTTTTCATCTGAATTGATTTCCTTCCAGAAGGACTCCTCTCATAATATCAAAGAGCTGACGTTTGAAGAATAAAAGGCTTCTGTTTCAGTAATCTTGTCATATAACAAATTATTCCAATACTCAAATACTTAAAAGGAGCACGTTGTATTATATCCAATTATAATACTTATAATTTTATCTAGTGAGTCAACAATTTGAGCTTAGCTTGCCTGGGCTATTCTATCCTGTGTATACTGTGGTGTTATCAGGTTTATTTGGTGAATGGTCTGGTTTATAAACCTGTTATCAGGTTTATCAGCAAGTGACTGGTAAAGGTACAATAGGGTTCCACATATCTGGAATGTTGGTAGTAGCAGCTGGAAGACTTTCTGTCCTTATTTCTTCCCAATCCCTCATGGTCTTTTGTATACTATTTACACTAATCCATTGGCATTTCTCTGAACATGTTCCCCTCTCTAGTTTCTAGTTCCTTCTTGTCTTTGCAAGTACCCATCCTCTACTTGGAATATCTCCTCTTATAGCTTACCCACCCGACCATTTCGTAGATATCTTGGAAGACACAACTCACATGTCACCTCTCTTTTCTTTCTTTCTTTTTTTTTTTTTTTTTGAGATGTTTTTTTGCTATAGGGCGCGTGCGCTCACCAGACAGACAGAGAGAGACAGAGAGATAGAAAGCGAGAAATCACCCCCCAGAGGAGATGGAAACGCCGCAATCCCTTCTCCTCCATTCTCCTCTTGGGATCTTGAGCATGCACACACTTGTGCCTGGCGTGAGTTTAAGCCACTGGGTCTGGGAGTCTAACCACAGTCGGCTACATGGGAGTCCAGCGATATAGCCATTACGCTAACTGCTGGTCCCAACTTGTCACCTTTCTTGAGATGCTTTAGCTGTTAGGTCCTCAGAGGATCATTCACTTCTTCTTTACTTGCCATACTAATATTATTCTTTATACTTTAGTTTTGTAAATTAACTTTCTTTTTTTTTTTTTTTTTTTTTTTTTTTTTTTTTTTTTTTTTTTAAGAAAGACTTTTGCTATAGGGCACATGTGCTTTCTGGAGAGACAGAGAGAGACAGAGAGACAGAAAGCGAGCAATCACCCCCCACCCCCAGGGAGGATGGCCACACCACAATCTCTTCTCCATTCTCCTCTTGGTATTCTGGGCATGATGCACATACACCCAGCGTGAGTTTCAAGCCAACAGGTCCAGGACTTGAACCACGGTTGGTCACATGGGAGTCCAGTGACATAACAATTACACTATCTGCTAGTCCCTAAGTTGGCTTTTTATATGGCTATATTCTGTAGATTGGCAAGGTCTCTTCTCTGCTGGAGGGTAGGTCAAACTGAGTCACTGGGAGTTGGAAAAAGATGTGAGGCACTTTGGGGACTGATTGAATGCTGTTTAATTGGGCTCAGTTTTTGACCTTAGAGAATTGCTCTCCACAGGTGCACCTTGTTAAGGGCACACGAACGGTAGTGGCTCTTGGCAAAAGCAAATCTGTGTAATAGACCCATGCGTATTACAGAAAAGCAAGGCCATAGCTATGTAATGGGCAGCAAGTGCACTATAACTTATCTTTTCCTTGGCGTTCAAACTATTGACATAGAAGGCCTTCAAGAGGAGTAAACAGGAAGTGAGGGAGCCAGACCATCCTGATGCCATTTGCAATACATCTGTGTTAGACCATCAAGTACTTTAAAGCAGAATTGGTGCTGGGGAAAACCATGTTATACACTGTAAAGATGTACAGTGATTAAATGTAATTAAAAAAATAAATTTAAAAAAATGTTTATATCTTAGCATTTTGGAGAAATGATCCTAAAATAATGAATCGATAACATTAGATTTAATAAAGTTGTTTAAACATATTTGCTAAAAGAAGGAAGAAGCATCAGCCAACATACTAGCAGTGATAACGGAGACCATTATTATATATATAAAAGAAGATGGAATAATATTTTTAAAATATCAGTGTAGGCATATTTGTTATGTGAGTCCTAAAATCTCAGTGTCATGATGGAAGGGTCACTGGACGGATTTCTACACTGCAAAACTCAAAAGAGAAAAGAGTGCCATATATATCTAATGAAGGATGAGATTGTGTTAAGTACGGTCCTGATTTTCTTGATCAAATGAATCACATCATGATAGCCCAGGAAATAACTTTATTATGACCATTGGAAGTCATTAAGAAAACATTGTGTTTTGTATACGCTAAACAATAAAAGAAGTGTGTAAAACCTTTTGGAAATCTTCCTATCAAACAAAGAAATTAGGCACTTAATGTAGCAAGCTTTAATTTTATGTATTAAAAATTCACAATTATACCACATAATTGAGCTATCGCACTGGGTTGGAAACCACATTCACCTATGGTATAATTTACAAAGTTTGCTTAAGGTTTACACATAAATATTATGACTTGCAGCAAATAAGATCAAACCAGATAATTAAAAAATTAATGTATATAATTGTGTTACTTATTTTATAAAATAAGAGGTACCCACAAGTTCGAAGACTAAGCCACACATGGAGATAATTAGAATTCACCAATATGAACCAATTAACATTAACTGATTCAAATCCTCATAATATTTGGGTGCCCAAATTTCACTCTGCATTTTATATACAGAGCATCATTTTATTGCAGATAATATAGTCATGATTTTTTTTTTCTGGGATATGATTAAAAAGAAAAATATAACTCTGCTAGTTTTACTTGTGGATGCTTTTGTAAAGCAGTGAGAATCGTTCACGTTATACATTCAGGAAATCACATTTCCCAACCAGTGCTGAAATTCTTGGGCCTAAGTATGTTTTCCTCCCACTTCTTATAGTCCTTTCCTGTGGATGCGTGTGTGTTCTTAACAGCTTCTTGTGATAAGAATGACCTTTGGCTTATTGCAAGTGACATTTTTCATCTGTTTTAATGTCTTTTCTACAGATCCTCCTGCTGTGGAACCAGCATTCCTAGAAATAAGGCAAGGCCAGGACCGAAGTGTCACTATGAGCTGCAGAGTACTGAGAGCCTATCCGATACGAGTGCTGACATATGAGTGGCGCTTGGGCAATAAATTATTACGGACGGGGCAGTTTGACTCTCAGGAGTACACAGAGTACCCAGTGAAGAGTCTGTCCAATGAAAACTATGGGGTTTATAATTGTAGCATCATAAATGAAGCTGGAGCCGGGAGATGCAGCTTTCTTGTTACAGGTAGGGTTCCAAATATTTTACTTTTTATTATTTTTTTTATTTTTCTAGACCAAAGAATCTTAGGCCTATGTAAATATAGTAAAGTATTTTAAACCCATGGAGTATACCATGATGAGCTTGACTGTTCTGGTCAGAGCTTCTATTCATTTATTTTTCAAGGCAATTCTATTTTAAAATAGAATAGCTAAAATAGTTCATGTGCATATAAAATTACACAGAATTGTATTTTCATTCAGGTGGAATTAGTTACAAGGCTGGTTCGTTTTAGTGTTTCATTAATAAAGTGACAAACTGTGGTTTTATTTAGAAAAAACTTCAATTTTTTTCAACTTCTTTTATTTTTGTTTTTTATTTCAGGTTCTTTTATACATTCAATCATGTTAGTTAGCTTACAAAGTGACTATTCCAACATGTGTACATTTCCCCTAGTCCAGTTGATAATACTGTAAAATTATCTTCAACAGATAATACCACATTTCTTTGTCCCATTAATGCTTCGCTTCTCTATTTTCCTTCTAAATGTCCTTCCTCACACTCTACACTCTACTCTTTCACCAACACTGTATCTGGTATTCATAACCCTTTACTGTGTTTCTATATCCTTTAGTCAATCAGTTTCGGTCATAGAGTGCAGGCACTCAGTATATATTAAGTGGGGATATATAGTGTCTCTCCTTCATAGCCTGGCTTGCTTCACTCAGCAGTAAATCTTCCATATTCATCCTTTTTTTTTTTTTTTTTTTTTTTTTTTTTTTTTTTTTTTTTTTTTTTTTTTTTTTTTTGAGAGCATTTTTGCTACAGGGCGCTTGTGCTCGCCAGAAAGACAGAGAGAGACAGAGAGACAGAAAGCAAGAAATCACCCCCCAGGAGGGATGGCCACGCCACAATCCCTTCTCCTCCATTCTCTTCTCGGGATCTTGGGCACACACACACACACACACACACACACGTGCCCGGTGTGAGTTTAAGCCACCGGGTCCGGGACTCAAACTGCGGTCACCTACATGGGAGTTCAGCGACATAGTCATTATGCTAACTGCTGTTCCCCATATTCATCCACTTTCTGTCAAAAGTCAGGGTCTTCTTTAAATTTTTTTTTAATGGCTGAATAGTATTCTATAGAGTATATGTGCCACAGTTTTTTGATCCATTCATCTGTTCATGGGCATTTGGGTGGGTTCCACGTCTTAGCAATTTTGAATAATGCTGCAATAAACATCGATGTGCAAGCACCTTTCTGAATAAGAGTTCTTTAGTTTTTTGGGTAGAAACCAAGGAGTGGGATTGCTGGGTCATATGGTAGTTCTATTTGTAGATATTTGAGGAATTTCCAAATTGTTCTCCACAGTGCCTGGACCAATTTACATTCCCATCAGCAGTGTAAGAGAGTTCACCTTTCACCACACCCCTGCCAGCAATTATCATTTTTTTTTTTTAATCTTAGTCATTCTGACTGAGATTAGGTGGTATCTCATTGTTGTTTCAATTGGTCTGCATTTCCCTTACAATGAGGGATGTTGAACATTTTTTCAAATGCCTTTCTGCTATTCAAATGTTATCCTTAAAGAGTGGCTTTTTTCAACTTTGATCGGGATTGCATTCTCCCATCTTTTAATAGAGTTGATCATCTTTTTTTCAGAATAGTTGCTTGAGTTCCTTGTGTATTCTGGTTATCAGTTCCTTATCTGACACATAGTTTACAAAAATATTTTCCCATTCTGAAAGCTGTGGATTCACACTAATTACTGTGTCTTTTGCTATACAGAAACCTCTTAGTCTGATGTAATCCTACTCCTCTATTTTGGGGATAATCGACTGTGCTTTGGGGGTCTTATTTAAGAAGTCTTTGCCTACCCCAGTGTCTCCCAGAGTTTCCCCAGTGTTTTCCAGGAGCAGTTTTATAGTTTGAGGTGTTAGGTTTAGATCTTTGATCCACCTCAAGTTGCTTTTTGTCAATGGTGAGAGGTAGGGATTCAGATTCATCTTTCTGCAGGTGAAAATCCAGTTTTTTCAGCACCATTTGCTGAAGAGGTTTTCCTTTTCCCCCTGGATTGACTGGTACCCTTTGTAAAAAATCAGTTGACCATATGCTTGGGGATTTATTTCTGGGGACTGTATTCTGTTCCATTGGTCCACGTGTCTACTTCTGTGCTGTTTTGATTACCACAGCTTTGTAGTATATTTCTGGGTCTGGGAGTGAGATGCCGCCCATTCCACTCTTCTTGTGTAGGATTACTTTGGCAATATGAGGTCTTTTATGATTCCAGAAAAATTTTGTGATTGTCTTTTCTAGATCTGTGAAGAATGCATCTGGTACTTTGATCGGAATTGCATTAAATATGTAGAATAATTTGGGTAGAATTGCCATTTTTTATTATATTAATTCTTCCAATCCAAGAACATGGGACATCCTTCTACTTTTTTGTGTAATTTTAATTTCTTTTTTTAGCTTCTCATAGTTTTCCTTGTGGAGGTCTTTAACTTCTTTGGTTAGATATATTCCTAGGTATCTTATACTTTTTGTGGCTGTGGTAAATGGAAGTACATTTTTCAGTTCTATCTCAGTCTGCCTGCTGTTCGTATATAGTAATGCTATAGATTTCTGTATGTTGATTTTGTATCCTGCAACTTTACTGTATTCATGAGTACTTCCAGAAAATTTTTTATGGATAGATACTATTGGGTCTTCTATGTATACAATCATGTAATCTGCAAATAGAGTTTCATTTCTTCTTTTCCTATTCAAATGCCTTTTATTTTTTTCTCTTTTCTGATTGCGTTGGCACGGACTTCCAGTATTATATTGAAAAGGAGTGGAGAAAGTGGGTATTCTTGTCTTGTACCCATTTTTAGTGGAAGAGCCTTCAGCTTTTCTCCATTCAGGATGATATTCGCTATGGGTTTTTCATAGACAGCTTTTATTGTGTTGAGAAATGACCTTTCTATGCTGATATTGCTGAGAGTCCTGATCATGAAGGGATGTTGTATCTTATCAAATGGTTTTTCTGCATCGATTGATATGATCATATGGTTTTTATCTTTTTTCCTGTTAATATAGTGTATTACATTTATGGTTGTGCATATGTTGAACCAACCTTGCATTCCTGGAATAAAGCCTACCTGATCATGATGTATAATCTTTTTTACAAGTTGTTGGATGCAATTTGCTAGTACCTTGTTAAGAATCTTTGTATCTATATTTATCAGAGATATCGGTCTATAGTTTTCTTTCCTTATCCTGTCCTTATCTGTTTGTTTTAAGGATAAGGTTGATGGAGGCTTCATAGAATGAATTCGGGAGAGATTCACCCTTTTGTATCTTTAGAAATAAATTGAGCAGAATGGGGGTTAACTCTTCTTTGAAAGTTTTGTAGAATTCAGAGGTGAAGCCATCAGAGCCTGGGCTTTTCTTTGTTGGGATATTATTTATTACTGATTCAATCTCCTGGCTTGTTATGGGTCTATTCAGACTTTCCCTCCTGGCTCAATCTTGGTAGATTATATGTGTCCAGAAATTTGTCCATCTCATCCAGATTGTCTTGTTTCTTGGTATATAGTTGTTCATAGTATCCTCTAATGATGTTTTGTATTTCTACTATGTCTGTTGTTATATTACCTGCTTCATTGCAGATTTGATTCAACCGGTTCCTTTCTCTCTTCTTCTTAATTAGTCTTGCTAGTGGTGTATCAATTTTGTTTATCTTTTCAAAGAACCAGCTTTTACTTTTATTTATTTTCTGTATAGTTCGTTTATTTTCTATTTCATTTATTTCTGATGGTATCTTTTATTACTTTCTTTCTCCTGGAGTTTTTTGAAATTTTTTTTTGCTGTTGCTTTTCCAGTTCGCTAATGTACGATATTAGGTGATCCATTTGCTTTCTTTCCATCTTCCTCTTATGTGAACTAATTGCTATGAACTTCCCTCTTATGACAGCATTTACAGTGTCTCAAAGATTATGGAGGCTTGTGTCCTCATTGTCATTGACTTCCATGAATCTTGTGATTTCAGTCTTTATTCATTCATTAGTTGTGAAGTCATTCAAGAGTAGGTAATTTAGTTTCTATATATTTGAGTATTTTTGAAATCTTCAAATATTAATATGTACATATTGTTTCTTCTGCAAGTCTAAAATCCCACATAAAGAGACACCTGCTCTGGCCTTTTTAGTAACAGAAACAGTTCTCTTCTTTCTTTATTCCTTCCTTCCTTTCTTATTTATTTATTTTATTCCTCTTAAGGTATAGTTATTATCTATTTTTGCCCTTAGCTCATTTTATGTTCACAAATATTCTAAAGAAGAACAATAAAGTTGTATCTGGCATATAATAAATTGTGAAGCAATATTGATACTTTCTTTTGTGGTTATCTTTTAAATATTCCCTCTTTAATGTCTTCCTTAAGTTATTTTTATAATGTATATATGGAAGTAAATCTGAGTTATTTTTGCACTATAGTTTAGGCATATATTGAAAGGAAATACGCTTTTTCATTGTTATCTCATCCTAGGTAAAGTTAGTTGTAATCATTGAAGTGTTTATACTAGTAAAAGACAAAATTAAATATTGCGGTTCATCTGAAAAGCAACCTTAATAATTGACTTAAATGTCATAGTCTTAAAACTTGTTCATTAATATAAAAGTTATTAGTAAGTTTTAACTTATGAGAAAAATATCTAAATATGAATTACCTTGAGCCACTTTTGCTTGATGAAACATAATATTAGGTAGATAAAATATAATCAACTAATCAAAGAGCATGAAGATGTCTAAAGGTTCAGTTTAATTTCAAGAATTTTCATCTTTATTTTAAAGTAAGCTATTTTAATTTTAATTATGATTTATGTTATACATGTACTCCATGTATAGCTTTGTGGGCTACAGAATGGGATTTTAAGTTATGTCTACAGTGTACAAGAATCAAATCAAGAATATTCATCTTCTTCAACATGGATCATTAGATTATGTTGTGTCCATTTGTTAATAGTTCTACTAGTTTTTAATATGTATTAGGGACCAACAGATGGCATAATGGTTGCATTACTGGATTCCCACATAGTTGACCATGGTTCAAGTCCCAGACCCAGTGGCTTAAAACTCACGCTTGGCACAAGTGCGTGCATACCCAAAATCCTGAGACAAGAATAAAGGAGAAGGGATTGCAGCATGGCCATCCCTCCTAGAGGATGATTTCTTGCTTTCTGTCTGTCCCTCTGGTGAGACACATGCTCTATAGCAAAAAAACTCTCTCAAAACAAAAATATTAAATTGTCCATATTTTTTATTCTGCTGTGATATATCATTCCATAGCCTATTCCCCTTATTTACATGCATTTCTAGGTGTATATATATATATATATATATATATATATATACAATTTTCCAGGGAACACATACAATTGCTATAGAAAGGAAAGAGAGAGGAAGCCTTCCCCTTGGGGAATGGTCACACCACACACAATCCCTTCTCTTTCTCCCTTCTTTTGGGAGTTTGGTCACACATGCAGAAGTGCCTGGTATGTTTCTAAAGCTTCCAACCACACAGCCAGCCACATGGAATCCAGGCTCCTTAACCACTACATCATGGGCTGGCCCTCATTACAAATTTTATAATGAACCCTATAAAAATCCAAAAGTCTCTAAACCAACAATATTTACATGATGCTCTAACTGCTAAGTTTTATTCCTAATGATGTGGGAGTGCTATGTGATCAGACCCAACACCTGTGTGTTTAGAATGTTACTAAATTGAAACTTTTGCCCTTAGCTACAGTTGCTCTAAGCCCTGAAGTAGCCAGCTTTGGGCTGTGAAAACAGGTACTGTGACTCCATCTTGGCTCTTTACCCAGTTTGTGTGTTCAATATCCCTATCTCTTGCTTTATTAGTAAGGAGTTGTAAATTCTTTAGAGACATGTAAAAGGGGTATATATTTTGCATTAATCAGACCATAAAGGAAAAAAAAAAAAAAAAACAGAGACTTCACTAAAAAGAAAAATACAGTGACTTTCTTTCAGAGCCATTACCCTATCTGCCTATAAGTGGGCCTAACTCTTATCTCACTAAGCATATATAAAAGGGAAAGAGAATGTAGTCTATTACTCAACAGGGTAATTTAAATGCTATGACTTACTTTCATTCCTTGTTTATATACTGTTTCCCAAAACAATACGAATTCTTCTAAAGCAATTTTTTTTCATATTGGTACAAATGGAACACCTCACTTTCATTTGCTAATTTCTCAAAACAAAAATACACTGTAAAATGAACTGCGTTCCTTTCTTCTAACTTTTTTGGTCTTATATACTTTATCATTTTCTACATTGACATTGTTCTCTCACATTAAGCTATATTAGTTCACGCTGCTTTGGCCAGATTTGGTTTTGCTCTCTATTATGTGATCCAAAGTCTACTCTTTGAACTAGAATACAAGCTAAAGCCAGAGGAAACACTAAGCATCATTCTTATATTTCAGGTCTCATTTAGCAAATAGACTTTTTTTTTTTTGGACAGGTTTTTGCTATAGTGTGCAAATGCTCACCAGAAAGACAGAGACAGAGAGACAGAAAGTGAGAAATCACCTCACCGGGGGAGGGGGGGGGGGTTGGCCATGTCACAATCCCTTCTCCTTCATTCTCCTCTCGGGATCTTGGGCAACGCACGCACACGTGCCCAGTGTGAGTTTAAGCCACTGGATCCGGGACTTGAACTGTGGTCGTCTCCATGGGAGTCTAGCGACAGCCATTACACCATCAGCTGGTCCCACAGCAAGTAGATTTTGATAACCATACGAAGGAATAAATTTGTTTATGGGTTTCCACAAGAAGGAAGGGAAGTTCTATACTGTGAAAGTAGAGAATTCAGCTGGAGTGTGGATTTTGCTCTTTCACACATTCAAAATGGCCCAATATTTAACTTTTGAAAAAAAAAATTCTTATATGCCTCAAAACAACTAGCATCATTCTGTCATGAAATAACTGAATATCATTCTGTACATCCTAGCACATAGCTTGATCCAGAAAAGAAGTCCAGTGACTGTAGAGTGATTAAATAGATGGAGGAATGGACAAAGAGCTAAATTAAAGAAAACTTGCTGAAAATTATTTTTTTTTTTATTTTTAAGCTTTTGGATAAAGTGATCTTTATTTTATTATATTACCTACAAATCATGCATAAATGCCTGGGAAAATCACTTTTCTTTAAATGAGAAAATAAGTGCATACAGAAAGGGTGAGAAACTGGTTTAAGCTGCAAACAAATCATCCATCTTATAGTGGGCTAACCGATGCCGCCCTCCGCCCCTCCAAAAAAAGTCTATGTCCTAATTTGTAGAACCTGTGACTATCACTTTATATGGTCAATGATGTGATTAGACTAAGAATTTGGGGAGAAGGAGTTTGTCCTGGATTGTCTGGATGAACTCTAAGTAAAATAGCATGCATCCTTATAAGAGACGCAGAGAAAGTTTTGAAAGGGAAGAGGTGGAGGCAGTGTGAGTATGGAGTGATGCTACAACAGCCGAAGAACCCGTGGGGCTGCTAGGAGATGGAAGAGACAAGAAGTACATTTTCCTCTAGAGCTTCTGTAGGAAGTAGGATCCTGGTAAGACCTTCATTTCAAACTTCTGGCCTCCAGAACTGTGAGATAACTGATTTATTTTTAGCTACCGAGTTTGTGGTAATTTATTACAGTAGACTTAGTTAACCAATACTCATTATGATTCACCCTTTCAAAGAGCCCTTCTTTTTAAAATGCTGTCAGTTGATTAGAACTGCTTTGTCAACTGTCCTTAGTTTTGTCACTCTAGATGGCTGAGCCATGGGTGCATGACTTGTCACAACTCAGAAAAGTCGTAAGTGATGGTTGCTTCTACCTTCTGAAGATCTGTTTAGAACAAGCTCATAAATGAAAGAGATAGCATGAGTAAGGAAAAGCAATGGAAAACTGGTACTGGCCACCTGCATCGGTATTCTGTTTTGGTTTTAGCTATACATTGACCAAGACCCTAAGGATGCTACAACGCTGAACTGTTATGCCCACTACACGGTACAGCAGAGACAAGATATCTCCAGCTGCTTACTAATGTAGGAAGCTTGATGAAAATCTATTGGCAGATTCTGTTAACAGTACTGGAGATTTATGGAGATGCACTTTTACTTATTTTTGAACATAAGAAACCAATTATTTGCAGTCTTATAAATGTAGCAAGGGATTTATAAAAAAATTTAAATTATTTATGTATTTCAGATGTTTCTAATTGATATTCCTAAATATTTAGCAATTAAGATGTTAGCTCTAAGCTATTACCATTATGCTCCCACAAACTATTCTTTCCTCATATTTCTTTCCTTTAACAGATTTGTTTATGACAATATTTTTTGTTGAAATTTGCATGAGTGTCAGGAGAGTAAGATGTATTAACAATTCAGGCAAGGAAGTGAATACTGCGAAGAAAATAAGAATTTTTTTTTCTAGCTTTTACCAGTTGTAAATAAAACATGAAAACTATCCTGTGACAATATTGAGCATAGGTTTTAGGTCAAAGAAAATACGAACAAAGTAAAATGGCAATCAGTGTTTCCTATACAACTCAGGAAGTAACAGCAGAACTCACTTTTCACTTGCAGAAGTACATGTGCATGTTAATACATACTTGGACTTCTAAACATTTAGCAAATTGATTAATGGTCACAATTTTATATTCTTTTAAGTGAAAAATATGAAAGGATTGGTATCTTTTCCAAAAGGTAATAGTGGATATATATGCTCTAAAATGTTCATTTCATAATCATGCACTATAATTGAGTCTAGAATAACAATATATACTTTCTCTCAACTGATAACAATTTTACAATCAAGAATATATTTAACAGCAATTTACTATGTACCTACTACATACAAGTTACTAGATTAGACATCAGAAACACCTGAGCACTTCAAAAGGTTTATGGAAAATGGAATTAAAGTATGAGTTAATCTTCATGCAAAATTTTTTAAAAAATATATACATAGTTTTTATAGTATTCATTTTCCATGAACTTTTTGAAGACCTCTGTAGAACAATAAATACTCTTTTTTTTTTTTTTTTTTTTTTTTTTTAGAGGTTTTTGCTATAGGGCGCGTGCGCTCGCCAGACAGACAGAGAGAGACATAGAGACAGAAAGCGAGAAATCACCCCCCAGGGGGGATGGTCACGCCGCAATCCCTTCTCCTCCATTCTCCTCTCGGGATCTTGGGCACACACGCACACGCGCCCGGCGTGAGTTTTAAGCCACCGGGTCCGGGACGCGAACCGCGGTCGACTACGTGGGAGTCCAGCGACATAGCCATTACGCTAACTGCTGGTTCCCAACAATAAATACTCTTGATCAATAAGAAATACTCCTGCTCAACAATAAATACTATTGCTAATTTTGTGTTTGCATAGATAGCAACTATAATTTTGTTTTTATCCCTATTTCTTGTATTGTCTTTTTTTCTCTTCTGGAACATTGTGGTAGCCTTTTGTCTGATCTTAGAACTTTCAGCCTTTTCCCTTTTCAGTGCATGTGCCATACTGCTGGGCTTTACTTTCCTAGATCTGTCTTACTCTTAAGTAAGAAATGTTGACATCTCTCATGATCTATAGGATGATCTACAAACTGTACACTGTCCTGATTTCTCAAACTACCCATTGCTATTCCCCCAAAATATTAGGTCATCAGAAATGTCATAATGTATTTTTCTTTTTTTTTTTTTCAAAAATGCATCATGACTATTCTGATGACTCAATACAGTATCAGCTCTCTCTCAATCCTGCACTGCCTTCCAGCAGATCACTACACATTTCCAGGACTCTGTGTCTTTGTTTACATGTTACTTTATCTTGAAATACAAGCCATTTGTGAATTCTTTTTTTTTTATTTCTTTTATTTATTTTTACATTTTTCCACAAACATTTACTTTACATAGCAAAAAAATTTAGCTCATACTCCATAATTCTTGACAGTTTTACAAACAACTTTCAAAATTTCAAAATACTGAATTTTACAATACTAGCATTAAGGTGACCTTGTGTGTAACTTTACTAGGGTTAGGTTGATCTTTTCTCTTCAGACAGATAAAGAAGTTCAGACTAATATATTATTTTATAACTCACAAATTAATTGTGTGTATTCACATTGGCAGAGCATCTGAAAGTGTTGATAAACTCTGTGTAGCCATGATTTAAACAGAATTAAAAAATTGCTTCACTCTGATTAAAGCCCCATGTATCATTTTAGAAAGTAACACAATGACTCTGTTCCACTCAGTGCTCAAGAATTCAGGCTCCTTCCATTTTATTTCTCAACCATCATCAATAAATGGCACAATTCATAGCCCTAATGGCTACTTAAGCTCCAGCCATTACTTCCACATATCAGTCCAAAGTGAAAGCATTCTACACCTTTTTATGGAATCTTTACAATAATATTAGACACTCTTTCTGCTTGCACCTCAATGGAAATAACTTAATCATATTGTTTCACCAGTAATGATGTCTGTGGATAGATATTTTAATTTAAAAATATTAATTCATTTTTCATTATATATAGTTGAAGTTACTTTTTTTAAAGAATTATTTTATTTAACTTTATTTAATTACTTATTTATTTTAATTTGACCAGAGAGGGCCAGAGCAAGTGAGAAAAAGTGAGAAAGCAAGCCGCCAGGTCTGGGACTCGAACTGTGGTTAGCCTTGTGGGAGTCCAGCACCCTTAATCATTATGCCATCTGCCAGTCCCAGTTGAAGTTACTTTTACTGAAAATACTGCATTGAAATTGTCAAGGAAAATACTGGTTTAACAATTTATCTTTGTAAACTTCACATTACTGTTAGTCAGGCATCCTTTTAAGTAGCCGCAGACATTTAGTCTTAGGATAAAATTTAAAATAAGGTAAGAAGGGTTCTACTCATTGACCTTCAGAGGGTTTTATTGATAAGCCCAATGAAATCAACACTACTGTGTGAGCTACTCATTTTGGCATAAAAATAATTACTGCAGCAGCTTAAAATAACACACTATTATCTAACCATGTCTGTATATTAGGAATCTGAGCCTGGATTAGCTAGATCCTCTATTCTGAATTCATAAGATTGCAGTCAGTGTTGACTAGGATATGTTGATATCTGGAGGCTCGAAAGAAGAAGGAATCCAAATTTATTTAGGCTAGTGACAAAATTAGTGATATCGTGTGTACAAAGAGGGCCCTGGCACTGTCTGGCTGTTGTCTAGAGGCTACCTTCAGGTCCTAGTCAATACTTGTAGGTCCTAGAACCCACCTAAATATTTTTCCAAATGATCTTCTCTAAAAATGGCTACTTATTTCTTCATTCCTACATTTCTAGCTCTAGTCTTCCAAATGAGAATCTTAAATTACATAATGGAATACCATCATAGAAGCAACATCTCATCACCTATGTTAGAGTCTATTAGTTACAAAGTCAGTTTCCTTGCACCCTCCGTGGAGGAGAATTATACAAAGACATGAAAATCAGGAGGCAATAATAATTGAAAGTCACCTTAGGGTCTGTCAGCCACAAGTATCAGTATTTTCTATCACTAGAAGTGTGTTATGAACATAACATACATAATATGAAACTGCCATATTTACTGTAATATTTTGTTAGCTCTTTTCCGTAATCATAACAAATAGGGTTTTACCAAGCTAATTTTTTTTTCTGTGACAGTTACTAGTTTCAAATTGTTTATGTTAGGATTTTACATACTGTGTTTTCCTTTCAGCACATTGCAATATTCATATTGACATCTTGAAACTACTACTTTCTCTGTGTTCAATATCAGCAGATCAGACACATAACAAAAGTAGGACAGATGATAGACATCAAATAAGGCCACTGTGAGACATTTTTATTAAAAAGAATGCATGTTATCCTCTAGTGAATATAAAAATTTTCAGAATAACTGAGAGCTATAATATCATTCTTTAACAGAATGTTGAAGAATTCTAGCATTTCTTAGTTCTGAAAGAAAAGGTGAAGAAATAACCAAGGAAAACTTGACTCCAGAACAAAATAATACATATATATTCTTTTTTCCTAATTCCAGATTACGTTTATAGTGACCACACAGAAAATATATTTTAATCTCTGGTAGTGAATATGTTTGTGCTGTTTAGCTAGATATTTGTTTGTTATCAATAGCTAAAAATGAGCAACATAAGATTGTTCAAAAATCATTAACAACTATCAAAAGTAAGAGCAGTCTAAACTTTGAAAATTAAAAATAATTTCCAGTAAAATTCCTTTTGATTATTCTAAAAAGCAATAGACTTTGGCCCCTCATGGTACAGAGATAAAACGTGACACTCTGCAAAACTGATCCTCATGGGAAGGTTCTGAGATTACATCTAGAGACATCTCTGAGCACGCTGAGTATGTGATGCCCCTGATCTGGGGTTGTCTGAAGTGGAGGATAGAGTGTAATGAGACCCTTTTGAAGGTGCTCTCTGTCTCTATCTTGTTCATGGAAGAAATAAAGTAAATAAACTTAAAAAAAAGAAATTTTCATTTCAGATCAAATATTTTTCATACTCAGAATTTTGTTAAGATTATTATAATTTTATTTATGATTTTACAGACTAGTGGATCCCAATGTTTCAGCCAGTTTGAATTGCACTTACTGTATATTAAAAAATAACCTTCAGCATAAAAGTGCATCATGTTTTCTAACAACTCTTAATGTAATATACAGCATTCTATAGTATATAAAGTGTTTCTATGTCCTTTTTATCTCATACAATCGTACTATGTGTGCAGAACAGAGGGTCTCACCCTCTTTTGGCAGATAAATTAATAGAGGCTCCAAAAGTCAAGAACAAAATAGTTCAGACTCTCTTTTTTGTAATTTAATGTGTTTTGATTTTTTCTAGCGGGTGCATGTGTTCCTGAAAGAGAGAGAGGGAAGCAAACCCTCTCCCATTGGGAATATCACTCCTTCACCTTTCCCTCTTTTCGGGATTTTGGGCACGCACACACATGCATTTGGCATGCTTCTCAAACTGCGTGGTCGGAACTAAAACCACACTGTTAGAGGTGGGATTCAGCAGTCTGAACTATCAAACCATGGAACTAGCCTATTTAAGCTCTTTGAGTAATTTTCATTAGTGATGCTAAAGGGATTTTTGAATAAGTAAACTAGTTAACATATATGTGAGTCCATGCAGAATCAGAAAATGTAGGAATAAAAATATCAGTATTAAGGAAGTTAACTATCATTTAGAAAAAAAATTTACTGAAATATATACTTTAATATTAGACTTAAATTTTTACAATATTTTAGACAAATTATATCTTTTCTCTAGTGAACATATCATGAGAAATCTGTTTCATATTGTACTCAAATCAAAACTTTAAAATTTTCATTATTGTCACAGCAATTAAATGACTTTCTAAATTTTCTTCATTACTTATTTTCTTCTATATAAAATCATGTAATATATCCAATGAAAGATTCAGAGCAGTGTCACTATCAAAAGTCACTCAAAGCTGGGACCAGCAGTTAGCGTAATGGCTATGTCGCTGGACTCCCATGTAGTTGACCATGGTTTGCGTCCCGGACCCGGTGGTTGAAACTCATGCGGGGCGTGTGTGCGTGCGTGCCCAAGATCCCGAGAGGAGAATGGAGGAAAAGGGATTGCGGCGTGGCCATCCCCCCTGGGGGGTGATTTCTCGCTTTCTATCTCTCTGTCTCTCTCTGTCTGTCTGGCGAGCGCACGCGCCCTATAGCAAAAACTTCTCCAAAAAAAAAAAAAGTCACTCAAAGCTAAAACATTGAAGTGCCAAAGATCAATTTAAACTATATTATAGGCATTTATGTCTTACTAACTAAGGTAGTTTAAAATGTGAACTAACTAAGAAAATCATTGTTCCCATCTAATATGCTAATTTGTGAATAGCACACTGCTGGATCCTAATAGAATAGGAAGAGAGAAAATATTCATGTGTAAATGCTTTATTAAAGTCTAAAGAACATGATAAGGATAAAAATTAATTGAATTTTGCAAAATTGAAACAGATTTGAAAAATCATGATTTAAACGTAGATTTTAATATCACGGTCTGGAAATTTAGCCAACGCAGAAAGAGAGAAGTATAACTGATCTTTGGATCCAGGATAAAGTGGAGCTCAAAATATTACCATCTTGAAACCAGGAAGAGAAAGAGTTAAAAATCTAGATGCAATCAAGAGCAGAAGAGCAAACAAACAAACAAACAAACAAACAAAAAACAGACACAATACTTGTATGGCCTTTGTTTTGGACTAAATTATCTCTTTCCCTGAACCCTCATCATTCATATGTTAAAGGTCTAACTCTGTGGAAAGTTAGGGTTAGTTGGAGTCATGATGGCGGGGGCTGTACTTCAGTGGGATTACTGCCCATGTAAGAAAAGAAGCCAGAGAGCTTGCTATCTCACCCTTTCTCTGACTTGTGAGAACACAGCAAGAAGGTGGCCCTCCACAAAGTCATAAAGAGAGCCCTCATCAGAAACCAAATGTGTGAGTACACCATTCTCATACTTCCAATCTCCAGACATGTGAGAAAATATATTTCTCTTGTTTAAACTATTCCATCTATAGTACTTGGTTATGGCAATCCATGTAGACTAATACAGCCACTCACAGAAATAAACACAATGTCCTGTCACAAATCATAGCATCAAATTATAATGAACAGGATATGAGCTCCTGTGATCTTGATGGAACTGCTCTGGGTAATTTATTGTAGGTTTGCCTGTCCTTTTTTCTTGATTACTATGTAAAGATTGTTCTCCCCTGTATGCAAGATGTTCACAGCTTCTTACAGTTTAGCCTCATGTAAGCCACTTAACTCTGTGGCCTTGACTCCTTTATTAGTACAATGGGAGATAAAAAATCTGCTTCCATGACTCACATAACTTTATAAGTATTAAATAAGCTGATCAATGTGAAAGTGCTTTAAGAAGTAAAACATTGTATCATATAAAAGTAAGATGAAGGGATTTCTAAATTTCACCACAAGTAAATTGCTTTCTATCTGGGGTAACACAATATTGAAAATACCACTAAAAAGAGGCAGATCAGGATGGATGGCTTATCTCAGATATGTCAGTAACCAATACATACGTGAGCAATACATACTTGAGCTCTAATTGGGAGAGAGAAATGTGGTGAGGTTATTAGGCTGGAATAAAAGAAGCCAGTGACAATGTTCTGGGGGTTAGTCTGAGAGAAAGCTTTGTATTATAAAGGTTTCTTTTCCTTGTAAATAATGCTGGGTAGGTCGTTGCCTGACATTACTATGAAGCAAAAATGTGGCGACTCTCATTTGAAATATGATGGGGAAAAATGAGAGAGAACCAGAGTGTGGCTGCAGTGGGCGTTGTACAGCAGTGAGAGCAACCAGATGAATGGGTTCTGGAGCATCTTCTCATCTTCCTCCCCCCATTCCCAATACCCTCCTTCAAGCCAAATTGCGCCCAAGATGTAGGCTACCTTCAGAAAGGAGCAATGCCCTGAGCTCAGGTTTTAAAAACTGGGAGCATTGTAAGGAGAAGAGTGGCGAAGACTAGAGGGATGAGAAGACACAAATGATGGAAATAATACTGCACCCAGACTCTCTCTGTCCTGCAGAACTCTTCCCCTTCGACTACAGAAGTATGGGTAGGAACCTAGGCTATTCTTTTTCCTGTAGGCAATACCAGTCTAAGCAGTTAGGGGTCTATAAAAATAAAATATACAAAGTCAGGAGCAAAACTATTATGGAAGAAAGAAGACAAATGGAATAATCTACTCCACATCGGCTGCAAGTAATAAGACACAAAGAACACTTTGAAAAAAAAGCTGTTATAGGGTGAATGTGCTCAACATCTTTTTCAACAGAAAAAGAGAAGGAAAATGACAAAGAACACTCCCATGGGGTATGGTCATGCTACCAACCTTTCTCCATTTATCCCTCCTTTTGGGCTTGCACACACATGTGCTGACATGTTTTGGAAGTCACCAAGTCTAGGTCTTGAACTGCATGTCAGTCATGTGGAATGCAGCCACCTTAACCACCAGACCGCAGGCTGCTCCAGATTTTTAAATAACATAAAATTTATGTTATTCCATTGGTGATAAGTATAAAAATATAATTATTAAATAAATAATTAAATTAGTAGATAAATTTGTTGAATAAATGAAGTCCAAAAATAAGTAAGCTGGAAGATCTGGCAAAAGAACCCTCCCAGTAGAGAATGCAAATATTTGAAGAGACATGAAGTACAGAAGCAAAAGTCTAAATATCAGTCCAACAGGGGTTCCAGAAGGAAAAAAAAAAATCAAATGGAGAAATAAAATGAAATGAAGAGGGAACAACAGAAGGCATAATGGTTATGTTGCCAGACTTTTACGTAGTCAAGCATGGTTCAAGTCCTGGACCCAGTAGCTTAAATTCATGCCGGGTGCACATGAGTGCTTGTCCAAAATCCCAAGAGGAGAATGGAGGAAAAGGGATTGTGGCATGATCTTCCCCCTTGAGGGGTGATTTCTCACTTTCTATCTCCCTGCCTCTCTGCTCTCTGTTTCTCCAGCAAGCGCATGTGCCCTCTTGTAAAAATCTCTTAAAAAAAAAAAAAAAGAAAGAAAGAAATGCAGGAACAGTAAGTCAATTTTCTTTTCTTCTCTTTTCTTTTCTTTTCTTTCTTTTTTACAATTAGGAAGAAAAAAAGGCTAGGCTTTAGAGTGAAAGGGCTTATAAAATTACAGTGACAATGAATTTTAGGGGGAAAGACCTATATGTTCTAGTGAATTTTAATAAGATTTAAGAAAGTTAAGAACAAAAAGTATTCGAAAGAGGAGGAGATTATATAGGACAGCAGAAAAGTGATAATAGAGTTCAAACAGTGCTGTAGGAAACTAGAACTTCAGCTCAGCAGGATAGCATATATCTCCTTAAAATTCAAAACATCGCGATGTGAAACCAAACTGATTAAGCCATGCAAATAAGAACCATTCTTGAGAGTAAAGGCTCTTTCTCGATACTTCCTAACAAAGTCTGACACCAAACTCTGATAAATTTCATGGAGAAGCAGAATTTGGAAGCTGAGTCCCACCACATTAGAAGACCATAGGAAACATCCTTGGCTTTCCACACGTCTCACCCAAGTAAAATGTATAAAGCTAGTATACAAAAGTGTAAGGTGGTCTCTAAGTAATTGCATTGCCTACTGAAATAAACTCAACACTTTTCAGAAGAGATAGCATATTCTAGTTTTCTATAATATATTATTCATAATGTTCAGTAAATAATAAAAAAAATCTACCTACAGTAGAGAATAATAGTAGTTTATTAATACCAACCCTGATATAATCCGGGCATGAAATTTAATCCAACTTTAAAGTTATCATAAATATTCCCAAAGTACTAAGGGAAAAATGTTGAAACAATGTTTTAAATATAATGTTTATGATCAAAAGGGTAGGAAATTTCAGGAAGATTCCACAAAAATTAAAAACCAACTTCTAAAAAAGAACCAAATACAAATTCTATAACTAAAACTGTACAGCAAGTTAAATAAACAATTCCTGGATGAGTTTAACAGCATTTTAGAAAAGGCAAAATGATGATTGAAATTAAAGGTAAACCAAAAGAGCTAATATGAGCTGATTGAAAAAAAAAATTAAAGAATTAAGAGACCTAAAAGACTGGGAGACAATAAAAATGGTTTAAATTAAAAAGCATTGCAAAAAATTAGCTGAGTTTTTTCCCCCAATTTATGAAATCCACAGATCCAAGCATATAATGGTAAATGAAGCAAAAAAAGTACAAAGAAAACTATATATAGTCACACCATAATGTAATTTCATAAAACTAAGATAAAGGGAAGATGTTCAAAGCAGAGAGAATAAAAATGAGATTTTGATGATATGCTTGACAATTTCCTTCTCATTAGAAATAATGCAGGCTAAAAGATAACATGACATTTTAAGTTTAAAAAATCTTTAAAATACTGTGACCTCATAATTTTATTTTCAGTGAAAATATACTTTACATGCCAGGAATAAATAATGTTTTTAGGAAAAATGAAAGCCAGAGAACTGGTAGTCCATAAACTTTACACCACAGGGGCTAGCTTGTGGCTTTATGGTCAAGGTGGCTGAATCTCACATGGCCAACTACAAGATCTGAGTCCTAGACTCAGCAGCTTGGAAAACACCCTGGAAGCATGTACCTGGATGCCCAAAATTCTGAAAGAAGACATGGAGCTGAAAGAATTATGATATAGCCATCCACTATAGGTTTTTCCTTCGTATTCTCTCTCTCTCCCCTTCCTCCCTCTGCCTCTGTAGCAAGCATATGTGCCCTTTAGAAAATAAATAAAGCTCTTTAGCAAATAAATAAATAACCTCACCACAAAAGTATGCTGAAGAATCCTTTTTTATATGGAAGAGAAAAATGATCAATAGCCAGAATCTAAGATCGGTCCCATAGCCCTACTGATGAAGTGAACTGCATCCCACTTAACCAACTGCAGTCTGAATCCCTGCCCTGGCAGCTTGAAAACCATGCTGGGCACATGTACATGCCCCAAATCCTGAAGGGATGGAGAAATGCAGCATGATCACACCCTATGGAGGGCAGGGTCCTCCTCTCTCTCTAGCCAGTGCATATGCAATATATATATATATATATATATATATATATATATATATATATATATATTAAAAAGAAGCCAGAATCTAAAAAAAGAAATTACAAGCAGATATAAAAGAGATATTAAATATTAAACTGATATAAAAAGATAAAGTAGTTAAAGGTAAAGACTGTATCTTTTCTAAGTTTCCTAATAAACATCTGAATAAACCATGCTCAGTAAATTATAGCCAGAAGCCAGCCAACTAATTTTGTAAATAAAGGTTAATTGGAACACACCTTTGCCATTTGTTTATGTTTCATCTCTGGGTGCATAAGTGAGAAGCTGCAGCAGTGAGCATATGGCTCAAGCTTAAAATATTTACTACCTGGCCCTTTAAGAAAAGATCTGCCAATCCAGCCTTGGTTTTAAGAAAAAATAACATTGTCAGATAGGGTTTATGAAATATTTAGAACTAAAACGTAATAATACCACAAGTGATAGGACTAATTTGAATTATACTATTGTAAGTTTACTAGGACATTTAAAGTGAGAGGTGAATAGGGACCTCAGAGGGGCGTGAAGTATGAGATCTATGCCCAACAGGTTTTGAGACAACTCAAATGCTATAGTCAGCCATGTGGCTTCCAGCAATGCCATTCCATTCTACTGACTGCACCACCGCGGTGGGCCTCAGTCACTGTTTTTATAGTAGCTTCAAAACTCAAAAGTGCAATGTAAAAAAAAAAAAAAAAAATTTTCAATGATATTAAAATTTAATAAAGTATAGCAAGATATGCACTGAAAAATACAAAATATTGCTGAAGGAAATGAAACAAGACCTAAATTCATGGAGAAAAATTTCATATTCATGGACTGGATAAATCAATATGGTTTTGATGTTTATGCTCTCCAGACTGATCTATACATTCGATGCAATTCTAGTTAAACTCTTAGCATGTTTTTTGTTTGAAGAAATTGAAACACTCATTCTAGATTTTATCTGGAAAACTAAGACTCAGCATAGTTAGATCTATACGGGGATGGGGGAAAGTCAAAGTAATAGTACTACCTTACTTCGAGTCTTACTGTAAAGCAAGAATAATCAAAATGGTGTTTATATTCTTATAGACACATGGATCAATGGGAAGAAATTTAAAAACATACCTCTCTAGTCAAATATGTAACTCTACTTTTGATTCATTGAGATTTTAAAGTCACCAGCACAATCCATTGGAAAAATGAAAATCTTTGAATAAATTTTGGTAGAACAAGTAGATTTCCATATTCAATAAATAAGCCTAAATCAACATTTCACGCTATCTACAAGATTAATTTTAAACTGTTTGTAGTTCTAAACATACAATGTTACTATAAAATTCTAGCAGAAACTTAAAAGAAAAATCTATGCAAATTTAGAATAGGCAAAGATTTCTTCTTTATTTGTTGTTTTTGTTTTTGTTTTTGCTTCAGAGTGCATGCACTCTCCTGAGCGAGACAGAGATAGAAAATGAGAAACCATTCCCCCACTCCTCAGCAGGGATGGCTATGCCAAAATCCCTTCTTCTCCATTCTTCCTTGGGATTTTGGGCATACACGCACACGTGCCAGTGTGATTTTCAAGCTGCCAGATCCATGACACAAATCTTGGAGGAAGCCCTGTGTGATCCAGCTGCCTTAACCTTTACACCAGTACATGGCCTTGCCAAGATTTCTCATACAGTAAACAAACAAAAGCACCACTCAGAAAAAATATTATATTTGATTAAAGATAAAAGTTTCTGATCTTTTGAAGACATCACCTTTGAGCAATGAAAAGGAAATGAAAAGAAAAATCATGTAGAATGGGAGAAAATATTTTAAATGCAGGTATCTAATAAAGAATTCGTTATCTAGAATACATAGATAATTTTTCTTATATGTAAATTATACCTTGATAAAGTACTATTGTAGTAGGTTAGGTAAGCGTTACTAACAAAATCACTTTGGAGAGATTATCCTGATGAATTTAGTCTCTTTTAAGATAGTCATCAAAATGACAGTTACTAGAAATTTCAGAATCTAACTGCAGGCAGACCCCTGCTTTGCAGGCAGACCCAGGCCAGTGCTTCTTAGCAACATGATAAGAACAGTTATTTGTGCTCTAATCTTTCTTCGTCTAGGAGTCATATTCACAGATCTTTTCGTTATTCTTAGAGAGTCACAGTGATGCAGTTTCAATAACTACTTTCCTTTATTCACATCTCAATCCACTTTATTAACTCAAGTTATAATGTTTTGGAGAAAATAAATGTTCCCCGAAGATAAACAGCATACCTTCTGGGCTTTTCTCCAGCCCACTTGAACACCTCTAACTCCCTGCCTAAATGATATTCGGCACATTCATATTCGGCAATGGACCACCCTCCTGTGCAGCCACGGTCCTTGCCAAGCAGTTAATGTGATCTCTAAGAGCACAATTGAACATTCAGTTCTCTCAGCCTGGGAGCCGCTGGGTCAGTTCATCCATCTGTTCCCCCTCCACGCACGCACCCCAACCAATGGTCCTTTAAATGAACACAAGGCTTTTAGATGTTTTGGAACTATTAAGTTGTAAGGGAATGTATAGCTCTAGGGAAGACTGAATGCATTTATTTCTAGCATATTGTATATTCATTATTTCCAAGTTAAATGTTTAATGAAACACTTGTGGTTCTCACTCTACAGATTTAGCCAGTCAATCCCTTGCTTTATAAATTCCTGAGCTAATATTTCTTTCAGATAATGATCTAATAAGGCAAATGTGGTGGAATCCCAGGGATACATTGTAGTTTAAGTTTCTGTTCTCACAGAGGGTAAAGGAGATAAGCACGGATCCTTTTTCTATTAGTGGAAATAGCATCTTCTCAGGAAATCCAGCTTATACAGCATCTGTGTGTAGATTAAGGAGGGAAGCTTCTTTAAGTAGATGGCAGCTTCTCTTTCGGGGCACAGGTGATCACAAGAGTAATAAAGTCTGGATTTTATTCTCACTCATGCTTTCAGCCAGGCATACACTTGATGGTGCCAGCCATACCCACAGGCATTGGGTGTTAAAGTAAAAAAGAGCTTTGGGCAGCCAAGGTTCACAATGAAGCTTTGTGACATGATAGCTGCTTGCTATAGGGCAAGTGACTTAACAGCTCTCTAATCTTCATTGTCATGTTTTGTAAAGACAAAATAATAATAATACCATTTTGAAGGAGATTGTGAATATTGTAAAACATAGTGGGGCCAGCTGGTAGAGTGGGAAGTAAGATGACTGGATCCCACACGGCCAACCGGGCATTTGGAATCCCAGACTCAGCGCCTTGAGAAACTCACAGGGCGCGTTTACATGGTGTCCAAAATTGCGAAAGGAGGGAGAAATAGAGGAGGGGGATTGCAGCATGACCGTCCCCTATCAGGGCTGCTTTCCTCCCTCTCCCTCTCTCATTTTCCTTCTCTCTCTCCAGCAAGTGCATGTGCCCTCTAGCCAAAAAATGTTTAAAAAAAAAAGAAAGAAAAGAAAAACTCACAATGTATACAAGTTGGTTAGCATAGAACGTAACAGAGAGCAATGAGTGCCTTAAAATGGCTTATTCTTGTTTGGGGGTTGGGAGATGATTCTTCTTTAAGTCTAGAAAGAACTGTTTTCTTCCAGGATTCCTCATAATACCTAAGAAGCTGCAATTAGAATATTTTTCTGTGACCAAGTAGAACACTGGAAGCAGGATGTAAAAGATATAAATAAAAAGAACTAATTCCATAACTAATTCCCTAAGAATCTTATGGGAAACTATCCATCTACATTTTTTTTTTTTTTTTTAGAGAGAGATTTTTTTCTGTAGGGCTTATGTGCTCGCTGGAGAGAAAGAGAGACAGAAAGCGAGAAATCACCCCCCATGCAGAATGGCCACACCACAATCCCTTGTCCTTCGTTCTCCTCTCGGGATCTTGAGCATGTATGCACATGCGCCCAGCATGAGGTTTAAGCCATCGGGTCCACCACTGGAATTGTGGTCAATTACTTGGGAGTCCAGCGATTTAAACATTACACCATCTGCTGGTCCCTATCTATGATATATTAAGGGAAGAGAAAAATGCTTCAGTGTCTGATGTTACAAGGATGAACAAAAAGGAATGGAATCTCCTATACTATATTGTCTGTGAGATGTTTCCCTTGTTCAATTATACTCTATTTCAAATTTTATGTATAGATGTTTTTCCCACACACTGTTTCAGCTGTAAATCAAAGTCACCTAAAATTCTCCACACTACACCAATATACATAATCTCCACTCCCAACAATCAATATATTTTCTTTAATAACTGGAGGGAAAATATCAGTTGCTAGTGGAAGAAAAGAGGCCCCACGCAAGAGAAAGGTAGCCATAAGGGAAATGTGTGTGCTCTGGGTGTCCCTCTTACTCTGGTTTGTTCACATAGTAGGGACTAGCATCAGAAATTGATGGACTATTCCAAAACCAAGTTGTAGACCCAAGCAGGAAATCAAGAAACAATGTCAGGGTTACGTTATGACTTTTATCAGATTCAGCCCTTTTGCCTTTGTAAATCACCACCTTCATTACTATTGAGTCATCGGGAAAGTAATGACACACTTTTGCCTAGAAAAACATTTTTAAAAAAATCTTGGCTTTATTGATGACTTAACTACTTAAAATGTAAAATTTTAAAACGTATGACTACAAATGGACGAAAGGATATATAATCCCAATTCTTATTAATGTAGTCTTACTATATTCTTTTTTTTTTATTTTAAAATAAAGCTTTCTTGGGCTCTAAGTTCTCATAGGCCTTACACATGTGACCCCTGTGCCTAAAGGGTAGCTCAGCCACGATGAGTGGAAAGGACAGTTCACGCCTTCTCCGGACTCTCCCTGTCATCTCAGATGCTTCTGCCAACCCCCTGCTCCCTTGCACGCTCAGATAGAAGCTTGATAATGAGGGACATGGGCTGGGGGTCCCAGCGGGAGGGACGATCGGCAGTGATTACCCTTCCCTAGGTGACTTTGCGGATTACATGTGAAAAATTCTTCAGGGATTACCAGGGACACATTCTGGGGTTTATGAAAATGTAAATCTATTAAATAAGCACAGTTTTTGGATATTTCATATATTGGCTCATAAATACTCTTGTGAATCTTATGTACTTAAGGGGAGGCTGTGCAGATTATATTTCTATTAGCTTTCTGGACCACATAAGGATTAGTAATTGAGGGGCCTCAGGGTTGGTGAAGCAGTGGAGAATGATGGTCTGTTAGGCTGACCACACGACGGGCTCTGAGGGCATGTCCGGAGACCTTCCTGAGCACACAGGGCATGTGTGCCCGTGGTCTGGGGATGGCTGGAGATGGCAGTGTATCATAACTTCCAGACCCTTTTAAGTGTGCTGTTTCTCTCTCTCTCTCTCTCTCTCTCTCTCTCTCTCTCTCTCTCTCTCTCTCTCTCTCTCTCTCTCTCTCTCTCCATCCCCCTAGCTCATGGTAAAAATAAATAAAAAGAATTAGTGACCGAGTTTCTAAATGCATTTTTTGTATATCATACAGGAAATACAGGAATCAGAGCCTCTCCGTTTGAATGCCACCCTTCTTGTAGGTTTGGATGAACTGTGTAACCTCTCTTCCTTCAGACGAAATATCCATTTGGATCTTTTCAAGGGATGATGTACAGCCTAGACTAGGACAGCAGTGTTTCAGTTCAGTAATTATCATGCTGTGGGTAACGTTTAAGATTTGCGATTTAAGCCTAGTAATGTCCTTTTGCATATTTGCCCTTATCTACCTCTGTGAAGACTAAAATAAGTTAATATTTGTGCAAGTTCTTTGTGAACTCTAAATTCCTATTTAAATTTGGGATACTAATTTTATATCTCAAGGTTTTTCTTAACTCCAGGAGATTATATTTATAGTAGTACATTATAAAAGAATACGTCTTTTTGGTAGAGGATTTTGCTTTAGGGCACATACACTCACCTGAGAGAGACAGAGACAGTGAGACAGGATGTGATAAATCATGCGCCTGAGGGGATGACCAGAGAGCAATTCCTTCCCCTCCATTCTCCCCCCGGGATCTTCCCCCATGCACTTGCATCCCACATTAATTTCTAGCCACCAGGTCGGGACATGAACCATGGTCAGCCATGTGGGAATTCAGCTATGTAACTGCTACACCATTTGCTGGCCCTTATAAAAGAATAACTTTTAAACAGCAACCTCAGATACACAATTCTGGCATGTGTCTCAGATGTCTGACTAAAGGTGAGCACAGGCAAGCTCCATGGTATAGAGAAAGGGGATAATTGTAATCAAGAATAAAATAGCTCCTTTTTATTTTCTTCCTCTTTATGCAAATCTCTCCTTACAAATGATCAACTATCTTTATTCCCAGAGGAGCTTTCCAGATTATTATTTTTAACTATGTGGTTTAATATACATAACATCTACTTAGATATTTCCAAGTAAGAGATCAATGGAATTACCTGTTTTATTTCCAAACTCTTCAAACCCTAGGGAATTTTCTATTTATATAAGTATGAAAGCTAATTGTTTCATCATATCCAAATCATCTTTTTGAGTTTTTTGGATCAGGTCCTAAACTAAGGTTATTTTATTTATTTATTTATTTTTTTGGAGAGGTTTTTGCTATAGGGCACATGCGCTCGCCAGACAGACAGAGAGAGACATAGAGACAGAAAGCGAGAAATCACCCCCCAGGGGGGATGGCCACGCTGCAATTCCTTCTCCTCCATTCTCCTCTCGGGATCTTGGGCACGCACGCACAAGCACCCGGCATGAGTTTAAGCCACCGGGTCCGGGACTCGAACAGCAGTCGACTACGTGGGAGTCCAGCGACATAGCCATTACGCTAACTGCCAGTCCCACTAAGGTTATTTTTTAAAGAAAATGTTTGCATTCCTCATCTTGAGCATAATTTTTTTGCAAGTTATACTCAGAATTTTAGAGTAAAAGATTTATTCATTTAAATTGAAATATTATTATCCTAAATGCAAGTGATTATTTTATATTTCTCAAGAGTACTATATATATTTGATGTATAAGTCAATAAGTACTTTGTATAAGAATTTTTTTTATTTGTTTGTTTTTTAGAACGATGCCAAAAAGGCATCATGGGTGACTCCATCATGTTGAAATAGTACTTCCCTATAGTGTAAAAAAAATAAATGGGAGCTCGCTTTAATTTGTCAGTTTAGTTTAAACATTGTTTCAATTTCCTGTGCTTGCTAACAATTAACAACAAATCAACTTGTAGCCATCTTCCTAAAGGGTTTATTTTACTTTCTTGTATTTATTTTTTTAAATTTTCTTGGTGATGGAAGGTTTGCAGTGGAAAATTAATATTAATTGAACACTTACTGTTTGTCCAATGGTAAAATAGGTATGAGACTAATCAGATAATTTTAAAAGTATGATTTGTATATTGTGATCTATTTGGGCCTCCAGATATACCTTTCATTCGCAAACAAATTCATTAAATAACTGTCATTTTTGAGAACCAAATTTCTCTGTCTCTCCAGCAAGTAAATATGCCCTATAGCAAAAATCTCTCTCTCTCAAAAAAATCAAAACTCACAGAGTCCTTACCAGTAGGAAACAGATCTATTATTACTAATATTGTGTTGATTGCACTATATTTATTAACTATTTATTGTATTCATGAGACTCAGCCCAACTCAAATGACATCATAGACTCTTCTGAGAAGTGTCTAAAATAGGGGAAGAAATCTTACAATTGGAGACATATCATGTTAGCTTCCGATTGGCATAGATTATATGTGGCATAAACCTTTAGTGGTCTGGTCAAAGGACTCTTTTATGGAAAGCTAAAGTAATTACTGGGCCTGCGTTAATGCAGGAGGATGGTTTTAAGAGAATATATAAAATCAGATCTGGTGTTCATTCTACATTTCAAATACCGAAGTAAAAAATTATTTTAAAAGTAGATCATTTGAATTCATTATAGTTGTTATTTTTAAGTAAATATTTTATACATATTTCCTCTAAATAATCATGTAAAAATATCAATATAAAGGCAATTGGATTGCATAATAGGATATTCATGTGAGCTGGAATCATAAAGCTAACTATGAAGGGACTAATTCATAAGCTACACGGCTGTGGTTGGTTTGCATTCTTGTTCAGTACCTTCTGTGGGCCCAATTTTATTATGTTTAAATCTCAGAAAGGGCTTAAGCAAGACATAAAAATAATTTCATGGAAAATAATTATGAGAATACTTAAATATTGGCAGAACATTACGATGTTAATGTTTCCCAAATAAAACATGTTTTCCTGATTAAATATTAAGTATTATGGTATAAATTAATGTCAAAAGAAGAAAGGAAGGGTAAACAAAGAAAGAATAGTTATAAGTATAGAAAAATGGAGAATTGTAAAACAGATGGGAATCGCCTGAAGAAAGTATCCTGGTTTATGAGGTCAAGATGTATGAGGATGAAACTGGGTTAGAGAAACTTCCACTCCTTGGCATGCTAAGTCATTAGTAGGTGGGGGAAAAAAATGCAGTGAGACAGAAAAGTTCACTAATTGATTTATTCATCAAATATCAGTTGTGAAGACTTTGTTGGTATGCAATGGTAAACATGAAATTAAATGTTCTTAGAATAAACTGTAATGAGTACAGACAATAGATGATCTTAGAATCTGTAAATGAAAGAGAGGAAAGAAAAAGTGAGTGGTCAAGGCTTCCTTTTATAAATTAATTTAGTTAGAAGTCCTGGAAAGTGTGTTTTCAGCTTCGTCTGGCATATTTCATTTATAAAAATGCTTTAGACATGTTATTACTTGATATATCAGTTCATAAAGTAAATTAATACATTTATTGAAATTCCTGTCCTAAGGACTGGCTTTTTTTTAATCATAAAATGTATTATTTTGAGAGACCGGCAGAGAGCATCTCTGGTCTCCCGCATGGCTGACCACAGTTCGAGTCCCAGACCCAACAGCTTGAAACTCGCTCCAGGTTCATGTATGTGCATGCCCAAAATCTTAAGAGGAGAATACAAGAAAAGGGATAGCAGTGTGGCCATTCCCTCTGGAAGGTGATTTCTCACTTTCTGTTTCTTCGTCTCTCTCTCTCTCTCTCTCTCTCTCTCTCTCTCTCTCTCTCTCTTGCAAGCATACATGCACTATAGCAAAAATCTCTCTTAAAAAATTGCTATTTTGAGCTTTTCAGATTGAAAATAGAAACAATAATGATATAGAATTCAATACGCTATGTGTGTGTGTGTGTGTGTGTGTGTGTGTGTAATTATTCATGATAGACTGTGTGTGCACACATGTGAGAATGAGGGACTGAGAGAGAGAGAGAGAGAGATGAATGCCCTACACAGCGTTTGATCATGCTGCAATCCTCTTTCTCCAATCCCCCCCACCGTCAGAGTTTGGGCACTAGCACATGCCCATCAGAATTTAGGCAGACTGGGCCAGGGATTTGATCTTCCATTGCCATGCTGGCTTCTCTTGAGTGGTGCATTACCACTATGCCATGTAACTGGCCCACAGAATGTTTTAAATAAGATCATTATGGAGAGTGAGGAACTCATTTCTTAATCATTTTTATTTCAAAAACTCACAAGAGAAATCATAACGTTGTAACCAAAACAATAGGATCATTTTTTTTTTTTTGGAGTTGTGTTTTTTTGGTTTGTTTGTTTGTTTTGCTATAAAGCATGTGCACTCACCAGAAAGACAGAGAGAGACAGACAGGAAGTGAGAAATCACCCCCTGCCCTGGGGGGATGGCCATGCCACAATCCCTTCTCCTCCATTTTCCTCTCAGGATGGTGGGCATGCATGCACACGCACCTGGCGTGAGTTTAAGCCACCAGGTCTGGGGCTCAAACTGTGGTGGACTACATGGGAGTCCAGTGACATAGCCATTAAGCCAACTGCTGGTCCCCAAAACAATAGGCTCTTACACCTGAGCTGACTTTTTCTATAAAAATCAAAGTGGTTTGTAATGACTCACAATATTGTCAATATATTTGTTATTTAAGTAATCAATAAACCTGCTCACCAATAATTTAAATTCTTAGGAAGCTCTTGAGGGCTAAAGTGTGTTCACTGGGCACTCGGCCTTAGTGTATAATGAACAGCTCCAGCTCCAGCAGAAGAAAACAAATTCATGTAAGGGATAAATAAAAAGTTACGTTGCAATATTAAAATAATGTTGTAACAATGACTAGTCATATAAAGTATGTTGGCTGACTCTAAATGGTAAGACACTATATAAATAAACATTTTTTTTTCTTTCAGGCACAGAAAGACTTTACTTAAATGATTTAATTGGGTTATAAATTGTTACATGCACAACGTAATAATTTTTTAAAAATAAACTCTAGGGGCCAGCAGTTGGCATAATGGCTATGTCTCTGGACTCCCATGTAGTTGACTGTGGTTCGAGTGCTACACCTGGTGACTTAAATTGATGCCAGGTGCGTGTGAGTGTGTTCCCAAGATCCCGAGAGGAGAATGGAGGAGAAAGGATTGTGGCGTGGTCATCCCCTGTGGGGGGTGATTTCTTGCTTTCTGTTTCTCTGTCTCTTTCTGTCTTTCTGACGAGCGCATGCACCCTATAGCTAAAACCTCTCAAAAAAAAAAAAAAAAAAAAAAAAAAAAAAAAAAAAAAAAAAAAAAAAAAAAAAAACCTCTAAGCAATCTTCTTCTTTTTTTTTTTTTTTTTTTTTTTTTTAGAGAGAGATTTTTGCCATAGAGCGTATGTACTTTCCAGAGAGACAGAGAGATAGAAAGCAAGAAATCACTCCTGGGGGGGGGGGGGATGGCCATGCCACAGTCTCTTCTCCTTTTGGGATTTGGGGCTCGCATGCATACCCACCCTGCCTGAGTTTCAAGCCTCTAGGTCTGGGACTTGGATCATACTCAGCCATGTGGGAGTCCAGCGACATAACCATTACTCCATCTGCTGGTCCCACTCTACATAATCTTTAACTGACAGATGTCATTGCAGTCATGGTTGTGTTATTTAGTTGTTATGTTTTTTATTTCCTGCATACTGTCAAGCTTAGTGAAATGCCAAGGGAAAATAACAAAGAAAAAGTTTATTTATTTGGGTCAAGGTTGAGAATGGTTTCCTGGGTGTCGTGGTTCACCTTGCTCTAAATACGTGCACCAAGGTCTTACAGATTTCAGGATGATTTTAAAGGCAAAAGTTATGAATAGAGAAAATTACATCATGGCTTTGGAATCACTAAGGTGGAAAAACTGATGCCACCCTTGTTATTGGCATCATTGTTGGCAATATTGCTGTTGTTGGTTGGACAGGCAGTTTCTGGCTAGGTGTCCTTGCAGAAATGGTCCTTGTGGCATTTCTTGTTATCAGAGTTACTCCTATGAGAACAATTCCCTTTATAGCCTTCCCCAGCTCAGTTGAGATTCAATACAGTTAACACAAATAACTTGATTTGGATTCTGACAGTTTTCAAAATACGCATTATTATAAACTCTTGATAACATCCCATTTTATGGCTGTTGTGAAATGCACCATACTTCTAAAATACCGTTTACACCAGAGCAATGCATTTAAGAACTGCTTTCATGTTCTATTCATACATATTTAAATTATTTTCTTTATATTAATTTACTACCTCTCAAGTCAAATGAGAATTGGTAGAATCTATCAAATTGGCAGTAATTCCTCTGTTACTTTTAATGTGCTAAGGCTTAATATTAAATATCACAGAACAGGGGACCAGAAGGTGGCTGGGTGGTTGAGGAGCTAAAATTTCACACAGCCAACCACAGTTGAGTCCCAAACTTGGTGGCTTGAAAATCATGCTGAGTGCATGGGGCACAAGTGCCCACAATCCCAGGAGGAGAGTGGAGAAGGGGTGCTGCTTGGCTTTCCCCTTAGGGGGCTGATTTCTTACTGTACCTCTTGCTCTCTTTTTGCCATAGCCACATACCCTCTGCCTAAAAAACAAAAACTAAACTAAACTAAAATAAAATAAAAATCATCAAACTAAATGTTAAATATAGCTAACAGAGATGAGTATATTGTTTCTTTTTAAGAATTTTTCTTTGACTTCACAGAATTAAACCTTTTGGCATCAAAGTACCCTTTGTGCCCCCAATTTCATGCACTTTTACATGACTTTGTATTAAAAAAAAACTTTCTTTCAGAAATATAGGACCCCGAGGGGTAATAAAACTCTTCACTCCTCTTCCAGGGTGAGATGTATGAAGTTATTTTTTGTCCAGTTAGAGCTTCTGGTGTCCATTCAGTTTCTGAAGATTAAAAATTTAGGAGTCTACCTTCCTTGATCGAGTACTAACAGTTGCCTATCTGCAATCACTTTTTACTTCAATTTTTCTTCCTTCCCAGATTACATCTGTTTGTAGATTTTGTCTTTTTACTGGTTTCCTTCCTAGGGTTTCTTACACATTCAGTTCCTTTCTTCCTTTCCCATCAATTATTGTTGTTTATGCTGTTTCCGTGATTAAGAATACAAGAGAACCCCCATTTCTGTAGAAGCACGTCTTTTCTCATTTTTTGTCATTTCTTTCTTTTTTGTTGCCTTCTGTTCTTTTAATATAACTCAAGGTTTATCAGTTTGAAGAGGAAGTAATTCTGCTTCCAATAATCGCATGTTCTTTCTTCTGCTCTGTGGAGGAACAACCAAGAGCTGAATTTATTTTTATTGTATATTGTCCTTAAGATTGTAATGACTAGGTCTTTGCCAGTCTATTTACCTAAGTGTTGTATTAGTCTGGCTCCAAAATCACTTGACTGTGTTGGTTAGATTCTACTAAAAACATATGCAGACAGAAAAAATGTGATTTTTAAGATTTTTAAAAGTTTTGTTTTTGTTTCTGTTTTGTTTTGTTTTGTTTCTATCAGAGTTTAAGATTGTTTTAGGTTGGCTATGGGTCTTAGTACTACTCATGTTGTATTAATCAAAACACATTTGAGAAGTTTTGATTTAGGTTTTTATTATTTCTGATATTTGTGCAAATACCTCTTACTGAAATGTATTACTAACATTTAGTTCTCATTGACTTCTTTGCTATCTGGGAGTTCTTTTCACACTGGGAGATGAAGATCAGTGGACCCAGTATAAAATCTGTACTCCCACTTAAGTGGATGCTGGTTAAAATCATTCCAGAATAGCTGGACTCTGTGGTAAATAATCAGCATCTTCTCATATCAAACAAGAGGCTTCCCCAGTTAGCACAGACTTCTTCTTCCGGTCTTAAGCAAGTGCATTGTGTTAACCATGGTGATGAGAGCTAACGATGCCATGTCTGTTCTTCAGAAGTAGAGTCTGGTTGGGCAGGTGGGTGCTTCACTTTTTAACTCTACAAAGTCTTGTGGTAGTTTGAACTATTACCTATGATATATTCATTTTTTTTCCTCCACCAAAACTCAAGTTCTATTTCTTCTCTTCTTTATCCCTCCATAAGCCACCTTTGTCTGTCTGAGGAATCTCTTTTCATTTATGATAAAAAATACCAGACATTTCTCCCATGAAGCCTATTTCTGATCCTGATAGACAATATTAATTATTCCTTCACAGAAAGCCCTATGGTGTTTGTTTACAATTCTCCATTGTATAACTTCAGTCATATTCAGCATACCCATTTATAAATTCTGTTTTTTTTTTTCCATTGTCAACAATTCTGCTGTTTATTGGCCTTCTTAGTCATACACAGAGACATTTTCTCATATGCATACGAGGTTAGAGTTTAAGCATATTCACTGGGATTTAGATGAATTTGATGTGGGGGAATTATCTGCACTCTAATTTGGGAGCATGCCTTTAAGTCTAATTTAGTATTGACTCCTAAGCATCCCAGTGGAATCAATAAACAAGGATTTATTTTTTATGCTCACTTAAATATTTTCATTATCTTCCTGTGCTAGTGAGAAAATGTTTTTTTTTCCTCTGGTATACCGTATATTTGAAGTTATAGCTTTTACTGATTTTAGTCATATATGGTGGCCTCATTTCCAATTTTTCATTTTACCCTACCCCATTAATTCTCCTCAGCCTAAAAATCCAGGTCCCAAAGATACAAAGACCAGAAATAGTCTGGTTTTCTTCCCAAACTCTTGACCCTTGGGGAATTACCTTTCTTGCTTACAAGCTTAGGTATATATCTAAAAAGATGTTTGTATAATTTAAATGCTTCTAGGTAAAACTTAGATATGGTCTTTTTTAAGTTACTTTATTATACCAACAAATACGCTAGAGTGAGACGTTTGTCTTAATTTCTCTTTTTATATCATACAGTTTGAGATAAAATGGACTTGATTTTATTTATCTGGATTTTTTCAGCACCTCCTAGGAAAGTGACATGTATTAGCTACTTCGTAACTCATCTATGAAGCAAAAAAGTAATACATATCCTCATGTATGGAATAAATCATTTTAAATGCAAATATAACTATATTCCTATATTCCTACAGCCTATTTTCTAGAAGATAAATTGCTTTTGAAAAGTAGCTGGGTTGACCCTTAACATAGCAATTAAGTGCCATCTGTAGGGAACTGGATTGCACAAGGCTGACCAAGTTCAAATCCCACCTTGGGACTTGAAAAACACACAAGGTACATGTGCTTACATGCCCAAGATCCAGATGGGGTGGGTAAATGGAGGAAGAAGTGTAGCATGGCCATGCCCCTTGAGAGGTGCTTTCTCCTCTCTCTGGCAAGAGCATAAGTTCTCCAGCAACTAGAAGAAAGAAAAGCCACAGATGGAGTCTTAACTGTTATTATACACTTTCTTTTTGTTTTGGTTACAAAGATCAGATTGACTTTACTAAAACCAATTCACTTGACCCAGATCTTAAGTGTTGTTTATGTGAATGGTGCTTATTTTATGTTTAAGTTTTATGCATGAAATTGTATTTTGAAAGTTCAAGTTAATCATTTTTCAAAAGCTTTCTATGGAACAGAGCACCTGAAAAAAACCTTTAAAAAAATAATGAGATTTTTGCTATTGGGCACATGTGCTCTCTGGAGAGACAAGAGAGAGACAGAGACAAGAAAGTGAGAAATCACCCCCCTAGAGAGATAGCCACACTACAATCCCTCTCCCCCAGACTCCTCTCAGAATTTTGGGCATACACACAGATACCTGCCCTGTTTCAATCCACTGAGTCTGGGACTCAAACCATGGTTGCTATGTGTGAGTCAGGCAACATAATCATTATACCAACAGCTGGTTCCTGAAACTTTTTTCTTTTTAAGGTTTTTGCCATAAGGAACATGAGCTCTTCGAAGAGAGATAGAGAGAGGGAAAATGAGAAATCACCCCTCAGGTGGATGACCACGCTGATCTCTTCTCCTCCATTCTCCTCTCAGGAATTTGGACACACATGCACACATGCCTGGCCTGATTTTCAAGCTCCAGGGTCCAGGATTTGAACCATAGTCAACCATGTGGGACTCTAGCACCTTAACCACCATGCCAATATCTTGCTCCTGAAATAATTGTATTTTAAAAAAATTTATTTATTTCATTCATGAGAGAGAGCAAGATGGGCATGCTCAACAGGGTCTTCATGTAACTATAATCCCATCAGCCCTGCAGCCAGCCCAAATCATGAATGTGCCCCTGGGTGTGCCCAGTGTGCTCACATGGACCAGGGGCGTAAACCCGAACTTTACCACATGGCTTTCAGCATCACACAGCTGCACCCCTACTACCTGTGCCCCTGTGGCAGGGCCAGAATACCTGTATTTTTATATAAATTCTATGTAATGTTTTGAACAACACATTTCTTAATCTATATGTTTTAAGACCATTTTAAAATCTAATACCTATATATAATCATACATAATGAATCTAAAAATTATCTACTAGTTTAGTGAGTGTAATTCTGGGCCAGTTAATCCGAAAAGATTTGAAATAGAGCAATATCATATAAAATAAAACTAGAATGTAAAAGAAAAAGAAAATTTTTTTGGTTTGCTTGAAGATAAAACTGCTCGAAGTATAAAGTACGAATATGTGTGTGTGTGTGTGTATGTGTGTGTATATATATATATATATATATATATACATATATATATATATACATATTTTTAAATTTTTAAATTTTTTAAATTTTTCTTTTTAAAATTTTTCCAGAGGGTTTGTATACTCACTGGAGAGAGAAAGAGAGAGAGAAAGAAAGTGAGAAAGCATGCTTCATGGGAGATGGTCAGGCTGTATACCTTTCTCATCCATTTCTCTCTCCTTTTGGAATTTTGGGCATATATGCACACATATCTATTGCACTTTTCAAGCCACCACTGGGTCCAGGACTTGAACTGCTCAGTCAGCCATGAGACATCCAACCACCTTAACCACTATGCCACCAGCTGACACTAAAGTTTTGGGTTATATTATGAGACATTGCAATAACTAACCTCTACCACATTTCTCTCTCTCTCTCTCTCTCTCTCTCGCTCTCTCGCTCTCGCTCTTGCTGTCTTTCCCCTCTCTCTTAAAGATCAAGGATATGTGAGCTTACCAGAGAGAATCAGAAAATGCAGAGAGAGGGAGAGGAAGTAAGAAACTTCCTTCTCCATTTCTTCATCTTGTTGAGATTTGGGGCATGCTAACATGAGTTTTTCAAGCTGCAGGGGCCAGGATTCGAACCATAGTTGGTCAGGTGGGATCTGGCTCCCATAATCACTAGGTTACGGGGCTGGTCCTAAAATATTTTCTAATCTAATATTCCATTAAAAATTGTAAAATTTTAAACTTAGGGCAGACAAAAGAAGTATTTTATGAAATACATTGGAAAGTCTTTGTAAAGTCTACAGTGAAATATAAAAATCATGGTGGAATTTTAGAGACTAATTTGACCTATTTAGAATATTTAAATGAGGGTTAGATTAGAGCTTAATTTTTCACTACCTTGAAAGTCGGTTTTGGGACCAGCAGATGGTGTAATGGTTGCATCACTGGACTCCCACATAGTCAACCATGGTTTGAATCCCAGGCCAGGGACTTAAAACTCATGCCAGGTGCATGTGTGTGCATGCCCAGGATCCTGAGAGGAGAATGGAGGGAAGGGATTGACGTGTGACCATTCCCCCTTGGGGGTGGGTGATGTCTTGCTTTCTGCCTCTCTGTCTCTCTTTGTCTCTCTGGTGAGCACATGCCCCTATAGCAAAAATCTCTCCAGAAAAAAAGAAAGAAGTAGATCTTGATAAATAAATTCATATTATTCTCAAGGTCATGAAGATCTTTTTATATCTTCAGGGTCAAACTGTTTCAGTAACCTAAAGAGAATTAATTTAGATAAACAATCTTCCTAGAATCATCACAATTTGCATTTCTGACACACAGCCAATTATCTCTCTGTCAGTCAAAAAAGAAAAAAAAAAGCCAACTATACTAAGATATCTGCTTTCTGAAATGGTCACAATATGATTTTCTGTCCTCATTACATCTCCTTCAACCCAGCCCCTATATCTGACCCCTGTCAGTCCTGCCCTAGAGATCCTGGCTGTTGGAGTAGGCATTATGCTTCAGGCCTCAGAGCAGGGAGCAGACCAAAGAGACATTTCAAGGGACTAAAGTTAGTTCAGATGTCCTTTGTTATACAGACTTGGAAGTAATTTTAAGAAAAACATTTCAGCCTCTGGGACCAGCAGTTAGTGTAATGGCTATGTCGCTGGACTCCTATGTAGTCAACTGCAGTTTGAGTCCTGAACCTGGTGGCTTAAACTCACACCGGGTATATGTGTGTGCATGCCCAAGATCTCAAGAGGAGAATGGAGGAGAAGGGATTGCAGCATGGCCATCCCCTATGGGGGGTGATTTCTCACTTTCTATCTCTCAGTCTCTGTCTGTCTGGTGAGCGCACACACCCTATAACAAAAACCTCTAAAAACAAAAAAGAAAGAAAGAAATTTCAGCCTCTTAAAAGCATACCTAAGCATATGGTCTACATTCCTTTGCATCAGACTAACCCAAGTTATTTGTAAACGATCTAGATTCCTGGGCCCCCTCAAAGAAAAATTCACACTGTTGCATAATAAATGTGGAGAAACATACTGCTATGTGCAGTAAACATAGGGCCTCTCAAGAATAATACTTTTTAAATGTCATGAGGTAGTTTTGATTACCAGTTCCTCCATATTTAAATCATATTTGTTCTAAATTAGTTAAGGTATCACATCCAATTTGACAATAGGCACATAGTACCCTGGCATTTAGGACTGGAGAGTACTTCAATGGAAATTCGTGGGTAGCTACTCATCTCAGCTTTGCTAAATGCCTATTTAGGTATTGACCAAACACGTCTAGGGAAAGAAAATTCATAGTCCACCTGTCCACATTGACAGGTCTTTGGAAGAACATTTTCAAGTGGTAGTACATATTCCTTTAAAAAGTAATCACCGGTATTATCTTATTTCATAGCTTTGATAACATTTAGTCTAACTTTCTATGTGATAGATTTTCATCTCTCAGAAACTCTGTTTGCCCATTCTTGATGTTTTGTTTGTTTGAGAGAGATTTTTGCTATAGAGCACATACATTCGCTGGAGAGCCACCCCTCCTCCTAGGGGAGATGGTCATGGTGCAGTCCCTTCCCCTCCAGTCTGCTCTCAGGATCTGGGGTATGCACTGACATGTGCTTGCCAAGAGTCTGAAGTTGCTGGGTCCAGGACTCAAATCACAGTCAACTGCTTGGTAGTCTAGCTACATAACCATTATGCCATGTGCTGGCACATGTTTGCCTGCTATTGAAAGATAGCCTTTTTTCCACCTCCACCATGCTAGATAACCCCTTGCTGTGACTCTATCCTCTCTTTGTTCTTCTTTGAATGCACCTTTAATTTTATTAAGAATGAGTTACTGGGACCAGCAGTTAGCGTAATGGCTATGTCGCTGACTCACATGTAGTCAACCGCAGTTCCTGTCCTGGACCCCGTGGCTTAAAACTCACGCCAGGCGTGTGTGTGTGTGTGCCCAAGATCCCAAGAGGAGAATGGAGGAGAAGGGATTGCGGCATGGCCATCCCCCCTGGGGGGGGGGGGGATTTCTCGCTTTCTGTCTCTGTCTGGCGAGCGCAGGCGCCCTATAGCAAAAACAAAACAAAACAAAACAAAACTCTCCGAGAAAAAAAAGGAGACATCACAGATAAGTTCATCTCCCAATTCTATTTCAAGAAATTTGGTTTCGAATACAAGTTGTCAAGATTATTTTGAATCTTGATGCCATCATTGGTATAGTTTTTCCACCTCTTATCTAGACTTTGCTCTTCACTGTTGTGAACATGATTTTGTGCTATCACTTAGCAATAAGTAAACATATTAACAAGATTAAAAAGAAAAGGAAATGAATGTGATGGCTCTTTTCTAGAAACTCCTTGTTTTCTAGAAACTCTACGTAAGATTCTTTGAATGAAGTTGATACTCCATTTGCACTTCAGCCAAATGAATATTTATAGAACATTTTTTAAAATACACAGAATATTGATGGAGACTTTGCCAAATGTTACTAAAATTCAGATATTTAACTCATTTTATTTAATTTTACTGTCAAACCTGTCCAAAATTATTTTCTATTCTTCTGATATTGTTGATAAAACTCTCTAGGGTCATAGAGATTATCATTTCTATTCTTAGTGTTCAAAATTCATCTTTTAATTATCTGTTATAAATTTTTCTATATCTAGTCTTCTCCAACCCTTAGATGATGATGAAGAAGTATGTGAAACATAGTAAGAGTAGTTCCTGCAGACAGTGAAAAACCCCAGGGAGACATTCAGTATGTAATCTTTTTTATTTATTTTTCAAGAGAGATTTTTGCTATAAGGCACTTGCACTTGCTGGAGAGACAGAGAGAAAGAAAGTGAGAAATCACCCCCCCCCCCCCCAGGAGGAATGGGCACTGCAATCCTTTTTCCTCCATTCTCCTCTCAGGATTTTGGGCACACATGCACATGTGCCCAGCATGAGTTTTAAGTTGCTGGGTCCAGGACTTGAACAACAGTTGACTACCTGGGAGTCCAGCGATGTAACCATTATGCCGTCTGCTGGTCCCTTAATCTAATTTTTAAAAACAACTCAAAAAAAGATGCTTAATGAATGAAATAAGCATACAAGTTTTCAATATATGCAGAAAGACTTGCAATTTATTTGAAAAGTCAGAAAGTGTTAGCTACTTTCATGAGGATTGAGGCCATTCTTCCTCAATCATGATATCCTTAGTGTCTAGGGCAGTCATGGAATTTAATAGGCTCTTACTACATGCTATTAAATTACTAAATAAATATGTTACTGGAAATTTAAAAAAAAATCTGTATTTCAGAACATCAGGAAGTTGGATTTGTAACTCCAAATTGTCTGCATACTCTTCAGTTGGCAATTGAAAGAAAAAACATGAGTTGGTTTATATATGCTGTGTACATTACATGCACTTAATCGTTTCTTAAAATCCAAATAAAAGCTCCTGTTTGATCAGTTTGTTATTAAGTTATTGTAATAAATATTGCTAAGTCAAGGTTATTGAACAAAATCACAGATAATACAAACATAAATTTTAACTTTCACTAATCTTTTTCTGAGTTGATCATCCTCTGACACGCTTCTTTGACCTCTCAGATACCACATATTTGGTTTCCCCTCTTCTTCACCCTCTGTTCGATCTTGGGCCTTTCATGTTATTCTTTACTCCTCCCGTAACTTAACCTTGGATTGCCCCAGTGCTCAGACTCTTGTCTCGTCTGTCCATTCATACTCTCTTGAGGATCTCATCAATTTCATGGCATTAAATTTTAATTCTATTTGTATGTCTAGCTCGAAAGAGGATCTCCCCAGTCCTGACCTTCCCTGTATTCAAAACTAGTCTTAGAACATTGCCTATTTGATGTCTCCATTTAGATCATTCAAATTATTCAAAGATGACTTTCTGACCTTCTCCCCTCAGTTTGATTCTCCCATAGTTTTTCATTAAATGGAAATTGCATTATTACAGTCACTTAGGCCAAAAATCTTGGAGTCACTCTTGGTTGTTCTCGTCTTCTCATATTGTTCATTTGATTAGCTAGGAAATCTTGCATCAATTCTTAAAACATACCCCAAAAATCGGTTAGATTTTATTAATATGCCCTTTAAAAGAGAAAAAGAATATTTATGGAACAAATACAGAAAATGGTAGAAGGGCTAATAAACAGTATGTTTAAACTGTAATATGTCATCATTAAAATTTAAACCCGATTTGTGTTTTCAGGAAAGGCCTATGCTCCAGAATTCTATTATGATACCTACAATCCTGTGTGGCAGAACAGACACCGTGTTTATTCCTACAGTCTGCAGTGGACACAAATGAACCCTGATGCGGTGGATCGGATTGTTGCATACCGGCTGGGGATAAGGCAGGTGAGAAAATCATCGTCGCTTTTTTATTTATTTTTTTTCTTGTGGCCTTCTGTAAGGACCTTGTTGCTGTAATTTCTGTAATCGTTTTGCATGAATTCCAGAATATATTTCCTATGTCAAAGATAATATTACTCTGTACAAACTGTTCTGAAATCTTACAAACCTTTTAAATGAATCCATTTATTTTCCACTATGAAAACAGTGGCATATTTGGGTTCCTTTGAAATTCTTCACCACCAGGTACACGAGAGAAATTACATGGTCTAATCCAATGAAAGAACTTCATGGATTGTCTATATTTACCAATACTGCATAAGCATTCATTTTGTTTCCTGAGAATTTGATCACAGATTTTTTACTCTTAGGATTCAAAGTGCATACAGAATGTTTTGAAAGTTAGTTTAATATGTCAAAAGTATAGAAATATTTCAGTAAAATGAGAAGAAATAAGAAAACTATGGTATTTTCTGTATCTTCAGCTTCAGGTAGCTGATGATTATCGGTTATGTGGGAAAAAATGGTATCTTCAAATGAACTACTGTTAGACTCACTTTATCCTTTGTTGGTATAAATGATATTTTGAAATTTAAATGAAAGTTCTCTACATTACTTCCTGTTAGATGTTATATTATCTTGGTGACTGCTTCAGCATAACAAAACGTTTTTGAAGACTTACTTGATTTCCACATAATCTATTATCTCTCCCTCACAACTTTGAGTGACACATGGATTTGCAAAGTGCTGTTCCACTTCCTTAACTTAATCACAGAATAACACTTTGAATTGAGATAGCAGACTGAGCATAATTTGCTTGGAGAAAGATCGATCAATCCCCAACAATCCATTGAACTATTCTATCATAAAACCATTGTTTTTCTATCTTGCTCACCACGTTATAGTAAAAAACCTGATAAGTTACATCATTCAAATAAAGATGTAGTATACATTTAATATTTTTACCCTACCTATTTGGGAATCTCGAAAGAGTAGAAGAGCTTTCTCGAGCAAAAAGCTCCTGGCATTTGATAATCATCAGTGCTTTTCTGTGCGAGTGCTCCTAAGTCCTAACAGCAGCCTGCACTGGATCCTTCAGGAAGTTTATGTCTTTATCTCTCATTTACATTGTCTCCTATGTAAAGCTGAATAAATCCCAAATCCATATCAACATTGTTTGTTCTACTTCTAATTTGATCATTTTTCTTGATAAAGAAGACAAAACAATAACAATCACAAAAACACTCTGACATATTAGCAGTTCTTTCTCCATCAGTTTAATGGGCTTATCTCTTTATTTTTTAATGCTTTACACAACTAATATTTTTAAATCTTTCATATGTGGAGAATCTGAGAGAATTCTTGACTTTACACACCTCAGACTCTTTTTCAAGTCCTTACCAGATTGTTTGATCATTCACAGTCATCTTATACGTGTGTGTTGTTTGTTCCTTTGTTTTTGTTTGTTGTTTTAAACCTAAGAAACTAAGGCCAAATTTCTCCTGGTTAAAATTAATTTCTTTTTAGATATCTTTTGCTCTTTTCTTTTTATAAGTTTATTTGCAATGACAGAGTCAGATTTTTAACTTGTTTCTCACATTCTTCCTCCATTACATTTTCTTAGACTATCTGGGCACCTTCCCATTATTATCTGTCAAGCTGCCTGTTTTAAGTCTGCAGAGTTTACTCAGCTCTGCTCATCCCCTCTTTACTCTAACATGCCTCAAATACCTGGCTCCCAACCTCTGTTGTATATTGCAAGTCAGAATCCTCTGTAGATCACATTTAACAGAAAAGTAATTTTCACTAAAGTCTTTGTACCCCCAAAATGGAAAATGTACTTTAATGGACTTAGTTTCTCCCAAGAGAACATTTCTTCTAAACTTTTGTCTTTACATATTCATGGTTATAAAACTGGTATAGAACTCTCCAATATACAGTGACATACATTTCCTAATCCATGTGGAGGTTCTTTTGAAGAAATTGGTTAGTAATTTTTTCCCACTCTGCTCCTTTAGAATAAATTGTATAAGTGTGCATTGGTATGTAGAAATTTCTCTTTACTATGTTTTATTAAAATAACGAACCCAGACATACCTGGCTTTCAGTTCTAGCCAATCTAGCTGCATCATTTCTTTAAACTGTAAATCCATGAACACGTTTCTGAGCGCAGCTAAGCCTTGGTCCCTATTCTGCAATTTGAAGATGATGATACCAATAGGACAAGCTGACTGTGGGGTAGGATAAGTGCCCACTTATACCGAAAGTCAGATATTCTTGTGCACGGCACTCCTGGCATAAACATTTGCAGAAACTCCTATACTTTTTTGCCAGGGTTCTGTACATAAAAAAATAAAAAGTACGTTCTAAGATCCTAACATGGTTACTACTTTTAATATTTAAATTTTATTTAGTATACTATGCATGCTAGGCCTACTTATTCCCAGCCATGATCTCCACAAAGTAACTTCTAAACATTTTTCATTGTGTCTTATTTTTATTTCAAACCTATTATCCTCCATACGATCCATTTTGCTGATTCATATATTTCTCTTCTACTTTCAGTCTTAGTTTAAAGCCTTTCTGATCAGATCAGTAAGTCTGCTGCTAATACTGTTATTTCCAGGTTTTGAGAGACACATGCTATCCACTAGAGGAACACCAATTTTTGATATTATAAATCGTGATTCAGAAAACAAATCCTTTTCCTGACTCAATTGTCAAAGCTAACTCTTTAATTGCTGTTCTAGTCTGTTATGTTGCTAGTAACAGAAATACCTGAGGCTGAGTGATACATGAGGAAGAGAGGTCTGTTTGGCTCACAATTCTTGCAGTTGGAAAGTCCAAGACAATGGGGCTGGCATCAGGCTGGCCTCTGGTCCTGTATCACAGCATGAATGACAGAGGCAGAAAGAGTAGGTACATGCAAAGAGAGGGAGTGTGACCTGTAGGCACCATCTTATTTTTATAAAACTCCACTTTTACAGGAAGTAGCCCATTCCCTTTAGAGAAGAACTCCCTCTCTTCAGTGAGACAGCATTTTCTATTCATGCTGACAGTCCCTTAGTGATCCAAACACCTTCTGCTACAACCCCCTCCAAAAGGTCTCCACATCTCAACCCTGTTACAGATTCCAGCACATAAATCTCTGGGGAGACAAGCCATACTGAAACCATAGAACTTGCCAACATCCTTTTCTGACCTTCTTTGTTGTTAAGATTTTCTTCTATGTTTAGAAATAAGTATTCTTTTATAAATGGTTTTTATCATTGGTAGTTATATTTAGATATTATATCTTGTCACTGGAGAAAAACTTTGATTTTGGGGGGAGATATCTCAACGAATTGTGTACAGTAAAGTGATGACAGAGCATAAACAGAGGAAAAGCATCTGCACACGCTCCTCTTTTCCTCACTACCGTATTCTTCCTGCTCAACCATCGCATGAAAATCTTTACATGCAAAATTGCCTCAATGGCAACATGTCCTTTGAAGATCCATTTATACACAAAAGTTTAAGAGAATGGGACAAAGTCATTCTAGATACAATGACACAGTCCTTTTTAAAATTTAATCCTCTATTTAATAATAGGAAACAAAGGCATTAATGTAACCAAGTATACTATTTTATATTATCCTAGAAATTTTAGACTCTTTCTTTCCCAGGTATATACTTTTGGATATGAACATTGTCTTAAGACACAATCAGTTATAGTCAGTTAAAAAATTACTTTTAAATTATGACCTGATTTTCATCTTAATAGAGATTTTATATGTTATGTGCATATAGCCTTTTTCATCTCCTAAACTGTTTCAGAATCTTGAATCAATGAGCTTCTGAATAGTCAATGTAATTTGGATGATATTTAAGTGAACTGTTCTAGAAATGTGACATAAGCAACATAACTTTTTAAAAAAATATTTTTTTCTGTAATAATTAGTAACTATGCCTTTGATTATGAGATTGAGTTTCCCTTCAGGAATTAGTAATTTGTGTAACATATTTTATGACTTTAAAGTCTTAGTACTTTAGGCCATATTTTATTTTAATTTTAAGCTTATAGATAAAAATAATTTCCTCTACTCATAAAATACCTAGACTATCTAGTATAAAATACTTTCCTATTTGATATCAAACATGAACTTAATTACATAATATATTTGTACATTAGGTAACGTTTGTAAAACAAATTTGATCCCTTAAGTCTAATGGCAAATACAATTCTAAACAACCCTACTTTTTTTTTTTTTAACCAAGTAATCTTTACAAATCATTATTTTTACTTAAATAGGAATATAAAATCATTACTGTCTTTTATTTTTTTTTATTACTGTGTTTTAAGCCCATAGCTGAATAGGACTGGTAAACTAGTATTCCTTTCAGCTTTCTTTAATATTAGCTGACTCTTATATTTAAATATGACGAGGAAAATTGTCACAGAATTTAAGTATTGACTTACATACTTTTCTTACAAAATGCTTTGGTGATTATAGGGAAAAAATATTGAAATTCTGGAGTTAAGAGTTTTAAGAAAGTTAAAAAAAGAACAAAATTATCATGTGAAACAAATTAATTTGTAGAAGAAACTTTAAAATTTTAATGTCCTTAAGTTATACTTTTTAGGCTCAGCTAAGCACTTGTTTAAGCTCTTTAGACAGCTACTAGCTTCTAATTATTTGCTTCATTTGTTGCTTAACAGGAAAGAGGAAAAGGTTATTTGACTGTCTACTTTACTTGGTATCTAAGGGAATTTTAAAACTGTCTCCAAGTTATCCCGTTACACAGAACAACATAAACATCATTTGACTCTGTCTGCAACATACATAATTATAGTTGTTAATAATAAATAATTCATACTTTTTGTATTCTGCCATAAAAATACATAATGAGTGTGACTTTTTGACTTTGAGCTTCCAAAAGTAGGATAATTTAATGAAGAAAGTAGCTTTTTGCCCTTGTTTTGTTGTCTTGAGCCATAGTGTATTAAAATGCTTAGAATTATCATACGCATTTGTTCGCCCAATACTGCAATAGTCTACTGCTATTTATTAAAGGCTTAATGCTACAGGACAGTCTACAGATGTTAAAGGAGAGTGACAGGGTAAAATAGAAGTAAAACTGGATGTCAATTAAATCAACAACTATATGTGTTTGACTTCAGTCAGTTAAACAGATCTTATTGAGAGAGCTGTTTAGAGAACTCATTTGACATAGATATTTTATGCCGGTCCAAGGACATTTGTAGAGATTTTATAGATAATCCAGATTGTATAATCTTAAATCATGAATGAAATGGTATCTTCTTTAATCAAATAACACCATACTGAGTATATTGTCTAATATTACAGCAGAGACAGTGACCACAGTAGGGCATATATTTGAGATATGGATCAATTATTTAGATTAGAATAGTCAACAGAGAAAGAAAAATTAAATTAAGAAAATACTGAAATGAACTTAACTAGAATACTGATTTAACTTTAAGGAAAAAATTTGAAGAGGACAGTGAACTTAGTATTCTTTGTTACTCACTTCAATCTCTTTAGTAGTGTTCTTTTTTTTTTTTTTCTTTTTCTTTTTCTTTTTTTACACTTTTTTTTTTTTTGAGAGGTTTTTGCTATAGGGCGCGTGCGCTCGCCAGACAGACAGAGAGAGACATAGAGACAGAAAGCAAGAAATCACCCCCCAGGGGGGATGGTCACGCCGCAATCCCTTCTCCTCCATTCTCCTCTCGGGATCTTGGGCACGCACGCACACGTGCCCGGCGTGAGTTCTAAGCCATCGGGTCCAGGACGCAAACTGCAGTCGACCACGTGGGAGTCCAGCGACATAACCATTACGCTAATTTCTGGTTCCCTTTAGTAGTGTTCTTGAAGTCATAAAACATGTAAAGATGAGAGAGGGAGCCAGTGATAGAGAAGAATGTAGAGAAATCATTTTGTAAATAGTACTGGAAAAGAAAGATACCCTATAAGCCAATTGGTAAGAAGTGATGATGGCTCCATCTTCCGAATGAAGGATGCTGTGCCTATCTGCTTCATTACTGTAAATACTAACTTCTCATGTATCTATTAGGAGGAATAAATAAATATATGGTATGTTTGAGAGACCTGGATGAGGTATGGGCTTTTTATTGCTTAAGAAAGCTGTGTAAAATGAGAGTACCTTGGCTTGGAAAATTCTAAGCACTTTCTGTGGAATTTCTTTGGGTCTGTCATCCTTTGTAAAAATTTCATTCTGTCCAGTAGTACTACTAAGGGAAATTAATTAGAATTTTCTTTTCCTTAGTCCTGAATGTGGTGGAAAATGAGAAACTTTTGGAGTAAAGGACAATTCTACTTTTGACAGAAATAGATATTAAGTCAAAATTTGCAAGCATGCTCATAATTTCTAACTTGGACTTATTGAGTTTGAATGATAGAAAAACATGAAATAAACAAAGGTGTCCTATTAAGAACATGCTACTAAAACTCTTGATTATGCAAAATTGTAGATCAGAAGTATTAGATATGAAAGCTAAAGTTGGCAAAAATGTAGAGACATCAATTTAACATATGAAGATAGTAATGAGAGGATTTTTAGCAAGAAAGAACAGAAAGGTAGAAAACTCTTAACGTTTTTACAGAAGAGTGTGGATGTGCGTGGATGTAGGTGTGAGGGAGTTATTACCTGTAATTAAAAAATGTTTTAAATGTAAAAAATGTCCTGAATTTTTTAAGTGCCTGAGCATAACAAACTAGTGTTGCTTCTGTATTTGAAGAATTAAGTTTAGAGGGTAATAGAAAAAAGATCATAGATGGGTTTAATAATATTCCAAGGTCAACTGATTGCAAGACTAAGTGGCCTGACTAATCCTAGCTGTACACTTGACTCAATACTTTATTAAAGAAGGGAAGACTGACTGATATATTTTCTTTGATGAAAGAACACTTCTTAAATATCTAAACTGTTTTCTTTACAGACTGTAAATGCATAGTTATTATGAATTCCAAGACTTTCTTTGATCTTAGTCAAAGAAACTATTCAATGACAAATAGATACATGTTCAGTGTCTTATATAGCTAGGAGTGTAGAATTTAGTGGAAAAATATTCAATAAAATACTTTTAAGGAAAAAAATGAATTTCTTTTGAAATGGAATGGCATTTGGATTACTGGCTACTATTTTCTTTTTTTCTAGGCAGAGGCACTATACAAAGTTGTTTGATTAAAAATTTATGTATGGGACCAGCAGTTAGCATAATGGCTATGTCACTGGACTCCCATGTAGTCGACCATGGTTTGAGTCCCAGACCTGGTGGCTTAAACTCACGCTGGGCATGTGTGCATGTGTGCCCATGATCCTGAGAGGAGAATGGAGGAGAAGGGATTGCGGCATGGCCAACCCCCATGGGGGGTGATTTCTCACTTTCTGTCTCTCTGTTGCTCTCTGTATTTCTGGCGAGCGCACGCGCCCTATAGCAAAAAACCTCTCCAAAAACAAAAAATTTTTTGTATGGATTTAAAGTAAAATTTACATTTCTCTACTATGTCTATTAATACATTGAACATATTGTTTCCTTTATTTCATAGCAGAATATCTCAAACTTGAAGAGTTTCAGAATTGTCCATTAGTGTTTGTTAAAATCATTGCTGGGTGCCACGTCTAACTGCTGGTTTGGTGGATCTGGGGTAGGGCCCAAGAGTTTGTGTTTCTCAGTTTCCTGATCCTTATACAACTGGTTTGTGGCCATGTTTTGAGAACCATTGTTTTACTTTGCCAAACTTTCATGAAAAGACTGAGCTAATAACCAGTTTGCATCTTAGCTTTTTCATATACTGTACTAACATTCAGTATAAGTTAATATTATATAATCTTAGTATAAAAGAACAGTACTGTAAATACTGTTCAAGCACTCTATTTGGCATATGATGCTCAGTAAACCCTTTGTGGAATAAATGAATTTGAAATCTATTCCTGGGTGATGAGCAAGTAATTTTCTTGTTTGTTTAAGAAAGATTTTTTGCTTGTAGGGCACATGCACTCGCTGGAGATGCAGAGAGAGAGAGAAAAAGTGAGAAACCACTCCCGGGGGGATGGCCAAGCCACAATCCTTTCTCCATTCTCCTTTTGTGATTTTGGACATGCACACACACGTGCCCAACATTGGTTTCCAGTTGCCAGATCTGGGACTCGGACCACTCAACCATGTGTGAGTCCAGCGTCTTAACCACTACACCACTAGCTGGCCCTTATTAGTGAGTTCTTACCAGAGGTAAATCTATTTGTTATGTCTGGATTGGTGCATTTCCAAGATTAATGACCATTAAAACATCAAGTACAAAAGTTTACCCAGTAGACTGAGAACTAAAACAAATACAGATATTTTCTTTATTTCTTCTGGACAAGATATAAACATTTCCTTACATGTATGTTCTTATGTATTTCTATGAGTTATTTATAAGGAATCTATCAATGAAGTATTAAAAGTTACTTTGTTATATATGTGAACTAAAGTTTTCATTTGGTAGTTTCCCGATGACTAATTCAATATTTCACTAAGGAGTGTGGGGTGTGGGTACTAAGATATGTGAAGTTTCAAACACTGTTACAACTCCTAAATGATCATTCTTTCAAATTTAAAGAAGAATGGATGATAGTCACCTGAATTGTCTTTAATTTTTTTTGGTCATTTCCAATTCTTATCATTTTAATTATAAATTACTCTTGAGTTTGACTTTATAATGTTAAGTTGTATTTAAGTTTTTAAATTTATCCTTAAATGTGGAGTCATCCCATTCATAAATATTTAACTCAATTATCTGGAACACTATTTATCTTTGAATAATAAAAATTGAACATGAAGATTTTAATAAATTGCACAGCAACCACTGCTGTACAGTTGTTTCCTGCTTGATAATGGGTTGCTATGTTTCCAAGTTGTTCTGTTTTTTCAAGTTTAAACAAGATAAAGTGGCCTCAGTGTACTTCAAGTTTTAGATCTCATTGTGGACAAGATAGAAGCAATAAGATAGAAATTTGAAAGTTCAAGTGTGACTATTATAGGCATTACTTAACCCCTCACTCCTGTAAGTTTACCTGCACATCTGTCTGGTACACTGGGACACAAGCCAGACCTTCCCATAAGCTTCCAGCATCGTCTAGCACTTCCCTACTGCCCGTGTCACTGCACCTGGGTTTAGGCCTTACCTATTTTTAATAGTTTTGCTTCCAGTATATGCGTCATACAATGATACTGTTTTGGGTGCTTAACGTATGTTACCTTTTGAATTCATAAAATAACACAATGTGTCAGGTGCTGTTATTTCTTCTATATAACCAGCAAAGGAATGAAGGGATTAAATAATTTACCCAAGATCACAGAGTTAAGTAAAAGATCAAGTGGAATTTGAACTGATGCTATCTGGCTTGGAGTCTGACAAACATAATTCAGTTGAATATTGTCTGAGCCTGTGTCTTTACGTTTTTCTACTTTTTTCAGTAAGATTTTGCCATTTTTTATAACTTATCTTGTGGTTATTGTCCATTGAGATTTTCTACATTTTTGGTATCATCTTTAGTTGCTATCCATATTTTAAATTATACACTTTTATATTTATAAATATATACCCATATAGTTGAATATTATATTTTTGTTAATTTAATATTTTTTTTATATTTCTGGCCATTTCTACCTCTCTACCCCTAATGTATACATTTTGTATAAGACTTCTGTTTTTATATATATTTTCCTCTATATATTATCTTATAAATCACTCACTTATGGTATGATATTAATGTCTCAGTTTTTGCTTTTTTTTCTGATGGTAAGTTAGGAAAAAATAATATAAGTTAAGACAGTTAGATCCCACATGGCTGACTGTAGTTTGAATCACAGACTTGGCGTTCTTGATAAAGACACCAGGCGCATATGCATGCATTCCCAAAGTCCAGAGAAGAGGGTCATCAGGTGGTGTGGAGATTAAGGCACTGAATCCCACATGGCCAACTGCATGACTTAAGCCCTGGACTCAGTGACTTGAAAATCACGCCGGGAACATGAGCATGTGTCCAAATTCTTGAGACTGGAGAGGGAGAAATTGCTGCATTTCCATCTCCCTTTGCGGGGAGCTAATCTCTCTTTCTCTGGGTCTCTTTCTCTCTCCTGTGTTTCTCTGGTGAATGCACATGCCCTACAGCAAAAAAAAAAAAAAAAAAAAAAAAAAAAAAAAAAAAAAGGGTCCCCCTCCAAAAAAATAATCCAAAGGAGAAGTGGAGGGGGAGTAGGGAAGGCAATGTGACCATCCCCCATGGTGGAGTGCTTTCTTGCTTTCTTTCTATATAAATCTCTCTCTCTCCAACAAGTGCATGCACCCTCTAGAAAATAATAGTAAATAAATAAATAATAAAGTAGGTGAATATTCCAATATAACTCTAAACTGCAAAAACCTCTGTGAAATTGGTATTATCATTTTGTCTAAGTAAGGAAATAACCTTAGGAATAATCCAGAGTTCAACAGAAGATGGCGTGAGATTTATAAACTCCAGGCATCTGGCTTCAAGTCTGACAAATGTCATTCAACAGAATATCATCTAAGCTTGTGCCTTTTTGTCTTTTTTTTTTTTTTTAAAGATACTCTTTACCTTTAATTTTTTAAATTTCTCTTGTAGTTATTGTCAGTTGAAATTTTCTACCTGTATTCCTTCAGAGCAAATTCACTGAGTCTGCACGTTTAACTTTGTCTAATTTGGAAAACCCTATCCTTAAATTCTATAGTGTACTGCCGCTAAACTTTGTAGTTCTAAGAATAAGGTAATGGAGTTTGGTTGGAGATGAGCTTGGAGAGGCAGCCCAGAGCCCTTTCATGAAAAGCTGTATATGTCCAACTTCTCTTGCCCCTTACCTCTACAGATAGGTAACTTTGTAAATTAAAAATACCAATACAAGAATGCGGGGGGGGGGGGGGGTTGTTTTTCCTTAAGTAAATGAGATTAGACAATTTGGGATTAGGCTTTATATTAAATGAATGCTTATATCTGTGTTTTATATTTCATGTCAATTGATGAGGAAGTTATGAATTAGAAAAAAAAAAGAGTTCATTCATGTAATCAATCAATACGGAAGTCAGATTATTTGTCAAGAACTCTGCCAAACATCTGAGTTGAAACAGAGGTGGGTGTGGGTGAATAGGAGGATATTTCCTGTCTTTAAAGAGTTTAAAATGTGAGGACCTTGATAACAAAGCCACTGCCATCTGGTATGACAGGTATCATACTAGGTGTGGATACAAGGTATTGTGGGAGGACCTGGCGGGGAAGTCGAAAATGACTTCAGGAAGTCAGGAGTGCTGACAGCAAGTGGGAGAAAGCTGCTACTGAGAAGTGAGTAGGAGTTTCCTAGATCAAGGGAAATGGACAGAATTCACGTGCCTAGACACCTATCATAATTTTGGAGAACTGAAAATAGTGCAATGTATCTGACGGTAGCTCGGGAGAGAAGGAGAAAGATGAAGCGGGAGATGTGAAGGACAAAGATCAGGAAGGGCTGCATGAACTGTTCCAGAGTTTTACTTTACTTTGAGAAGGGGAGAGACACTGGAAAATTCAAAAGCAGGGAGTCAAATAATCACCGTTGTGGGAAAAAGTTAGCAGAGGACAGATGTAGAGTAAGAGCTGTTGTGTAATATCAAATGAAATACAACCACCTGAATCAGTGATGCTGCATTGGGAATTGGGGAAAGATATATGTGGCAGGATCTGGAGAAATGAAGATTGAATGGTGGTTGAGGGAAGGGAGGGAACAAGAAGGAGGATGGGGACCGTGGTCACTACTTATGTGCTTGCTGTCTATATGCTGGGACCAGGAGATGGAGTAATGGTTAAGGTACTGGACTCATGTGTGGTTGACCATGGTTTGAATCCCAGCCCCAATGACTTGAAACTCATGGCAGGCGCATGTGTGTGCATGTCCAAAATCCCAAGAGGAGAATTGAGGAGGAGGTATTGTGGTATGGCCATCCCCTGTGGGGGGTGATTTTTCAGTTTCTGCTTCTATGTCTGTCCAGCAAGACCATGCACCCTATAGCAAAAAACAAAACAAAACAAAACAAACAAACAAAAAAAAACAAAACAACAACAACCAAAAAACTCTCAAATTATACAGGAAAATCTTCTTTTTTTTTTTTTTTGGAGAGATTTTGCTGTAGGGCGCATGCGCTCGCCAGACAGAGAGAGACAGAGAGACAGAAAGCGAGAAATCACCCCCCGGGGGGATGGCCACGCTGCAATCCCTTCTCCTCCATTCTCCTCTTGGGATCTTGGGCACCGCACGCACACGCGCCCGGCGTGAGTTTTAAGCCACCGGGTCTGGGACGCAAACCATGGTCGACTACGTGGGAGTCCAGCAACATAGCCATTACACTAACTGCTGGTTCCCAGGAAAATCTTATGTTAAAATATATCCAAATATGTTGTCTCATTTCTATATTTAAGAACGTATTTTTGTAGTATTTTTTTTTTGAGAGGTTTTTGCTATAGGGCGTGTGCACTCGCCAGACAGACAGAGAGAGAGACAGAAAGACAGAAAGCAGGAAATCACCCCCCCGGGGGGATGGCCATGCCGCAATCCCTTCTCCTCCATTTTCCTCTCGGGATCTTGGGCACGCACGCACACGCACGCAGCGTGAGTTTAAGCCACCGGGTCCGGGACTCGAACTGCGGTCGACTACGTGAGAGTCCAGCGACATAGCCATTACGCTAACTTCTGGTCCCAAGAACGTATTTTTGAATATGATTGATTTTATTAAAAAGGAAAATGAACTATTATTGAGATGAATATTAGACACATGTTTAATGAAATATTTTGAAGGCAATATAAAATGACAAAATTTAAAAACAAAATCTAGGGACCAACAAGTGGCATAATGGTTACATAGCTGGACTCCCACGTAGTCTATTACAGTTCAACTCCCAGACCCGGTCGCCTAAAATTCACACCTGGCACATGTTCATGCATGCCTAAAATCCCGAGAGGAGAATGGAGAAGGGATTGTAGCATGGCCATCCCCCTGGGGGATGATTTTTCACTTTATGTCTCTCTCTGTTTCTCTAGCAAGTACATTTGCCCTATAGCAAAAAAATTGTCTAAAAAAAATTAAAAGCAGAATTTAAAAGAAGTTATAGAATAAAATACCATTCATATAAAATAACTTAACCAGCATGTGGTGTGGTGATTAAAGGTACTGCATGCCCACATGACTGAACATTGTTTGAGGCCGGACTTGGTGGCTTGCATTATCACTTTGTCTATCTCTCTCTCTCTCTCTGTCTCACTCTGGTTACATTTTTAAAAATTATAATAATGGGGCCAGTAGGTGGCATGATGGTTAAGGGCACTGGACTCCCACATGCATGACTGCAGTTCGAGTCCCAGACCTGATGGGTTGCTTTCCCATTTTCTGTGTCTCTCTCTCACTCTGTCCCTCTCTGATCAAATTTAAATAAATAAATAAATAAATAAATAAATAAATAAACAACCAAAGTTAAATAAAATAATTCTTCAAAAAATGTAAGAAAAGGGAACCAGCAGTTAGCGTAATGGCTATGTCGCTGGACTCCCACGTAGTTGACCGTGGTTTGTGTCCCGGACCCGATGGCTTAAAACTCACACCAGGAGCATGTGCGTGTGTGCCCAGGATCCTGAGAGGAGAATGGAGGAGAAGGGATTGTGGCGTGGCCATCCCCCCTGGGAGGTGATTTCTCGCTTTCTGTCTCTACATCTCTCTCTGTCTGTCTGGCGAGCGCACGCGCCCTATAGCAAAAAAATAACTCTCAAAAAAAAAAAAGAAAATAACTTCAGTGTATGAATGTATCCATGTAATTCTTTTGTTTATGTTCTAAAGATCTTAGATGAAATTTATCCTTCAGAGATCTATGTCTCAGTAAGATGATGTGAAAAATTCAGTTTTCTCATGGTTAATAAGCAGCTTCTCTATCTGAATATACATGTGATTATGCTTGGATATAAAATACTGCAATGGTGGTCCAAAATTTGAAGAGAAAAAATAGCTCTGGAAGAATGTATTAAAAAAAAAAAAATGGTAGGGATCAAGCAGATAGCATTGCTTTTAGGCACTAAGATTAAAGTTAAGGCACTAGATTCCCATATGATTGACCGTGGTTCAAGTCCTGGACCTAGAGCTTGAAAATCACGCATGTGCATGTAGAGGAGGAACTGTGGTGTGATTTCTCAATTTCCCTGTCTCTCTAGTGAGTGCACTCACCCTGTGACAAAAACAAACAAAAATGATAGTAGATGTATTTAAGACCTATATATGTTGTCATTATGTATGGACCTCTGATTATTTCTAAAAAAACACACTGATGTGGACAATGAAAGGTGTTAGCTTTTCTATTAGAGACATCAAAAAGATTCGATCAAAAAGATTTGATGAATATTCTCAAATAATATTAGTACATTTGTTTTTTTGTTTTTATTTTTGTTTTAGGTTTTTGCCATAGGGTACGTGCTCTCACCAGAGGGAGAGAGACAGAAACAGAGAAAGTGAAAGTGAAAAATTATCCCCCGGAGGGGACCGCCATGCCGCAATCCCTTCTCTATTCTCCTCTTGAGATTTTGGACACAGATGCACATGGGCCTGGTGTGATTTTCAAGCCAGCATGTCCAGGACTCAAACCATGATCTGCCACATGGGATTCCAGCATCTCAACCACTATGTTATCAGCTGGCTTTATATTAGTACATTTGAACACTCATAAATACTTCCCTTTAGAGTAGTACATCTGTGAATTGTATTATTTTCAGAAAAGTACTAACCTCCCCAAAGCGCTGGATATCTACATAATCTTTTGTGAATCAGACCAAATTTTTTCTAAGTATCATTTTTATTGTTAGTGCCTGTTTCAATAATAGCTGTGCTAACTATAATTTTTCAACAAAATATTTCAAAGGAAATGTTATGTTGGGACCTGCTCAGCATGAACATGTTTTTCTGAGTGGGGAAGGCTGTGGATTAGAAATAGATGCAATAACAAACACACAAAGACACACAAGTTCAGGAAAGCCAGGATCCGGTGGGCCCAGCTTCTCTGATGAAGTTGTGACCAGGAACTCACCTCAGGTTCATTCTTTTAAAGGGCAGAAAATGGAGGAAGAAGAAATGGTATGCAAAGCCAGTAGTTTGGGGATGTAAATCGTCTGAAGATGTGAAAATGACTGGCACCATTTAATTTCTCTGATCTTTTTGGGGGACAATCTGATAAATACATGCGACTTCCTTTAGCCTGATACTGGCAGTATTGGGGTATTGGGTATCAAACACAACAGGAAGATAACCCTTGACAACAGGCAGATGGTGTTTTTGTATGTAAATACTTTTCAATAGCCCTGCTAGAGTAGCTTAGGAAGCCCTTTGTGCCTGTTGTCTAAAGGTCACATGTTTTCTCAGACTGCTCTCCACAATATTACATTATTTTTTTAAGAGAGATTTTTGCTATAAGAAATGTGCGCTCACCAAAGAGACAGGCCACCTGCTGGCCCTTATGTTACAATTTATTTTTTTAAGAATTAGTTATTTAATTTTATTTATTATTATTATTTTTCAGTATGACTAGAGAGAGAGACAGAGAGATGAAAAGTGGAAAAGCCATATGCCAAGTCCGGGACTTGTACTATGTACTATTTTACGTGGTACTATGGTCAGTCATGTGGGAATCCAGCGCCTTCCCAACCACACCACCTACCAGCCCCAACAACTTTTAAGAAGCTTATTTTTTTTTACTTTTTTAATTTTTTTGCTATAGGGTGCGTGCACTTGCCAGAGAGGCAGAGAGGTACAGAGAGACAGAAAGCGAGAAATCACCCCCCAGGGGGAATGGCCACGCCACAATTCCTTCTCCTCCATTCTCCTCTCGGGATCTTGGGCACACATGCACACGCGCCAGGCATGAGTTTTAAGCCACCGGGTCCTGGATGCAAACCGCGGTTGACTACATGGGAGTCCAGCGACATAGCCATTACACTAACTGCTGGTCCCTAAGAAGCTTATTAATTCATGTCATCTGAGAGAGAAAGAGACAGAGAGCGAGGCACTGCCACAACGTCCCCACAAAGATCTACTCCAAGCCTCAGCCAGCTCAGGTCAGGGTCTTGAATGCATGCCTGATATGCACAGAAAAGCCTGGGACATGAACCTGGGACCTCCCCACATGGACCTAGCCTTGCAGTGTCACACGACTGCCTCAGCACTGCTTGGCTCCAGAAAATTTCACCATTTTTATAAGCCTTTCTTTCTTTAATAAGTGTTTACATTGAAAACCCCCCTTTTTAAGTAAAGTGATTCTAATTAACTCAAAAACTGTTTTAAAAATCTCCCCCTTTATTGATAAAAAATTATAAGAACTTCTAGATTTGACAATTGTAATAAGTTAAACATGCACCCCCCCCCAAGAAAAAAAGCAGTGAAGAAAATGCTATATATAAAGGCATTAAATTTCATTTCAACTTCTGAAAAACTACAGCTTGGAAACCAGGGTATCAGAATAAATAATCAAATAATGCTCAGTGAATGAGCAAAGCCACAACCCAAGAAGAAGTAGGAACTTTTTGCATTGGAGTAAAAAAGGCATTTTAATATGCCACATATTATAAATAATGTAACAGCACATATATTAGACTAGCAATAAGTTCAGCTAGATTTTGTGGAAAACTATAAATTACATTGGCTGACACACTGCTCTAAAATGGAGATGAGGAAGGGAAATACTTTCATGAGTATAAACAGAATGAAATTTTTCTCGGTCTAATATAAGATTAGACATTTTGGTTAGGATTAGAAAAATAAACCTTTTGAAGAATCAGAATAAAGTTTATTGTTTTAGAGGAGTAAGAACTCAAAGCATATAGCAAATTGTCATTTTTATCTATTAACATAAAAGCTATAATAGGAAATTCTGTCCTGACACTAAGAGTGTCAGGGGGACCAGCAGATGGCGTAATGTTTACATCATTAGTCTCCCACAAATTGACCGTGGTTCAAGTCCTGGACTTGGCGGCTTAAAATTCACACCAGGTATGTGTGCATGTGTGTGCCCAAAATCCTGAGAGGAGATTGGAGGAGAAGGGACTGGGGTATGACCATCCCCCTGGGGGGTGATTTCTTCTTTTCTGTCTCTCTGTCTCTTTCTTTGGTGAGCACATATGCCCTCTAGCAAAAATCTCTCTCTCTCTCTCTCTCAAAAGAAGTGTTTGACACAACAATAACATCATATCTTTAATTTTTGGTGTAATATATTCAAAAAGGAAATTAGGTTGTATAACTAAAATAAGAAACATTACTATGAACATTTAACCAGGCCTGTGTGTTCCAGTGCCTTAGAGATTGTAACAGTTGAAATACTGCCATACAAATATGGTAGATCTTGAGAAAATACATTTTTTTTTCTGTTCCATAAAATGTTAGGTAGCATTACCTCGCACATAAAGCAGGTTTTTAGTCATTATCACTTAAGAGCATGAGAATATCATGGTCGTATATGAAGCAATAAAATAGACGAATACTCGTAAAGAGCTCAGGACGTGGCTCTGTATCATATGCTTTCTAATCAAACCATTCCAAGACCAATTTCATACAGTTGCTTTGGGTGGGGGAAACTTCAGTTTTTGAAAATTCCTTGCAGCATAGCAAAAAAGCGAGTATTTTGGAAGAAGTAGATATGTGTTTATTTTCAATAACTATTTAATTCCTATGTATTCAAACATATGTTGAAAAATCATAAAACTGCATTTGAGGAAAGACTGAGAAAGAGAAAGTGGCTGGCCCTGTAGAACAGTAGTTAGGTGGTCTGGAGCAGAAACTAGATATTATATGACTGACGGGGGTGGTCTATCTCCTTAAGAAAGTGAGAAAATGCCCCCCACTCCCAGGGGGATAGCCACACTGCAATCCCTTTTCCCCATTCTCCTCTTGGGATTTTAGACACACATGCACACTAGCCTGGCGTAATTTTCAAGCCACTGCATTCAGGGTGTGAACTCCAGTCCACTATAGGGAGTTTGGGCTTTAACCACTACTCCAACTGCTGGCCCCACATTAGCTTTTGTAACTACAATGCAGTCAAGATATTCAACTGTATTATGACCCCAAAATCCCATAGGTATACCCCTTTATAGCTTCATCTATCTCAAACCCATGGGAACCACTAATTTCTTCTCCGTATCAACCATTATTTCCTCCCAATCTCTGTAATTGTTTTCTTTCACAATCAGTACATAAGTGGAAAGGCAGTAAGGCAGTGACTATCCATTTGAAATTGACTTTTTTCCCTCCACAGAATTTCCTTAAGAGTCATCTAAGTTGTTACATGTATCAATAGTTATTCTTTTTTTACGGTTTAGCATTCCTAAAGTTGTTACATGTATCAATAGTTACTCTTTTTTATGGTTTATTTAGCACTAGTCCAAGGTGTGGATGCACCACAACTTAGTAACAATATTTCCTTGTAAATACAGGGGTTGTTAGAGCTTTGTCTGTTAGGAGTAAAGTTGCTATGAACATTCATGTAAATTTTTTGTGTGAAAATAAAATTTTATTTCTCTGGGATCAATGTCCAACAGTAAAGTAGCTGAGTTGAATAGTAAGTCCATTTTCAGTTTTAAAAGGAACTGCTAAACTGTTTTCCAGAGCAGTTTAACTGTTCACACTCCCACCAGAAACACAGGAGCCAATTTCTGTACACGCTCATCAAGATTTGCTGCTATCCTTGTTTTCACCCCAGCCGTTCTGGAAAATGTGTAGTGATGTCTTACTCAGTTTTTATTTGTATTTCTCTAATGGACATCTTTTTATATGTTTATCTGCTATCAGCATATCTTCTTCAGAAAAATGTCTGTGCATGTCTTTTTCCCACTTGAGAAAAATATGAAGTATTTTTCATTCTGGAACATTCTGTCAGTATATCTTCCAGTATTGACTATTAATTTTTTCTTATCTAATGTATGAATTTTGACATTTTTATTTCTTTCTCATTTATTTCTTAACCAGATTGTGCAATTTTTAAACCATATGTACACTCTGCTGATGCCTTCTGAGAGAATTGTTTGACATAACCTGGCTTAAAACTTTTTCTGGAACTGCATTTGTCATTTAGTCTATTTTTCTTTGCAATTAATGTTTCAGTACCAAGTACATCACAAAGGTTTTAAAAAGTTTTTAAAGCCATTTTTTTTTCCTCTGTAAATATTGACACATCACTTTTGTTTCCCTGAGGATAGTGATAATTTTAAGGTCTTATCTTAGATTTGGACTAAATACTTAATATTTTTGTCCTGCTCTTTTATGAGTTGTTGTTTTGTTCTCTATTTATTATATTTATCTTTAGTTATCACTTCTTCTATGAACTCTATCCATTTTCCTGGTGAGTTCATATTCCTTTGCCTGTGGCTTTGGCCACTCATGAGATAAGCTGATGTTCAGATCACAACCACGTGAATTTGGGCCTCAGGTAGGAAGTGGATGATAAAAAGACTTCATCTCTTCTGGTAAGTCATGGAACCAACCCAGATGCCCCCGTATGGAGGAGTGGATTGAAAAACTGTGGCACATATACTCTATGGAATACTACTCAGCCATAAAAACCTACAGAGCCCTGGCTTTTGACAGAAAGTGGAAGAATATGGAAGATGTACTGCTGAGTGAGGCAAGCCAGGCTATGAAGGAGAGACATTGTATGTCCCCACTTAACATATACCGTTTGTCTACATTCTATGTCTGAAACTGATTGACTAACAGTTGAACAAACACAAGAGATGGGTGTGAATGTCAGATGAGGTGTATGTGGAGGAGTGGGGCCCAACGAAAGACATTTGGAGAAGGGATACAGAGGTAGAGCATTGACGGGATGGGGAGGTGTGGTGTTATCTGTTGAAGATATTTCGATCAACGGGTCTGGGGAGAAATGTTCACATATCGAAATGGTCTCACTGTAAGCCAAACAATATGACTGAAAGTATATACAAAAATAAATAAAGTAATTAATAAAAAAAAAAAAAAAAAGACTTCATCTCAGAGTAAAGCCTTTGGGATTGCAGACTAGGCTTACTCCTTCCCATACACATCCGACCTTTCAGGGAAACTTCTTATACTTCTGATTTGGGAAGATTCCTTCACACATAATCACTTGGGGGAAAGAAAGCTGGGGAGGAGAGAAAATGTTCATATTGCCAGTTCGTCTGCACATATTGTTATTCACTTGTGAGCTGTTACCAGGTACAATTAATTTTTGTTTTCTCAGTGGGAGAAGCCTGAATAATAACTAAGCCATTGCAATGATGAAGAGTAGAAGAGGAAAAGTAAAACATTATCTGTTAATCTGTCTCCTCTTGGTGACGTGATCCCTTTTCCATTAACCTGAAATTTCCCCAGTTGTCAATCTTACTCGTTTCAAGGTGTCTCCAGGATTGGTTTTAGAGAGGGTAAAAGATCCCATTAACTTTTGTTTATGTTGAAAGTTACACTCTATACAATGAAATACTACCTTTGCTTACTCTGAACTACTAAAAAATTGTATCCTATTTCAGTATTTCTGTTGATGCCATCAATGTTATTAAAATGATTGACATCCTTTGTTCTTAAGTAGTTGTCTGACCTTGAAGATGTATTTCTTTTTCCTGTAAATCTTCATCTTTTATCCAGTGTTGAGATTTTATCCTGGAGTAATTTCTTTGAATCCCTTATTTTCTCTCCAATTTCTCTCTTTCTTTCTTTTTCTTTTTTTTTTTTTTTCCCTTATAGGAAACACTACACAATATAAAATTGTCATTACCTTACATTATTTGTCAAGTACAAAAGAACACATCAATAAATTGTTCTATCAAAACTTTAGGATTACTTCCCTCATCTTCCTCCTTGAAAATCTGTTCCTGCCTGCCTTAGAGGCCTCTCAAGTTGACATTTCTAAATCCTAACCTGGTCTATCCCAAACCTAGTCCTCCTCCAGAATTCCCCATTACACTGAATGACCATTATCTATCTTCGCTCAAGCAGAAAAAAAAAAGAGAATAATATTTTACACTTCTATTTCATTCCCTAATTCATTAGCAGTTGCTGCTAATGTCACATCTTGAGTATCTCTCAAATCTGCCGTCTTTAGCCATCTCTACTTCCATCAGCAACTACAGTTTCTTTTCAGAGAAATTACTAGTATCTTGCTTGATTAACAACAAAAATTAAAACAAAAAACAAACTCCTGTCACCTTCTAAATTTTTTTCCTTAATTAGGTATTATATTTTAGCTTCTAATATTTTTCTTATTGGTTATACCAATATATATAAGTTAAGAACTCTTTCATGTTTTGAAAATAGTCTTCCATACATTTATGTCTTCACTTATTTGTTATTTTCATTGTACAAATTTTTAGAATATTTATACTATTGAATTTTTCCATCTTATGGTCTCTGAATTTTGGGCCCCTTTGGAAAACCTTACATACTCCAAGATCTAAAAATATTCTCAAATATTTATTTTTGCAATTTAATCTATTACTCTAAAATTAGGATTTAGCTATCATTTATTTTGATAAAATTTCCAATTTCCAGAAATGAATAAAGATGTTATGATTGGCCTAACTAGGTCTCCATTTTATTCCTGTTATATATTTCCAGCTTGTAGTTATACACGCTTACATTATACATAAATGAACTCTCACTGCTCCCTTTCTTACACACATACCAATTGTCATCTACTAATAGTAATCATGATAGGAGTAGGAATAGAAGATGTTTGTGTTGTATTATCTCACTCTTCTATAATGCTTACTTTGTGTCATTTTAAGTACTTTATATATAGTGACTGTTTTTATCCTCACCGTGACTCAGTGAGGCAGGTACTAGGTGAGACTTTAATCTCCATGTAGAACAAAAACTCTAACTTGTTAGACTCCTTATGATAGCTTTTAGCGACTGAATCAATAATATTGTGTTAAGTTTCCATTAAAATAGAATATTATGGATATTTATTATTCAAAAAAATTCGAAATTATCAAATGACCTTATATACTACTGCATAAGATATTTCTTGCTTTTCTGCTCATTTTTGAAAGCAATGCTTTAAGAACATTCTGATGATTAAAACATTTTTCTGAAAATTAGCATGCTATAGGGTACAGATTGAGGTTCATTTCAAGTTAAAGTAATATTTAAGCAGAGGGATATTTGGTAAAGAGTAATATTAGACTACCTTCTTGGTAAATACAAATAAAATATGTTAGAGAATAATAATTAAATATGAATTTTGTATGTGGATAAGCATGGGCAGCACATTAAGGTTTTCTTAAAAACATTTCAAATATGTTTATTCCATGTTGTAATTGGTAGCTTCAATTATTGATTGATTTTTGTGTTGTTGGAGGGGGCTCATTCATAGCACTTCTTAAAACAAAAGGCTGCTTATATATTTCTATTTCAGTAATAATTACTGGACATTTGTAGACCAATTTCAGTATTTGTCTCTTTCCTAAATTTTTTATTTATTTATTTATTTATTTATTTTTTGAGAGGTTTTTGCTATAGGGCGCGTGTGCTCACCAGATAGACAGAGACAGAGAGGCAGAAAGTGAGAAATCACCCCCCAGGGGGGATGGCCACACCGCAATCCCTTCTCCTCCATTCTCCTTTCGGGATCTTGGGCATGCACGCACATGTGCCCGGTGTGAGTTTTAAGCCACCGGGTCCGGGACACAAACAGCAGTCGACTACATGGGAGTCCAGCAACATAGCTATTATGCTAACTGCTGGTCCCTCTCCTAAAAATTGTACTTAGTCTCATCTTGTAAAAGAGAAATGTATTTAGCTAGGTATTTATAGTTGATGGTATTTAAAGTGTAAAGTAGATGATAGCTTCTCAAAAAGTTGCTTTTAAATGTAATATGTTAAATGAAATATAAAATGTGATTAATGACTGTATAAAAAGCTTTTCATTTAGGCTTGAAGAACCTATATATTCTGATAATTTCTCTTTGGTGATAAAGCTGTGCAGCCTAGCTAAAGGGGCACAGGTGGTAAGGCAGCACTGCTTGATCCTGAGCAAGGTGGGATTCGCAGTTTGCATCCTGGGTTCACTCCGTGCTTCAGATACACCAAGGAAGCACCTGTGATCCTGGCTGCCCGTGTGGCTGGAAGAAGAATTGAAGCATGGTTTGAAGGGTACCTCTCTCTCAGTGATTACAAAAACTTTTAAAAATAGTTCATTTCTTTTATTTATTTCATGAAAGATAGAAATTGGCACCCTCGACAGGGTTATGTTATGCTGCAACCCCATCCCCCACCCCCATTTCTGGCCAACTAGGCCACATGTATGTGCATGTGTTTCAGTTTAGCCCGGGGTCCAACAGCCATCCTCCTCATGGCTCTTGTATTGCAGCGCAGTACCCTATCATCTGTGCCACTGCAGCCAGCCTTAAAAAATATACTTTAAAAAATAATAAGACTTTGAAAATGTTTCATATACTCATACTTCATTGCTTTTTTGTTTTGTTTTTTAGAGAGAGATTTTTTGCTATAGGGTGTATGTGTGTGCTCACTGGAGAGACAGAGATACAGAAAGCAAGAAATCACCCCCAGAGGAGATGGCCATGCCACAATCCCTTCTGCTCCATTCTCCTCTCAGGATTTTCGACACCCTCACACATGCCCAGTGTGAATTTTAAACTGCTGGGTCTGGGGAACCAGCAGTTAGCGTAATGGCTATGTCGCTGGACTCCCACGTAGTCGACCGCGGTTCGCGTCCCGGACCTGGTGGCTTAAAACTCACACCGGGCGCGTGCGCGTGCATGCCCAAGATCCCGAGAGGAGAATGGAGGAGAAGGGATTGTGGCGTGACCATCCCCCCTGGGGGGTGATTTCTCGCTTTCTGTCTCTATGTCTCTGTCTGTCTGGCGAGCGCACGTGCCCTATAGCAAAAAACCTCTCAAAAAAAAAAAAAAAAAAAAAAAAAAAAACTGCTGGGTCTGGGACTTGAACCATGGTCGAACATGTAGAAGTCCAGAGACATAACCATTAAGCTATCTGCTGGTCTGAATACACTCATACTTCTACTAGAGCCTTATACTAGATTATTTTTCTTTCTTTCTTTCTTTCTTTCTGTCTTTCTGTCTTTCTGTCTTTCTGTCTTTCTTTCTTCTTTCCTTTTCCTTTCTTTTCCTTTCCTTTCCTTTCCTTTCCTTTCCTTTCCTTTCCTTTCCTTTCCTTTCCTTTCTTTTCTTCTCTTTTCTCTTTTCTCTTTTCTCTTCTTTTCTTTTCTTTTCTTTTCTTTTCTTTTCTTTTCTTTTCTTTCTTTTCTTTTCTTTTCTGTTCTTTTCTTTCTTTTCTTCTTTTTTTTTTTTTTTGTGAGAGATTTTTGCTGTAGGGAGCATGTGATCACCAGAGACAGAGAAAGAGAGAGAGACAGAAAAATAAGAAATCACCCCCTGGGCAGGGGTGGCCACACCACAATCCCTTCTCCTCTAATTCTCCTCTCAGGATTTTGGGCACACACATACACGTGCCAAACATGAGTTTAAGCCACCAGGTCTGGAACATGAACCGTGGCCAACTACATGGGAGTCCAGCCATGTAATCATTACACCATCCACTGGTCCCAGTAGATTACTTTTTGTTAGAGGTTTATTTCTCTCTGGTTCTGGTCTCTTATGAAAGGAGCATGTCCCAAGCCCATGGATGTTGAAATTAATCATGTGATTTGCTTTTGGTATGGTGTATGTGTGGGAGTGATAGATACTAATTCCAAACCTAAGCATTGGTAGGTCTTGGAAGATTCTGCTCTCCTCTCTGGGATCTCCTGATCTCATCAATGAGACTCTCCCTGCAGTAAGGTGATGCTCCAAGAAGAAGGGAGCTAACTTGAATTCTGCCCATAACTAAAAGCAAGCATAGTCACGCCTACTTCAGAACAGCTGTAAAGACAACCTGCACACACAGTAGGAAATACATGCATGTTGTTTTACACCAATGTGATTTTCTAGTTGTTTATTTTGTAGTATGGCTGTGCAATGGCTAAGTGAAAACAGTGTTATATCTGCTTTGGTGTACCTCATACTGTTGTTTGGAACCCGACTCTAATAGATGGCAATGTTAAACAAACTGTAAAATGATTTATTAAAAATTTCTAGGAAAATGTGTTTATGATTTATGTTGAGTAAACTCAGCAATCAGTTTCTAATGATTATCTATTCTATTTAAGATTATATAGGGTTGCATATAACTGAAAGTAAAACAAAAAAGATGAAATGAGATATACATTACTCTCTTTCTCACATAAACCTAGTTTAGACATCAGCAATCCACAATTGACTCAGTGCTCCATGGTAGCATCAGACGCCTCAGTTTTTAGCTCTTTTTCGCTGGCATAGGGCGTAACTTCTGTATTCCAGTTGATCTGACGATCTAAAATAGCTGCAGGACAAAATCAAGAGTATATGAAAACTTAAAATCCTTTAAAACAATCTTAATTAAGTTAATAAAAACTCTTCTCATTTAGACTGTCTTTGTTAGCCTTCCCAGAGGCATAATCACTTAAATCTCCTTGGCCAAAACTTGATCATGTCACCATCTAACTGAAAGGAATGCTTGGAAATGTAACATCACTAAAAACTGGGTTATTTCAATTAAAAGCAAGAGGACTGGGGTTAGATTTGCAAGCATTATTTCTTCCCACATTATCCTGTGTATTCATTGTCAAAAATTGCATTTCACTGGCAATAAGATGATTAAAATAATAAGAGTTTATATTTCAGGTCATTTTAAATTCTAAATTTTCTAAGACTGAAAGAAAATGCATGCATAGTTTGAAAAATATTCAAAACTGTTTGACTGTGTTGTGTATAGTATTCCCATGAGCTTGTCTGTGTTTCTTTCCTGCCTAATTTTAGTAACAGCTGATCTTAATATAGAGAGCTTACTCTGCTTGTGTCTTCATTATTTTTGCTTATTATGCCACCTTAACTTAGATTATTTTTGAATGAATCAGAAAATGTATCAGTCAATGTTGCATGCAGTGATTTCCATGAAAAGAAATTATTTTTGATATTTTAACCCAACAAGCAGTAAGCAATGCTAATTTCTATTTATACATTTGTATAAACATTGCTTATTTTATTTTTTACTTTTTTCTACTGTCTATAATTTTAGAATACTTGGATGATTAAGCTTTTTATTATCGTCAATAATTAAGTGAAAGCAGTAGTACACCAATACATTGTAAGAATATATATATATATATATATATATATATATATATATGTGTGTGTGTGTGTGTGTACACTCAGTATGTTCTATTGTGTAGTATGTGAAAATACATTAACCTGAGGATTCTATCTATGCATGTTGAATGGATTGTTCCATTGAATATCTATTTAAGTGATATCAAGCTAAAATAATATATCAAGAAAATATCCATTGTGGCATTATAGATTTCCAAGTTAAATCTAATAATTCATCCAAGTACATAGTAGGTGTTCAATAATGTTAGCTATTATAATAAATAATATTACAAAAGAGTAACCCTTCAAATTACTTGTGCAGGAGAATAAGGTTAAACAACTTCAGTGGCAATATGTAGCATAAGTACTAATTAGAATTCACCAAAAGCAAAACATTGAGTTAGAAGACAAAGGCGCTTATCAGTGAGACATGGAAGGGACAGGTGGCATTGGCAGGATTAAAATATAAGGCTTTTAGTAAGCATGTAGGGCATAGCAATAGTAACTATTCTATAGATGTTACGAAGTGTATCTGGCTATTCATAAAAAATAATTGAAAGAAGCAGTAATGATTACACTAGTATCAGAGAGAGATGGATGAATTCAAAGTCAAAACCTGAAATATCCAATCTAAAGACTAATCTATTTGTATTTACTAGAAAACCTGATATATGAAGAAAAATGCTGACAGAGCTGCTTAATTCCACTTTCTCTGGGTTGAAATCTCTAGCAAATTAATCTTTAGGTTGAGGTGTCCTTTTTTCTGCTGATCCAAGCATGACAAGAAAATAATCAGACTGTCATTTCCAAACTTGATAAGAAGCAAGTCTTTCTTCCATAATAATTTATCAGAACCTACTAAAGAATTATTATTTTTACTGTTATACATGGTCTCTTGGGTGGTTTTCAATGTTATTGTTTTGTTTTAATAGATGAGAGTAATAAATACATGGTCTAGGGGATATGTCAGTAATGCACACAGATTCTTTCCTGAGGCAATATGAAACACCCTGTCATTTAATGATTTATAAAACAGTTACGAGTACAAACTCAGCACAAACAGAGCATATGTTCACTGGAGTCCCTAAATAAAATTCCACAGTGGAATCTAAACTGATTTAAACTGTCAGCTATCACAAAATCAAAAGCTTTCTGTATGACTAACCCTTTTCCTAAAGATAGATTTATTATCTTAGTTTATTGCCCATTGCTGTGTAATCTGATTCAACATAATTAGGCCTGCCCATGTGAGAAAAATTCTTTATCAGTTTTCTGAAGAATATGATAACATAGCCATTGGTCAGGAAAACGTGTGAAAGTAATAAGGTTAATATAATAATAGGAAATGGAGAATAATGATTAAGAGTAAGAGGGTATCCCTGAAATCGAACATTATTGAGTTCTTATATTATCTCCTGCTTCTTACCAATTGTATGACCTGGGGAAGTTTACATTAGTTTATCATGTCCTAAACCAAGGAAATAAGAATAATAATACTAACCTCAATGGATTTGTATAGGAATTAAATTAAAATCTTCAACAAAATGCTTAGCAATAGTGACCATAGTGAGCCCTCAGAAAGTTAATAGCTGAGTTTTTTTCCCCACTTTTCTAATTAGAATACATAAAAATAATTTTAGTTGAGTATTCTCAACTAGCATCTAAACTACAATTCCATAAATTGTGGAAGATAAATCAAATGTTCCTTAAAAGGATCAGACGTCTGATTCTGTAAGTAAGGAACATATTCTGTAGACGTCATCATTTGGGCACCCTACATTCTGGGACCACAGTGAATTGGAGATAGCCTATTTTAGTACATTTTGTAAAATTCTATAAAATACAGAAAATGATTTTCAGATAAACTCAATCTCATTAATTAATTAATTGCTATTTAAAAAAAGTTGTCAGGCCAGCAGGTAGCATGGTGGTTCAAGTGCTGGATCTCATATGGCCAACTCTGCAGTTTGAGTCCCAGACATGGTGGCTTGAAAATCCTTCTGGGCATGTGTGAATGTGTGCCCAATATTCCAAGAGGAGAATGGAAGAGAAAGGATAGTGGTGTGGCCATCCCCACTGTGGAATGATTTCTCACTTTCCAAGTCTGTCTATCTCTCCATCAGCATACATGACCTATGGCAAAAATTAAAACAGCAACAACAACAAAATAGTTGTCAAATTAATTTCTAAAGATTTAATCATAGTATCAAAATCTGAATGCATTGTTAATACACTTTTTTTGTAATTTCTGATTTTCACATAACTATTGTACATCTTGTAGAGTATGATAGGTTTCTTAAGCATGTATGACAGGGTGAAATAATTTAATTAAGGATATAAACATATTCATCATCTTCAACATTTAACATTATGTTATGTTATGCACAATTCATATTTATTCTACTAGTTTTTTGTAGGGGAAGTTGATTTTTGTTTTTTCTTTTATTTAACTTTATTTATCCATTTATTTATTTATTTTAATTTGACCAGAGAGGGATAGAGTGTGTGTGTGTGTGTGTGTGTGTGTGTGTGTGTGTGTGTGTATGTGAGAGAGAGAGAGAGAGAGAGACAGAGAAACAGAAAAAGTAAGCTTCTGGGTCCAGGATTTGAACTGCAGTCAGCTCTGTGGGAGTCCAGTGCCCTTAACCACCATGCCACCTGCCAGCCCCAAGGGAAGTTGATTTTTTTCAATGATGATTTTTACTCTGCTATGGGACACCATTCCAGTTTTTCACATGCATTCTTGTATCTGTCAGTCATTTTCTCCTGAACTTCTTGAGTCCCCAACCCCTATATAGCTTCTAATATATCTCAGTATTCTCTCTATTCCTATTGCTATCAAGTCCTTTAGCTTCCACAATGAGCAAGGACATTTAGTATATGTTAAGCAAGCACATTCAGTATTTATTTTCTATAGCTTGACTTCTTTCATTTAGCATTGTATCTTTTAGATTCACCCACATTGGGTTAAATGGCCAGAATTCACTGTTCTTTTTGACTGAATAGTATTCTATTCTATATATATGCCATATTTTCTTTATCCGTTCATTTGCTGTTGAGCATTAGGTTGATTCTGTGTCTTAGTTACCATGAATAGTACATTTTTAAATTTTTTTATTGTATGTATTTAAGGACTACAAAATGTGGTTTTAGTATACACCTACATAGTAAAATGATTACTATAATCTAGCAAATTAATATATCCGTTATTTCACGTATTCAGTTTATATGTATGTGTACGTTACAAGCACCTACATCTACTCTTGGCAAATTTCTAAAATTACTAAATTATTAGCTATAGTCCTCATGCTATGTATTAGATCTCTAGGCTTCTTTACCCTACATAAATGGAACCTTGCCCCTTTTGACTTTCATCTCTCCATTTTTCCCATACTCTCACTTCTGGTAACTACCTATACATATTTTGTTTTTATGTATTCAAGTTTTTGTTCTATTTTTAGATTCCACATATAAGTAAGATCATGTAATATATTTCTGTCTGTGTCTGGCTTATTTTACTTAGCATAATGTCCTCTGGGTCTATCCATGCTGTTACAAACAGCAAGATCACTTTGTTTTTTAGGACTGAATAATATTTCTTTGTATATGTTTACCACCATTTCTTTATACAGTCACCCTTGATGGGTGCTTAGATTATTCCCCTATATTGTGAATAATGCTGCAATGAACATGGAAGTGCAGGTATCTTTGCGAGGTGGTGATTGCATTTTTCTTTGAGGCTATACCAAGAAAATGACTTGCAGGTCATATGATCATTTGAACTTCTTTATGAACGTCCATATTGTCTTTCACAATAGCTGTACCAATCTATTTTCACACTAATTGTGCAATATGGGTTATCACTTCTCTATACTCTTGCCAATACATACTTTATTTTTTCTTTTTGAAACTAGCCATCCTACCAAATATGACATGATACATCATTATGGTTTTGATTTATATTTCCCCAGCGATTTATGACCGAGCACCTTATCATGTATTTATTGGCCAGTTTTACTTCTTATTTATTTATTATGGTTTTTGCCATAGGGGTCATATACTTGCCAGAGAGAGAGAAAGAGGGAGGGAAAATGAGAAATCACCTGCCAGGGGAGATGGACACACTGCAATCCCTTTTCCATTCTCTTCTTGGGATTTTATGCATGCACACACAAGTGCACAACATGATATTCAAGCTGCTGGGTCCAAAGCTTGAACCATGGTCAGCCCTGAGGGATTCTGGCAACCTAACCACCATGCTATCTGCTAGCCTCTACTTTTACTTCTCTTATAGAGAATTATCTGTTAGGTCCTTTGCCCATTATTGTCTGATTATTTGTTCTTATATTGTTTTTATTTGTTTTTCTTGGTTTTGAGTTGTTTCTTATATATTTTAGATATTAATTCCTTCTATGGTATATGGCTTATGAATGATTTTCTCAATTCACTAGCTACCTTTCCACTTTTAAAATTGTTTCCTTTGGTATTCAGAAGCTTTTTGGTTTAATGAAATCCCACTTGTTTATTTTTTATATTGGTGTTCTGTACTTTTGGTAAGGTATCACAAGAATCCTTGCCAAAACTAATAAAAAGGGAGCTTTTTTCTATTCTCTTCTAGAACTTTTGTGGCTTTACATCTTATATTTAAGTCTTTAATCCATTTTAAGTTGATTTCTTGTGTATCATTTAAGACAGGGTTCAGTTTCAGTATTCAATATTTCCTACATTATTATTATTTGGAAGATTTTTATTACAGAATGTGTGTGCTCACCAGAGAGAAAGAGAGAGACAGAGAGACAGAAAGCGAGAAATCTCCCCCTGGACTAATGGCCACACCACAATCCTTCTTTCTCCATTTTCCTCTTGGGCTTTTGGACACACACACACATAGGCACCTGGCGTGAGTTTCAAATCGCCAGGTCCAAGACTCGAACCATAGTCAACCAAATGGGAATTCAGCATCTTAGCCACTTTACCACCTGCTGGCCCTATTCCCAACATTAATTTATTAAAGAGACTATCCTTTTCCATTGCAAAAATTTAGTTGACTATGTGTAAAAAAAAATGGACTAAAAAATTAGTTGACTATTAGTTGAAAATTAGATGGGTTTATTTCTTGGCTCTCTCTTCTGTTGAGTTGGTCTATATGTCTGTTTTTATGCCAGTCTCATATTGTCTTGACTACTCTTGCTTTGTAAATATATTTTAATATTATATTCCTTAAAAGAGGCTGACATACCACAGTTGGGTCCATATTTCTTTTATTCTTGTAATTCTATTTATTAGCTGCTCTCTCAGTATTTAAAATTATAACACAGTAGGCTGAGGTTTAAATCCCAGGAATAGGAAAACAAACCCACAAATACACATGTGCACAAAATAAAGTTGTCAAGTAAACTTCAAAAAGACAATATAAAATCTTAGCAAGAACTTTAGCTTCAAAAACTTAGGCTTTAAATCAAATGGAATTTTGGGCAAGCACACACATGCAAACCAGAGAGCTTCTCTGTCAGCCCTGGAATACAAACCACAAGTCAACAACAGGAGACTAGCTGGTCCTAGGTTGACATTTTTTTTTTTTTTTTTTTGAGAGAGTTTTTTTTGCTATGGGTACATGCGCTCACCAGATAGACAGAGAGAGACAGAGAGAAAGAAAGCGAGAAATCACCCCCCACCCCCACCCCAGTGGGGATGGCCAGGCCGCAATCCCTTCTCCTCCATTCTCCTCTTGGGATCTTGGGCACACATGCACATGCAGCCGGCGTGAGTTTAAGCCACCAGGTCCAGGACTCGAACCACGGTAGACTGCATGGGAGTCCAGCGATATAGCCACTATGCCAACTGCTGGTCCCCTAGGCTGACTTTTTTTTTGGAGAGGTTTTCGCTATAGGGCGTGCACTCTCCAGACAGACAGAGAGAGACATAGAGACAGAAAGCGAGAAATCACCCCCCCAGGGGGCATGGTCACACCGCAATCCCTTCTTCTCTATTCTCCTCTCGGGATCTTGGGCACGCACGCACATGCGCCCGGCGTGAGTTTTAAGCCACTGGGTCCAGGACGCAAACCGTGTTCGACTACGTGGGAGTCCAGCGACATAGCCATTACGCTAACTGCTGGTTCCCCCCTAGGCTGACTTTTAAGGAAAACTTTTTACATTTAATTTAGACATAATTCAGTTAAAAATAATACAAACTTCCAAAGAGGAATAGAAGACAAAAATTAATAAGCATCTATATATCTAAAATATACACTGTTACCTTTTAAAGGTGTCAATATTATAAATAAGTATGATAAGCAAGAGGTTTTCTAAATGCTGTGAAAGTGACTCTTTAAAAAAGAACCTTCTTTGGGAGGGAGGGAGATACAGAGACATGCCTTCCCAATAGGTCTCCATGACATGATCTGTCGTCAATCTCAGCTGGCCCAGATGGGTGCACACACCCTCAGCATGCTCAGGGAGGTCCTGGAACGCCAACCCAGGACCTTTCCTTTGCCAGTCCAGTTTTGTCATTGCACAACTGCCTGAGCACTGAGAAATGATTTTATTCTGAGGAATTCATGCTGACTATAAAGAAGATTCCAATTTTTAAAAGATTTTTGCCATAGTGCATGACTCCAGGACTTGAACCATGCAGTCAGCCATGTGGGATCCAGCCACCTTAACCTCCATGACATTGGCTACCCCCTAAGGTTTGGATTTTTAAAGAGAAAGGATAGCAGCTTTTTTTCTCCTTCACATCACAGAGTCAGTTTCTGCCTTCTACTTCTAATTTTGTTCCTTTTAAAATTAAAACAAAAAAAATGATAATGTTTTTCTCTTGAGGTCTTTCTAGCAATAGTCTTTTAATTATCCTCTGTAGTAAAAATAGCAAACTACAGCTTTAAAAAAAAAAGTCTTTAAACTAAGTGATTTGGAATTTTTTTAGGCAACCCCCTAAATCAAATGAAAAAAAATGTATCTCCTAGGAAAGGAAAAGCTAAGTGGAATTGTTTTAATGGACATGGAAACATAGTTTAGCATTTGCTTTTATATCAACATGCTTATATTTTGATCTGGGCCTGTCTGTGCTTATGGTCTGATTCTATGTTCTCTAAGGGTTTTGTGGAATTACCTTCAATCAGTGGAATAATGTTGCATTTTCTTTTGTGTATGTGCAAACATTGCATTGAGTTTTCCATTTTTACTTTTTGCACAGCTCACTGAGATACAAGATGAAGTCTTTAATTGCTTATTCCTCCAACTGCTGAAGTATATACTTTCATTACAGCTTTAAATTAAAGACTTGAAATCAAAGTTATTGCTTTTTTAATACACACATGACGTTATATACTCTGGAGTTTGTAATAAGTAACAACATCAATGTATCTGCCAACTAGAATTACTTGAGTAGAACATCTCATTATAACAACAGAATACCAACAGTCCCTCCCTTGGGATGTAATACAAATATTGAGTGGTTTTAAACTTATAATAACATCCAGAAAAGAGCACCTTGATTAAACTTGTGTGTCTTTAAATAATAGTGAGACATCAAATTATTCTGTGTATATTTTTTGTGGGTTTAAATTGTTTTTATCTATCTCGTGAAATAATAGCACTTAGTCTTTAGTTCATACATACAAAAGAACCTAAATTCTAGAGACACTGAAGTAAATTATTATTTACATTAAATTATTTTATAGAATTTTTAACCTCTAGAACTGATAGAAAATTTTTAGTATCTAATATTAGCCCTGCATGATTACCTGTGAAAAATAAGCCTTTTCTGTTAAATTGGATTTTACCTCCTTTATCACTATATGTAAATGCAGTGACTGTACAGTTTCAACTGAAATAACTTGAATTTCCTGCTGCATTCCTTGAAGAACAGTTAAATATACACTGTATGCTGAAATTTAGTCTCATCACATCTTTAGCAAGTTAATGACCAGACACTGTAGATTATAAAAGAGGAATAAGAAGTTGTTTATGGCTTCTACCTATGTGCAAACAAGAACAAAGACAAAAAGACTACTTTAAGTATATTGTAATGAAATATATAAAGGTTCTGCTAAAAATAATGAAAGAAACAATAAATTCTGGACAAGTAAAAGAAAAATTGATGCTAGAAAGGGTCATTTGGATATAAGCAAATTCTAGAGCTATCATCTAGCCAAACACATTAGAAGAGTTACAGTAATCTTTCTCTGCCTCAGTTTGCTCATTTGTAAAAATAAAGTTAGTATTAGTTTCTACCTAGTGGGATTGGTGGTAAATTATACGTAATAACACAACATACTACCTGACTACATCGCAGAGACTTATAGATGTAGTTTTTGTCTTGTTTATCCGATCTAAAAAAACAAGTTAGAGAGTTACCAATCTTGAGGTATTAGAAATTACTAGTACTGGGACCAGCAGATGGTATAATGGTTACAATGCTAGACTCCCACATGGCCAACTGTGTTTCGAGTCCTGGACCCAGAGGCTTGAAACTCACACCTGGCGTGCATGAGTGTGTGCCCAAAATCCTGAGAGGAAAATGGAAGAGAGGGTATTGTGGTGGGGCCATCACCCCAAGGGGGTGATTTATTGCTTTTTGTCTCTCTGTCTCTTCAGTGAGCACACACAGCCTATAGGAAAAAAACAAGCAAACAAACAAACAAACTCTCTCTGAAAAAAAAAAAAAAAAAGCTGTTAGTACTAGTAAGATCCTTCAGCAGACTGAGCTGTGCCTATGCAAATATAGCCCGGATTGTCTATATTAAATTGCTCTGCAGAAGAGATGCTTTTTAAAATTTGTATTTATTTGTTTATTTATTTATTTTTTATTTTTCGGAGAGATTTTTGCTATATGGCACATGTGCTCGCCAAAAAGACAGAGAGAGACAGAGAGATAGAACGCAAGAAATCACCCCCAGGGGGGATGGCCACGCCGTAATTCCTTCTCCTCCATTCTCCTCTCTTGGGATCTAGGGCACACACGCACACGCACCCGGCATGAGTTTAAGCCACCGGGTCCGGGACTCAAACCACGGCCAGCTACATGGGAGTCCAGCGACATAGCCATTATGCTAACTGCTGGTCCCTAAAATCTGTATTTCTAGATGTCATTGAAGTATAATTATTGACAGTTGAGACTTGTAGTTTTGATTTTTAACAGGATCATCAAGTGATTCTCATGCAAGCTTAAAGGTGAGAACCACTAATAGTATCAAAAGCATTGATACCATCAACACTTAGAATTTAGAAAAAAAGAAAAGCATTTCAGAAAGAAAATAAGGAGTAGCCAACAATGCAGATGGAAGAAGCAATCTCAGAAAAAGTATTGTTTTAAAATGCAAGGCAGAGAAAATGATCACAGAATTAAGAATTGCCTGTCTCTACCTCTTCTCCAAATCTTTCTTTAAAAAAAAGAGAGAAACATTCAAACATACACAAAATAACATAATTGTAATCTGTATATCTACCACCAGTCTAAAAAAAAAGATCACCAGAGAGCTGAAGTTCTTTGTTTACCTCTTCCCACTTGACAGTCCTTTAATCCATATAACCAGTATCTTTAACTCAGGGTTTACTATTTCTTTGCATTTCTTTATAATTTAATATCTATCTCTCTCTCTCTTTAAAATGTATGTTTAAATTTTATATAGATATCTACCTTAGAAATAATGTTAGAAATGTCTGAGAAGGGACTGGACTCCCATGTAGTTGACTGCAGTTCGAGTCTCAGATCCTGTGGCTTAAACTCAAGCTGGGCATGTGTGCATGCATGCCCAAGATCCCAGGAGGAGAATGGAAGAGAAGGGACAGTGGCGTTGCCAACTCCCTGAGGGGGGTGATTTCTAGATTTCTTTCTCTCTGTCTTTCTGTCTCTCTGGCGAGTGCACGTGCCCTATAGCAAAAACCTCTTCAAAGGAAAAAAAAAAAAAAAAAAAAGAAAAGAAAGAAAGAAATGACTGAGAGTAGAAATAGGGGGAAAAATATATATTTGAAAAACAAGAAATGGGAGACTATTTGTTGGTGATAAAATGTATGGTTAAGCCACTATACTGTATATTCTGGGTGGGAAATCACATTTTGTATGCTATAAGGATGTTCAGTGAATGAATGTAAATAAATTTTAAAACTTAATTTTAGCTCAGCATTATTTCTGTGAAATTGATTCGTGTGAATATATATAATTTAGGTTTCTTTTTCATGCTATATTTTGTATTCTATTTCAGAGTCTATAATTCGATTTTTCTACCTCTTATTGATGGATGTGTAGGCCATGTTCTGTTTTCTGTATCGTGAATATTGTTACTTTAAAGTAGAAGAGTTTACTTATTTTTTTGTATCATTGTTCTATTGCCAAAATACTCTTCAAACTTACACCAGTGTACATATTCCAGGATAAGTTTTGGGAAAATAGTTTTTCATAGGTCTGTGACATTTCTTCATGCCCTGTGTGCAGAGGCACTGATTGCCTTCTCATTACTGCCTGTTTTTTAAAGGTCATTTGCATAGCAAAATATCCTTAGAATTTAGTGTCTCTATCTCTGGAGCAAGGGAGAAGGTTTGTTTGATGTCCAGAATAATAAGGGTATCTCCTTTTAAGGTAATGAGTGGAGAGGTTTGGTAACTCTCAAGTATAAAATACTAAGCTTTCTTCAGCTCAGGGTCCCTCAGTGCGATGGACAAGGAAGACACCTGCACCATGCTGTGCTCTCTATGACCTTTGTGGCCTCGGGAGGCCGTATTGTGTCTGCTTGTCACAAGCTCTTTTCTCTGACTCAGTGGTCTCCAGTCTTCTACTAATATCATGATATGTTACCGGCAAGCATGTTAGCTGGTTAATTAGGTACAATTTCACAACCCCTTCTCTAAACCCCTTGGCTCTGAAATGCATGAAGATCCTTAAAGTCTTATATCTGTACCAAACCTTCCTTTTTGAACAGCATTTTATCTATCTGATGGTAGAAAGCAGTGTAGAGGTTTTATTTCTATTTCATTTATTCATTGTAAGGCTGAAGCTCTTTTCTAGTTAGTTATTTGGATTTCTTCAACTATGCAGTACCTGTCCTTATTTGATTCATTTTGCTACTGAATTCTTTTTCTTGTTTTGCTATAGGCGTTTTAATGTATTTTGTTTAACTCTGTTTATTGCAAAGATCTTCAAACCACTGGCCTGTATTTTCTCTGTTTAATTTAAGTATGACTGAGAACAATTTTTTAGTATAAATATTAATTTCTTATCTAAAATTAATTAATCATTCTCTTCCTGTGTGATTTGTGCCTTTCTGTTCTGTTTAAGAAAAAACATATTATGCCTATAGAGATATACAATGACAGAATCTAAGTTAACCAAAAAAAAGAAAGCAATATATTTTTTACCTAAGATTATAATGACACTCTTTTATATTTTTCTAAATTATTTAAATGATGCCTTTTAAATTTAAATAATTCATCCTTCTGAGACTTACTTTTTTGTGTAAGACATGAATCTCTAATTCATGTGTTTTCTAAATGCATACCAATCGAATAAAGTATCTTTTTATCTCTTCTCTGTAAATAATTTCACAGATTTATATGTAGATTTATGTTCTAGTCCATTATATTATTTGTCATTTGTGTGAGGCTGTTTTAGTAGCATACATATTTGGGATTTTAATTTCTACAATACAGCAGTGTAGGATGTACAATTAGGACTATCTCACCTTCAGAAAGTAAGTATACATATATATATACACAGATATACACTTATATACATACATATATAAAGTATGTGCATATGTGTGTACATGTGTATACATTTAATATGTACCTGTGTGTCTATATAGAAAAAGAGACAAACAGAAATTACCAGGTCAAAGATCTAAGAGGAAATGGGAATGCAAAATAATAACTGGAATTTCTACTCAAACTGCTTTCGCCCTCAGCTGTTCACAAACCCAGATCAACTTGAACTTTGATTTTTAGTAGTGTTATACTGTTGTGGCAGACAGGAATAAAAACTGAAGGCCTGCCCAAAACAAGGGCTCTCCTGTGCTTTAATCTTTGAAACTGAAGAATTTCACAATCAAAGTAAAAGGGAACCGTAATGTTGATGCCCTTAGGAGCATGTCAGGAAAAGAAAGTATGTCTCTAAAAGATATGGCTTTGTCTTAGTCCCCAAGAAACCCAGAAATAGACATTTAATACACATAATGAGCAAAAAGTGAAAATAACTAAGCAAAAACTGTAAGAAAAGCACCATCAACAAGAGCACCATACAGTTCAGATATGAAAAGTAGCAGAGAGAAAATATAAGGAAATTTTGCTTATTATTTATATATAAATATATATATAGGGAGAATCATATATATATTACACACACATACACCTGCATTGCTAAATATAAGGAAAATGCAAAATAATCCATCTCAATTATATAAGCCAACACAATAACCTAAAATAAAACAAAATTACAATTTTTTTAAAATTTTTTAAAATTTTTTATTTTTATTTATTTATTTATTTATTTATTTATTTTTGAGAGGTTTTCACTATAGGGTGCGTGCGCTCGCCAGACAGACAGAGAAAGACATAGAGACAAAAAGCGAGAAATCACCCCCCGGGGGGATGGTCACACCGCAACCCCTTCTCCTCCATTCTCCTCTCGGGATCTTGGGCACGCACGCACACGCGCCCAGCGTGAGTTTTAAGCCACCGGGTCCAGGACGCGAACCGCCGTCGACTACGTGGGAGTCCAGCGACATAGCCATTACACTAACTGCTGGTTCCCCAAAATTACAATTTTTAAGAGCTAACAAATTCATGAATTTCCTATTAATAAATCTAATAAATTATAGTCATAAATTTAACAAAGACAACTTTAAAATGCTAGTGAGAAACGTTCACATGAGTCTGATGCAAAAGGAGAGCTATGACTTATTCATTGAAGGGAGATGTATCTGGGGGGAAGAGAGAGAGAGAAATTTCTATGTAGATGACCTACAGATTTATTTCCCTTTTCCAATTATTTTTCCCTCTTTTTGTTGCTAAAATATAATTTTCAGTAAGTGATATTGTAATTCTAAAGAAAATAATTCAAATATATAACCATTATTAACAAAAAGTCTATAGATTTTTATTGGATCTTAATTATCAGATTAATCAAGTTCCCTTCTTTTTCTAGCTTGATAATCATTTTAGTATAAACAGGAGAGGTAGATTGCCAAATGTTTTTATAGTTATTTATTTTATTTATTATTGTTACTTTTAAAATTTACCATAGGGCTTGTGTGCTCACCAGAGAGAGAGAGAGAGAGAGAGAGAGAGAGAGAGGGAAAGTGAGAAAGCAAGCCACCAAGTCCAGTACTCAACCAAGGTGGGAGTCCAACAACTTAACTACCACACCATCTGCTGACCCCAATTGTCAACTTCTTTTCACCTAGTAAATTTTTTTTTCCTTTCTCGTCAATTATGTTAATGCACGTCCTTCCTAATATTAAATAATTTTTGCATCCTTGCAAAATAAATTAAACTAGATACAACATGACTTTTTAGAACTTAACAACTTTAATTTGTATATGCAATTTTTCTTTCTCATACACCCTTAATTTTTTTAATTAAATAAAATTAATTTGAGAATTAATGTTTTTCTTGTTCTTTTATGTCTATGGACACTTTTATATATATATAAAATTATAACTGTCATTTCCAGAACATTTTCTACCACTGTTCTGTAAAATTGCCTGAGCATTTTTCATTTTATTATGCATGTGACTACTTGATATCATTTTATATGACACATTCATTTTACTGTATATAGTATATTTTTAATACACCTGAAGAAGTTAAAGGCTTAGTCTTGTTTGTTTTATGCCTGTAATGCTTGGAATACATCCGACAACTGTTACACATGCAACACATAGGTTTGTTAATACAATTAAAAAGTTGTGGGTATTGAGTCTCATATGCTGTTAACATAATTATTTTGATTACAGGCTGGACAGCAGCGTTGGTGGGAGCAAGAGATTAAAATAAATGGAAATATTCAAAAGGGAGAGTTAATTACATATAATTTGACCGAACTAATTAAACCAGAGGCTTATGAAGTCCGACTGACTCCACTCACCAAATTTGGTGAAGGAGATTCAACAATTCGTGTGATCAAATACAGTGGTAAGTAGCCTTTCATCTAAAAGTATTAATTTGTATATTAGACTTCATGTCATATTTAGAGTATGGCCATCTACCAAGTTTGACACAAGCAAAATTAAACATACTGACTTTCTGCATTATCAGTAAGGTCACCAAAACACCCAAAATACCCATTCCCCAAAAAACCCTAGTCACCATAAATTGTTAATGTTTTATTACAAGTGTAAAGATAAAGAATAATGTTTTAGTTAATATTGAACCTATGTGATAATATTGGTAATTTCCCTTTATTTTTAATCCCAGAAGTTATATGATGTAATATTTGTCTGCATTTTATATTTTTAAATTCTTGATGACTTTAAAATGTGTTTCTCATTGAAGAGTTAAGAAATATGAACAAAATATTTTTTCTGTTTCTTTATGAAGTTAGGACTTTATTTTTAGAACTATTTTATGTTAACAGAAAGTTGAGTGTCAACTACAGAATTTCCTTCCTCCAATAGTTTCCTTTTTTTTTTAACATTTTATTTTAGTTTGGTACATTTGTGCTGATTCATTAATGAATATTGATATAGCATGACTAAAGCCAGTAATTTACATTTGGATTAATTATTTGTGTTCTACAGTTATGTGGGTTTTAAAAAGTGTGTAATGTCATTTATCCATTGTTACAGTATCACATAGAATAGTTTGCTGCCCTGAATATCCCTTGTGCTGTACCCACTTACACTCCCTGCCCACCTTCCATCTGGCACCCTCTGACCTTTCCACACTCTCTGGAGTTTCTCCTTTTAGAGAATGTTGTATAGTTGGAATCTAGTAGTAGTAGAATCATGTAGTCTTTTTGGACAGGCTTATTTTGCTTAGTAATACACATTTAAGGGTTTTTCATGTCTTTTTGTGGATTATGTTCAATTTTCATGAAAAAATTAAGATGTATACTGTAGACTGGTTTATCTATAGATGTTAGATATATATAGTGATATAAAAGCATTAGAATAAATGAATATCTTTCTTTAAATGTAGTAATTTGCATTTTTTAATGTTAGTGTTATAAATATTAGCCCAGAAAAGCAATTGTTATTGTGTAATCATGTCCGTAATTCTATTAAAAGACAGCTGCGGAACATTTCAGTATAGAAAAGTTGTATATGTTTTATAAAATATGATTTATTTTCCTTTTTATCTAATGTTTATGCTTCTGCCCTTATTTTATAAAATTATAGACTATGGCTTTCCCTAAATAAGTATTAAAAATATATATAATGTCAGTACATCTTAATGAAAACTCTGAGGCAATAAAATAAAAAATGGATGTAGAAAATAAATATTTCTTTTAGTTCTAAGTTTTTTAAGTGACCTTACTTTACGAAGCATATATATTAAACTCTTTTTGTTTCAGAGAGATTTTTGTTTCAGTGCACATGTGCTTGCTGGAGAGACAGAGTGACAGAGAGACAGAAAGTGAGAAATCACTCCCTGGGGCGATGACCATGCCACAATCCCTTCTCCTCCATTCTCTTCTCAGGATTTTGGGCATGCACACACACATATCCAGAGTGAGTTCAAGCTGCCAGGTCCTGGACTCGAACCGCAGGCAACTACATGGGAGTCCAGCGACATAACCATTATGCTATCTTCTGGTCCCAAGCCTTAAACATTTTAATGAAAATTATCTTTATATAATATAGATTTTTGGCAAAGTATACACTAATAGTGTACAGTCATTGTATTATGGGCTGCTATAACAACATACCATAGACCAGGAGGCATAAACAACAGAAATTTACTTCTCACAGTTGTAGAAGCTGGCAAGTCCAAGATCAAGGACCCAGCATGATTAGTTTCTGGTGAGGAATCTCTTTCAGACTTGTGGATGGCTGCCTTTTCAACGTGTTTTCACATAGCAAAGAAAGAGCAGTCTGGAATGTCCTAATAAGGACACATGTACCATGAATTAGGCCCTCACCTTTATGACCTCATTAGACCTTAATTACCTTATTAAGGTCCCTATCTCCAAATATAGTCACATTGGGATTAGGCTTCGAAGTATGAACTTTGGTGGGATATACAATTCAGTCTAACAGACTTATTTTTTTAAAAGAGGATTTTGCCTTTTTAAGGCACATGAGCTCGCCAGAAGAGTGAGTGACAGTGAGAGATAAAGTGAGAAATAACCCCCCAGGAATGATGGCCATGCTGCAGTCCCTTCTTCTACATTCCCCTTTTGGGACTTTGAGCAAGCACGCACATGTATCCAGTGTGATTTTCAAGCCACCAGGTCTGGGACGCAAACCATGGTCGGCCATGTTGGAGTCCAGCAACGTAACCTCTGCACCATCTGCTGACCCCTACAACAGACTTTTAAAAAAATTAGACATAAGTTCAAGTTTTAGAAAATGGATTCACAAGAATATTTAAAATTTAGAATTGGCAGATTTTCACAAAGTAAACTGTACTATTTAAAGTGAATTTGGTCACTATTTTAGAAGACTCAATTAAAATTCTCTATGGTCAAAAGTAACACATAGAGGGAACCAGCAGTTAGTGTAACGGCTATGTTGCTGGACTCCCACGTAGTCAACCGCGGTTCACGTCCCGGACCCAGTGGCTTAAAACTCACGCCAGGCGCGTGTGCGTGCGTGCCCAAGATCCCGAGAGTAGAATGGAGGAGAAGGGATTGCGGCGTGACCATCCCCCCTGGGGGGTGATTTCTCGCTTTCTGTCTATGTCTCTCTCTGTCTGTCTGGCGAGCACACGTGCCCTATAGCGAAAACCTCTAAAAAAAAAAAAAAAGTAACATATAGATACCACTTTTCTTAGAACTAAATTATAATTTAAAGATGCTTACTTCTTTGAAAGGTAGTGAATAGAAATTTTTATAATTCCATATTATTTTAACTATGAAATAATTTTTATTTTACTAATATATTTTTAGATTACAAAATACTGATATATTGTAAAAAAATGGAATTATATTTTGTCTACTTTCAGTAGAACTAGTAAATGTAGAGTCCCTTCTTTATGTTATTCATTTTATAATTTGGAATGTGGAATGTAGAACCATAAAAGCAAATAAGGTAATGATAATAGTTTTCTGTATTTAGAAATAGTAAAAGTAGGGCCAGCTGGTGACATGGTGGTTAAAGTAGCTGGATTCTACATGGTTGACTGAGCAACTGGTGCGTCCCAGACCATCAGCTTGAAAAACATGCTGGTCACATATATGTCTGTGCCCAAGATCTCAGGAGGAGAATGGACACAATGGGATAGCAACATGACCATGCCCCCTGAGGAGAGCTTCTTGCTTTCCTTCTCCTCTGTCTTTTTCTTTCTGTCTCTCTCTGGGAAGTGCACATACCCTATAGCAAACTTTTTGAAGAGAATTTTTGCCTTACAGTCCATGTGCTTGCCAGAGAGAGACAGATACAGTGAGAAGGAAAGTGAGAAATCATCATTTGGGGGATGGCCACACTGTCACCCCTTCTCCTCCATCCTCCTTCCAGCATTTGGGTACATACGCACCTGGGCGCATTGTGAGTTTCAAGTCACCATATCCTCCAACTGCTATCAACCAGTGTGATTCAGCGATGTAACCACTGCTTCTGCTGGTCCCACTCTGTAACAAATTTTTTTTTTTTTGGAGAGGTTTCTGCTATAGGGTGCGTGCACTCACCGGACAGACAGAGAGAGACATAGAGACAGAAAGCGAGAAATCACTCCCCAGAGGGGATGGTCACGCCGCAATCCCTTCTTCTCCATTCTCCTCTTGAGATCTTAGGCACGCGCGCACACGTGCCTGGCGTGAGTTTTAAGTCACTGGGTCCGGGAAGCGAACCGTGGTCGACTACGTGGGGGTCCAGCGACATAGCCATTACGCTAACTGCTGGTTCCCTGTGTAACAAATTTTTTAAAAAAGAGAGAGAGAGGGGCCACAGGTGTTGTGGAGGTTAAGGCATTGGACTTCCATATGACCAACCATATGGTTGAAACCCAGACTCGGCGACTTAAAACTCATACTGGGTGCATGCATCTGTGTCCAAAATCCCAGGAGGAGAATGGAGAAGTGACTGTAGTGTGGCCATCTCCTCCAGGGAGGAGAGTTCTCACTTTCCCTCTTACTTTCTCTCTGGCAAACACACATTCCCTATGGCAAAAACCTTAAAGAAGAGAGAGAAAGATAGTAAAAATTATTGAGAAATAACTCAATTTGTTAAAATTGATCTCAATGTACTAATGTAACAATTATATGCAAATGTGCTTTGTGCATATATATGTGATTTTGTCTATCACACTTTACTAGTAATGTTCAAGTTTACAAAGTTGTAATGGCAAACACGAAGAAAATAACAAAACAGATGTAAAGTTCTGCAGGGTAGATTAACTGTCAGTTGCAGTCTTGGGAAACTACAATAATGGTCCCCTTCATCTAGAGTAAAATTTTCCCTCAGAGTGAGAAAAATGCCTAATTAATATGTATAGATACCATTTTACCTCTTATGTTAGATATATCTTTTTTGATATTTTTGGTAAAGTTGTAAGTATTCATTTCTCTTAGTGTGGAAATTAGTTAGCACTTGTTACAAAAATAATTCAGTTTCTGAAAAAAATTATTTCGTGAGGGTACAAATATGCAGAATGTATTTCTTACCATTTGAAAACTATGTGTGTATGTGTATTATTGTGTTTTAATATATTTAAAGTGAAATTGATGTAGCTATTTATTTTAGAACATATACTAAGATATGATATGAAGATTGCTTTATTTTTATATATACCATGTTATTCTTGCTAGAAGTAGATAACAACAACATCAAAAAGTATAATCCCTGCTAGATAATTGCTTTAGTTGTAAAACTAACTAGATTATACGTTGCTTACTATCTGCCTCAGTTTTGATATCTGGGTTCTTTTCAACACAGGTTATGTATAAAAGGTCAGCAATTCCATTCCTGTAAAATGAACAAATCCCCATGCTTTTCAGTATTGATTTTTTTGACACTTTGAGGCTGTTATTGCTGTGCTCCAAAGTAGATTGTATTCAATGCTCTAGAACAAAAATGGATTGTAGATATAATTCCCTATGGCCACAGTAGGAAAGATCATTAAGTTTTAGTAAGGAACTCTGATACACTGATTAGACTTTTATTTATAAAAGACATTAAAGACATGCTAACTTTTTTTTTTCACTTTTTTTGTAGCTCCCGTAAATCCCCACTTGAGTAAGTATTATTTCACTATATTTCATACTTAAGGAAAATAGGACATTTATAAATCCATAAAAAATATTCAGCAACTATTCCTATTTGGTTTAAAGCAATGATTTTGAATTAGTAAAATTGTCATCAAATGTGAACTTTAAATTTCAAAGGATTTGGGTTATAAAAGCATTGATGTTTATAAATTTTTCTGAATAAGAAAATAAGGATTTATTTTCCTAAATTTCTTAATATTTACTATATCTATAATTATGCAATTATTATTTTCTTTTGTGAGATTGTAATTCATTGTTATTGTTACATATTCCTTTGATTTCCATTCTTTTTTTTTATCTATAATCTACTCAGAAGAGTATAGTTACTTAGAAAGTGCTACATGAGTGGTTTACTTGAGATATTTTTCATAAATTCCTACTTTAAATCACAGTGTTTTTGTTCTGATTGAGGTAATGAATTCTGTAAAATTGAAAATTTTGGAACTTTGGAAAATTGCTTTTCCTTTGCTTTATATAAAGGTTATATGTGCAAGATGACATATATATATATATATATATATATATATATATATGAAAAATATTTTCATGTGAAAATCTCCTTATCACTAGAAAACAGCTTCAGGTTGAAAATAAGATTTACCTTGAAAATCCACTCTAAAACATTATTCCAGGAGAGATTTTTTATTTTCAATATATGGTTTGGTTTCTGTAGTTTTTTTTTTCTTTTCTTTTTTTGGAGAGGTTTTTGCTATAGGGCGCGTGCGCTCGCCAGACAGAGAGGGACAGAGAAACAGAAAGCAAGAAATCACCCCCCAGGGGGGATGGCCACGCCGCAATCCGTTCTCCTCCATTCTCCTCTCGGGATCTTGGGCACGCACGCACACATGCCCGGCGTGAGTTCAAGCCACCGGGTCCGGGACTCGAACCACGGTCGACTATGTGGGAGTCCAGCGACATAGCCATTACGCCAACTGCTGGTCCCTGGTTTCTGTAGATTTTAAGGAGTGACTAAAGAGGTGGGTGCAAGAGAGTCATTTGCTATTAGGCTTCTTATTCTAGAGTTTGATTCCTTCTTCATCATATTGGGAAGGAATCAAGGAAATAAAACAAAATTTTGGAGACTATAAACGTAGAATATTTGACATATCTGCATATATTTATTTTATCTCTTTATACTGAGCCAAAATTATGTTATAATTAGAAAACTAGTAGAAACTTGAAGACTCGTTATTCCTCAGTTATAGTCTTTGTGAAAATCCTAAACTTTATTACTTTCCTATTTTATGAGCTCTTTTAGTATTTAAGATAACGTTGACATTTGTTAACTTTATACATCTCAGTGCATTTTTATTTTCTATAAAATATTCTTTATTCCAATAAACTATTTTAGGAATAAATTATTTTGCACATATTTATAAAGATCTCATTCAAAGTTACAGGATAATCATAAAGTTATGGCCCTAAATAATTTTTTTTCTCATTCATCTCCCAAATTTTTAAAAAAACATCTCCAGTAATCAGTTTCTCAACTATAAGATATATGTCCTCAAAATTAATGAAGAAATAGTGATATTGGTTATGTATTTTTCTATGATTTGCATTATGATGGTAATTATAATCTCATAAACAGCTTGTATCATATATAAAAGAATCTAAATTCTGAAAAAAATTAAGTATATCTAACTTTTTTTATAGTTCTCACAAATTGTACTGTTGTTTAACTTTATTATGAGGACCTTGGTATTCATGTTTCAGGGACCAGCAGTTAGCCTAATGGCTATACTGCTGGACTCCCATGTAGTCGACCATGGTTCAAGTCTCGGACCAGGTAGCTTAAACTCACGCCGGGTGTGTGTGTATGCGTGCCGAAGATCCCGAGAGGAGAATGAAGAAGGCACTGCAGCGTGGCCATGCCCCCGGGGGGGGGGGGTGATTTCTCGCTTTCTGTCTCTCTGTCTCTCTCTGTCTTTCTGGTGAGCGCACATGTCCTATAGCAAAAACCTCTCCAAAAAAAATATTTATGTTTCAAAAGTTATTTTTAAACACGTTTTAAAATCTTTTTTAACAAGTCTAAGTTAAATTTTAAAAACCATACAGTTAAATGGTGTCACAAAAAAATCTATCATATATAATTTCGTAAAACATATTAAAGATTTTACAAAAGATCTAGAAATGGAAATCCTCAATCTTTACTTATGTTTGTTTGATGTTTTTTGTGTGTATTGTATAATATATTAAACAGCAAAAATATTTAAACTAAAACACTGCTCTTGTGCAATATCAGTAATTCCAAAGAAGTAACTAAAGAAATTTCATATGGTACTCAAAAGATATTTTAAGGAATATGTGCAGGGGCCTTCAGATGGTGTAGTGTTTATGTCACTGGAGTCCCACATGACCAACCATGTTTTGAGTCCTAGACCTGATGCCTTGAAACTTATGCTAGTTGCATGTGCATGCATGCCAAAGATGCCAGGAAGAGAATGAAAGAGAAGGGATTGTGGCATGGCCATTCCCCCAGGGGGGTGACTTATCACTTTCCCTCTCACTATCTCTGTCTCTCTCTCTGGTGAGTGCATGTGCCCTAAGGCAAAAATCTCTTCAAAAAACAAACAAAAAAAAGAAATCTGTGCACACATATAACTACACTGTTGTCACCAAAATCATGTCATTGACAGCATCCAGAGGTATGTCTTGAATAGTATAAGATTTGTGATATAAATATGTGTTTAATAAATATTTTATGCAGAATATTATTTATGTAGAAATTTACTGATTTAGACTCCCATAAATTCTTATATTCTCTGTGATCCTATGTAGAGTATAAGTGAATACAAAGAGTTACAGCAAGTCTTTTTAATCTGAAAATCAAAAACCAAACAAACATTTATTTGTTAAATTTAAAGGGAAAGCCCCTGTTTTATTTTTAGTTATAAGGGTTAATAGGTTTCAATGAATTCAGGTCGGTGGTCTTTAACCAAGGGCTTCATCCCCAAGGACATGTGATAAATCTTCCACATTGTGAGGCAAAAATGGGGCTCAATAGTAGTCTCTATTCTTTAGATGTGTGTATCTTTTTGAACTTTAGGGACCCTGGGTTCCGCTTTACTTTATCATTTAATAGCAGACTTTAGCCAAAATTTTCTCCTCTTTGAGCTTCATTTGTGAGGAGTTTCATAAAATTGTTATGAGGTTTAATGAAATAATATACAGTATGTTTAGTTTTTCTCAATTGAAGGTATACATTGTTTAATTGTCTCGTGGACCTTATTAATTTTTTTTCAACCCATTTTTCAAGCAAGATACATCCAATCGAAAAGCTTCTGGTATCTAAAAATGTTACTACCACCCATATTTCAGGGGTAGTTGGAAAACATCTCTGAACTTGTATTGGTTCTGAATTCAGCATATGGTAGGCATCCGAGAATTCCCAGTCATTTCCTGAGGGTCTTCATAAAGCGTTTTCATGACTTCATTTCAGATGAATTTCGAACATCTGGCAAATCCACATTCAAATAAAGTATGAAAGATGCCTGCTTTTCAAAGTAATTTTGATTATTTTGCCCTAAGCAAAGGTCCATTTGTGCAAATGGGTAAATGTGAAAGCATCTCTATTCTCATTTTGAAAAATTATAAACTAAAAGTTTACATCTTTACAGTCATCAGGTAAATTTTAAAATATAATTTTTCAATCAACAATTTTCCTATATTTACAAAATGAAAGTTGGAAAATTCTTCAGCCATGAATCAAGTATGACTTACACTCTTTAATTATAGTTTTCTGGACATTTTAGAGGAAAATGGTTTGGTTCTTAATTATTCAATGAGAAATTTACGTATTTAAATTGTTTTTCTTGTTCATAGAATTGGAACTATTTGATGTTCACTTGTAATCTTGTACAGCGTTAGATCTTTAGTGCCATTATCATGATCTTGCCTTATTATTTCTGTATGTTTTTTTTAATTTTTCCTGTAAAAGTATTGCAATGCTTGTATTAATTTAACTGATATTAATTACTTTAATTAAATCTGTTAACAGGAGAATTTCACTGTGGATTTGAAGATGGTAACATTTGTTTGTTCACCCAAGATGATACAGATAATTTTGACTGGACTAAGCAAAGTACGGCAACAAGAAATACAAAATATACTCCTAACACGGGACCCAACGCTGATCGTAGTGGCTCCAAAGAAGGTAAGAGGGGGCCAGCAGAGGTAGTTAAGGACGCTGGAATCGCACATTGCCGACTGCAGGTCAAGTCTCGGGTCTGGCGGCTTGCTTTCTCACTTTTTCGCTCTCTCTCACTCTCTTAATCTCTCTCTCTCACTCTGGTCAAATTAAAAATAAAGTTAAATAATTCTTTAAGACAAAAACAAAGGTAAGAGAGTATGAGATCCTGTGTTCACAGCAGTCAAAAATTTTTAAAATGCTATGAACATGAAATACAAGAGACTAGCTAGATATTTAAAGGTTATGGAATAAAAATATTAACATTTTACATACAGTATCAATTATTTAGATATTTTCAGTTTGTAGACATTAATTCTTTTCTCATAACTTTCTAATATATTAAGAATATGAGAGATCAATTTCCAATTTTGTCTCAAATATTTGTACATATTATTTTTAATTAGGAAGATAATTTATTCTTTATGTTAAAACCATTATTAGTTATGTCAATACATAGAGTTTATAAATGAGATGTACATCCTCCTTTCAATCTTGATATGAAAATTGTAAAGCTTCTCAATGATTTAAAATGTCATGTTGTCTAATAATACTGTACTTAAATACTCTTTTGTCTGCTTTAAGGCTTTTATATGTATATTGAAACATCTCGACCCAGATTGGAAGGCGAAAAGGCTCGACTTCTCAGCCCTGTTTTCAGCATAGCTCCCAAAAATCCTTATGGACCTACAAACACTGCATATTGCTTCAGTTTCTTTTATCACATGTATGGACAGCATATAGGTGAGCATGTCAGAATTGCTGTTTCTTCTCAAGTTAATCATAACTAAGAAGAAAAATGTTCATATTACGTAGCACAGAAACAATTTTAATCAAAGGATACCATGATTAATTTTTAAATGATATACTTGCACATTGCAAAATATGGTGTTAAGAATTCTCCCATCATCTGATTTCCCAAATTTAGATTAGAATTTGAAATCTTATGTAATACATTCTAATTAAGACAAAACATGAATGGGTTAAATTTTTATGAGATCTTCTTATGGAATTGATAGAGCATAACTTAGGCCATTTCCCTTCAAATTTGTTGGAATGCTAACACATATTAACAAATTATGAAAAGGAATACTGTCATACTGGTACACTGATAAGTGCTTTTGGCACCATCCATATATTTGGAATATTGGTGTTTTTTATTTCTTATTTATAAAGTAGTGCAACGTGCCTGATAGAATTTAAACATATCCTTGGTTCTTAAGAGCATGAAAAAATGAAGACGCAGTCTCTATTATTAGAGACCCTGCATGGTAATGGAGTCTAAGATGAGTAAATACATAGCTGTGCTAGATAGAATATCACATAACACAGATTACAAACCTAGCATGATCATAAAAGTCTACAGATTTTTTATGTTTAATTCTAGAGCTCAAAAAAGAAAACAAAAATCGGCCACCCCATAGTGTCATAGTTAAGGCAGCCGGATTCCACATGGCCAGCTGTGCAGTTTGAGTCCTGGACCCTGTGACTTAAAAAACACAGGCGTATGTGTGTGCACCCATGCCCAAAATTCTGAAAGAAGTGATATGGGGGGAGAAGGGCTTACATTCTCTTTAATTATAAGATTCTATTCCACACTGTTCAAGAAGTACACTCACTTTTCTAATGTGAGACAAAATTCTGAATAGTGAATCATATATAGGCCCACAGAGCTTAGACAGAGTCTGTGGATCTGTTTTTGGTTGAAGAATGAAACAGTGCTTCACAGCCAAACCTATTAATTAGTGTTCTCCACAGTAAAGTAACAGGTGACATGCCTGGGAAAGTAGATCTTGTGAAGTGAAAAATACCCTCAACCAGAAGACAAGAGGCATGGGCTAGAACTATAGAATTGTCACTCCAGCACTTCAGAGAAGGAACTTAAGTGTCTGGTTCCTAGTTTCCTCAATTCTAAAATAGGCGTAGCAGTTCCTATTTCAGAAAGCTGTAGTTAAATGAAATAGCATACATAAGATCTTCTATGAGATGGTAGACACTTAAAATCTTAGGTTATGCTCACTCTCGGATAATAATAGCAATAATAAAGTAATGACATGCTTGTGGGATACTATTTATCATGGACCAGGTCACATCAATAGATTATTTCTCTAAATAATAGATACTGCTCCAAATTAAATAGATATTTGTACTCATTAAAATCATTGTCCTAATCTATGAAAAGATTTCTTAGATTTTAATCACTTTGACCATCAAAGAGTTGCTAAGTAGCGAAGCCATAATACTAATCTGGGAAGCTGAAGCCAGACTCTGCTTTCATCAACCATTCGTCACTACTGTGTGTAGGTAATGTTCATAAACTGTTTTACTCACTTACAGATACACAAGTAAATTGTTAAATATATTCCCCCTGCTGTGTTTTATAACATTAGAAATTGTTTTTCTCATTAATTCAAAGAGAAAAATATGTTATAAAGTACTCTTGAATAATATAATGGGGCAGTATCTTCATTTAGTACTTTTTGAAAGATATAAATTTGGGCCAGCCTCATCACACAGCAATTAAGCACTACACACAGGAAGTCAGATCCCATGTAACTGACTAGGGTTCATGTCCTGGCTCTGTCAGCTTGGAAACCACACTGAGTATTCCTGCACTGTCCAGTTACCTTGACAGGATGGAAAATTGAAGGAAAAAGGGATTGCAGTGTGACCAAGTCCTGTCAAAGATTACTTTTTCTCTCTCTCTCTCTCTCTCTCTCTCTCTCTCTCTCTCTCTCTCTCTCTCTCTCTCTCTCTTGCATATGCCTCTGGTATTTAAAAAAAAAGATATTGAACTTATCCAATTAACAATTTCATATGTGAATAAGCTATAATCCATGAAAGAATAAAATTTGTGTTTCGAGCTGAAATGCTATGAACCTGATATGTAACCCTATGATGATACAATTTAATGTAGAATAGAATTTAAAATATCTGGAATTAACCTCTTTCATCAAGCTTCTCAATAAAATACCTTTGGTTATTCATTAGTCAGTTTCATTGAAGCTTTCCCACTACCAGCTATGCTGGCATTCAAAGGTTTTAAAATAGGGACTTAAATGTTTTTATACAAAATATAATTTATTGAATTATTTATATTTGTTGAATTTATTCTTCTAATAGAAAATCCACCCACATACTGGGATCTTTTCTTCCTTAGTTATATACTACATGAGAGATACTTTGGGCTTGAAGAATGTTAAGATAAAGGGCTATTATTCTAGAGCTTTGACTACATTGACTAGAAGAATCTCAGTAAAATAGATAAGTAATTTTAAGATATTTATGTTCTGTGTTCTGATAAATTCTCAAAATCAAATTCCTTGCAAAAGACCACTCCCAGGTGGCTGAGGGCATAGATTAAGTTACTTAGTATTCTCCGTTTAAATATGAGAGAATAGCTGCCAAGCCGTGGGCTGTTTGATAGCAGTTGATATTAAGTCAATCACTGTTAACCAAGTCATTCTCTCTTAACAGAGAATTAGTCGGTGCTTTCAAATGACATCCTGCTTGTATTTAGTACTTATAATACTAGTGCCAAAATGTGAAAACAATTTCATAAGTAGAAGATATTTATCCAGTAAATTTCTTTGTTAAATAAGATGTATTTGAAAGGAAAAGGTGTGGATAGAATCTAGCCATAATTAATTAGCACCTATAATGAAAATCTTATTACGGAGACTTGTCATGGACCCTCTGGTAAAACAACATATAATCTCTCATACAAATCTGGTTTTAATCTCTCATACAAATCTGGTTTTAAACCACCAATTACCTCTAAACTTATTTACTCCCATTCAACCCTCCATTCATGATGGTCTCTTAGAAAATGTACAGTTGGAGCTAGTACAAAATTCATGATATGAACTGAGAAAGGCTGGTTTGTCAACATATATATAAGTCCCATTTTCACTATAATTAATACTTAATATTATTTTATCAATTGAATTAATGGTAAAAAAATGAGTTACCTGCTTTTATTTCTTACCCAGTGTATCAAACTTATTAAAATACCTTCACTGAAAATAAATTTTTTACGTTATTGGTACTTTTTACCCTTAGATATTAAATTCACTCCTTTTTACTCAATAGGATGAATCGAATATGTTGCGTGCCTAGTCGTGTTTAGGGTTCTACAGAGAATAAAAGAGAATTGCAGTAAAAGATTCTTATTCATCAACTACTTTGTCATCTATCAGTATGATAAATTGTTGAATAAAATAAAAGTAAGTAATATATATCAAAATGTATGACAGGCTATGCTGTGATTAAACGAGAGGACCTTGATGACAGTAAGGTTAAATAAGTTTTACGGTAGAGAAGAACTGTAAAGCATTCTCTGAAATGGTAAGTAGGAAGTGGAAGAAAAGGTTGGAGAATGTGATAAGTAGGAAGAGCCAGCAGGTGAGCATGGAGAATACTGCTCTTCTGTGGGAGTAGAAAGAGTGATAGATCATAGTGGGAAAAGATTGATATAATAGATCTGACATATATTAGAGGAAGAGAAAGCCTGCTAAAAGCTATATTTTCAGAATATTTGTTAGACACTAATGTACAGATTGAACTGGATTCCAGAAGATATGGTAATGACCAGAGGAAATGAACTGACGTTTTTCATTTATCATATCATTGCAATTATATGTTGAAAAAATAATATCAATGATGAACGCCACCATTTCTATTCAAGTAGAAAAATAATGATTTTATAATTTCCCATTTTGCATGTGAGTATAAAACAAATGATGCCAACAATTACCTATCAATATACATAGACCTTGCCTGGAGCGGGATGATTTTGGCACATCCTCACCATTCACAAAATGTGAAACTCAAATTAATGAGTCTATGTTACTGAGCATAATAAAATTATAATTTACATACAAGTAATCTTCAGGCCTTGAAATAAAACAAATTGCAAATTAATTCCTATGAACTTGGCCAATTTCAAGTATCTTTTGGAAATATATACATGCATTTTAGGATGTATTCTTAAATTATGTATTGAAAATATATATAATACATTTATACTAAAGTAATTGAAAGCAAAATTATGTTAAGGACTTAGTGAAAAAGGAGAAATAGGTGATAAATGATTTAATGATAAATACTTATGCAAATTTCATTTTATTCAATCATTTATATGAAAAAATATGAAAATAAGAATCGTACTATTGCATAATGCTATGATTAACTCCGAAATTTTGATAGGAGAGGAGTTAGGTCATTTAGTCTTTTAGCCTACAATCTGTAAGCATTAAATATGACCAAAGTCCTCTCCAGCTGTAGCACCTGTCTCTTGAAGAAAGGTGATGATCAAAAGGTGAAAATTTAAAGCCAAAGAAAAAGAATATAGTTTAAGTTTTGCTTAGCTACTTCAGACCTGTTTCATGGAACACTATAGCATTTGAAATCCTTGGGGATGATTAAATTCATACATTTAAGTATCTGGTGCCTACTAAGGCATAAACACAGTGTCTCTGAGGATTTAAAATTACTTTTAAAGGGTATTAACACAATCCATCATATTCGCTTTGAATTTTTTTATTGTAATGCTATAATAATGTGCTGAATCAGCTTTGCTGAATCTAACTTCTCTTGAATAGCTTTATTCTGTTTCACGAGTTCTAATGTTGACCATGATACCCTGGCATAAGTTTAAATATATTTTGGCACTGAATTTTTTTTATAAACTTAGGAACTGGAAACATGCTGGGAAAATATGTTTCAGATATTTGTTAATTTTGCTTTTATCATCACCCCTAACATATGCCAGTGAATAGGTAGTTTGTATTTACTGAGTGGGATAATAATTAATTTTTCCTATTTATGTAATAAAGCAGTTAAAGTGTAATATATTTGAATGATTTATTTTAATCAGTTATATTTCTAGTATCTTTTTCTTAAAAAAATGAATAATACTGGCATTTTTAAAAATTGCCCAAAATTCTGCATGCTTGCTGGGGAAAGATAGAGAGGGAGAAAGTGGTGGGGCACGATTGCACAGCAAACCCCTTCTCTTCCATTTCCTTATCCTTTTGGTAATTTGGGCACATGTATACATGCACCTGGCATGGTTTTTGGTCAAGCCACCAAGGACAGGATTTGAACCATGATAAGTCATGTGGGATTGGCATACGTAACCACTGGACTATGATACTTACTAATACTTGCCATTTTAAATAGTTCTAGCCACAACGAATACAGATCATTTAGTCTATTCAGAAACTTACTAGAACTCTGGGGTAATTTAGACTTAGCTTCTTTAAACCTAGGCAAAATATTTCCATATGTATTCACTACATGGAAGTTGAAATAACTCAAGTTTGAATTTTTTTTTGCATATGTAAAGAGGAAATGCTACCCAAGAAATGTAAATATGATCAAAAGTATATTCTAGGGCTGAGAAACATTACTGACACATGCCCTATTATTATCCATAGAGTAGTGTTCAGTCATGTATATACTAATATGTGTTTTATTAAAGCATATATTTATTACTTAAAGTAAATTCTGAAAGACATATAGCATGCATTATTTTGTTAAAGAACTGCAATGAAAAAGGTCTAAAAGTGACTATTGTCTAACAGGAAATTCATTTACAGATTTGATGACAATATTGACTTCCGGCAAATTCAGTCAAAACAGTAGGTGATGCTGCCAAGGAGCTATAAGACTTCCATATAAAACAATACAAAAGAAGCCCCAAAAGTAGCTTAAGGGAAACTGCCACAAGATTATCTTCTACATTTAAAAATGAACAAAGAAGGAGTAGGGGGTGGAATGCATTAATTTAGTCTACCATATCACAGGGAAGCCAAAATTTTATTTGATTAACTTTCCAGATTATAATAAACATAGTGCTGATTATTATGTATAAGAGAATATATGCTTTTATTTTTATTTATTTATTTGTTTTTAGGTTTTTGTCATAGGACTTGTGTGTTCCCTGGAAAGAAACAGTGAGAAGGAAAATGAGAAATCACCCCTAGTGGGGATGGACATGCCACAATCACTTTTTCATTCTCTCCCTGGGATTTTGAACATGGACACACACTTACCCAGTGTGATTTTCAAGGAGCTGAGTCCAGGACTCAAACCATGGTCATCCATATGGTAACCATGGTTGTTTGGTAAACATGGTCATCCATGTGGGAGTCCTGCTGCTTAACCACCATGCTACCTGCAGGCCCCTACTTCATTAATTTTAAATTTTCACAAAAACTTATGGGAATTTGTCATTTACCTGATGAGTAAATTGAGGCAAAGAGAGATCAAAGATTAAGCCAAACTCATCCAACTGTGATAGAAATAATGCAATATTTTTTGTTTAAAAAATTGGAACTCAGGGCCAAGCCATGGCCTGTTGATTAGGGGAGCTGGATCCCACGTAGCCAACTGCACTGTTCAAAATCTGACCCCAGCAGCTTGAAAAACACACTGACTATGTGTGTATGAATCCCCCAAATCCTGAAAACAGGGAGAAGGATGAGCCAGTGCTGTGGTAGTTAAGGCAGCTGAATCCCACATGACTAACTGTGTGATTGGAGTCCAGGACCCAGCAGCCTGGGAAACACATGGGGTGCAATTATGTACATGCCCAAAATCTTAAGAGGAAATGAAAGGAAAAGGATTACAGCCATCCTCTTTGCCAGGGATGGTGGAAAGTGTTTTCTTACTTTCCCCCTCTCTCTCTCTCTCTCTCTGGCCAGCTCATGTACCCTATAACATTTTTTCTTAATGAAAATTCAAAGGGAGAGGGTCAGCAGATGGTGCAGAAGCTAAGGTGACTGGATCCCACATGGCTGACTCCATGGTTTGAATCCCGGGCCCAGTGACTTATAAAACACAATTGACACATGTGCATTCATGTGCAGAATCCCAAAGGAAAATGCAGGAGAATGGATTGCAATGTGACCATCCTCCCTGTTTCTGTCTCTCTCCAGCAGTGAGCTCATGCAAAATATGGCAAAAATCTAAATTAAAAAGAGAGAGAGAAGTGATCGTGGTATTACCATGTCTCATGGGGGTACTTTCTCGTTTTCCCATTCTCTCTCCAGAGAGCAAAAACACCCTCTAGCAAAAGCATTTTTTTTTAAAAAAGGGCAGTCATATACTTATTTATTATATTGCATATGTGTGCTGTTATGTATGAATAATTAGATAATATTGCTTTAAAACTCTGAAGGCCAAACTATATCATACCATATAACTATACATGTTAAGTATGTGTTTGTTTTTTTTTAAATTTAAGGAACAGACACCAAAATATTAAAGAGGCTATCTCAGAGGGATTTAATATAATGCTAATTTCTTTTATATTGTCTTCTATGCTTTCAATATTTATGTGAAATGTTTATATAAACAAATATATATGTATATAATATCAAATTGTATATACACAATTATAAAGGATAAAAAAGACATAATAAGCTAGTACAGAGAAACACAGCAAAACTCTGAGCATGATGAATTATAAAAGAACGAAATTTAGGTACATCATAATCAAACTATTGCAAGCAAAAGGAAAAAGGAAAGTTTCCAAAGCAGCCCGAGGGAGAAAGAGAAACTTACTTTGTACAGGAGAATTAAGAGTGAAGGTTGACTTCACAGTGGAAACAATGGCATACAGGGCCAGCAGGTGGCGTGGTGATTAAGGCACTGGATCCCACATCCAGTGTGATGGACTCTACCATTTGAGTCCTGGACCTGGTGACTTGAAACATAAGAGGCTCACGTGTGTGCATGCCCAAAATCCCAAGCGGAGAATGGAGGAGAAGGGATTGTGGCATGGCTACCCCCCGTTTACCCCACAGGGGTGATTTCTCACTTTCCTTCTCTCACTGTCTCTGATGAGCAAAGGTACCCTATAGTAAAACTTCAAAACAAAACAAAACAAAACAAAACAAAAAGAAATACTGGAATAAATAAAGTATGGAACATTTTAAAGTGCTAAACAAAACAAAGTGAAAAACATGTTGGAAATCTAAACCTCACAATAAACATAAGGATGAAATGCGCGTGTTTTCATATCGGTAAATCAGAGAAAAGTTGTCTTCAACAGATTACCACTACAAAAAGAAAGCCTTTGGACCTCAAGGAAGTGGTTCTAAGTGGAAATTAAAAAAACTGTATTTTCTTTCTTCTTCTAATTTATGTAAAATATATCTGACTCTTCAAAGATAATAGCACTGTAAGGTGGGATTTAGAATTTAAACAAAAATAAAAGATGTAATTAAAATTAAGTGAAGAAAAGGGGCAGATAAATGAACAATGAACTGTACTGTTGCAGATGGTTACAATCTTACTGTAAAGTAAGAATGTCTCAGGTGTGAAGTACAAAGGGTCAGTTAATGGAGGAACATGTGAAAGAGATATGAATCATGGGTTGTGAGTATAAACTAAAATATTGACTCTAATCAGATTGATTCAGAATAGTTGTGAATGTCTATTGCTAATTATAGAACACCCACTAAAGTATAATAAACTGAGATATATTTAAGACTTGAGTAGAGGAAATAAATTAAAATCTAAAAAGTATTTCAACTACTGAAAAGAAGAAATAGAAGTTAACATGGATAAAAACAAAAGAGACAAATGCAAAAAGGATAGTACGTTTAAGTTTAAACTTATCAATAAATACCTTTAATGTAAATAAACTAAACAGAGCTAAAAAAAAAAAGCTATTATAATATAGAGCTGGCCCCATAGTATAGTGTTTTAAGTGCTGAGCATAGAAAGCTGGATTTCACATGGCCAACCCACCGTTCAAGTCCCAGCCCCGCAGTTTGAAACACATGTCAGGCTATGTGTGTGTTTGTCTCATATCTAGACAGAGAAATTAAAGAAAAAGGACTGAGATATAACCATACCCCATTGGGGAGTGTTTATCTCTCTTTCTCTCTGGCAAGCACACATGTTTTCTAGCAGTTTAAAAAAACAATACAAACAATCACATAGATGGATTATCACAGACATGATGCTGAGGGAAAGGAAACTGAAACACAAAAAGGTATGTACTGTATCATTCCATTAATATAAGATTCTAGACACTGTGAAAATCATTGATTAACGATAGACATCAGATAAGTAGTTACCCAGCGCAGGGAGTGGGGATGAGAGATTAACTTCAAAGGAAAATGAGGGAACTGTCTGGGAGAAAAGAAATGTTTCGTATTTTGACTGAGTGGCACTTAGACTATAGTATATATTAGTCTACAAGTGTTTACCTGTACACATAAAATGAAAAATATTATTGCATATAAATTGTGCTTCAATAAAATTGACTTTCAAACATTTATCTATTAAAATAGTGATTGTCTGGTGATAAAGATATAAGACTGAAAGGCCGGATTCAACTCCTACCTCTGTTATTTTTCTCACTGTATGACATTGGACAAATTACTTAACCCTGCTAAGTTTTATTTCTTTTTTTCATTTTTGTTTCTCCAGTTTTCTATCTGTCAAATGTTTCCTCCCCTTGTATGGTACACCCAAGTTTCCCCACCTTACCGTCTCTAGCACTCACACGCATCCTCTTCACCATCACTTCTTCAGATCTCTATTCTAATATATAATATTAGTATTAGATATAGTATTACTATAATATATTAGTATTACTACAATATATAATGGTAGTAATTACTTCATTGAGTTGTTGAGAGGATTAATTCTTCACCTAAAGAAAATGTTTAGCATATGCAATACTGTATTTATATTATTACCACATATAAGATATCAAATGATTGAAAGAGATATATCAAATAATGAGATAAATGGTATCTTCATTTTATATTCAAGTAATTATTTTTGAAGAAAAGTAAGCTGTGTATAAAAATCAGACTGAATAAATGTTGCTAAATGATAATATCAGGAAAAAAATGTTAAACTATGAGCTAGTTAGTACATGATTGATGTTATATTAGTTTCCTATTGGCGCCCAAACAAGTAACAAATGGACACAAGTTTTGTGGCTTAAAATAAAACACATTTATGATTTTATAGTTCTGTAGAACAGAAATTCAAAGTAAATATTATAGGACTTAAATTAAGATATCTGTATGCCCGGTCTCTTATGAAGGCTTAAGGGGAGAATCTGTTTTCTTTCCTTTTCTATCTTCCAAAGGCTGGTGATATTCCTTGACTTTCTGCTCTATCTTCAAACCCAACTGTGTAATATGTTCTCTTCCTGGCACATGGCCTTCTTCTCTATGTATCAAATCTCCCTCTGTCTCTATCTAAGAAAGATATGTGTGATTGCATTTAGTGCCCACCCAGATAATCTAGACTAATCTCCCCATCTCAAAATCCTTAATTCAAGTACTATACATAGCCTACTGCACTACATATGATAACATTCATAGCATCTGAGAACTACTTCATGATTATCTTTTGATCAAATAGAAAATGTCGTAGGGACAAGATAGGAAATCAGAGGAAAAGAGAAGACAAGATAGTGGAGTATTTGCAAAATTTCATTTGAAAAAGTTTGCAAGAGTTTGGTCAAGGAAAAACAAATGTGAAGCAGAAACAAACATATAAATAAAATTTCATTGTTGTTTTTAGGTGTATTAAATGTTTATCTACGTTTGAAAGGGCAGACGACAATAGAGAATCCACTGTGGTCTTCAAGTGGGAATAAAGGACAGCGATGGAATGAGGCTCATGTTAATATATATCCAATTACTTCCTTTCAGGTAAGAAAAGAATAGTATAATCATTTCTGCTAATAGATTGCTGTGTATGAGCATAATAAAGGTAGATCTCGAGCAAATATTAGAATATCAGTATTTGGAAATTCTGTTATGTGAGCATCACAAAAAAACACATAATTAAGTTTCTTTTCAGTTCTGAAAGATGTCTTATAAAGAAAATGCTCTTTGGGAACCAGCAGTTAGCGTAATGGCTATGTCGCTGGACTCCCACGTAGTCGACCACGGTTCGCGTCTCAGACCCGGTGGCTTACAACTCACGCCGGGCGCGTGTGCGTGCGTGCCCAAGATCCCGAGAGGAGAATGGAGGAGAAGGGATTGCGGCGTGACCATCCCCCCTGGGGGGTGATTTCTCGCTTTCTGTCTCTATGTCTCTCTCTGTCTGTCTGGTGAGCGCACGCACCCTATAGCGAAAAACCTCTCCAAAAAAAAGAAAAAAAAAAAGAAAATGCTCTTTGAGCTATTAACACTTACTAAATAATGTTAGATTAACATACTATCAAAATTCATGTGATTTTTCTGATAAAATAATTCATTTCTATAAAATCATATGCACATATTCTTTTTTAAATAATTATTTTATTTAACTTTATTTATTATTATTATTTCCTGGTTTTATCAGATAGAGACAGAGAAAGAGAGGGAAAGTGAGAAAGCAACCTACCAGGTCTGGAACTCAAACCAGGGTCATCCACGTGGAGTCCAGATCTTTAACCACTACGCCACCTGCCGGCCCCTACATGTACATATTCTATTCCCTGAAGAAAAACAATATAGGTTTTTATAATAGAACTAGGTAATCAATTATCAATCTGTTTGAATTTTACTTGATGGAATTTTATATACCTTTAGCAAAATGAATTCCTTTTAGGTAAAGCTATTTTAGTGATTTATTACTTTGCTTATTAAAGTCACATAACTTTAAACAAGATATTTTTTTTTAATATAGAAGAGAAGTAAAACTTTGATGGAATGTAGGAAAGTTAACTGTGAAGATATCACAACGGTCATCCTAGCTAGATGCAATAAATTACTATTTCAATGGAGTTTCTAATACACTTTCAGTGATTTTAATAACTATACAATATATATATTATTTATAATCTATGAATACATAGACATACATATATATATATCTAATAGAGATATCTGACCGTTTTTATTTTTTATTTTTTTGAAAAGAGGTTTTTGTCACAAGGCATGTGCACTCACCAGAAAGGCAAAGAGAGACAGAAAGAACGAAAAGTGAGAAACGAGAAATCACTCCCCACAGGGGAGATGGCCATGCCACAATCCCTTCTTCTCCATTCTCCTCTAGGGTATCTGACTTTTTATACATTTAAACTATAATAATATATCTTTAATATTATAAGACATATAATATGGCCTATAGCTGTATCCTTATTTTAAAAGGATTTAAATTAATTTTATGACATATTCTGTTTATAGCATTGAATGTTTCTTCTACTAGTGATTTGTTGGATGCATTTCATAGCATATATAATTAGGGTACAGAGTCAGAAACTGTTCAATACACCAATTTAAAAGTTTTTATTATAATTACTATTATTTTTTATACATTCAATCATTATACACCATTTAACTTGTTCAAATACACTGACTTTTAATTGGTGAAATACTTTTTTTTCCTTGTGATTTAATATTTAAAATGCTGATTGGTTTAGAAATACCGTTTCTAAATCTAAACTGGTAAAAATGCATACAGTCATTCAAAATGGTATAGAATAAGGGAGTAAGACTAGCCAACTATCCACCAAGACATAACAGTGACTCAAATCATATGACTCCGGGAAACTAGCAGAATCATTTCATTTCTGTGAAGAAAGATGCAATTGTGAAAATGGAATCTATGGCAGCATATTATTAAACTAAATTAAACTTGGAGTACAGAAATCCAAAGCATTACCAATGAAAGAAACTTTAATATTAAAATATATATATATACCTACATAGTATTAAAGATTCTTTCTTCCCCAAAAGTTATGTTCTTCTAGACATATTTTGCTTCTTATGTGACTACCTCTCCAACACCAAATTGTAAAAACAAATACAAACACAATGAGGATTTTAAGAGAATGGTTATATTAATGTGGGCTTCAGGATCATCCTTTATTTTCCTTTTTTATCATTTTAATAAAGATTTATGGAACACCCTTAGGACAATCATTTATTGCCATACACTAACGTTCAGAAATACTTACTGAGCTCCTGCATGTTCCAGGCACATTGTTAGGCATGAGGATTTTTAAAAATAATTGTTTGCCACCGATTGGTGGATATACATATCTAAACACATCAATCACATACTGTGTGAATTGCAGTAATAGATGTGGCAGTAGACGGATGTCCAGAGAACACCCTAACCAACAAGGAGAGTAGAGGACAATCAGGAAAAACATTATATGGGCTGAAACCTGAACTGAGGAGAAGAATCACAAAGCATGGACAGGGTAGCATTAATATTCCAGCAAAGTTCAGAGTGAGCAAAGACATCATAACACAGGATTTGCCAGAGATACGGAAAGATTTTTATTTGGAATTGGATATGCAAGAATAAATCAAGGACTGGTGAATGATGAAGTTAAGGAACCCAAGGAGCTTAGGCAATGGGAAATTATCAACCGATTAAGGAACAATATGGTATTGTACATCACTCAGCTTGTTTTCTACATGGAAGCGACCATACACGTGATGACATGGTTTGTTTTCCCTGGTTCAAGGGGGAAAACGGGTTAGAAAACCAGTGAGGGCTCTTGTAAAACCCACGTTCGAAATATTAAAGGAACAAACTAATGAAGTGGTATAAGTAAAAGAGGATGGTTTCAAAATAAAGTTGGAATTAAAAACTAACAGAATGCTTTTATGTTTGGAATTGGGGAGGTAGCCATGGAAGACTTAAGAATTTTTGACTAAGGAATCTGGGGCAAAATATTTAAGAGACACAGAAATGGAAAATTGTTGATGATAACATGTGTGATATCTTCAACTGGACTGGTGTAAAGTGTATTCATGTTGGGTAAATTTATTTACAAGCTGTTGTGATTTACAATGATTGAATGTATTAAATTAATTAAAATAATAATAATAATAATAATAATAATAATAATAAAAGGACTCTTGAGTAACTATTGTGCAACACATTACCCTGAATAACAAAAGAGAGAAAGAGACAAGGTATCCAGGAACAATGCATATGGTTACTTCTGTTTTGGACATGTTAATATAAAGTGCCTGTGAAATATCTTTTTAAAGATGTGTAGGAGAGTGTTATATATGTTTATCTGAAGTTTTGAAGAGAAACATGCTTGTAATGAAATTGAATAGTTGCTTAAAATAGTAAGGATAGTTGATATGAATGAGGAAATGTATATATATTTCAACAGTGATGAAAGAGCGGAATCATACAGAACACTAACCAATTGTTTACATGATCTGTGGAAGAGAAGTCCATTCCTAAGTAGTATTGTTGAGAGTGAAAAGGAAAAAAAATCCATCTGTTCATGGAATATAAAGAAGACAGTGAAACTCAAATTGGAAAGTAGATTGAGTCCAAAAGATTAGTCATTAGGAAGTAATTGGAAAACAGGACCAGCAGGTGGCATAATGGTTATGTTGCTAGTCTCTCACATATTTGAGTCCTGGACCCTGTGGCTTAAAACTCAAGCTGGGTGCATATGCATGTGTGTTCAAGATCCTGAGCAGAGAATGGGGAAGGAATTGCCTCATGGTCATCCCTCCAGGGGGTGATTTCTCACTTTCTGTCTCTCTGTTCCTCTCTCTTATTCCAGCAAGTGCACATGCCCTTTAGCAAAAGTCTCTCTATAAAAGATAAAACAAAACAAAACAAAACAAAACAGGAAGTAATTAGAAAACAGAATGTTTTTAGTTCAGTTACAAGGGCAGAAGCTACATTTCATATTTATAAGAGGATTAATATATCCACTTTTGAGAAATTCAGATAAGATGGTAAGAAAATTGTGGGGGGAAAAACACCATCTTAACTAAAATTATTTGACTTTCAATTACTAGAATTATCAATAGGCAGATATTAAATTATGTCATTTATTCAGATAGTCATTTTATCTTTTTTTATGTTAAAATGATGTAGGTGTAGCTTTTCTCAGGCTTTTACTTAGGATATTACAGCAGAGAGAATGCTGAAGGGGTGTTCCCCTATATAAAACTAATGGGAAGGACACCAGCAGATGGTGTGATGGTTATGTCACTAGAGTCCCACGTGGCCTACTGCAGTTCAAGCTTGGATCTGGTGGCTTGAAACTTACATGAGGCACATGGGCATGAAAGCTCAGGATCCTGAGAGGAAAATGGAGGAGATTTGTAGGTTTATAGATTCCATAAAATTTGAAGTTTTTTGGCTGTTTCGTCAAATATTTTTGCTTCTTTTTCTCTCTTTCAAAGATCTAATTACGTGAATATACAGTCACTTAAAGGTATAACACAACTCATCTATGGTTTTTAAAATTATTTTTGAATTTGTGTTTAATTTTTTATCATCCCTGTAGTATCTTCACAGTTAATCATTTCTTCTGCACTTTCTTTTCATTTTCTTTTAATTGTTAGAGCACGTGTGAGCTTGCTAACGACACAGAGAGAAATAGAGAGAGCATCCCACCCCCGTGGGGTGTGGCCGTGTCTCAATTCTTTCTCCATTTCTATATCTTGCCTGGATTTAGGACACACACACACATGTTCCTAGCATGTTTTTCAAGCATCTGGGGCCAAGATTCAAACTGCAGTGGGTCCTGTGGGATATGGTTCCCTTAACTGCTAGGCCAAAGGACCAGCCCTCTTCTGAAATTTCCTGCATTCAAACCTATTTAGTATATTTTTCATCTCAACCATTGGTCTTTTCATGTCTAGAAATTCACTCTCTTTTTCCAAAATATTTTTATGTCTTACTTAATAGTTTGAACATATGAAATCCAATTATAATAACTGTTTTAAGTTGTTATTTGTCCATTTATATCAGTTTTGATTGGTTTTCATTGGTTAGTTTTTCTACTCTTTATGGGTCATTATTGCCCTGTAGTTTTGTAAAAAAAAAAAAAAAGGACTAAAGGACTTTTTAATATTTTTTAAATCCTTATTGTTCAAGGAAATGTGAAACACATCATCCCATGCCATACTTTCTTTTTCTTTTGTTTTGTTTTAAAGTTCATTGTTGTTTGAATTATAGCAATGTATATTTTACTCAAAAATTGTTCCCACCCTATCAAGCTTTTCTAAAATACTTTCTTTGGTATGCAGTGTCTACTAGGAAAGAATAATAATGACAATGTACAAAATGTTCCTATATAAATTAAGTTGTGAGAAATTTTAATATCATTCAACTGCAGCTTTCTGATGTGCCAGAAAGAGAAGTCAGGAGTCTTCAAACCAAGACAAAGGCTTGTCTCTTACCTTTTGGAATTTGAGTTGGTATATAAGTGACTCTAAGGTTCTGTTTCATTAACTGTTTTGTTGTCTCATCTGTTTGGAACCATATGACTTTAAACTAGTTTGGCCCATAAATTCATTAAAAAACAGACACCTGCAAAGTCTTTTGAGTATGTTTAACTTGTTTGCTTAACTGAAAATAAAATTACTGTGTAGTACATTTCAAGGCAAATACAGGTTTTATTCTTCTGACATATCTTTTGGAGCTTTTTTCCAGAATGAACTTAGCATATCAGTGTTTGTGAGGAAAATATATTTTGCTGTAATTGGGAGGCTTAGCAAAAATTTTCCAAAAATAGAAAAGTAATATAGTCTTAGTCATATTATATAATAGCACATATATTTTACATACTATACCAAAGAAAATATTCAGCCATCCTTTTTATCTTTGCTTCTTGTATGATTTTCTGGGGGCAAAGTAAAAAGCAACACTATGGGACACCAATAATCTATATTTTCTTGGTTTGAGTAAGACAGTTACTGGAGATCTACTTTTACATCTTTATTTAAAGATTTGAAAATAGGTTTGGGGATGGTTTTTGAGACAGTTAAAATACTTCAATATAATTACATAATACTAAATTCTACTACTACTAATAATATGGAAAGTATCATTCTTGATACTGGATATTACATGCCCATGTAGTTACATATTTGTCATTCTAGGCTAAATTCAAGAACAATTGTATAGACACAATGGTAACTCCTAAATTAAACACCGAAAACATTTTCCAGTTGCAGCTCACAGGGCAGTCTACTTCTTTCTGTCTTTTCCACTGGTCAAAATCTTACGTAATTATTTCAGACTGGAAGCTTTGACAAGCAATTGACATTTATCCAGCAAGATGAACTGGCAGACTCCCTTGAAGATAAATTTACTGCTAATATTTGGGATAGTTTCCCTAGAGAAAGAGCCAAGGCTACCCACCTGGTCCATTATGTTGCCTCTCTTCAGATCCCTTTTATAACAGTTGAAGTAGTTTAGTTATTTGGTGAACCAGTGATGAAATTAAAGTAACATTACCAATGCTAATAATTATTTTTAATTTTATTTATATCTTAAAATTTTTCAGTGTGATGGACACTGTCAATTTTGGAATTACGTTCTTAAGCTTTGGCACTCGCCTAGCAGTAATGATTAGAAGAAATTTGTCTCCTGTCAGAAAGAAAATATGTTGTGAACATTGACAGAATGCACCATGAGCATTAAAATCAGATAATCAGAAGTGCATTATATTCTTTGATTCCCTTGCCTGTTTCCACTCATTAGTGCTGCATGTAGCTCTTCTGTTACTGAGAAATTAGCTTTAATAGCATCATCTCTCTCTCTCTTTCTATTTATATATATATATATATATATATATATATATGTATATACATATATAAATATACACACACACATATACACACACACACATACACACACATACATACACATATACATATATACTTTAAAGCATTTACATAGGTAAGAATCTCAATTGATGAAATAGAACAATTTTGTAATTTTGTGTGGCACAATTCTAAGACAGAAGTTCACTAATTTATCTTTAATTCCCTTTGAGTTTACCCACTAAGAGTTTATTTTCTGATTATGCAGTATTTCTTGCATATTAAGTTTGTTGAATTGCATGCACACACTGTGAAACATTTAAATTTTAAACATGTCATTTCTGTTAAAGTAAGCCATTTTAAATAATATCAACATGATTGTGTGGGAAAAACAGGTCTTGCATAATGTTATTCTTCTTTTAGGAGCCCTAAATTTTCAACATATTGTCCTGGATGTCTAGATGGTGTTAACTCCTTCTTCAAGTCAATTAAATCAAATGCAGTTTGGAAGTACTGAAGAGGAAAAAAAATAGTTTTATCCCTGTAATGGAATAGTAGTGAGAATCATGATAGAACTTTATAAAATGATACAATTTAACTTTTTATACTAGAGAACTTTTCTTCTCAAAGGAATATAATTCAGATATTTTCCATTGAATGCAGATCACACCTTCCTTGTTGAAAAACATTATATTTTAATAGACTTTTAAAATTTATCATCTTTATATTTCAGAAAACATTACCAGCAAAATTTGTCTAAAATATGCCTGAAGATTTGGCCAAAGCATTTTCTTTAAATTTAATATCTGTTTATTTCTGTAATCTACATTACAGTGAAAAGTAAGAAAAAGTATCTCTCTGGTTCTTAGTCTAGAAGCCATTATGAATCTATTAGAATCTATAAAATATAATTACAATAATTCAAAGATAAAATTATAGTCAGAGTTCAAAGTAGAAATAGAACAATGAAACAAATACTTCTTTGTGAAAGCCAACCAGTTGAAAAAAAAATCTCAATTTGCTTTCTTCTTGATAGTAAAACTACTATGAAAATTAAAATGGAACAATCAAATACTCTGCTGAAACTGTCTCTTTCCGTTTAACAAAGAACCCTGAGAAAGACTTTAGTACATTTTTGGCATATTGGATTGGATTCTCTATTATCACGATTACATACAAATATTAAAAACACTAATTATTACAGTACCCACAATTAATCAAATTATTTTTATCATGCCAGTAAATAACCACTAATTTGTGATTTATTTCCACCCAATGTCTAAAACCCTCCTCTTGCTATTCTTTTTTTTAGAGAGAGGTTTTTGGTTTTTTTTTCTCTGGGATGTACCTGCTCATCAGAGACAGACAGAAAGTGAGAAATCAGCCCCTAAGAGAGAGGCCATGCCACAATCCCTTCTCCTCCCAAGATCTTGGGCATGCATGCATATGTGCTCAGCATGATTTTGAAGCCACCGGGTCTGGGACTTGAACAGCAATTGGTCATGTGGGAGTCCAATAACATAACTGCTAAGTCATCTGCTGGTCTCTCCCTCCTGCTTTTCTTATATAGAAAGAAATCCATTTGCTTTACCCAGTGACAAAATGTTTTATCAACAGTTGTGATGGTAAGTCTAAGTAATATATTTGCAAATCAGCCAACTTTTATTATCTTACAACTTTATTCACTTACTATAACCAAAGGATGAAGTATCCACATAAGGAAGTGCTCTTTGTATAGGCAGCCTCTGTATATAAACCAGTTCTACTTTTGTTGATTTTATTTTTGCTGGCCCACTAACTACACGCTTTTATTACCATATTTCCAGTAGACAGACAGCATACATATGAAATTGTATTAGTCAAGTCTGCTCCCTGAGGTTTACTACCAGTGAGTCCATGAGTCCTCAACATCCCTTCTCAATCTAACTGCAAAATGACTATCCTTCACAAGTTCTCTCCTTTGGGACTTTGTCTTTAACACAGCCTTGGTCTGATCTTGTGGTTTCGATCAAGCCCTACAGGAAGGCAGGAGGAAGAGAAGATAAAAGGAAATTAATAGGAAAAAAGTAGAGTTTTTAATACTTTAAACATGATACCAGAGTAAGCTTTGAAATGCCTTGGCAATGGCAAGATAATTCTAATTAAAATATGGCTTCCATGGAAAGTGACTTTGAAAGTTTGGGAATGCTTTTGACTTATACATTTTACTTTTGATTTTTAATATAATCCCATTATGTTATATTGTCTTCTGACTGTAGGTAACAAGAACTTACTAAGTAAAAATAATCATGTACCTTAAATAAGAAAAATTGTGGATAATTTGACTCACTGTTTACTTGCACATAGATAAGACATAAAATCCACGTACTCCCAACCCTGTTTCTCCAGCATCCTTTCTAATGCAAGGATTATGATTTCAGCTTCATATATCAATTAAATGCAAGCAGATATAACATTTAACCTACCCTTATCAGATTCTTTCCCCACTTCTCACATCCACATGTAGCATATGGGCACATAATCCTTATCTTTTTTTTTTTTTTAAAGGTTTCTGCTATAGGGCGCGTGCGCTCACCAGAAAGACAGAGAGACAGAAAGTGAGAAATCACCCCCAAGGGTGAATGGCCACGTTGCAATCCCTTTTTCTCCCTTCTCCTCTCGGGATCTTGGGCACACACGCACACGTGCCCGGCGTGAGTTTTGAGCCACCGGGTCCGGGACGCGAACCGCAGTCGACTACGTGGGAGTCCAGCGACATAGCCATTACGCTAACTGCTGGCCCCTATAATCCTTATCTTTTGACATCTCTTCTTTTAAAAAAATATTATTTAATTTTACTTATTCATTTATTTATTTTAATTTTACCAGAGATACACACACACACACACACAGAGTGAGAAAGAGAGAGAGAGAGAAAGTGAGAAGGCAAGCCACCAGGTCTGGTACTCAAACCACGGTCAGCCATGTGGGAGTGTCCAGCACCTTATCCACCACGCCACCTGCTGGTCCCCAACCTCTCTTATCTTTACCATGGCTAAATGACAAAACCTGTATTATACTCTGCATGCAGTATTTACTATCTTCCTTTTAACTCTTTAGGTTTCTTTGATAAATACAGTAAAACTTCACTGCATCAAATTTTCCTGACTAAATCATTTGCCCTCCTCCTTCACTCCAGAATTAAACTTAATGGGCAGGAGAAATCTCTTAATTTTATTCAACCATTTAAAAATACCTGTAAAGGGGCGGGCCAGGAATATAGAGGTTAGGGTGGCTGGATCTTGCAGGGCTAACTGCATAGCTCAAATTCTGACCTGGCAACTTGAACAACCTGCCCCAAATCCCAGAGAGAGCTAGAGAGGGAACTGTGGTGGGATCATCCCTCATGGGGCTATTATCTTCAGGAAAGAAGAGTTACCATCACATAACTGAAAACGAGAAGGGGGAGAGCAACTATTCTACTCTAACATTGAAAGAGGTTTTGCTGGAAGCAGGAATAATTTGGAGGTTATAGAGAAAATCTGGAGTCTTGTTTATGTAAAAATGAAATAAGAAAAATTTGCTAATTATTCTAATATTGTCATTGTGTCCTAAGTTTAGTAATGGAGAGCATTGGATTCTGCTTATCTATTCTTTCAGTATTTATGCAGTAAGCCTCAGGGATCACTGTTGTTGTAGACACTGAAAATTCAGAGGTCTGCCCATGAACATTCACCAAAAATTGACACATAAACATCTTCGAGTTTTAATTTTTAATTTTTTTCATTTAATTTTACTTATTATCATAATTTTTATATTACATTGAATCACATATATCTTTACAGTGTATTACATTTCTTTTTCCAGCACAATTACTATGCATATCAGTCAAGACAAAGACATTACTATCCACATCATCATCAAATAGCTTTTCATCTTTTTTCAGATGATTATTATTATTTATTCTCTTTTTTTATTATACATTTTTTCCCTTTTTTCATTTCATTTTCTTAAATACATTCAATCACATTATTATTTGTCTTATGAAAATGGATATTTCAACAGGTGAACATTTCTCCCTAGCACTGTTGATAAAACTACGAAATATCTTCAACAGATAATACCATTGTGCCATTAATGCTTAAATATCAAAAGTGAAATCATAGGTAAATCACAAGGTAAATACAGGGAATTTGAAAAAACTATCTTTGATCTATTTGTGAGAGATTAAACTATTTCAGATATGACAAACCTTGGTTCTGGGTTTCAATAAACACAATACTGTATTCTCACCACACACACCCCCCCCCCCAGAGGTTTTTTTCCTTAGGGTGCACACGTTTACTGGAGAGAGACACAGAGAGAGAGACAGAGGAAGAGACAGTGAGAGAGAAAGTGAGAAATCACCCCACGCCCCGCGGTGGGGGATGTTCACACTGCAATCCCTTCTCCTTCATTCTTCTGGTATCTTAGGCATGCATGCACATGTGCCCAGCGTGAGTTTCAAGGTCCTGCAGTGGAACTGTGATCAGCCATGTGGGAGTCCATTATGCCCTCTGCTGGCCCCATCATACCATTTTTAAAGATCCAAAAATTGATTTGTTTTTAAAAAGTTCTAGAAAACTAATATTATGAGATGTGTTAAGACAAAATGGGAGGAAATATATTTCAGAGAAAGATTGCTCAAGCAACACATTTTTTTCTTGTCCTTTAAAATTACAAAAGGATTGATGGTATTTGTTTATAGTGTATTATTTGATTAAATTTAGTTTTGTTTTAAAATCAACATGGAGCATTTGATGTGAAAAACAAATACTGAGTAAGGAAGAACTCATCAGTTTTGTTGAAAACATTTTAGTTTTTTTGGGGTTTTCTTTAGAGTTTTGTTTTTTTCTTTGTTACAGGGTGCATGCGCTTGCCAGACAGAGAGAGAGAGACAGAGAGATAGAAAGCGAGAAATCACCCTCCAGGGGGATGGCCATACCGCAATCCCTTCTCCTCTCAGGATCTTGGGCACGCACGCACACACTCCCGGCGTGAGTTTAAGCCACCGGGTCCGGGACGCGAACCGCAGTCGACTACGTGGGAGTCCAGCAACATAGCCATTATGCTAACTGCTGGTCCCAGAACATTTTAGTTTTTTAAATAAGTCACAATTTTGAATATCATCAAGAGTAAATGATGGCAAGATTATTGACAGATTTGCGGCTATCTCCTCAATTTCTCAATTGAAATTTATCTACAGATTAAAGCTGCATATTTTGGTTTGTTTCATTCATATTTATAGCTCATTTTTGAAGGTATTCGAGGTCCTGGTATAGAAGGCGACATTGCCATTGATGATGTGTCAATTGCAGAAGGAGAATGTGCAAAACAAGACCTAACAACAAAGATAGTGACATGATTTTTGCTTTTTACCCTGGTTTGAATATTATGGATTAATGATATCTTCACATTTTATTTTTTACCATAGATCTATTTTTTTAACACTGTGGTATAAATTTTTTAAATGACAAAGCAAAAAAGCATTAGCATTATGTGTGAGCTACTTCTTAAAACCTCATCTCCATTTTATACATTTGAAACTAAGAAATCTAAAATCTTTCCTATTAAAAATTTCTTCATTGGGAAATTCTCTTAGGCTCATCAGGAATCTTTAATCGATGGTCATATGAAGAGGTAGTAATCAAGCTAAATTTATACAAATAACTCATCAGTTATTTAACACATACAAAAGCATGGAGATCTATATTGCAGAAGTCTAGAGAAAATCAGAGTCTTTGTTAATTTAGTATATTTAGTAAGAAATTATACCAGCCTAGATGTCAAAAATCAAATTTGTACAACTATCCAGTGATTGCGCATATGAGCTGAATATACTTTATTCCTGAGCATTGTAAAAAGACAAACACTAAGATTGAGTATAACAATGAGCCATTTTGTTCATAGTTCCTTGTCCTTACATTTAGCATTTCAAATACCACAGTTAGTAAAAATTTCTCCCTGTGTCTGCCTAATTGTGATTTAAAAAACTGGTAGCTACACTCAAATGAACCAGGTTTGAGAAGAGTTAATTCTCTTTATGAGGGGCAAGTGGTTTCTTTTGAATTTTATATGACTCATGACAATAACATTACATCAACTGAATTTAGCTATAATGTTATATAGAAATTTTACATTTTTTGTAATTTAATCACTGAAAAATATTATAGATTAAAATCAATAAATTGAGCGAAATCTTCTAAAAGAGGAAAACAAGAGAATATAATTTACTCCCTAGGTAAGCATTACCATAGTGAAATGACTATGAAAGTCAGTAAAGACTTCATTATTTCACAGTAGAACATTTTCATAATCAATTTTCTTCCCTTAAAGTAGAAAACCCACAGAAACAAGTGGCTGTTTTATGTAGTATATATCTATATATATTGGAGATATTTATCAGCTATAAATCATAAATAAATCCTAACTGACAAAAATATTCTATTTGGTTATGAGAAAGTATTGCTACTACTTTTGTTTTATTTATTTGAGAAGTTTTTGCTATAGGGTGCATGCACTCGCTAGAAAGAGAGAGAGATAGAGAGACAGAAAGTGAACAATCACTCCCCAGGGGAAATGACCACACCACAATCCGTTCTCCTCCATTGTCCTCTTGGGATCTTGGGCACGCACGCACACGTGCCCGGCGTGAGTTTAAGCCACCTGCTCTGGGACTCGAACCGTGGTCAACTATGTGGGAGTTCAGCGACATAGCCATTATGCCAACTGCTGGTCCCAGTATTGTTACATTTTGTGTCTATTTAGTTTTCATTTATGGAGTTCATTTTTGATGAATGATTTTTGCTTGATGAATATTAAATTAATGTTAAATTCTAAGTACAGGTCATAAGCTTCTTACCAGCTACTTTCAGCTGGTCCCAAGCAGAAAATGGCACCATCACCCACACCATCAGGAGCTAAGATTTTGAGAGGCCTTCAAAAAGTTCATGTAAAATGTGTACTATGAGGCAAAAAAAAAAAAAAAAAAAAAAAAAACCTGCATGAATTTCGAACATTTTTATACCCACATAGACTCATACTTTAATTTTGTCTTTCGATGAACTTTTTGAAGTCCCCTCAAATGTGTCTATTTTCTAAGTCTAGCTATCTCTGAAGTGAGAGCCATTTTCTAACTTCATCCAGGTTAATCAATTATTAGGTATGCCTGTGACAATCTTGATAGTTAAGGTTTTCTTTCTAAGAAGCACCTCCTGGAAAAGAGGCTTTAACTGAAGTACCAACTACCATAGGACTCTCAGGTCACTTGTTGGAAGGGAGCTTTTAGTTAGAATGGACTTCATAGAACTAAAAGTTAAAGAGGAAACTATTACACAATTTAGAATTGATGTAAACATAGATAATCTACTAGTTGCAATACTTAATTTCTCTTAGCCATTCCTTCCTAGTTGTCATTAAGAACAGTTTTTCTCTGTCTTTAAGCTTAAACGTTTCTAGAAGTTTGGGGACATAATAATTAAAAAGCTCACCTTTCTTTCCACCTTTTCAGGATTATTGAGAATGTCTTCATGTGCATGCTTTTATATGGTTAGAACTCTGAAGCTAAGTGCAACCACAAACCCACGAGACCTTTATGAACAAGTTTTCATAGGATATTATATCAATTTAAAAACCTGTAAATATTTTTATTAAATGCTTTACCATATTTTCAAGTTATTTTCCTCTTAACTTGCCTTAGCAATGAAGCGGATAATTAAAACAAAAACAAATATTTTGCACAAATGTTTTTCACATGTGCATTCTTTCATTAGTACAATGAAGTTATATTTCTATAACTTATGTCTAATGCTGCTTTTTTTTCCCTTATTTTTGACATGTCTTTTCCTTATCTTTAGATTCCGTAGATGGTGCTGTTGGGATTTTAGTACATATATGGCTTTTTCCGGTTATTGTCCTCATTTCGATATTAAGTCCTCGAAGGTGACCTTATCCTGGCAGAGGCTATAAAAGATTCACCAGGCACTGGCATGAAGAAAGAGTCTTTGTAAATGGACATCGTAAAAACAAACTACCAAAGATTCCTCCACTGACTACTGACTCAAAAATAAAATAATAGAAACAAATTTTTTAAGCACTGGGGATAAAAAGACATCATGGAAGTGTAACTTATTCCAAACTACATTTAAAAGATAATCTTGACCTGAGTAGAGAAGAGACCTTCAGGTGCTTTTGTGGCTAAAAAGATCACAGCGTCATCTGGTTGAACTCTGGAAAAAAAAATATTAAAAAGAAAAAAAAAAAAAAGAGCTATAGAAATCCTTGTCAAAGCACAAAGTCATGGCTGGTTTTGTTTCAAATGAATAGTTTGCTTGTTACCATGGAAACCTAATGGCCTGCCAACAAAAACCTCACTGTAAACAGGGTACGTGAAGAGCTGGCATTTATTTTCCTTTAGAGAAGGTTTTACGTAGAGAATCAAATAAATGTAGGCCCTTTTACCTTTGGCTGTTACCCTTCCTTGAAAATAACCGGAACTCAGAATTATTTAAAGCATTCATGTCCTCCCCACCCTACCCCCATCCCACCTTTATTATTAATTACTATTATTATTATTATTTTTCCTCCCACGGCTAAGCTAGATAACTGTAGCTGTCTCTTTTTGCATGCACTACTATCCAGGACGGTAAACCTGGGCTTACATATTACACAGGCTTATCGGAGTTTGCTTGCGGCCACTTGAACACCCAAACTACGTCATCTGTTCCAATGAAGAAACCAAACCACCATCTTTTATAAATTGCCATGGAAACCAAGTGCCTTCAATGAAACAAGCCTGAATAATTTTCAACTCAGAAGCTTGCACTGCTAAGAGTGGTTTGTGTAAAACTATTTTATAAACAAACTACAGAGCCTAAATGTGCAAATTACAGGCAAGACAACAAAGCCGCTTCTGAAGAAGAAAGGACCGAAGCTGCTGCGTAAGCCCATGCAGACAAGATATTTGTTATTTAATCTCCTAGACAGCCATGGCCTTTCGGCTTATTGTCCATTAGAAAATAACTTCCATTGAGACCAGACACGGAGCAACACTTTTTTCTTCCAGGTTATTAAATGGGTCAACCAGAGCAAAAGGTTGTTAAGATAATACTTAGCGCAGAAGGTGGTAAAACACAAAAGTGATTTTTACTCTAACCTCCATGTGAAATGAAATTGGCCCTAGCTTTAGAGGGAACAAGAAAATGTTTGTGATTGCAGTGCGTACAAACTCTACAGCGGAACGGGGCCTGAAAAATCTGGCTTTATTCTAAACACTGAGGGTAATATGCCTCTGCCCTTTAGTCAGACTCTGTGCAAATTGTGAAATATTATTTTATTATTTTACCAAGATTAAAAAACACTTTTACAAAAAAACAAAAACCTGTAAAAATGATTTTGAGCTACCTGAGGACAAATCATACCTTTAACCAGCCAGTTTTCCAACGCATTGTAAATTTCACTTAAACCTGTTGGTTATGAAAATTTGAAGATCTTTTCCTTAAATTATCTCAGCTTTTAACTTCATTCAAAAAGACTTTTGTCTAAAGAAGAATATTATTATTATATGTTCTTTCAACACCCCAGGATTTAAAAAAAAAACTGATTATGCAAGTAATTGGGATATAAGTATTAAATTATAACATTTGCAAATATTAATATAAAAAGCACAAAATGTAGTAGAAAAAAATGACAAAGCTTGATTTTTTAAAAAAGAATTCTGTAGAAATATTTGTGCAAATTCAGTAATTCAACCTAAAATATAATTTTACAGCTATGTTCAATAAAGCCTCTTTCCAGGTAAGGTATGACAAGCGGTATGTGTGTTTGTTGAGCAACGGTCACCCCTCACTAAAATGAGATTAGTTATACAGCTTATTGGTTACGTTACCATGGGATAAATCTTCAGTGCTTCATATACCTTAGGGTCTGCAGGAAGAAATTTTAATAGAAATGCCCTCATGCACTCTTCTATATTTGTAATACATGTTAAAATTCTTAAGCCTTTGAAGGTAAAATATAAACATGCAATTTTATGTATATTTTCATAGTCAGTTAAAGAAAGAACCAATTGAATATTTATGTAGTGGAAGAATTGAACTAAACCAAGTCCTTTAAATTAGACATAGTAAACAAATGAGTTTTAGAACTTATACTTATTTGAACAAATGAGGCATATTGAAAATATTTCAAAATTCCAACGTCACCTGTCTATTTTATCAAACCAAACAGAGTCAAGTAAAATATATCTGGGGCATTTAGCAAAATGTCCCTTAACCCCTCACTTCTATTTTGTGGCAACTAATCACTTCTCTCCACCATTCCATATTAATAGATCATCCTTTTTAATTGATTTCCTGTGTTCTCATTGCTAATAGTATCAATCAATATATTTTAGATCTGAGGAGAAGCTTAATTCATCACCTTCCTTTTTCTTGGATCTTTAAGTTGCTCTGAATGAGATTTTTGCAAAAGAAACAAACTACATTCAGAATATTGGAGCATACGTGTATCCTTTCCCACAAAAACAATCCATTTTTCTTTTTCTCATAAGTAATCATGCACAAAGACGCTGAAAGTTAAAGTTTGAATCCAACTACTAAAATTCATAAAACACCACAATCTTTCCCAACCTCTCACACAGTTAAGACCACATAATGCTTCAGAAGTTCATGAGAACTGGCTGGTACTTCAAAATTAACTTTTAGTTACTTATGAAGAAATTGAAGATGAATGTGAAGAAAAAAGGGTCAATTAGAAGTGCAAAGCAATCAGATTTATTGAGAGGGTAATAAATTAGAATGCACATCTCAATGAGTTCTGGGTCATCTCTGTAAACCAACAAACTTAGAATCTGTTTTTCGCTTTGGATCAAATGTTTAGCTGCTTTAATTGAAAGTAAATGGATAAAAATGCAGAAAATCTTAAAAGATTGGGATAAATGGAATGTAAATTTTGTTAAGTAGCCTCTTCTTTAATATTAGTAGTAATAATGACAATTTAAAACACTTACCTGTTTAGCAACTGCCTTCCTTTTCCTAATACTTTTTGTATGACAAGTCAGACTCAACGACCTATCTACTCTTTTCCACTTGGCACATTTAATGTGTTATTGATGCCAATATTTTCTGTTCTGTTTTTGTTTTTGTTTTTTATAAGAAGTCATCAGACAATGGAGCTTTTAACTTTTTGGGAGAAAGAATATACATATAATCTCCTACTACCAGTAACTGATGAGGAGCATTACTTTATTTCATCAGTTCAAAGATGCTTGTTTCTCTATATTTTAGCATCTCTGCATTTGGGCTTATTTGAATAGCAGTGGGCGGCATTTCTGTGTAGTGATATATAAAATATATACCTTAGAATGGATGGCATCTTAGACATGATGAAATTCACTAAATTCACTAAAGTTGCCAGAAGTGCCAAATAATGTCTAAGCTTATTACTTTTCAACAAACTCAAAAGTAAGAAAAGAATATCTATCTGTGTAGAATTTATTATGCTCATTGTCTATGCAGTATTTAAAAATATTGCTCTTATTTTTTTCTTTTAAAAATTTGAGTTGTCTCTTATATCCATTATACACACACCTAGCTTTTCTTTATTTCTCTTTTCTCTTCCTTTCTTCTTTTTTTTCCTTCCTTTTTTCTTTCTTCCTTTCTTCTTTCTTTCTTTCTTGCTTCCTTTCTTTCTTCCTTTCTTCTCTTTCTTTCTTCCTACTACCTAAGTTTTAGTTTCATCACAAATCCCCACATGCTATGTATCCCTCCATGGTTTAAAATGTTTCCTGGTTCCATTTGATTAACAGTACTAAGTAGGTCAAAAGTTTGGCCTGCCATTGAGTTTTCTTTACGAGATTTGAGAGATGCATGGTACACCACAATGTCATGCAATAGGCTACACTAATGGTATTTCATTTCACATACATCACAGAATTGACTTTGGCATGGCAATGAATTATGATCATTATAGTAATCAGAATTAGAACCCAACTACTCAGTTATATCATGTAATGAATAGTAAAATTAATCCCATTCTTTACTTTTTATATTTTAAAATATGATGAACTACAAATTACAACTGTATTAACTTTTCACCAAACATGCATTTTTATTTTAAAGACTTTATAATAAACTTATGTGTCAATAAAATCTGTAATTTGAAGAAAAATTAATTCATTTAGTTCTGTACTTAAGACTGTATGAAACTGGCTGTGGTATTCTCCATGATCTGTTTTTGGTTGTTTCTTTTGATTACTGATTTGAAAGATGGTGACTGGCTAATCTGACTTTGATAGAGTGATTTTAAAAAGTTCTTTCTAATTTATGTTCTTTACCACAAAACCCATTTCTTTCTTTCTTTCTTTCTTTTTTTTTTAATTTAATGTGCCTTTCAAAGATCAGGACCATTCAACAGACATTTAAACTGGAAAATTTTACCCCAAATTTATTTGCTTCTTGGTTGATGACTGCTACTTACTAAATGCTTCATCTGTGTCTCAACAAAGCAGAAGGTATACTCTTCTTGCAACTGGGTAGTTGATGTCAATGAGGAGTTATTACATTTTCTGTGAAAACAATAAAATCATAGGGTTCAATCCCAAGCTGTTTCCTTTCCTACGATGTTCCCTTTGTGGCTAACCAGTTTAATTAGTTTTCTTAGTGCTTATTTTTGAAAAGCAATGTCTGGCATTTTCTACTTATATTTAGGAGAAAAGCTACCACAAAACGATCAGAACTTTTTTTCAAATCTAATATTAAAAAGTTCTTTGCTGACTATCCATAATATTTATAAGTAAACCTGTATGTTGTTATTACATAGAAAAAGAATGACTTAAAAGTCTTGAAATTTTAATGTCAAATATGTCAGTTCAGAAATAATCCATCATATTTTCATGTCTGCTTAAAACAGGAGTGAGAGACAAATATTCCATATATTTATATATGGATTACTTTATTAACATATATTACTTTAAAGTTTAATAAATTATGAGTGGTGATTTCACTACCTTGAATCCATATTGAGTATATTGAAATTAAGGAGTTGGAATTCAAAATTTTGAGTAGGGCAGAGGTTAAACTCTGGGTAGAAACTGAAATCGTTCTCTCAAGGGAATATTTACAAGTGATTGAATTTAATTTCAATTGTACTAATTTTTCATGAGTTGGGCTGAATTGTATTCTTATTTTTCAATAAAATAATGAAAAATTCTATGAACTAGGGATTAGCTTATTAGTTTGTTTTTGTATAGTTCTTAATTGTCATCCTGGATTTCCAGGAGGTTATTTTATTTCTTGGGTCTCACCAGTATATTTAAATGTATAAGTTTAATCAGACATGCATTGTGTTAAATTTATATTGAATATTAGTTACATTTTAGATCTCAAGTTTAGATTTAACTTAATTTTCCTTTTGATATTTTCCTTCTGCTATATAGTTTCAGATAGCTGTATGTTATTTTCCCTTGGTCTTTTTTTTCAATAAATGAAATTATGTTAAATACTCTATTAGTGTTTTGGGAAAATTTCTGCTATCAATAAGCACTTAAGTGAAAAACAAGAACATATTTAAATGGCAATTATATTTGCAATTTGAGATAAAATGACATCACTTCTCTCACTATTGAAAAGCTTTTATAGACTCAACACAATGAAGAATACAATTAACCGGTTAAGTTATGTGTTGACTTTTATATACTTGTGAGAGATATTTGTAAGATTATATTAAACAAGTAGGCAGTAAAATTTTCCTGAATGTATATGATTTAAGAATTATGACTCAATGTAGTAACTGTGGGCTTCTGTATAATATATGAAATAATTGTGGTTTAGTGACATTGATACTCTCCAGGAAGACAGTTTTAACCACATATTTCGTAGGGATACTGCAGGCTAAGTGTGAATCTTCTGGGAGCATATAATAATACCTCTTGACAATCATTTAAGTGAATCAGAGTATAAATAGAATCCTATAACTTAACCTGCTTATGAATGTTTTCCTGACACCTACATAGCCTAATTATGTCCTAATCTTTGGTACTATATCTCTAAATAAATCCATAACATTTTGAAAATGCAAATACTATTATTAATACACCTTTTAAATCTGTTTGAAAATCAGCCCCCCCAACTTCTCCCTGGCTAGTATCAAATTACTGTTTATTGTTTATAAGTCATTTTTAATAGTCAAATTAAGGACCCCACCCATATTTATTATAGTACTTATATTTTTTAAAGTATTCTTTAATTGCCTGTATATCTGATTCCAAAACAAAATCATAACCTCCTCCATGACAAAGACATATCTTTTACATCTTAATTCATCTCCATGGAGCCCAGATAGTCTGTAAGTCTAGGTACTATGGAGATTATTTAACTAATAATTATTGAATTAATACATGACTTAGAGTTATGCCTATAATATAACTTATTCAATGAACCTAGGATATAAGCAACAATTTTGGCTTTTGCTTACAAAATCAATGAATTGTATGAGCAGAAGAGATCTCCTGTGTACTGAGAAAAATGAGATACTGACCCAACTGAAGCAACAATTTAAGCATTTGCAGCATGATTTCCCAGCACTTCTTGGTTTAACAGAAAAATGTTTATGTTTTTTAATAAAAGGGGAAGTGTTGCTAATGCTTTTGCAAATGCAATTATTACATGGTTAAACTGAGGAAAATTAGACTAACTTAGTATTTTTTTATTATATGCCAACATTGTGCATGAGAATACTACCTCATAGAATCTCTTCTTTCAACCAAAACATATTTCATCTCAAATGTCTTTTATTTTATGTCAGTGAAATCATGGGCTCCAGCTTAATTCACTCTTAGCTTCTTTCTAGAGTTTGTTTTATATATGTATACATATATGTGTGTATATATATATATATATATATATATATATATATGTGTGTGTGTGTGTGTATTTAGCTTCTTTCTATAGTTTGTTACACACACACACACACACACACACACACACATATTTCTTGAACCAAATTATCCCCTACACTTGAAATGTAGTATATTTGGACATGCAAATATTTTTAAGACTTGTGTAATAATTTGACTTGTAAAACAAAATTATGAAAAGGAGATATTTAGTTCTAGGTAGCAAAATGTTATGTAGCAAAAATTTTATTCCTTCTTATAAAAAGAATAAATATAACAAAAATGTTATTTTTCAAAATTGGAGACAGTACCGAACAGAGAGGACTATTAATTTTTATTATTTTGTTTCTTCTTTGCATTATGTGTTATAATTTCCAGAAGAAACACAATCCAACAAGCCAGTGAACCCAGAGCGAAAGAATAACACGATGTTAGTATGTGGGTGCCACACAATAATTCTTGTTAAGTACATAAAAAAAAATAGCTAGGGGACCAGCATTTACAATAATGGCTATGTTGCTGGACTCCCATGTAGTCGACCATGGTTCATGTCCCGGACCCAGTGGCTTAAACTCACACTGGGCACATGTGTGTGTGTGTGTGTGTGTGTATGTGCCCAAGATCCTGAGAAGAGAATGGAGGAGAATGGATTGCGGCGTGGCCATCCCCCCTTGGGGATGTTTTCTCGCTTTCTGTCTCTCTGTCTCTCTTACTGGTGAACGCATGTGCCCTGTAGCAAAAACCTCTCTCCCTCCCCCCCAAAAATTGCTGGTACAATGTCTATTATTTTTTAATGAAATATACATGCATCTTTCCTTTGTCATTGATTTAGCTTTTGCCAGCATCATGTACAAGATTGGGAATTTGAATGTGTCCAAAGACCTTTCGAATGCAACAGAATCTGAGGGTAATAGAAGCGTACCTTCTTTTTTTATTAGAATGCAGCCAGACTCAAACTCAAAATCTCCTAAGATGGCTGCTTAAAATTTGGATAACAAGGTCCATCAAATGCCTTAGCAGTTACATCACTGGACTCCCTCATTGCCAATCCTGGACCTAGTGGCTTGAAAATCATGCCAGGTGCTGAGACCCCAGGAGGAGAATGAAGGTGAAGGGATTGCAGAGTGGCCATCCCCTCTGGAGGGTGATTTTTCACTTTCCCTTTCACTGTCTCTGTCTCTCTCTCCAGTGAGCGCACATTCCCTAAGGCAAAACCATCTTTAAAAAATTCAGATTCCAAGATCTTGGCAGAAGAAGTTTTGGTTTTTAGAGCTTGGGGTTGGAAAGGAATGAAGTTTTAAACAAGCTGCTTAAATAATTCTTACATATGTGATCAAAAACCACAGTTTGATAAACACTGCCATGATTAAGTCAAAATCTTAATTTTATCACTAGCAGCTGTGTGACCTTGTGTAGATGGTTTAAAATCTGTGCTTACTACTCACTGGAGACACTATAGAAAGACCTGGAGCCAAGCTGCCCGGATTTTTGCTTACATAACCTCCCTCATGTCTTTTATCTGTAAAAGGAGACAGTATGTTATCTAATGAATGAGCCAACAACACATCAAACACATTGGACCTTACTGGCACATAACAAGTACTACACAGGCATCTGCCCACCTTGTATAATGCCATGGTGACTAAACGAGGCAATGTATACCAAAAATTTAGCAAAGAAAGAATGTTTTTTAAAAAATGTTAGATTGGGACCAGCAGATATCACCATGGTTACATCACTGGACTCCCACGTAGTAGACCTCAGTTCAAGTCCCCCTAGGGGCTTAAAACACACTAGGCACATGTGCATGAGTGCCAAAATCCTGAGAGGAAAAAAAGGAGAAGAGATTATGGCGTGGTCATCCCCCAAGGGTGTGATTTCTCTCTTTCTGCCTCTCTGTCTCTGGTGAGCGCATGCACCCTATAGCAAAGACCTCTCTTTAAAAAAATGAGATTAAGAAAGTTGCATATCTTTTGAAAATAAGTACCTTAAAAATTGTTTTCATGAGTAATCTTTATTTTCTTTTCCTTACTTTATCTTAAAAATAGATAAAGAAAAACTTTTCATAATACACTAATGATTCAAATATTCTTATTTACATGACATAAATTGTATTAGCCTCCAAATGAAGGAAGTTCTGTAGCATTACTTTATAATATAAACAATATTTGAATATAAAAAGTTAGAAACGTTAGGAAGTTGTTGGTATATAAGCACGTTTGGCATTCTTCAAACGCTAACCTTTTGTATTTATTTACATATGTGTTTCTGTGACAAATTTTGATTTTAGATAAATATGTTGTTCATCTTTATAAATTAATCTTTGGGGCCAACAGAAGGCATATTGCTATGCTGTTGGACTCCCACATGGCCAACCATAGTTTGAGTCCTGGATATGGGGGCTTGAAAATTACACTGGGTTCATGTGTATGCATGCCCAAGATCCTGGGAGGAAAATGGAGAAGAAGAAATTGTGGAATGGCCATCCCCCCCAGTGGGTGATTTCTCTTCTTCCCTTGTATTGTCTGTGTCTCTCTCTGGTGAGCACATGCACCCTAAGGCAAAAACTTATAAAAAAGAAAAAAGAAATTAATCTTTAATATTGATATAATTAGAGTCATGCAATTGTAACAGATAAAACAGGATATCTTTCTTTAACATATTTCCCCAATGATATCTTTAAAGCTGTACTTCAATATCACACATTCTTTTTTTGAGAGAGAGAGAGAGACTTATTTATTTATTTTTGCTGTAAGGTGCATGTTCTCACCAGAAGGATTGAGAGAGACAAAAAGTGAGAAATAATAACCCCCCCCCCCCAAAGGCAGATGGCCACACTGCAATCCCTTCTCTTCCATTCTCCTCTGGAATTTTGGGCATGCACGCACATGTACCTGGTGAGAGTTTCAAGCCACCAGGTCTGGGACTCTAAATGAAGCTGGCCATGTAGAAGTTCTGCAACATAACCACTATGCCATCTGGTGGTCCCTAAATTCACATATTCTTGACATTGATACAATCTGCTGGTCTTATTCTTTGCTTACTTTTATTTGTTCTGTATGTGTGTGTATGTGTGTGTGGGTATGTGTGGGTGTGTGTATGTGTGTACTTAATCCTGTGTTTTTATTACATCTGTAGGTTTATGAATCTACCATCACAGTCAATATAGTCTCATCTTTTTATAATACATCTCACTTCCCCCACTTTTTTCTAAACTTCTGGCAATAACCTGTTCTCCATTTCTGCAATTTTGTCAGATCAAGATTTTAAAGAAAAAGTATCAAAAGCTACATAAATTTGCTTTTTTTTTTACACTTAAATAATTTTCTGGAGACATCCAAGTTGTGGTACGTGCCAGTATTTTGTACCTTTTTATAGCTGGATTTTATTAGGTAGTATGGAGGTACTGAGGTTTGTGTAACCACTCACCCATTCAAGGACATCTGGGTTGTTTCCAGTGTGGGGCTGTTACAAATAAATCTGCTGTGAACATACATGGACACATTTTTGTGTGAAATATAGGTTTCTATTTCTTTAAGATCAAACTCCAGTGGTGCAAATTCTGGCTCATTTGGTTGCCTGTTCAGTTTTTTAATCTCATTTTGTGTTGTTTCTTTTGTGAGAGAGTGAGAGGAAGAGAAAGAGAGAGACAGGCACTCCCAACAGGGTTCTCACACCACGGTCACACCCCCAGTCTCCGTCAGTCAGCGAGATCACAGGCACATGTGCTACATCTGGTGTGCACAGGAAGAGACCTCCAGATACAAAATCAGGACCTTCACATGTTGCTCAGCATTGTGGGAAATCGTGTTCCTGGTGGGAAAATGCAGCTGGCCAGTTGCGTGTTTAGTTTTCTAAGAAACTCTGTTGTCCAGAGTGGGTGCAATGTATGAGTGATCCAATCTCTGTGCATTCTCACCAACATTTTTAATTGACATTAGTTATCATTTTTTATTGTTTATTATTTACTATTCTTATAGGTGTGTAATTATATCTTATTGTGGTTTTAATTTACATTTTTCTAAAGGCTAATGGATTTGAACACCTTTTCATTTGCCATAGGAGGAACCTCTTCTGTAAAATGGTTCAGTATATCCTTTTTATTTACTTTTCTTCCTTATTTACGTTTGTTGCCAGAGGGTGCATGGGCTTACCAGAGAGAGTCAGGAGAGACAGAGAGTGAGAAAGCATCCCTCAGTAGTGTTTGGTCTCACTACAATCCTTTCTCTTCCACTTCTCCATCCTGTCAGGATTTGGGACTCACAGACACACATGCCGGGCATGTTTTTCATGCCCCTGGGGCCGAGACTGGAACCACGGTCTACCCTGTGCAATCGACTCCCTTACTCACCAGCTTAAGGAGCAACCCTTCACTACTGAGTTTTAGTGCCCATTTTATGTTCTATATTGTGGTCATTTGCTGGATCTGTGACTTTCAAATAATGTCTCTATACCTTGTCATCCTGTTCTGCAAAAAAGAAGTTTTAGGTTCAATGAGCTCTAATTTATTATTTTTTCCTTGTATGGATTATGCTTTTGGTGTAAAGTCTTCAAATGTTTTGCCTAGGCCTAGATATTGAAGATTTTCTCCCTGTTGTTATTTCAAAACCAATGTTGCCTTTATCTTAAGATGGAAAATTGGACAATTTTTTTAGTTCACCTATACTGTTAGGAATGATTACTTGAAAATACTGATGTTTTCTCATATCAATGATGGAAGATGTAAAATAACATAAATATGACAACAATTTAGACATTTTAAAAATCAAATCTAAATTTGGAATGCTATATATAGAGCTAATTATGTTGTGTTGTTTGACCATTCCACAAAAACATTCATAAAAGCAGAAGAAAACTGGGTCTCTTCATCCCAAAATACATTCAAAGAAATTTTTTTGAATTACCCTTAAATTCACTTTACAGAAATTTTGTCATGGAATAATCATACAACCATGCAAATAACACAAATAAGGATATTGTGGTAGTTCACAATGGTGAAACAATGCCCATCAGAAAGGGAATGTTAAATAAAGCATAATCGTATTCTTATATCTATGCCTGCTTTAATGGGTGGTGTAACCCAAGGAATGTCAATTTGTGAGATTTTTTTGCAAGTCAGAGACTACACATCAATGTAGTTCAAAAATGTTGTAAATTTAATACTACCTCAACTGGTCCCTGGATTAAGAGCAATCTTTAACTGGTTTCCTTAACTTTCCTTCTCACTTCCTCACATCTCTACTAAAATTTTCTGGAATCATTGTCCATAGAAAATACTACATTGAAATCCTTGTTTCAAAGACTGCTTTTGAAAGAACTAAACTATGACAATAGTTTATTTATAGAAGACAGAACCAAAAAATCTGTTTCATAAACAGACTCAATCTTTATGTATGGATTATATAGATGTGTCCATTATATATTGCTTGTTTAAAAAGACACACAACATTACGTATTGCTAATATAGTTATAAAGATGTGTATATCCTAGACTGTTAGCATTGTTCCTGGCTGGAAGCTATAGCTTTTCTCTTTTTATGTTGAACATATGTTAATTTTGCAGTTAGAGAAAACAAACGAAAAAGTCTAAAGAGAGAGAACGGAAGAAATGGCGCTGTGTAAAGGAGTTTTTGCTACTTGTTTGTTTTTTAAAGTGGGTCTTTTCTAAATTTGGATGGCCTATAAAATAGTAACTTTAGGTATCCTACATGGAGGGATAATGCAGTGAGGAGAATCACGTCTGTCTGCCTGATAAAGTTTGGACGATGTGCTGGGATACTACAAATAGCATAACTAGCAAGGGTAAAATATCACTTGATGCATATGGGCTGAGGAAATCAAATAGCTCTAAGAGTTAAAATATGCACTTCTTAGTGAGATATACTTAATTCAAAGTTTAGATTTAAAATAATAGAAAAAAGGGATAATCTTGTTTATTGGTTTATGAAAATGATAAAATTTGCATTAATGATGGGTTACAATGAAAAATGTACATGCCCAAAACAATACACGTAATTTCTGTGTTAGAATATTATGAACATATTCTTTAAGACTCCTTTTCCATTTTTTTCTTCCCTCTGTACACTAATTATTTGTTGATCTCAATTACAGTCTCTCAACTGTATTTATTTGTTCTGGAAAATAGTACACTGCACATGAAAGCAATCTCCATCTCAATGAGTGCATTTCTTTTCATCTTTCTGGCCTAGATAACTCTGTTGATTGGGGCATGCTAATGAGGCCAGCACTGTGGATTCAAACCCTCTCCTAATTAGCTGTGCATAGAGAGGTGAACTCCATGGACACACTGCTAGTCTCAGCCAAACATCTGACCAATGCTTGTTATTGGTCAGCAATGGGACTAAGACAGATTGTGTTGCTAAATTGACGGTTTTAATTATCACCGGTGAATAAAAATCTCAAGACCTTCTTTTACACGGGTATATTAATATCTGTTGTTTTTCCGGTGCGTCTTATGTCTACAATGACACCAACAGTCAAATATCCTGGGAATCAACCTGGATGCTCATTCTCCATCCCTGTATCCAATCCATTACCACATCTGCTGCATTTTGCCTCTTGAATGTATTTTGAATCCATCCACTTGATGCTATCTATCTCTGTTACTAAGCTAGACTAAGTCACCATAAACCTTTGCTAGGTTACTGCAATAACTTCTCATCATAGACCCTCACGTTCAGTCCTGCCACCTCCAGTCATTCTCCACAGTTGTATATAGTTTGTGTGATTGTCTTAAATTACAAATTCACTGTCTTTCATAGAGCTTTTGGATTGTTTTCCATTTTTTCACTAAACAAAGACTGAATTCCATAAAATATTACTAGTGTAATTGAAGGCCAGCAGGTAAAATGTAGGTTAAGATGCTAGACTCCCATATTGTCCACCATGGTTCAAGCCCCAGAACTGGTGCTTGAACCAGTTCAAGCCCCACACCTGTGCTTGTGTGTCCAAAATTGCAGGAAGAAAATGGAGGGGAAGAGATTACGGCATACCCATACAAACTGGGGTGTGATTTCCCACTTTCCCTCTCACTGTCTCTCTCTGTCTCTCTCTAGTGAGCACATGGGCCCTATGGCAAAAACAGAAAGAAAAAAAAATCATGTGATCTGGCTTCACACCCATACAGCCTTATCTTTCTAGGTACTGATACTCTCTTGTAGATATCATATTGCATGAAATTTAGACGAAGCAATGAATAATTATCCTCTCCTTCTGGTCATGTTGCTTCAGAAATAGAACATTTCTGGGACCAGCAGTTAGCGTAATGGCTATGTCGCTGGACTCCCATGTAGTCGACGGCGGTTTGAGTCCCAGACCCGGCGGCTTAAACTCACGCTGGACGCGTGTGCGTGCGTGCCCAAGATCCCTGGAGGAGAATGGAGGAGAAAGGATTGAGGCGTGGCCATCCCCCTGGGGGTGATTTCTCGCTTTCTGTCTCTCTGTCTCTATCTTTCTGGCGAGTGCACGCGCCCTATAGCAAAAACCTCTCAAAAAAAAAAAAAAAAAAAAAAAAAAAAAGAAAGAAAGAAATAGAACATTTCTTCAGTATCTCCAACACTGCCTCCATACTCAGGGCTGGTGTCTGCTTACGCTGTGTCTTGAGTGCTCTATGCTATCCTTCCTGAGTCCAGTTCATTCCTGAGTTTAGCTTATCTGTGCATTCCCCTGGGAATCCCCTCTTCATCAGACAAAGTCTGTTTCTTCTGTGTATTCACTGATTTCACTTAGAACATTTCCCAATCTTTAATTGAATATTTGTGTGTTTAATTCTTAGAAGTATCCCTTACTACACCCTAAGCTCTAGGGAAGCCAGAGGAAACATGTTTATTTTACTTAACATATTTTTTATTCATAGGAGGACTGCAAATATTTATTAAACAATAATAAATGACTGTATTTCCATACCACTAATCCCTTAGAAGCCAAGTCCAATGAATTCCCCAAAGATTCATTCCCACCACTCATTTTATTCTTTTTTAATACTGTTACCACACATTTTATTTTGAAATTTAAGACATTGCTATATATTACTTTACTTGCTGGCTTTTCCTGAAAGATTTGAGAACTATCTATTATGTTACATACCACCTACTCTTCCTTCAATTTTTGCTATAAATATTTCCTATAGGTCTATGTTCATTTTAAGTCTCATGTTCATTTTAAGTCCCATCTCATCCACAATAAGAACTATATCTCAATGTATGATGTACAAATTGACCTAATTCCTCAGGCCTACAGCTGAAAGACAGATTCAAGATTTATGGTGACTTCTCCACTCTACAATCCAATCATAAATAAGCTACCTCTTCATTCCTAAAACCAAAAATTTCCCCTGAATTCTGAATTCTCTGTTTTGGTTAATTTGGCCACCATTATTTTTTCTTCACTTTTTTTCTAGTATATTGTGTTAACCTATATTGAAAACAAAATCATCTTTGCCTTCATTTTCTTTATGTCCTAAATTTAACCAGTATTGACACCTCATTTCAATCATCTTTAACCCTTTTAAATTCCATTTTGCTTTCATAACAATTCAGACTTAAAGTTTTCACCTGTCTAAACAATGCAATAGCATCCTACCTTGTGTATTTATTTGTATTTAGGCCTCCTATTCTCAAACCCATCAATACATCCTGTCAAATTATTTTTTCTAATCAGAGTAGCACTCCTTTAAAAGAATGGAGTCTCAAACATATTGGTACCCTGTTCAGGGATCCTTAATGTCTGTCTTTTGTATACCTGACTTAGATAAAAATGTGTCTCCATATTTTTTTTTAATCAGTATAGTATACCTTGCCAGATTGCTATGCTCTGTAATGTTACTGAAAAGTATACTATTTCTAGAAAATACGTGTATAATGTGTATATGAGACACAAATACATGTCATAGTTAGATTTTGGTTCCGTCCCCAAGATATCTCATTATATATATATATATATATATATATATATATATATATATATATCCTCATTTCTGAAAGAATCTGAACTATGAAATACTTCTGGTCCTAAGCATTTCAGATAAGTGTTACTCAAGTTTTAATGGTGTTTGATGAAGTGTTTTTTTCCTAAAGATTTAATTTGTGTAAAACATTCTAGATAGTTTAAAAGATGGGGAGAAGATTGATAAAACTCAAATGCAAAAAGAATGAGGCCATACTAGTCTTTTAATAAGAAACGGTAAATCTATATATCATGTAGTAGCTTGAAGGAGACAAAATTAAGGATTTATATTCTTATCAGAGCATACTCATGTTCATCTTAGCTTGAAATTATCTGTAATATACTAACAAAATATGTTTCCTATAACTGCTGCTACTTCCATTATTTTAGTGTTATTTGTACACAGCACTTTACACAAGAATAAGCCAAATTCAGATCTTTGTGTAACTTTGTAGTTTGAATCTAGAGTTACATTGGCAATTGTACGAGGAAGACATGGTGTTTAACTACAATAGACTTCTCCATTCATCCTTAACACTGAATGCAAGCTCAAAAGAATTGGAACTGCCATGGTGGTAACATGAAATGTGCTGATACCAAAAATATATAAAGGAGTTTTTATCTGACACACTCACACTGAGAAGCTGGTGTGACTAAGAGGTTTAAGTGCAAGTGTGCTGATGTTGCTGAAGAATTGATGGCTTAGTGTAAAAAAATCCAGTTTTGTATTTTTGTAATTAGCTCCCCCCAACACACACAAAATTTGTTGAATACTATAGTTGTTTTTACATGGCTATAAATAAAGGGAGATTTATAGACTATTAATTCTATGTTGAAATTGAATAGAGATAAATTTTAAAAAGGCAGAATTTAAATATGTTGAAAGAATAGAGGAATCAACGGTTATATGTACAATGAACAAAGAAGAGAGCTATGTTCCTTCTTAAAAAGATTTTCTAATATTGTTATTGCTATTCCTTTGAATTAATTTCTTTTCTATCTCTAAGAATAAGATGGGGAAAATGTCAATTTTGCTATTCAACAGAATAAGAGCAGTGCTCTATATGAATTATAATTCCTTCTGTTAAAAAGAAAAATTGTGATCTAAGAAATGTTTGTTAAAAGAGGAACATTCTATTTTCTTTCTTATTTATTTATTTATTTATTTTTTGCCAGGGGTGTGTGTGGACTCCCTAGAGAGAGACAGAGAGCAAAAGAGAGATAAAAGTGAAAAAGTACCCCTCACCCCATGGAGGATGGTCATACTACAACCCCTTCCCTCCATTTGTCCCTCTTTTTGAGATTTTGGGCATGCACATCTAATGCAATTTTCAAGCCACTAGGTCTGGAACTCAAACTGCATGTTTAGTGATGTGGAATCCAGCTCTCAACCACTATGCCCCTGGCTAGAGTTTATCTTTTAAAAATAGATTTAATGATATAATTTATTTTGTTTAATTTCTCAATCTTTTTCTTTTTGAACTTGATTCCTTCTTTTCTTTTCTTTTTAGAGAGATGTTTGCTATAGGGTGCATGCGATCACCAGAGAAATAAAGACAGAGAGACAAAAAGTGAGAAATCACCCCCAAGGGACTATGGCCATGCCGCAATCCCTTCTCCTTCATTCTTCTCTTGGGATTTTGGGCACGCCTGCACATGTGTAGGTGTGAGTTTTAAGCAACCTGAACCAGGACCCAAACCGCAGTCGACTACATGGGAGTCCCACGACATAACTATTAGACCATCTGCTGATTCCTGATTCCTTCTGTTTAATTGTGAGTTGGTTGGGTCTTTTGAGGGAAAGACAGATGGGTTTCCTGCATTAAGTACAGCATAGGACTTACAATTCAAGTTGTGCTGGGTGTAAAACTATTCTGCTTTCTTTCCACTTCTGGATTCTTTCCTTCAAGTATACATTCATTCAAAAGATAGAGCATGCACCAGGTGTGGGGCTAACTACTAGGAATGCAGTGTAAGCAAGATGCACGACAGGGCCCATTATAAAGATAATGCCATTCATTTAGGTGAGCTTTCACTTTTTCTTATTTAGGGCAATATAGGCTCAAACTTGTGGATTGGAAACAGTAATACATCTTGAGTAAAAGATTTATGTGAATACCTGCTGTAGTGCTATTCAATTTCCAGTAAATACATCTTAAATATATCTTACCCACACAGTGTTTCTGAATATTGATTCCACTCTTATGTTTCATTGTAGAACTTAAGAAAAAAGCACATTAAAAATAAAGTAACACTATATTTTCACAGGCCATTCTTAGCTCATTAACCCAGCATCCCCTAATAGGTGATTATGAATGAAGTGAGGCAATAGCTCTGGAGAAATGATGCTGTGAAGTTTTGTGAGGTTCAGCTGCTCAAAACACCCTTCCTTCTCTCAGACTTGATCTTTTGAGGAATTATTAGCAAAAGTTGTTACATAAGTGTATTAAAATTCTAAAAGTATGACCTAAGCAAGCTATCTTTTTTGTAAGATTAGCTCTGGCCTGAAACTTAAACTGAATTAAAAATATATATTTATCAAGAGCTTAATGAAATCTGTGATGCAGTGCAATCAATTGAGAAAGAAGATATATTTAAAGAGTCTTTGGTTAAATATGCCCATTTCTAAAGAAACTATTACAAGCCTGACTTTCCTTATCCTTAAGTAAAGTAATACTTATCTGATTAGCTACTGCAAGCAAATGTTCCAGAACTGAGTTGTAAGAATAGGAAAAAATAACCTAGAAATAAAATCATTGAATCTGGAAGATTACTTATATTTTGTTTCAACTATATTCTGTCCCCAACCTATAGAAATCACTACAGATTCAGTGATTTTTCTGAAATGACAGCTTTCTTAGTGACATTATGGTCAACGTTGTTCATTTTTGTTTAGTTACTAAGTTGTAATAATTATTTTATTCATAAATAATGTGGTGAGTCCATGCATACATCTGTTCATCCATTTATTTAACAATAAGAACAGCAACAAATGAGTGACTGCTAGGATCCAAACATTATTCTATGTACTAAGAATACAAGGTCATAAACAGACAAAAACACTTACCTTTTGTAGTTTATATTCTAAAGCAGAAATGTCACTACCAGCACAGACTATGACAAAATAATTACTTATATGTTAAAAGGTGACAAGTACTATGGAGACAAAATATAAATTAAAGTGGCTGGCAGGTGGCATGGTGGTTAAGGGTGCTGGATTCCCACATGGCTGACCAGGGTTGGAGTCCTGGACATGCCAGTTTGCTTTCTGACACATTCTTTCTCTCTCTCTCACTCTGTCCCACTCTGGTCAAATTAAAATAAATAAACAAAGTTAAATAAAATAATTATTTTTTAAAAAGTTATAAAGCAGGGAAGAAGGACATTGTTGGAATTGGAGAATGTTGTAAGATCTTTCGCTTTGGGACCAGCAGGTAGTGTGGACGTTAAGGTGCTGGATAACACAAGGTGTATGTGTCCGAAATCCTGAGAGGAGAATGGAAGAGAAGGGATTGTGGTTTGGCCAGCTCCCCTGGAGGATGATTTCTCATCTCTCTTTCCCCACCCTGTATCTCAATCATTCTATTTTGGTTACTTGCAAATTATTATAGCTCAATTTACTTACCGATTAAAAGCTGAGTGTTCAGATTATGCAGATTATGTACTTAGTCTGACCAGTGTTTTCTCATCTTGCTTACTTCTCTAAAAGACACATGAATGTGAGAAAGAAGGTTTATAATTTTAACTCTAGTTGATTTATATATATATATATATATATATATATATATATATATATATATACACACACACTTTTCTCCAATCTATACTATCTCCAAATAAAACATTCAGAAGCTTAAATAGTTCAACTCCTGTGTTCCTTTGCTTTATTGCTTCTTTAGTATCTAATCATTCAGCAAATTCCATCAATTTGTTCTTCTTCCTGTTCCTATTACATTACTGATGTTATACCTTTGCTTTCCTGGCTATATTACTTTACTTATGCCATTTTCCCATCCAAGATTTCTTCATTTCTTTCTACACTGGGTGACCTCATACATACTTTTACTTAATGATGGTCTCAGATATTAGTTTTTCAAGAAGTTTTCCTTAGCTAACTGTTGCCAATAAAATCCATTTTTTATTGCATTTTCCCTTGGACATGTTCCCTCATTGCTCATTAGCATAGTTTACGTTGTTTTCTGTTATTGTGATTTGAAACTATGTTTTAATTATTTAAATATTGGCAAATGCTGGACATGCTGTGGCTTCATAAAATAGAAAACTGAAATCCTAGAATTTTACCCATCCCTCTGGGAGGAGTGGTCACCAGGGAAGGTATCTATTCTTGTAGGGATAAAATCCAACCTAATAACCCAAAATTTAATCACTGTCTAAGATCCTTTTTCATGATACATCTCTTAACTGAGTTGGTTTCAACTTCCTCAGTGTTCCCAGAATGTTCTTTACATTCACCTAAATTCTGTTGTAAGTATTTCTGAAGACAATGATCTCTCTCAAATTGTGAATGCCTAATGCAAATTAGCCTCCATAATTTAAACAGTGCCTGTTACATAGTGTTTACCAATTAACTGGTTATTGGATTAAAGTCCATTAAGTTAAAACATGAAGATCCAATTGGCAAGAATGTTAACTTGATCCTAAGCTCAAAAATCTCAAGTCGAAATTCTTTGAATACTTCTGAACAGGTCTCTTAAAACATATGAGAAAAAAGCTATAAGATTGGGGAAACAATATTAAGAGTAAAAGAAAAGAAGTAGATAATAATGTCTCAGAGAGAAAATAACATATGGAGAGATGATAGATGTCACAGAGATGACAGAACCCCATAGACTCCTATTGAGTTGTTCTGAAATCACAACTAATCCTCAGGAGGCCTGTGTTCTCATGTTATTTTAATGTCCTAATTCCAGCACATATTTTTACAATAAAACATCATTTGCATTTCACAAAATCCCCAAGTGAAATATGCATATCATAGGATAAAAGCCATTACCTGAAAATATTGTCCATAGCTCCTAGTGAAGAGTAAAGCCTAAAACTGTAGAGACACCCAGAGAAGCACCCACAGGACTGTGAGGTGCCATTTCAGCCAGCATGACTTAGAACCAGCGTGAGACACTCAGTCCTGTGACTGAGAGCTGCCACCTGGTTTAGGTTCATGTTGGAAGAAAGATATCTCTGGTGTTTTCAGAGACCCGGATAAGGGGCATCGGAAGTAGATGAAATTTCGAGAGCAGGTTTGCCTCATGACAAGGTGGGGAAAGAGGATCTAAACAGAGGAATGAAATATAAAGCCCTCTTGGAGGAGTCAGCTGAAAGATGAAGCCCAAGCAAAAAGAAATCTCCAATGCCTGTGGAACTTGAGCATCTTTTCAGGGAAGTTTTGCTTTTCTTCCTGTTCAATCTACAAACTACATGACAGATAATGATCACCACCAAAAGACCCCTTCCCCATCTCCAGTCTGTGACTGCCTGTGTTATATGTGACTCGAGGTATCAGCTAAATTGCCACAAGTTCAACAAAAGTAACTTTTACTCTTTCTTCTTGTCCCATTCCTTGAGATCAAGAATAGAGAAAAAGGAAGTTTGAGAGAAGCTGACCGAATTCACCTACCCCACAATGCAAGCTAGTGGGGCTTCACTGAGTCTACACTGGGATATGGGGGAACAGAACTATGTCACACGGGAATCTATGCTTTTACATGTGTAGGATAAAACCTCAATAACTGAATTGTACTTGATGTCTAGAAAGAATGAAATAGTAGTAATAGAGCAGATTGGTAACAATGATAAGGAAATAAAATCTTATTATGTTTACACTTGAATGAGATTATAGTCTTTATAGAGCAAAGCAGAAAAGATACAGAAGCAAAGCATAAGCAAGGTGGTTTCATTAGCAGGCTTAAAAGCTGACTCATGATCTACATACACCACACTTAAAGACACCAGCAAGATGGATGGACACCATCTCTAAGGATAACAACAATTTCCAAGAGATTCTAAACCTCCAATTAAACACAACCCATATATTGATTCCCCTCAGGATTATGGAGCATGGTCTACCACTCACTGACTAATTAAGAAGTGAATACCAGATAATTAGGATGCCTGAAAACACACACTGAATTCTCATGAGCTTTTAGAATTGGAATGCGGAGAATGAATCGGCTGTTAATACTTTTGGGGTTTTTATTTGTTTGTTTGTTTGTTTGTTTGTTTGTTGAGAGTTTTTTGTGTGCTCGCCAGAAAGACAGACAGAGACAGAGAGACAGAAAGCGAGAAATCACTCCCAGGGGGGATGGCCACGCCGCAATCCCTTCTCCTCCATTCTCCTCTTGGAATCTTGGGCACGCACACACACACACATGCCCAGTGTAAGTTTAAGCCACCAGGCCTGGGACTCAAACCGTGGTCGACTACATGGGAGTCCAGTGACATATTAATACTTGCATATTCTTTTTTTTTTTTTGGAGAGGTTTTTGCTATAGGGCGCGTGCGCTCGCCAGACAGAGAGAGACATAGAGACAGAAAGTGAGAAATCACCCCCCAGGGGGGATGGCCACGCCGCAATCCCTTCTCCTCCATTCTCCTCTCGGGATCTTGGGCATGCACGCACACGTGCCAGGCGTGAGTTTTAAGCCACCGGGTCCGGGATGCGAACCGCGGTCGACTACGTGGGAGTCCAGCGACATAGCCATTACGCTAACTGCTGGTTCCCTACTTGCATATTCTTTAGAGAAGTGCAGTATCTTAAAGATGCCTCTCCTCTGCTTGTTCCATTCACAAAGGTGAGTCATACCAAAGTCAGAGATAACGGGTACCTTTAAATGTGTCATACAGCAAGTTTATTGGCTAAATGATCACTTGGCATCACTGGTTGCCTTCAGTAACTGAGTATTCATTTAATGCAACATAAAAATTAGAATTGGGGAATTATGCTTCCAATTTGGATAAAAATTAACCATTATCTCTATCAAAAAAATCATTACCTATAAGAGACTCCCTGGGATTCAGATGTTATTGCGAAGAAATAATACTTCAGAAGATCAGTTAAAATTATTTCCAGCTCTATCAATTATTTCCCCCACAGTTTTCTTGAGATATAATTGACAAAAAACCCTTCATATCTTTAAGATGTACAATATAATTTAAAAAGATACATTTACATTGTGAAGTGATTATATCTATCAAGCTAATTGAATTATCACCTCATATGTTACCTTTTTGTGTGTGTGGTTAGAAGATTTAAGATCTACTCTCTTAGTAAATTTCAAGTATACAATATAGAATAATTAAGTATAGTTGCTAGGCTATTCTTTAGATCCTCAGAACTCATTCACTCTGTGAAACTGAAAACTTGTAGCCTGATGCCTTTGCTTTTCTTCATAACATATCATTTTTTTGCCTTTACATAAGGATTTTGAAGTGGTAATTTGATAAATAAAAGGAGAAAATGTTAAAAAAAAAAAAGCACTAAATTCTACAGTATAGATTTATGGTTCTTCTTACCGAAGGTAAGAACAAACTTTGCATTTTTGAGGGAAAAAAAAAAACAACCTTTGCAGCATCTTCTGAAATGTTCTTTACTTATATTCAATAACAAAAGTTTTTTGTTTGTTTGTTTGTTTGTTTGTTTTTTATAAATTTAAGAAAGCCACTAACATTCAAATGGCTAACCATGTAATGCTTAGGGTACAAATTCTTTCTCCATAATCATTGCTATTACAATCATAAAGCAATGTACTACCATCACTGACAATTACAAGTGCCAAATTATTAAGTGCATTAACAGTTTTAGGCTACCAAAATTCTATTTAATGCACTAGAGTAGCAATTTACAAAATGGACTCAAGTGGCCTGAAAAACCTAATGCTCCTCATGAAGGTAAGTACTCAGTCACTTTATTACCATCTGGATGATCTGTATAGTCAAGATGAACAGGATTGTGAGACAGTAAAATCATCATCAAGAAACAAAGAAGAGGGGGCTGGCAGGTGGTGTGGTGAAGGGTGCTGGACTTCTACATGGTTGACTGCAGTTCAAATCCTGGACCCAGCAGCTTACTTTCTCACTTTCCTCTCTCTCTCTCACTCTGTCCCTCTCTGGTCAAAATCAAATAAATAAAGTTAAAAAAAAATTAAAAAAAAAACAAAGAAGAATAAAACACAATAACATAAGCAATTTAGAAGTTACATTTTCTTGAGAAGGCAGATATTTTTTGGGGGGGAAATATTACATTTATTGGGGCTATCAAGTGGTGTGGTAGTTAGGGGTGCTGGACTCCCACATGTGTGACAGCTGTTTGAGTCCTGGACCTGGTGGCTTACTTTCTCACTTTCCCTCTCTCACTTTCTCTCTCACTCTGTCCTTCTCAGATCTAATTAAAATTAGTACAAGACATGGAGAAGAAACTTTTGGACACAGAGCAAATGACACTTCCTTCTGTTTTCTAGTGTCTCCTGGTGTCATTTTCTGTGAATGCAGTCAGATAGAACTGCTCCTGTTGTTGTTGGGCTTTCTGTTTTTGTTTTGTTTTGTTTTGTTTTTATTCTTTTTTTTCTTGGTCTCTTTTGGTGGTATGGGGGTGGGCTAAAGTCATAGGAAGAAAAGTGTGATGTATGTGTCCAGTATGTACTATTTTGTTTTTGTTTTGCAGGAAGAGTTGTACTATTTTATATAACAAGAGTAAATGGTGGAAAATGCTAAGAAAAAAAAAAAAAGAATATTACTTTTATTAAGTTTGATGTGACAAATTGTAGTTGACAAGGTTAGGCTTTTTTGAATATGTTAGACTCCAAATAACGACTATCTTAAAACCTTACTGCAAATGTTAAACACTATAATGCGAAGTCATCCAAAAGAAAAACAATCACTCATGAGTAGAGAGATAAACAGTCAAGGTTATTCAATTAACAAGCAAAGCTGTGTTTGACCTTATAGACCTGGTGTTAATTTATGTAAGGACATGCAGGATACTAGGGTAGAAATAGGTTCTACATAATGAATATTAAAATAAGTTTTGTTTAGTTGGTTTAATTTCTTATTTCAACTCAGGCTTCAAAGAAAACACCACATGCAATTCCCCGAGTTTGTTTTTTTAACTGAAAATAAGTTTACTTTAAGAATTACTGATTCTGAATCCCATAACTAGCTATCTTTATGCTAGTCTGTTTTTGAATATGATTATAATTGATGAATATTAATGAATAGATTTAAAAATCAAGTCTCTGGAATAAATATTCTTCAGTTATAGATATATAAGTTTATTATGGAATGAGTCCAAAAAATTGTTCTGGAACACATTTGGGCTTGCTGTATTTCGTATTCTAGGAAATGTCCTTGTTTGTGTAGTTGCTGGGTACCACTGGTTACATTAATAGGTTATTTCAAGTTGTGCAGGATAAGACTAAAAACTTGGGTTTCTGAGCAGCAATGGCATAATGGTTATGTTGCTGGACTCCCACATAATTGACCATGCTTCAAATTTTGGATCTGGCGATTCAAATCTCACATTGGCACATATGCATGCATGCCCAAGATTCCAAGAGAAGAATGGAGGAGAAGGGATTGCTAGCTCCCTTCTCCTCCATTCTGTCTCTCTGGGGAGTGCATGCCGCCTATAATAGAACACTCTCTCAAAAAAAGAAACAAAACATAAGACTTGGGTTTAAGAGACCCTGAGTTTTACATATGTAGTGAAGAGAAACTTTCACGTGTCTGGAGACTAGAAATCTTTCTGCCTTCAAGGCTTTGATAAATACCTGCATCACAGAACTTTAAAATGGGCATTTATAGGGTCAGTTGGTGGCATGAAGGTTGAAGTGCTGAATTCCCACATGGCCGATTGTGTTGGAGTCCCAGACCCAGTGGCTTGAAAATCGCACCAGCCACATGTGTGAGTGCCTAAAATCTCAGGAGGAAAATGATGTAGTGAATGTGTGTGACCATCTCCCCTGAGGGGGTGATTTCTCACTTTCCCTCTCTCTATCTCTCTCTGTTTCTCTCTGATGAGAGCATGTGCCCATGGCAAAAGCTTAAAATGAGGGCATTTGTAGTGCCTCTATTAGTCTCTATGTGTCTATTTCTGTTTGAATCTGTGTCTCTTTGTGTTACTAGTTAGCTCCCTACTCAGGCAAGTAAATATTTACTTATTTTTCACTATGTGCTAGGACATGTTTTTTGCACTTAGAAAACATCAGTGAACAAAATAGGTAGAAATCCAGATTTTCTGAATATTTATCTTAGTTGTAGAGACTGATAACAAAAAATAAATATAGTTTAAAAATAAATTATGTTGTTGGGACCAGCAAATGGCATAATGGTTATGTTGCTGGACTCTCACGTATTCTACTGTGGTTCAAGTCCCAGATCCAGTGGTTTGAAACTCATGCTGGGCACATGTGCATGCATGTCCAAAATTCCAAGAGGAGAATGGAGGAGAAGGGATTGTGATGTGACCATCCTGGGGGGTGATTTCTCATTTTCTATCTCTCTGTCTTTCTGGCAAGCACATACACAATATAATAAAAATCTCTCTAAAGCAAGAGTAAGTTATGTTGTCTGTTAGATGGTGATATTCATTGTGGGGAGGGATGAAAAATTTAAGAAAAAGCAATTGTAAATTTAGAGTGAAATTAAAAATTTTTAAACCTTCAATTTTTAATAGCATAAGATGAGCTTCCTTTTTGTCTTTATTCATGGTAGAGTACTTATGGTTGCTCATGAGAGAAAGAGGAAGAGAGAGAGAGAGGGAGATGAGTACCCTGCACACTGTCCAGCCACACCAAGATCCCCATCCTCCTGGCCTATGTCAGATCTTGGGGACTTGTGTGCACGCCTGGAATGATGCTAGTGCACCAGGCCAGGTATTCAAACCATAATCATCAAGTGGATTATGGCTCCTCTTGAGTGGCACATTACCACTGTGCCATGGAGCTAGCCCAAATTTAAAAATATAAGAGAGATTGTAATTTTAATAAGAAGTTTTTATTGATAAGAATAAATTTGAGAGTAGAGTTGAAAGAGTTTTTTAAAAAAAAAAAAAGTAGCTCCATGCATGTCTGGGGGAGAATGTTCCAGAAAGAAAGAACAGTCAAAGCAGAAGTCACAGGTTAGAGTACCCTTGGTATGTTCCAAGAACTGTAAGGGACTCTTTGTGGCTAGAACATATTGATCAGGGACATTAGTTTGGATGATGACAGAGAGATCATGAAGGAAGGCAGATGATAGAGGGTCTTCTGTGTTTCACTTTTAGTGGAACAGAGATTTCAGAGAGTTTCAAAGAGGATACAATTTGCCATGTTTATTTGGATCATGCTAAAAATTGAGAGCAAAGGTGGAAGTAGAAAATCAAATCAGAAGACTACTGCAGAAATCCAGGTAAAAGATTATGGTAATCAGAATCACTGGAAGTTATGTTCTATAGTTAGATTTAAATGCATTTTTGAAGAGAGATGCAGTATTTTCTGGTGGGTTCAATGTGTGGTATATGAGTAAGCCAATAGTCAAGGGAAGCTCCCAGTGTGCATGGTATAATTAGAAGAATTGAGGTGCTACCCACAAGGATGTGAAAGAAGGCAAGTGGGACAGTTTTGGTGGTAGGGGTGGTTTAAATTCAAGGGTCCTATTTTTTTTGTCCTTTAGACATGTCTTTTAAAGAGGGCAAAGAGGAGTCTAAACTTTGTGGAAAATTCTGGGTCAGATCTAAATGTGAAATTTCTCAGTGAGATAGGTAGTTCTTTTCTGAGCTTAATCAGGATCAATCCATGCCTAGTGACTCTTTATAATTAATTCATTTATATGTAGATACAAATATGCAGATACATGGGTATACAAATGTATCTGTATCTTTCTTGCCTCGCGTGGTGCTCTGAAGTACTCATAGCAAGTAAATCAAATGCATAAAATAAATAAAATTAATGAGACAAATTGAGTGTTATTGATTTCTGGAGCCACAGTTTCCATCTTTTGATAAAACATGGTATGATTCTTACTTCATAAGACATTTGGATGAATGACTAAAGAATGAGTATTACAGATTCACCGGACACTATTAGACTATTGAACACTCACTGATTCTGTTGTATCAAATTATGCCAGATTGCTCTCCTGTAATTTTTTAGCATTACCATTGACACTGACTGACACATTCTTGCCATTATTCTCCAGTCCACATTTTGAGAGTCGGCGTGGTTGGCATAGCTTCTCCCAAAGGTCTGTGCCTAGGGCATGTCACAGAACTCAATCTATCATATGCCATGTGACAAGGTGTAGATAATGTATTTCAAAAATTCATACAAAATATGAATTCATTTTAGTGCAAAAACTGTGAAATAATGCATAGTTTCTTATAATATGCATTTTTATAAACTTTCTAAATGTCCCTTATCTATGTACTTTTCCTTGCTAACAAGCTAAGATTTTCCCAGGTCTGTTCATATAACCATGGAATCAAGACTGCAATATATTAGTTATATATTATAATAATAATATTTAAGAGCTATTATTTACTGAGGTTTCCTATGTGTCTGATATTGTGCTAAGCATTTTATGTGCAATTACTTATGTACAATATTATAATATAAATGGGATGCAGAAGTCTTCCATTCTGTTTACCATGCACTAGTAACAATTAGAATTTCACACATAGGAGCAGAGCAGGACAATACCTGAGCAGGAAGCATAGTGATTTAGCCAAGGCGATCAGTGCGTTTACTAAACTAACCTTCCTTCTCCTGGTCTTCATCCAAGTTTTTGCTTGACTTTATAAACAGAGTAACAAGTAGTAGCAAGGTTCCAGAACATATCTGAAAGTCACTTCTTGCTGAAACAGGTATGTGAGACTAGAGACGGAAATATTCCAAAAAACAAAAAAAAAATGAAACAAATTTTCTAAAGGAAAGGCATGAATTAAATGCTAATAAAATTAATATGATGAAAAGTCCCAAGGGAGGGGAAAATACTAAAACGGAGATACAAGGAATCTCTCACTGAGGCCAGTGTCTACCCCGTGAAGAAGCAAGGACACTAAAGTTATTTATTTTTTCTGGAAAAACTGTACATCTGAACATTAAGATCCAGTTAGATCTCCTCCGTTTTCCTTAGAAGCAAAGCTGCTCTTCCAGAACGGAACAGTAGCGACAACGGTGGTAGTCCACGGATGGGGAGCAGGAGTAGAGAATACTTCCCTTGGGGATTGTGTGTACTGCCTACCTAACATATCTATGCACGATCGGTTTGTAAATGACTTGTCAGATATACTTGTTATAAAGGAAAGACTGAGTCCATTTTTTAAAGTCTTTATTAATTTATTCCTTCTACAAGAGAGAGACAGACAGGAAGAGACAGATATATTCCCCATCAGGGCCCTTATTCTGTGATACGTCCCTGGTGTCAGCTGACTGGGATTGCAACCATGTGTGTATGTGCCTGACATGCTCAGGGAGGTCCCAGGACATGAACTGATGACCTTTATCATGTGGTTACAGTTGGGTTACTACCAAGTCACCAGCTAGCCTGCTGACTTCATTTTAGATAATCGGCTGTGGACAAATTTTAGTCCTCATCTCTATCCTTTCCTTCTTGCCTCACATTTGAGCAAGTCAATGAGAAAACCCGATCTCTCCTTTGGCACTGGCAGGAAATTGAAAACACATAATCCCTGGACTTCCTGAGAGAATCTTCACTTCTATCTGGCCTTAATCCCAACAAAAGCTAAAATCATTCCTTCATGCTATCTCAAGCCATCTGGGGACATGCATAGGAGCCTCTCGTGCTTTTCACAAAGAGTCTCTCTTATTTTTTCCTTTAGAGATTTTTTGCTATAGGGCACATGTGCTCGCCAGAGTGACAGAGAAAGACAGAGAGACAGAAAGTGAAAAATCACCCCCCAGGGGGGATGGCCATGCTGCATTCCCTTCTCCTCCATTCTTGTCTTGGGATCTTGGGCACACATGCACACATGCCCAGTGTGAATTTCAAGCCTTCAGGTCCAAGACTCAAACTGTCTTTGACTGTATGGGAATCCAGCATCCTAATCATTATGCCATCTGCAAGTCCTAAGTCTCTTAGCATTAATGATGTTTTCATTCCCTTTTGGAGTATGTGTGGTATCAGCAGTTTTGATGTCCTAATCAGTATTAGATGAGAGTCCATTTCTCCTCTGAGGGGTGAACACACCACTTATGATCAACCAGAGGCATCGCCCCTCGTTTATATCAGACAAATTAAGAATTTAGGTCATTGTGAATATCTCTGATATACCCCAGACCCTGAACATGATCAGGGCATTACTTTGATTATGTGTAATAACTGTACTTTATCCTAATAGAAGTTATATTCTGCACTCTGGCCCATCTCAGATTATATTTGATAATCTTATAAAAAATATGTTATTTAGACAGGACTACACAAGGTGCTAACGTGAAAAAAAAATGCACTGTAAACTAGTCCCAAGTATATGCCCTTCTTTTAACAGCTATTAATATTTCAACAGCTTGCTTGCAAAGAAAATCAACATCAAAAGATAATTGCAAAATTCTTTTCTTTCTTCCATTTTCTTCTCAATCTCCTGAAATAATAGATAAAACAAAGGAATTTCTTAGATGCCTGATTAGAACCTAAAGTTGTTTTGTTTGCTTTTCTCCAGCAGCTAAGAGTGAGGCAACTGTTAGGAAAACTGACATCCCTTCCACATCTTGAAGGCTAGAATAATTCAGTCTTAAATTATCCTGTGCATTTCACATTCCTTATATCCAAAGAGAAAACAGGACACATAAGCATATTATACAAATCCAGTATACACAGTTTAAAAAAAAAATCACAGCTAGATATGTAACAGCCAATACCAAGTACCAGTCATTTTAAAAAGTATAAAATAATATACAAATGTAAATTATTTTATTAATAATGGTGATTTATTTCATTATTTATTCTGTTTGAAGATTTGAGGGGGAAAAAATACACTAAAGTATATATTCTGCCCAAAGTCTCAAACTAGCAAAAAAAAAAAAAAAAAAAGGTAAATTAAGTAAGTAAGTAAAAGTCACATATAGTACTTTAGAATCAGTTTTGAAGTTTACTTGCTCTGCATATAGTAGCTCACAGATATTTTAAGAATTGAGTCAGCTCCGTTTAGAAAAAAAGTGAATTTTCAACCAGGCACATTGGTATAGTGGCACAGTGGTCATGAGATGCTCAGCAATACTGAAGCCCCGTGGGAGGGTCCCGACTTTGCATCTGGAGGTCTCCTGTCAAATTGGGCTTGTGCACACGTGCCTTTGATCCTGGCTGGCTGAGGCTGGTGGTAGACCATAGTGTGATACACCTTGTTGAGAGTGCCTGTCTCATTAGAAAAGAGACATGAAGTTCAAAAATACATTCTTAAGGAAAGGGTCTAAATGGTGGTGCAGTGGTAAACAACACTCTGAAATGCTGTGACACACATGGGAAGGTTCTGGGTTTGTGTCCAGAGACCTCCCTGGTAGACTAGGCACATGTGTACCCATGATCCAGGGTCAGCTGAAGCTCGGCGTGGATCTCAGTGTCAGAACCCTGTTGGGGATGGTTTTTCTTTGTCTCTCTCTGTGTCTTTCCCTGGCAAGCACATGTGCTTTCTGGCAATAAAGAGTTGGTTTATTAAATGATTAACTTCTGTCATTATTTTCACATAGAAATGTTTGTGTGTGTGTGTGTGTGTGTGTGTATGTACATGTAATTAGATTTGCAATTATTGAAGATATGCTAAATAAACTTTAATTTTCAATGAAAACAATTAAGAAGTAATTTAATAACATACATTCTGCAAATTAAATTTTGTAATTTCATTTTTCATATATCTAATTTATAATATTAGGCTCACTCTCACCTAAAAAAAAGAAACAAAAGGAAAAAATGTTTTATATATATATATATATATATATATATATATATACATACAAACACTATATATATATATATCATGATGCATTTTTACATAGACAGAAAAATATGTCATGACTTTTCTGACAACCTATGATCAAGTTTTTCTTTTCTTAATTTCAAATAACAAATTTGGCCTTTTCTCCTTTTGTGCAATGAAATGTAGCTTCAAATGCCTCCCCACTATGTGGTACTAATTGATCCCTATGAATTATTTACTGAGATGTTTGTACAAATGAATTTATGTTGGAGCATATTGGCTGTTCTGGAAATGAATTACAGCCATTAGCACCGGTTTATTCAGCTGACTTCACATCTTTTAATAAACTAATGCCGTAAGTTTTGTTACCATGAAAGTAAAACAAATATTTTTTTAATGCTAAAATAAGGACAATGATACAGAAACAGTAATTTCTCAGAAGATAAAATGAGTTGATGACTATTTTGGGGGGGCAGCAATTAAAAGTAGTAATGATTTGGGAATTGATTCTTTTGCATTGCTCATGCAAAAGAGCATTTCATAAAAGTAAGCACTGGATTGCTCTTCTCTACAGCACTGTCATTTCACCTCATCTCTTATTGATGAGAAATAGGATAAACAGAACTAACACAAACCAGCCCTTTGATTATTTTGCACCATGTCTTGACCAGTCAACAAAATATCTTTTCTACCAGCAGTAAGTCTGAGGTAATGAAAGAAAAGAGAAAGTTTCTTTGAATGAAGAATCACCCTGGGCCAGCAGGTGGTATGGTGGTTAGGGTGCTGGATCCCACCTAGCCAACAGTCTGGGACTGGACCATGCAGCTTGAAAATCATGCCAGGTCAGTGTGCCTGTATGTATGAAATCCCAAGAGGACATTGGAGGAGAAGAGACTAAGATATGGCCATTTCTGCTGAAGAGTGATTTCTCTTTCTCTGTCTCTATCTGTCTGTCTGTCTGTCTGTCTGTCTCTCTGGAGAGTGTATGCTTCCTATAGCAAAATTAAAAAGAAATAAAAAGAGTCAACTGAAGTAACTAAATTAAAACTGAAACTATGCTTTATGAACAAGGCTAGTACAGTATTAGAAAAGTGAATATTTTAGAACTGCTCTGAAAAGCCTGAAACAAAATTGGAGATGGTAAAACTTACTCATCAATTGATAAACTGCCTTTTATAATAAAACTTAATACTCTTAAATAAACAAATAAGCAAGTATAGACTCTAAGCCCCCAAAAACATGGCACTGACAATACCTGGTACATAATTTTTTTTATTATTAGAAATACGAAGATCCAGAAAAGTGTATCTCATAACCTAAAGGCACCACTCTCCACAAAAAGAAAAGGAAAAACAAGAGAAAGAGACCAAAAGATTACATATATGTTGAAATTAGCCCATAAAAAGCTTGAAAACAACTAGGGAACCAGCAGTTAGCGTAATGGCTATGTCGCTGGACTCCCACGTAGTCGACCGCGGTTCGCATCCCGGACCCGGTGGCTTAAAACTCACACCGGGCACGTGTGTGTGCGTGCCCAAGATCCTGAGAGGAGAACGGAGGAGAAGGGATTGTGCTGTGACCAACCTCCCTGGGGGGTGATTTCTCGCTTTCTGTCTCTCTGTCTCTGTCTGTCTGGCGAGCGCACGCGCCCTATAGCGAAAACCTCTCAAAAAAAAAAAAAAAATGCTTGAAAACAACTATAAATGAAGTTGGTGGTTTAATAAAAAAGATAGGTATAAAAAATTAGGAGATATGAACCTCAGTAGAGAGATGAAAGAATATTTTAAAAGTATCATACAGTAATTATAGATTGAAAAAAAGCTATTTATAAAAGAAATAGCTCTTTCCAATGAGAATGCTCATAATGTAACGTTCTTCATGGAAAATGACTGTGGCAGCAGACTGTAGTATGAACCATTGAAGTGTGAAATTTCAGTATACATAATAGAGAAGAAGAAATAATTAGGCAAGTACTTAGTCCTTTTGCACTGATTATTAGGAGTTTGGGGATCCAGAGGAAAGTAAACTTTTGTATTCTTTGGCAAGGTTTCATGCAAAAGATTCAATTTAACTGAGTCTATAAAATAGACAAAAGAAGAGGGAACGCCCTTTATGGAAGGAGATAAATTGGGACACACAATCAGAGGAGAAAGTTGGCTTTTTTAGCCGGTACAGGAATTTCCTCCCCTCTGAGGGTCACTGAAAATCAATGACAACAGACAGATTAATAAGAAAACAGTTATACAGATTTATTTTAATGTGTAAGTTTGTAGACAGGAGCCATACAAATTGCTAACTCAAAAAGAGGCAGGCCAGGTGACTGGAGCTTAAATACCTTTTCATGGGAGTATAGGAAATTTTAGAATATTCGGAGATTTTTAGGAAGGAAAGAATGGGCTCAATGTGCAGACAATTGTGAACAAATTATTCTCCTTTTGATCTAGATATGTTTGGAAGGTGGAAAATAACTTGTGACCAGATCTGTCCAGATGTGTTGATATTTCTCAGTCTTCTTTCTTGTGATATGAATTTAATTCATAAAATACCAGGGAGAGGATTGACTTAATTGCTTTCATTTTTGGCAAGCCCAGCATACACGTCAATAAAGGAGTAACAGATAAAGTATTACCTTACACTTTGGGAGAGAAAGATGGAAGATAATCTACAGACAGGGATGGGAGAAAGATCAGAGGGAGAGCTTGGTTTTGGGGCTGCTACTTTGATTCAGCATGTCAAAGCCCCAGTCTTTGGGGTTTTGTTTTTCTGATCCCAACACGTGGAAGACAAGAGGTTAGAACTAAAGCCTGAGTATTCTTATCATACTTTTTGGGATGATGAAGACTCCAAGAAGTAGAAAATGGATAATAGTGAAGCAATGGAAATTAGCTAAGTGTGTGACTATCAGGCAAAGAAGAAAAGGAAATATCGGGGAAAGCAGCCTGGGCCGATGGCTGGAAAGACAACAGGAAGCCTGGGAGAATTTCTATTAGGAGCAGAGAAAAATGTTTTGTGAAAAATATCTGGAGACAGCTAAAAGTAGAGAAACAAAATGAGCTGATGCATAGTAGAAGAAAATGGTAAACAGCTTGTTAGGAAACAAGTGTACGAACAGTCTTAGAGCTAGAAGTTATTTTCCTCCATATTATTTGAAGAACAAAATAGACTTTCAAGAATAGTAAGAATACTAGCCAATGGACATAAGACTTTTAATCTCAAATATTTATTATTAAGACAGATGCTGATACTGTGAATAAATTTTCTAATTACATTGTTTCTAAAAAATTTCAAGATATTTTAAAGATAACATGCCACTTTTTATTGAATTATATTGTTAATATTGGTGCAATTTTCTGTATTATTTCTTTTTTGAAAATGTATGAACATTTCTTTCCCATTTAAAAATCAGAATAATATAGGGAACCAGCAGTTAGTGTAATGGCTATGTCGCTGGACTCCCACGTAGTCGACCACGGTTCACGTCCCGGACCTGGTGGCTTAAAACTCACGTCGGATGTGCGTGCGTGACCAAGATCCCAAGAGGAGAATGGAGGAGAAGGGACTGCGGTGTGACCATCCCCCCCGGTGGGTGATTTCTCGCTTTCTGTCTGTATGTCTCTCTCTGTCTGTCTGGCGAGCGCACACACCCTATAGCGAAAAACCTCTCCAAAAAAAAACAAAAGTCAGAATAATATAGTGTATCTTTTAATATTTTAGAAATGTTTTTGTTTTTTGTGAAGTAATTGAATATATTATCTGTAAGTAAAGAGCTCAATAAACAGGAAGAAAACGCAAAGATTCCTTGAGTTATATCTGAGGGAGAATATGCTGGCTTCAAAGGTTTCTTTGATGTCCAAATATTATATCTGCATCAATGAACACAAGTTAGGGTTTCTGAAATTGTTCGCTGAGCTCCTCTGGTTGTGATTGCCTCTCTATTTCTCATTAAAATAACCATGGAAGTGTCAGAAAAGTTAAATGACAAACAAATCAAAATAAGTGTGGAAATCCTTTTTACAAAGAAAAACACTCCTTATGATATAATTCTACAAATGTACTCTTGATGTGGTATTGAGAAGAGACCATGTCACTTGTCCTATGTGGGAGGCTCAGGACTGGGAGGAAGACCCTGTCCTCCCAGCAGAGACAAGCTGACAATGCTTGCCCCTTACTAAATTATCTGGGTGCACCCATGAAGTGGCTGTATGGTGATAAAGGAAGTAAGGACAAGGAGGTACTTACAGCTTCACAAATTGCACCTTTCAAACCTGGAAACTTGAGTTTAGATACAAAAGGAAGGCAGGAGAGGACTAAAAAGTCAAGGCTCTAAATAGGTGTGATGCATATTTTGAAATCCCAAAAGGAGATTTAACTGCTTGTCCTTTCACACTTTTTCTCAGATTATAGATGTGGAAACTTGGCCTTCAAGGCTTAAGATTTGTTGTTATTAACCTTCATCTGGTCTGTTTCATAGGAGAAATAACTTTTTCTCTAAGAGAACTGAAAGTCCCATCAGTAATTGAACAAAATGGACCCTCTGACAGTTATTAATTGAACAATGATGTGAATTTCATGAATGAATGGTTAAAGAATAGAGAGTTTGAAGCTAAAGGATCTGCATTTAAATTTAAGGACTTTTGGGGCCAGCAGGTGGCATGATGGTTCAGGTGCTGGATACTCCCACATGGCCGACCACTGTTCGAGTCCCGGACCAGGTGGCTTGCCTTTTCACTTTCCCTCTCTCTCTCTCTCTGTGTCTCTCTGGTCAAATTAAAATAAATGAATTAATAAATAAAATTAAATAAATAATTCTTAAAAAATAAAGGACTTCTATTTGCTAACTAAAAAACAGCCTGGGAAATTTACTTATAATATCTAGCCTTCAATTTTATCAACTGAAGGGTAGTTATAATGAGTTCAGTTTTTACAGGGTTGCTTTGACATTGTAATAAAATAATGCATATAGATTATTCAGCACTGAATTTAGTGCCATGATGTATTACTACACCTAATTATCAATGATTAGCGAGATCATTGCAAACAAACCTTAGGCAACTGAAAAATAAATCAATTTATGAACCTTGATAAAAATATCTATAATGATTTTAAAACCAAAGAAATAATTACTGAAAAAATCTGGGCCTTAGTTAGAACTCCCACAGGAAATATATGAATATTTAGGAGAAAAAAAACACATTTAGTATTTTCAAATGTAATTTAAAAATCAATCATAAATTTAAAAAGGAATTTAAATTTAAATTTCTATAATTCCGGGGGCCTGCCCATAGCATGGAGGTTGAGACAAGAGGATATCACATGGTCAACTGGGTGGTGAAGTTCCAGATCTGGCACCTTTTGAAACATGCCAGGTGTGTGTGGGGTATGCGCGCCCAAAATCCTGAGAGGAGAATAGAGGAAAGAGGATGACTGTGCCAAGGTCATCTCCCCTGGGGGTGCTTTAACACTTTCTCTCCCTCTCTTTTTCTGTCTTTCTATGGTAAGTGCATGTGCCTGGTTGTAAATAAAATTAAAAAAGAAAAAGAAAGAAAGAAAGAAAGAAAGAAAGAGAGAGAGAGAGAGAAAGAGAGAGAGAAGAAAGAAAGAAAGAAAGAAAGAAAGAAAGAAAGAAAGAAAGAAAGCAGGCAGGCAGGGAGGGAGGGAGGAAGGGAGGAAAGAAGGAAGGAAGGAAGGAAGGAAGGAAGGAAGGAAGGAAGGAAGGAAGGAAGGAAGGAAGGAAGGAAAAGGAATAGGTTGAATTTTGTGGCAAAACAATTAAAATAGTCAATGTAAGGAAGTCATCAAAGCTATATCATATTTGATTATTGAAACAAAGCAGACTTGCAGACTCAGTTATCAGTTGCATTTTAAAGATATTTAGCCATTATTTCTTTGTTTATTTAATCTAAAATGATTATATAACTAGTTTTCTTCACTCCACCTCCCACCACCTGTGGACTACTATTTCTTTATTTGAAAAGAAATAGTAGATCTTTGAAGTGTCCTTCTAAGGCCTTATCTTTTGAATGTAAAACTTAAAAAGTTGGATACATACTGATAACACAATGTTTGAACAGATTTTCTTAATGAGAGTAAAGGACTTAGTTTTCCAGTTCTCATATTCCATAAATACCATTTCCCGGATTTATATGTCTGTGAAGTAAGGGAAAGGTGAAAAAAAGAAGAGCTCATATGTCCTTCACTCTGAATATGGCAAATTGTCTCCATGTGCAAAAATATCTGAGATGGTCAAATGACCGACTGACAAGTCTTTTTTTGAGTCTTTTAGTTTTTATTTTTTAAAATATATTTTCTTTATTCATGATAGAGTGTACGTGCACACATGCAAGAGAGAGAGAGAGATGAGGAGATGGGTGCCCTTCACAGGATCTGATCATGTTATGACCCTGTTTTACACTAGTTCTCCAGCCTGTTGGGTCCTGGATACTTGCACACATGTCTGGTGCATTTCAAGCTGACCAGTCAGGGAACTTGAACCATGGTCACTGTGCGAGACCTGACTTCTCTTGAACAACACAATGGAGCTGATCACAAGTTAGGTGGTCTCTAATCTTTGCATTTTATTTATTTATTTCCTTCCTTTTATATTTAATCACTATATATCTTTACAGCATTAAAAATAAAATTTCCCAGCATGAATACCCTATATGTTAGTCTAGTCAAAGAAATCATCATTCATATTGTCATCAACAGATGACATTTCTATTTTTTTGTCCATTGTTTTTTTCCTCCCACCTTCATTCCCCTCCTCCTATTTCTGGCCCTCCTCCCATACTGCTTCTGGTATCCATAGTTGTTTTCCCTACTTTTATGTTTCCTGTCTTTCAGTTTCTACCACAGAGTGAAGACAGTCATTATATATTAAGTGGGGACATGCACTGTCTCTCTTTCATATTCTGGCTTGTTTGTTTAGACTTATATTTTCCATATTCATCCACTTTCTATCAAATGCTAGGGTCTCATTACTTTTTTTTTTTTTTGAGAGGTCTTTCGCTATAGGGCGCGTGCGCTCGCCAGACAGACAGAGAGAGACATAGAGACAGAAAGCGAGAAATCACCCCCCAGGGGGGATGGTCACGCCGCAATCCCTTCTCCTCCATTCTCCTCTTGGGATCTTGGGCACGCACGCACACGCGCCCGGCGTGAGTTGTAAGCCACCGGGTCCGGGACGCAAACCGCGGTCGACTACGTGGGAGTCCAGCGACATAGCCATTACGCTAACTGCTGGTTCCCTACTTTTTATGACTGAGTAGTATTCATAGGTATATGTGTCACACTTTTTCAATCTAATCATCTGTTCTTGGACATTTGGGTACTTGGGTATTTGGGATATTTGCAAACTCTTCCAAAATATACAGGGAACTAAAGCAGCTAACCTGAAAAATATAATCTGCTCAATTAAAACATGGGCAAATGAACTGAACAGATAACTCTCTAAGGAAAACATACAAACAGTCAAAAAGCATATGAAAACAATGCTCAACATTCCCTATTATAAGGAAGATAAAAATCAAAACGACAATGAGGTACCACCTAACTCCAGTCAGAAAGTCTAAGATTAAAAAAATAAAGAATGATAAGTGCATGTAAATTTGTACCACCACTGTGGAGAACAATATGGAGGTTCCTCAAAGACCTACAAATAGAATTACCATATGATTCAGCAGCTGGACTCCTGGGTATCTGCCCAAAGGATAGCAATGTACTCATTTGGAAAAGCAGTTGCGCATACATGTTTATTGCAGTATTATTCACAATTGGTAAGAGATGGAATCAACTCTACTCTGCTTTTAACAATGTTTGAAAAAATCAATATTGTGGCTAATAATTCATTAACAATAATCTATCACTAATAATAATACATAAATGTATTAATTTTACTCACATAATGACTGGTTAATATATTAATAGGTTATTATGCAATATTTGTAAAATTTTTTTTTTTTTTTTGAGAGGTTTTTCGCTATAGGGCGCGTGTGCTCGCCAGACAGAGAGAGAGAGAGACATAGAGACAGAAAGCAAGAAATCACCCCCCAGGGGGGATGGTCACGCCGCAATCCCTTCTCCTCCATTCTCCTCTCGGGATCTTGGGCACGCACGCACACGCGCCCGGCGTGAGTTTTAGGCCACCGGGTCCGGGACTTGAACCGCGGTCGACTACATGGGAGTCCAGCGACATAGCCATTACGCTAACTGCTGGTTCCCAATATTTGTAAAATTTTGAAGAAGTTAAAATGAAGAGAGATACTGGCTTGGCCACAAATCTTCTTTTATATGAATGAGTTTTCTAAGTTTTTACATTTATAAAAATTAATAGGAATACAATCAACGGTGTACTTTGTCCCATTTGTGTAATTACAAGATTTAAACATAAAATTATGATTTTCAAATATAAAACAAACACCTGTTAAAGTTTTTTCAACTCATTAATTAATAGGAGAGTCAGGAATACTTCAGTAAAGATTCAAATTTAAGATTTATATTCTTGGGACTAGCAGTTAGTGTAATGGCTATATCACTGAACTCCCATGTAGTCGACCATGGTTCGAGGCCCAGGCCCAGTGGCTTAAACTCATGCCAGGTGCGTGTGTGTGTGCCCAAGATCCTGAGAGGAGAATGGAGAAAAAGGGACTGCAGTGTGGCCATACCCCCTGGGGGTGATTTCTCGATTTCTATCTCTCTGTCTCTCTCTGTCTTTCTGGTGAGCGCATGCACCTTATAGCAAAAACCTGTCCAAAAATAAACAAACAAACAAATAAATAAATGATTTATATTCTTACCAAAATGAAATAGGCACACACCCACCCACAAAATTTTTTACTACTTTGCACAGAAATTGCACTGCAATTGGTTTTCTATAATTTTATTTTCTGACTCTACAGTATTGTAAACTAGCCAAGTTAAAAGAATATGACACAAGCTGTACACCACCATGGAATCAAATGCTCACTGGATAATTGGCCAGAAAACATACAACTCTACACTGAAAGGACATACATTTTTGTTCATTTCTAAGTGTAGTGAAGATTTTCATGACATATGCTAGCAATAAGTAATAATACATGAAGAGATAATGAACTGTTTAGAAAAAAAAATTCTATTAATTTATTAAAAGATGCATTTTAAATAAAACCTTATTGTGTTCAGTAATTGTTCGTCAAATACTATAGTGTACTTATGTTGTTTTCATCATTGTGTAATTATAGCTGCAATGCTAAAATCTTCCAAAAGCAAATTTGCAGCTCTTAGAGCTCTATGATCACAAGAAATACATTCATTTTTTCCCAAAATGTATGATACAGAAATATAATGCAACAAACAGCTAAATATATTCAAGCATAAAAATATATTTAAATAAAATGCTATGGTGAAATGAAATGGAAATGCAAGCTAACCTATAAATAGAAATTATTAAAAATGCTTTTCATGAGGCCAGCAGGAAGCATAGTGGTTAAGGGCTCTGGACTCCCACATGGCCAACCACAGTTCCATTCCCAGACCTAGAGGCTTGCTTTCCCACCACTCCCCCTCCCCCTACTCTGTCCCTCTCTGGTCAAATTAAAATAAATAAATAAATAAATAAATAAATAAATAAATAAATTTAAATAAAATAATTCTTAAAAAATGCTTTTCAAATAATTTTGTAAAATAGATGACAATAGACATAATGTAAAATAGCTATTGTATTAATATCATATTGACTGCTTTTAAAAATACATATAACAGCTTGATTTAAAAAGTTTAATATTAACCATGAGCTGTGTTTCAATAATAACTTATTTATAATATGTAGTCAGTCTAAGGGCTATAGTATTCAAATCCTTATTTTAAGCCAAGGTATATTGTGTGGTTTCTTAGACAGCAATAGATCACTGAAAAAACACTTATATATCAAGTAAGAAGAGCCTCTCCAGAACCACCACTCCTGAACTTTTACCTGTTGTCCAGAAAGTCCTGCCTAACTGCAAGAAGGTTAATATTTAGTTATCTAGTCTTAATCGTAAAAGATAGCAAGAGATATAGGGGTTGGGCCTGTCTATTAAGCCTACCTTTACTGTATAACACAGTGTCAGCCATGTTCAACAGTGGTAGCTACCCTTCTCTATACTGGGAATTCTGAGGGAAGAGTGAATTACTCCATCTCTTCACCAAGCACAGCGTGGTACTGAGAAATACCATATTTCTGTTTGTCAGTAATGAAATTTAAAAGTATCAATTTAATTGAAGTTTTGCTGTAAAACTAATTATTTAAAAATTATTTGTCTTATCATCTCAAAAGTATAGTTCAAGTCTCCTGTGATCATATGCCTCTATTATCCATGAACAAATTCATTAAAAAAACAAACTTATACTAATAAAGCCCCACTTTAGATAAACTAACATTCTTTTATTCTAATTAATATAGAAAGCCGAACATCATTTAATTTACTCTTTGCAGTTGTAAAGATGATATTGTCATTTCGCATTATTATCCAAAGAATCATTCAGTAATTAATAACCTTAGAAATAAGTAATGTTAATGAAGGTCAAATTTGTGCTTGCTATTAAATATCAATTGCCCTTGAAATAACATTTCAATCTTCTCCAATGTTGGCTAGGCAGTTCTTCAATGCCCTTGAAGAATACAAACTCAGCCATTCTATAATGAGGAAGAAGCATAAATTTAATTATAAATTAATTAACTCTCAAATTTTAAGCCTTTATTTCTGTATAAATAATAAAATATATATGCATAAGAGGAAATAAGCACCAAATTACTTAGGAAAATAGAATCTCATTTACAGCACAAGAAAAATACTCTAATATGTGTATAATTTCACATAAAACTAAAGTTGAAGGAATTAACTGCTTTAACTGTTTGTATGTTATACCGATTAAAGTAATTTTATGTAAAAAGAATAAAATGTCAAAACCTTAGCTTCAAGTATCATATCTCATAAACAATGATCTCTTTTTCCCTGCCACCCCAAAGATATTGTTACTTTCTATATTACAAGGGATTATTTATTTATCAAATTCTGTCACCATTTAGACAAATTTAATTTGTGTCCAGAATTAGTGACCATTCTTATGAACTTAATGTACATTTATATGCAATATAATATTATGGGGAGTTTTTTTCAAGTACAGGATAAGGTTGCAATTCTTATAAATTCCTTTAATCTTTGTAGATCAAATATTTGAAATTTTATTGATGAACATTTCTTAAATTTTGTATTTTTTATTAGATAGTTTCTATCTTCTTTTGTAAAATGTTCCTCTGTGGGACTCAGTTTTAAATAGAACACAGGGATATCATTGCTATCGCTTGGTTCACACAATTCTATCAACATTTTGAAGTATTTTATTGATGGAAAATTTACATATGATATGAACAGATCTTAAATTATTTTAAATTATCTTTAACATCTTTATGAATTGTAGTGAGGTATCCTCTTTCATTTCTAATAGTAATAATATGCTTATTTATTTTATTTTATTTTTAGAGAGACTTTTGCTATAGGGCACGTGTACTTGCCAGAGAGACAAAGAGAGACAGAGGGACAGAAAGTGAGAAATCACCTCCCAGGGAATATGGCCATGAAGCAATCTCTTTTCCTCCATTCTCCTCAGGATTTTAGGCACTCATGCATTTGCACTTGGCATGAATTTAAGCAAGTGGATCAAGGACTCGAACTACAGTCAACATGTGGGAGTCCAGCAATATAACCATTACATCATCTGCTGGTCTCTATGTTTATAGATTTTAATCAGTGTAGGAATTTGTCACATTTATTAATATTTTCAAGGATTCAACATTTGTGATTGCTTGTTTTGTCTGTCTCTTCCACCATTGATTTCTTTTATCTTTATTATTTCTTTTATTCTACCTATTTTTTGTTTTATTTGCCTATTTGTTAACCACTTTTCATTCCTTGAATAAATTCCACTTGGTGATTATGTGTGCTTTTTGTTTTAGGGCATTGTTGGAATCACTGTTCTAATATTTTATTAAGGAATTTTGCATCAATATTGATATGTGAAGTTGGTCTATTGTAGTAAGCATATGTAACTCTATGATTCCAGTTTCTACTTATTGTTCTCTAGTAAAATGACAAAACTTACAGAAATGACTGATAAAGCAGGCATGCCAAAATTTAACAATGTTTGAATTTAAAGGGAGTATGAGTACTCATTGTAATATCCTTGAAATTTTACTGTAGTTTGAACTTTTTATATAGCAAATTGGTAAAATGTGTTGAAATATTTATTGGTATGATAAATAAAATAAAGAATTATCATATTATATAGTAAAAACACATAATTAGAAGAGAGTAAAAGGTCCTATCAAGACAACAATTCAGTAGTGATTCTTTTAATTTCTTCTGAATATTATAACAATAATTTTAACATGGTATGAAAAACTGACTTCATTTAGTACTACTTATGTACTGGTTACTAACATGTGAATCATTTTAATAACAGGTAACTCTATCCTCTATTGGCATCAATTACATCCAAACTGGTCACTCAGAGTCTGAGAATAAGAAATAGAATGACTTGATATACCCCGACTTGTTTCAGGTTTTTGTCTATAGGACTTATCTGTTTATGTTTAATGAAAGCTACTATCCATCATCACTATTCTCATTATTTGGCATATGTGAACCAAAATTTTTAATATGTAAAAAAAAAATCCGTGTCTACAAGGAAATTACACTAGAATATAAAGAAATGGGGGCTAAAAACATCAAATGAATAAATAATATAGTAACTTATAAGGTAATAAATGCAACAGAAAAAGCATTGTAAAGGTCAGATCTAGGGAAGTAAGGAATCTGATGGGAGACACCGCGGTGGTAGGGCTGCAAATTTAAATAAGGAATTTAAAAGTAGGACTCACTAAGAGTAATTTTCTAGCAGAACTTAAAGGAGATGCATTATAAGATATGTTTATCAGACCAGTTGATGGCAGGGTGAAGATGGTTAGATTCCACATGACCAAATGTGTGATTCAAATTCTGGACTTGGCTTGTGTGTGTCCCCGAAATCGTAAGAAGAGAGTGGAGAAAAAGGGGTTGTGGCATGGTCATCCTCCCCAAGGAGTGCTTTCCCAATTTTCCACTCTCTTTCTCTCTCTCTCTCTGTCTCTTTCCAGCCAATGAGTGCATATGCCTTACAGAGAGAGAGAGAGAGAGAGAGGAAGAGAGAGAGAGAGAGAGATGTTTATCATATAATGGATTGGTTTATTAATCTGACTGTGCATGTATTTGTCTTCTTTGTGGTGGTTAGGTGGAAATAGGTGTCTTGTACTCTCAGTGACATTTATCAAACTTATCTTTCTTTTTTAACTCTACCTCTGGAGAGTAGTGTAATACTCTTTAAGTTCTTCAAAATTCATACATGATACAATGAAAGAAAGGTATATTTGTCGATAATATCCTATAAAAAGAATCTAAATGAGTGGCAACTCCAGAACATTTAAATATGCTTTTAACTAAAACATTTACAGAACAAGTATTGTTTCTCTGGTTCAATAAAAATGTTTCATATTTGCAAAATTCTGTTATGGAATTCTTAGCAGAAGTTTTTCATTTAAAATATGTTCACAGGAGCATGCTGAAGAAGCAACTTGTTAAGAATTCCCCTTTCAAACTGAACAAAAATGAATACTACTAGCAAATTTATCATGCTTCATTGCATATAGTAGTTCACTTAATAGTAATTTTAAAGGAAATACTATTAAAAACATTCTATCACTTGTTCAGTATTTTAAAAATTCTATGACAATAGAATATTTATATTCTTCTGAGTTTTTTTTTTGTTATTTATAGTAATAATAAATAAAATTAAAAAGCTCTTCACATTTTTGTGTAAATTTTTACTCTTTCAGAATACTGTTACTGAAAACTGCTATTAAAATCATTTGACAAAAACTCTAATCTCACTACGCATCTTCCTAAAATTATCTGGATTCATTTATAATACATTGACCACTCCAAAACAAAATATTATATAATTTTTGTAAATTTGAAAAAATATTTATAGATTGTAATTTTGTTTGAACCTACGAATTGAAATTAGTTTACATTATTGCAATATATTGTTTTTTTCTCATGCTGTTATGTTGAAACGAATGAAAATTCCTCTGAAAAGTTGGAGGTTACAAGCTTTCTGAGAAATTCAAACACATTAAAAATAATAATAAGGTGGCATGATGGTTAAGGTGGCTGGATTCCATATGGTTAACTGGGTGATTCAAATCTTAGTACCACCAGCTTAAAAAACATAGGAGTGTGGACATGAGTGCCCAAAATCCTGAGAGAAGAGTAGGAGAAAAAGGATTACGGTGTAGCACACCCCACTGGGAGGGTACTTTCTCGCTCTCCCTCACTGTCTCTCTACATGTGCCCTACAGCAAACATAAAACAAACAAATCTTCCCACCCCTGAAAGTTAGAAATTTTTAAAATAAGTAAAAAAATGAATTTTAAACCATATTCATTTAAAAACTACAAATGATATTCAGCCAGACATTCTATATTACCTGATGAAAGAGCACAGCACTACCTTTGAAGTATTCTTGTCAAACTAATAATTTGTAGGACATACAGAGACAGGGAAATATATTACATACTGGCCTGGGAGAATGCAATCAACACAATCCAGGCCGAGAAATTTGCTGATAAAAACCTCTGATTTCTTAATCAATAATTTTCCCGGGAAGAAAACAGAGATGAGGTAAATTATAGATTAATAAAATACTTGCTCTGAATTCCTTACACAGATCATGATCCAAATAAACAAAATGCAATGAAAATGACATTTATGAAACAGTTGGAAATGTTAATGCTATCAGAATATTTAATGTAATTATTAATTTTGCTAGCTGTGCAAAAGATACTGAAATTTTGTTATTTTTTAGAATTTAGGATTACATACTTAGATATTTACATGTGGAATATGTGAAGACTGATAAAATATGTGAGAATCTGTAAGAAAGTGTGAGAATCTGTAAGAAGTGAGATTAGCATGACTTGACAGTTGTTGAAGTTGTCAGTTTCTCATATGATTTGTTATGCTATTTTTATCCATGGTATACATCAAACTTTTAAAAATAATTTTAATGTAAATTAATTAAAGACTTTATTTGAGTAATATCATGTTTAAAATTTGAAAAACATACAGGAATTGAGACTCTACTGTCATACATCCTTTAAAATACAAACAAATGAAACAAGTAATTTAAAGGTAAATGCCTATCTATACTTATTTAGCATTACTGATCAAATGGAACTTCTCTTCAGAAAATGATGTACAGGAAGATACATCTCAGAAACCTCTACTATCATATAGTAACCTCTTCTATTATTTTTAATACAACTTTGGACTGGTTGGAAGAGGTTGTTTACAACAATGTATATTATAGAATTATATCAATTATAGAATTCTAACCAATTGTATTTATTACTTATCTAATTTGTTCATACCCTGCATGTATTTTGTTGTCTAATTAAAGTAAAACTGTTAAGTTGCATGGGTACTGTATAGTTATAGTTACATCAACTTAGCTGTACAAGTAATCACTTTCTGTGTAATAATATTGCCATAAACATCATGGCTCAACACAGCATGTATTTATTAGATCATAGTTTCTATGGTTTAGTGGTCCTGACGCTGCTTAGCTGGATCATCTGCACTGTGCTCACTGTGCCATGACGCACCTTCAAGGTTTCAGAAAGGCTGATAATTGACTGAGAAACAATTTGTCACTTTACTCAAATGTTTATTTATAGCATTCAGGAACTTGTACACTGCCAGATTATGCTACTCACAGTAAAATGGAGAGAACTACCCTAGGATATAAATATCAGGAAGCGAGCAACTTGATACCACATTAGAATCCACCTTCTATATTAATCAAATCAGTAATACATATAACATATAACAATAAATCTATGTGCATCAAACAATCAAACAAACTAGCCTTTTTTCCTTCTTTCTTTCTTTCTTTGATTATTTAATTCAGTTACTCAATCTATTTCAGACCTCACAACTTAGAATTATACTGGGTGCATGTGCGTGCATGCCCAAAGTCCTGAAAGGATGAAGAGATGAAGAAGTGACTGTGGATGAACATATTCCGTGAGAGCTGTTTCTCATTTTTTTATCTATCTCTCTCCAGTAAGAGTATACGCCTTCTGGCAAATCAAAAAAAAAAAAAGAAAAGAAAAGAAAAGAAAAGAAAAGAAAAGAAAAGAAAAGAAAAGAAAAGAAAAGAAAAGAAAAAGAAAGAAGGAAAAACAGAGAAAAAAGAAAGAAGAAAGAAAAAGGAAGAAAGTGAAAGAAAAGAAGAAAAGGAAAGAAAAAGAAAAATTAAAGATCCAGTGGACAGTCTAGTGGTTAAAGCAGATAGATCCCACATGACCAAATGTTGGGTTCAGTTCTCAGACCTAGCAGCCTTAAAAGTATGCAGGGCAAATGAGCATGCACACCCAAAATCCTCAAAGGAGTAAGAAATGGAGGAGAAAGGACTGCACTGTGTCTACTCCCAGCAGGGATGGGCTTTCTCACTTCCCCTATCTCTCTCTCTCAATCTCTCTCTCTCCTAGTGCATGTACCTTCTCACAAAAATTTTGAAAAAGAAAAAAAAATGTCATGAAGCATTATATATGTCTTATTTAACAGAATGCTTTAAACTAGGCAGTAGAGATTTCAGTATCATCAGCTACTCAGGCTTCTTCCAAAATATGTCCTGATTTACTGGTTTACCAGGGTACTGTAATGAAGTAGTATAGATCTGGAGCTTAAAGAACAAAACTTTATTATCTCAGTTATAGAAAGTAGAAATTTGAGACCAAGATTTGTCCTGAGGACTGTGAAGGAGAATCTGCTCCAGACTTCTCTCATAGTTTCTAGTGGTTTACTGACAATTCATTCTAATCCTGCCTTCATCTTCACAAATTCTCCCTGGGAAGATCTACATGTGCATGTGCATGCACAAATGTGTGTGTCCAAATTTTTCTCCTTTTCATAAGAACACCAGCTCATATTGGGTTGTGGGTCTACCTTTAATTAATTTCATCTGAAATGATCTTATTTCTAAACAAGATCATATTCCTATGTACTAGCAGATGGGACTCACCATTTGAATTTTGATATCTCAAGACTATACATTTTTAACTCATTGTTCTCTATGGCTATGAGATATACAAACATATGATTCATTGCTTGAGTCAGGATGATAAAAAAATTGGGCACATTGAAAAAGTATAGAAATCAAGTCTTATATCTTTAAATAATTTTTTGAAAGTCCTACTCAAGCACGATTTTTAAGGACTGCATGATATTGCAATGTTGTCTGAGAAGATGAGAATATTTTAGCCTCTACATATAAGCATAAAGGAAAAGGACTTTACAGAGTTTGGGGATACTTCATCCCTAGTGTCTTTCATAGAATTTTAAATTCTTATTGCCAATTTGGGAGGAATTAGTATTGCGTATATAGAAAATTGAATTAATGAAAAAAGATTATCTCTAAGAAAAATGATCATACAAGAAAAGAAAAGTAATCATAGTGTACTACTTAATGCTAGTCACATAGCCATTGTTATTTAAAATTGAATATTTATTTAATTTAACTTTGTGATAGAACTTGAGATGATGCCACAGAAAGCAGGGCTTATACATGACTTTGTGTGAATTCTAAATCTTCATCTTTCATAGAATAAATGGATGAGTACGAATAACTAATAACTTGACACACAGCAGAATAAGAACATTATAAGATATCTGAAGTTAAATACCTGGGGAAAAAATAATTTAAAGTTAGAAGAAATTGGCATTGTGAGAAAGGACCATGGGAGTGGGAGATGAATCACCTACATTTTTCTAGAAGCTTTGGGATTTTTATGTCATATGTAGTACTTTGATGAAGATAAAATGTCATTAAAAATAATTCTAGTTAAAAACCACTAAGTTGGCACATATTTGGCGATTATAACCATAGTGTTCCATCAATTTGCATGGATGCCTTGTCCAGAACCCCTGTACTTTACTTCCCCTTCCAGTATTTCTGGTGAGATAAGAGGAGAGAAAGCTTTCATCCTTTAAAAATTTTGATAAAGATCAATGTCTTTTATTCTCAGAAATGTAGTGCATATTTTGAAAATGAAACTGAAAAATTTCACTGTCATTCTGAGATAGCAAACTTGGGCTGTCAATAAGCATCCTGATTAGAGAAGTTAACTCAATTTTTTAAGCCAGTGAAACTTGGCAAATGAGTTTATATAGCATAAGGTGATAAGAAAAGGAAAGAGCAAACATTCGCTGCTTCTTAATCAGACTGGAACATTCCCTGCAGAATCTTAAAATACTCCAATCAGTAATTCAGAAAAGTGCTAGAGTACGAAGTCAATATACAACAATCTAAAGCCTTTTTTACATACCAGCAGTGAACACACTGAGACTGAACTGAAGAAAGCAATTACTTACAATAGCCATGAAAAAAATAAGATAACTAAGAATTAACTTAACCAAAGAAGTGAAAGATTTCTTTGAAGAAAACTACGAAAAACTGAAAAAAGAAATCAAGCATGATACAAAAAGAAAGAAAGACTTAAAAAATTGAAAGACATTCTGTGCTCTTGGATTGGAAGAATCAATATAATCACAGTCAGTTCTACCCAAATTAATTTGCCCATTCAATGACATATAATTCATCTGAGACTTTCTTCATAGAAATAGGAAAAAAAATACAAAATTTGTTTGGAATAATTAAAAATCCCATAGAGCCAAGGCAATACTATGCCAAAAGAATAAATTAGGAGGCACCTCACTATCTCTCTTTAAAATATATTACAAAGTAATGGTAATCAAAACAGTATAATACTGGAACAAAAATAGACACATAGAGCAATGGAATCTAGGAATAAACTTCAAATCATACAGCCAACTGATCCTTGACAAAGGTACAAGTTAATGTAGTGGAGAAAAGAAAGTCTATTTAGCAAATGGTGCTGGAAGAACTGGATATCCACCTACAGAGAAATGAAATTGGACCCCTATCTCTCACCATTAATGAGTCAACTTGAAGTAGATCAAAGATTTAAATATAGAATCTCAAACTAAAAAAAAAAAAAAAAAACTGCTAGTAGAAAACCTAGAAGAAACTCTTGAAGATATTGGAATAGGCAAAGATTTCTTTTCTTTTTTTTTTTTTTAGGTTTTTGCCATAGGGCATGTATACTCATGAGAGAGAGAGAGAGAGAGAGAGAGAGAGAGAGAGAAGGGAAGTGAGAAATTATCCCTCAGGGGAATGGCAACACTGCAATCCCTATTCCTCCTTTCTCCTTTCAGAATTTTGGTCATGTACGTATTGGTGCCCAGTGTGATTTTCAAGTTGTCGGGTCTGGGACTTGAACCACATTTGACCATGTGGGAGTCCAGTGCCTTAACTACCACATCATCTGCTGATCTCAAAGATTTCTTAGGTAAGACCCCTAATTCACAGGCAATAGTCCCCAAAATAGACAAGTGGGATTACATCAAGATAAAGAAAACAATAATTGGAGTTGAAAGACATCTCTTGGCGTAGGAGAAAATATTTGCAAATTATTCCTCAGACAAGGGATTAATATCTAGAATACATAAGGAACTCAAGCAGCTTGTTCATTAAAAAAATCCAATTAAGAAATTGGCAAATGAATTGAATAGACACTCTCCAGGGAAAACTTACAAATGGCCAAGAGGCATATGAAAAAAATTTACTCTGTTGTCATAAGGAAATCCAAATTAAAACCACAATGAGATCCCATTTAGCCTCAGTGAGAATGTCTAGGATAAGAAAAGAATAATGACAAATGCTGGTGAGGTTGTGGAGAAAGGGAACCCTCTTACATTGTTGGTAGGAATGTAAATTTAACCTCTATGAAAAACAATGGGAAAGTTTCTCCAAAAACCTACAAATAGAACTTCCATATGACTTGGTAGTCCTACTCCTTGGTATTATGCAAAGGATAGGAAAAACTGAATCAGAAAGTTACTTGAACATCCATGCTTATTTTTATTGCAGCATTATTCACAACTGCTGGAACCAACCTAAGTGTATAAAAAAATGATAACTGGGTTAAAAAACTTGCACATACATTATGTTGTACTATGGAATATTACAGTCAGAAGAAACAATGCAATCCTATTGTTTGCGCAAGTGAGCCAGACTTCAAAAGATGTACTTTGTATAACCCCCTCCATTTGTACTAAGTGTCTGTACTTTCTGGCAGAGGTTGAGAGAGCTGAAGAAAGATGGTGAAGAGGATGGATATGGATGCTAGTGATCGAAAAGGAGGGAAGTGGTTGGTAGAGAGTGGGTGGTGGGTGGTGGGGAAAAAAATTTAGAGCAGTCTTGTCCGCTTAAATGTTATTTGTCTGTTAAACTAGTCTGCAAATTGTTTCATGAGTGCGTTATCAAAAGTTTAAGTACAATAATGTTTGAAGATTATAAATGATAAATTTATGTTTACAAAAGAAAACAAATAAAAATTTTTGTACTGTCTGGAAATAGTTCACTCTAGTGTGTATCTGTTCATTCATTTGCCATCAAAACAGCACCTTACCTAAAGGAAAGGACTGACAGTGCGTAGAATGTCCACAATCTTTTGTGAAATTTTAGTTTATGATTAGTTTGTGTCTCTGTTATTGTTATAAATAGTACCTGTATTTATGTTATATACAACTTTATAAAAAGTAAATAAATAAATGCATTAAAGAACAAACGGCATAATCATTTTAAAGAGAATGGGATAAACACAACACTGCCTTATTACCTGCCTTCAGCTAAAAATATTTCAAAAAAGTCTCTTTACATGGGATTCTCTTAATTAAATATGTAAGGCAAATAGTCAAGAGACAATGCATTGCTGTAAGTGGACATCTAGATAACACAATCTAAGACAATAGACATTTTATTTATTCTGTTTAACTTAATAAAAACAAATTTTTACTTATTCTGTGGTTTGCTAATTTATTCTAGCACATCACACACAGAAGGCTTCTACTTGTGTGTTCTGTTTCAATATATCTACTATATAAATTATAAAATTATAGCTTCATTTTATCATAATATATTGTATAATCTGATGGTAACTAAATGAAAAAATGTTATAAGTATTTTTGCCATGGTTTTATTACATTACTTCTAGCACCATTCAAGAATAATGCCATAAATGTATATTCATTCAAATATTATAAATACTCATCTATTCAAATATTTTTCTCTATACCTATAATGTAATCAAAACGTTACACCAAAAATAGTTACCCAAGGGTATTCAAAACTGTAACTAAGTCAAGGTTAGCTTTCCTATAAAGTACCCAATATAAACTACTTGAGTTGTATTAAGATTTTAAGGAGTGTTTTATTTTGTCTTATATTTAAACAAGATTGAATAAAATCTAATAAAAATGAATAAATTCCGTTTTCTTTATATCAACATTTAGCCCTACAGAAAATTTATTATGCAGTAGATCTTTACAGTTTCATTTTTTAAATAATTATTTTATTTAACTGTAATTATTTAGTTATTTATTTAAATTTGACCAGAGAGAGACAGAGAAAGAGAGAGAGAAAACAAGCCGCCAGGTCCAGAACTCAAATCATGGTCGGCCATGTGGGAGTCCAGTGCCCTTAACCACCATGCCACCTGCTGGTCCCCTATTAGAGTTACATTTTAATGATTGAGTTTCTTTACAGTTGTGTCTTGGATTGTTTGATCAACTGTATTTAAATAAAGATGCATCCATCCATTTACTCATCCACTCAGGCATTTGTTTTACATCTATATGCGCTAAATAAAAATTCTACATAGACAAGTTTTTTAAAAGATGAGTGATATACATTATACCATTCAGTCAATTTTCAACAAGTGCCTACTAATCGCTAAGCACCCTGAGCCACTGAAGCTACTTCTATGAACTTAGACTATTGGGAAGACAAATTGGACTAATTGACTGTAAGTGGAAGTGCAGAGTTGTGGGTAAAAATATAGCAGTTATAGCTGAATCCAAATTATGATTGTTTTCTTCTATGGTTTGTAATTCTTTGTGTCATATCTAAGACCTTCTTCCCTAGCCCATGGTCATGAAGATTTTCTCCATTTTTTTAAAATAATGCCTTATATTTTAACTCTGACATTTAGGGCTATTATCCCTTTATAGTTAATTTTTGTGGATGCTGTGAAATGAAATATTTTTGCAAGCATTTATGCATATATCTAATATTTCAAGTACCATTTGTTAAGCTGTTTCTTTCACCTTCCAAGTGTCATGATACTTTTGTGAAAAGGCAAAGGTTCATTTCTGGACTTCTATTTTATTCTGTTGACATCAATGTTTATCCTGTGCCACTACCTAGTGGTCTATAATCTCTTGGTTCGTAGTAAGTTTTTTTTTTTTTTTTTTTTTTTTTTTTTTTTTTTACTTTTTTTTTTTTATTATCATCATATTCTTCTTTATATTACATTGAATTACATATAACTTTACATTGTATTACATTACTTTTTCAAAAGGGAATGCCATGCATGTCAGTCTGTACAGAGACATTAATCTCCCCGCTTCAACATTCAATATCTTTTCTATGTTTTCCCCAATCATTATTATTCTAATTATTTTTTAAGACAGTCCATCGCTATTTCTCATGTTGCTTGTACAAATACTTTGCCCATCATGAAATACTTCTCAGACAAATCCAGTTGAGAATACTATACATGTCAACATCAACAGTTAATAAGCCATATCTGTTTCTCACTAATGTCCTACCTCTCTATTGTTCATTTGTTATCTTTCTCTATCCTCTTCTCTTCACTTCCCCCATTCCACACTGTCCTATTCTCATTAAGTATCTTCACTGCTTTTATGTCCTCCAATTTTTTTTCACTATCATAGAATGCTGATAGTCGGTATATATTGAGTGGATACATACAATATCTTTCTTTCATATCCTGGCTTACTTCACTCAGCAATATATCCTCCGTATCTGACCACTTTCTATCAAATTCCAGGGCCTTGTTATTATTTATGGCTGAGTAGTATTCCATAGAGTATATATACCACATTTTTCCAATCCATTCATCAGTTTGTGGACATTTAGGCTGGTTCCATGTCTTGGCAATTGTGAATAATGCTGCAATAAACATTGATGTGCAAGCGCTTTTCTGACTGAGCTTTCTCCTGTCTTTTGGGTAAATACCCAGAAGTGGGATTACTGGATCGAATGGTAGTTCTATTTGTAGATCTTTGAGGAACCTCCATATTGTTCTCCACAGTGGTTGAACTAGTTTACATTCCCACCAACAGTGTAGGAGGGTTCCCTTTTCACCACATCCCCGCCAACACTTATCACTTTTTATATTCTTAATCTTTGCCATTCTGACAGGGGTTAGGTGGTATCTCATTGTAGTTTTTATCTGCATCTCCCTTATGATGAGGGATGTTGAGCATTTCCTCATATGCTTTTTGGCTATTCGTATGTCTTCCTTAGAGAGACTTTTGTTCAGCTCATTTTCCCACCTTTTAATTGGGTTAATCATTTTTTTTCACATAAGGCACTTGAGTTCCCTATGTATTCTGGTTATCAGTCCCTTGTCTGAGGCATATTTAACAAAAATATTTTCCCATTCTGAGGGTTGTCGGTTCACACTTGTTACTGTGTCCTTTGCTGTGCAGAAACTTCTTAGTCTAATATAGTCCCACTTGTCTATTTTAGGGATTATTGCCTGTGCCTTGGGAGTCTTATTTAAGAAGTCTTTGCCTACTCCAATGTCCCCCAGAGTTTCCCCAGCATTTTCCACCAGTAGTTTTATTGTTTGAGGTTTTAGGTTAAGATCTTTGATCCATTTTGAGTTGACTGTTGTTAGTGGTGAAAGATGGGGGTTCAGTTTCATCTTTCTGCAGGTGGATACCCAGTTTTTCCAGCACCATTTACTAAAGATGTTTTCCTTTTCCCAATGGATTGACTGATATCCTTTGTCAAAGATCAGTTGGCTGTAAGCTTTGGGGGTTATTTCTGGGGTCTCTATTCTCTTCCATTGGTCCACATGTCTGTTTTTATGCCAATACCATGCTGTTTTGATGACCACAGCTTTATAGTATATCTTGGGATCAGGGAGTGATATGCCTCCTACTCCACTCTTCTTGCGCAGGATTGCTTTTGCAATACGAGGTCTTTTATGGTTCCAGACAAATTCTATGATTGCCCTTTCTAGATCTCTGAAGAATATCTCTGGTATTTCGATTGGAATTGCATTAAATATGTAGATTAATTTGGGTAGAATTGCCATTTTGATTATGTTAATTCTTCCAATCCAGGAGCATGGGATATCCTTCCACTTTTTTATGTCACTTTCAATGTCTCTTTTAAGATTTTCGTAGTTTTCTTTATAAAGATCTTTGACTTTCTTAGTTAGGTTTATCCCTAGGTATCTTATACACCTTGTGGCTACGGTGAAAGGGATTCCTTTCTTCAGCTCTGCTTCGTTCAACTTGTTGTTCATAAATAGAAATGCTATAGATTTTTGGATATTGATTTTGTATCCTGCCACTTTACTGTATTCACTTATTACTTCAAGCAGTTTTTTCATGGATACCTTTGGGTCTTCTAAGTATACCATCATGTCATCTGCAAATAAAGATATTTTCAATTCTTCTTTGCCTATTCGAATGCCTTTAATATTGTTCTCTTCTCTGATTGCAATAGCTAAGACTTCCAGTACTATATTAAAGAGCAGTGGAGAAAGTGGGCAGCCCTGCCTAGTACCTGTTTTCAGAGGAAAAGCTTTCAGCTTTTCCCCATTCAGTATAATGTTAGCTGTAGGTTTTTCATAGATGGCTTTTATTGTGTTGAGAAATGACCCTTCTATACCAATCTTACTGAGAGTCTTAATCATAAAAGGATGCTGTATTTTATCAAATGCTTTCTCGGCATCAATTGAGATGATCATATGGTTTTTATCTTTCTTTCTGTTAATGTGGTGTATTACATTTATGGTCTTGCGTATATTGAACCATCCTTGCATCCCTGGTATAAAGCCTACCTGATCGTGATGAATGATCTTTGTTATATGTTGTTGGATACGATTTGCGAGTATTTTGTTGAGAATTTTCGCATCTATATTCATCAATGATATTGGTCTGTAGTTTTCCTTTTTTGTCATATCCTTATCTGTTTTGAGGATGAGGATGATGGAGGCTTCATAAAATGAATTTGGAAGGTTTCCTTCCTTTTGAATCTTTAGAAATAATTTTAGTAGGATAGGGGTTAACTCTTCCTTAAAAGTTTTGTAGAATTCACAAGTGAAGCCATCTGGGCCTGGGCTTTTCTTTGTTGGGAGGTTATTTATTACTGATTCAATCTCCTGGCTTGTTATAGGTCTATTCAGGTTCTCTATGTCTTCCTGATCCAATCTTGGTAGATTATATGCATCTAGGAATTTGTCCATCTCCTCCAGGTTATCTTGTTTGTTGGCGTAAAGTTGCTCATAGTATCCTCTAATGATATTTTGTATTTCTGCTATGTCTGTGGTAATATTGCCTGTTTCATCACATATTTGATTAATCTGGTTTCTTTCTTTCTTCTTCTTAATCAGTCTAGCCAATGGTGTGTCGATCTTGTTAATCTTTTCAAAGAACCAGCTTTTGCTTTCATTTATTTTCTGTATGGTTCGTTTATTTTCTATTTCATTTATTTCTGCTCGAACCTTTATTATTTCTTTTCGCCTGGCGTTTTGGGGATTTGTTTGTTGTTGTTTTTCCAATTCTCTGAGGCATGATGATAAGTTATCTAGTTGCCATCTTTCTGTCCTTTTCTTATGTGCACTAGTTGCTATGAATTTTCCTCTTATGACTGCTTTTGCTGTGTCCCATAGATTCTGGACACTTGTGTACTCATTATCATTAGTTTCCATAAATTTTTTTATTTCAGCCTTAATTTCTTCAGTAGCGAAGAAGTCATTCAGAAGTAGGTTGTTCAGTTTCCATGTGTTCGTGTATTTTCGGGGTTGTGTCTTGAAATTAATCTTGAGTTTAATTCCATCATGGTCAGAGAAGATGCTGGGTACAGTTTCTATGCCTTTGAATCTATAAAGGCTTGATTTGTGTCCTAATATATGATCTATCTTTGAAAAGGTTCCATGTCGGGGTGAGAAAAATGTATATGTTGTGGATGTAGGGTGGAAAGTTCTATAGATATCTGTCAAGCCCATTCCATTTATAGTATCATTTAAGTCCTGTATCTCTCTATTTATTTTCTGTCTAGAAGACCTGTCTATAGGAGATAATGGGGTGTTGAGATCTCCAACAATTATAGTATTTCTCCCTATCTCTCCTTTTAGCTCCAACAGTCTTTCCTTCACATATGTAGGCGCACCTGAGTTGGGTGCATAGATATTTATAAGGGTTATGTCTTCTTGCTGGATTACCCCATTTACTATTATATAATGCCCTTCTTTGTCTCTTCTTACAGTCTTTGTCTTGAAATCTATTTTGTCTGAGATCAATATCGCTACTCCAGCCTTTTTTCGAATTCCATTTGCATGGAGTATCTTTTTCCAGCCCTTGACTTTTAGTCTATGTATGTCTTTATCCATAAGGTGAGTTTCTTGTAGGCAACAGATAGAGGGTTTCTGTTTTCTTATCCAGTCAGCCAGTCTATGTCTCTTTACTGGAGAATTTAATCCATTGACATTCAATGTAATTATCGATATTTCCGTACCTGATCCTATCATTAAGTGAGCCATTTTCTTGGTTGCTCTTTGTTCTCGTATAACTGTCTCTGATTTTTTAGTTTTCCTGGTATAATACTCCCTTCAGAACCTCTTGAAGAGCTGGTCTGGAGTTGGTAAATTCCTTCAAATTTTGTTTATTCGAGAATGTTTTTATCTTTTTTTCCCATATGAAAGATAATTTTGCCGGGTATAATATTCTTGGTTGAAATTGTTTTTCACTCAACACTTTTACTATGCTTCCCCATTCTTTCCTTTCTTGCATTGTTTCCGCCGAAAGATCCGATGTTAGCCTGATGGGGTGACCTTTGTAAGTAACCTGGCGTTTCCCTCTTGCCAACTTTAGTATCTTGTCTTTGTCTGTTGTTTTTGCCAGTCTGGCTATAATGTGCCTTGGAGAGGATCTTCTTGGGTTGATTCTACCCGGGGTCCTATGTATTTCCTGGGTCTGGATATTTGAGTGCCTTTCTAGATTTGGAAAGTTTTCTTCCAGGATCTCATGGAATAAATTATCTAGGCCCTTATTATTTTCTTCCTCTTCTGGAATACCTATTATCCGGATGTTGGGGCGCTTGATAGTATCCAGTATTCCTCGTATATTATCCTCATTTTTCATGGTTGTTTTCTCAATCTTCTTGATGCTTTTTTCTAGGTCAGATGTTTTGTCTTCTACGTTAGATATTCGATCTTCTGCCTGGTCTAACCTACTTTTAATACTTTCAAGGGAGGTTTTGATTTCCTGTATCACATTCTTCATTCCTAGAAGTTCCATCTGGTTCTTGTTTAAGGTATCCATTTCTTCTTTCAAGTCATTGAAGGACTTCCTCATCTCCTGGAGCTCCTTGTCTCTTTTCTCTTCCATCTCAGTTAGTTTGGTCACTACAAATAATCTGAATTCCTTATCAGACATGTCCACGACGTCCATTGTATTGACTGTGGGTGATGTAGGCTTGATGATTTCCCTTGAGGGAGAGGCCTTTTGTTGGTTGCTCATATTTCTGGAGCCTCTGCGATTGTTCTTAGTCATTAGGTATTCTATATGTTTCTTCCTAACTGATTGTTAATAGTTGTACAGGCTTAGAAAATTGATGATTTCCCTTATGGTTGGCCTACCTGTTGCTCACAATTACCATTAACTGTTGCCACTACCCTGGATGGCCCAAAGTCCTCACTGTCTCTAAGGACAGGTGAGCCTACAATTGACTGAATAAGCAACACCCCAAGAGCAAAGAAAAACAAACTGAAAAAAGGAAATCGCGCGGCGCGCTTGCGCGCCGCGGGCTATTCAAATCACCAGAATTCAGAGTCCAAAGGCTAGTGGGAAAGTGTCAGAAGATGAGTGACAGGACCAGGTTGGTCAGGTCTGGAGCCTGAGTCCGCCTGGTGCCCGGAACTGCTGGCCGGCTCGATCCGGATTGCGGGTGGGGTGGGGTGGGAGTTCGCCTTAAAGTCCCAGACAACCAACCTGGGGTCCAAGGAGGAGAAACGGTGGGGATGCGTGGAGATTCGGAAAGGTCGGGCCTGCAGCCTCAGTCCGCCTGGTGCCCGGAACTGCTGGCCGGCTCGATCCGGATTGCGGGTGGGGTGGGGTGGGAGTTCGCCTTAAAGTCCCAGACAACCAACCTGGGGTCCAAGGAGGAGAAACGGTGGGGATGCGTGGAGATTCGGAAAGGTCGGGCCTGCAGCCTCAGTCCGCCTGGTGCCCGGAACTGCTGGCCGGCTCGATCCGGATTGCGGGTGGGGTGGGGTGGGAGTTCGCCTTAAAGTCCCAGACAACCAACCTGGGGTCCAAGGAGGAGAAACGGTGGGGATGCGTGGAGATTCGGAAAGGTCGGGCCTGCAGCCTCAGTCCGCCTGGTGCCCGGAACTGCTGGCCGGCTCGATCCGGATTGCGGGTGGGGTGGGGCGGGAGTTCGCCCCAAAGTCCCAGACAACCAACCTGGGGTCCAAGGAGGAGAAACGGTGGGGATGCGTGGAGATTCGGAAAGGTCGGGCCTGCAGCCTCAGTCCGCCTGGTGCCCGGAACTGCTGGCCGGCTCGATCCGGATTGCGGGTGGGGTGGGGCGGGAGTTCGCCCCAAAGTCCCAGACAACCAACCTGGGGTCCAAGGAGGAGAAACGGTGGGGATGCGTGGAGATTCGGAAAGGTCGGGCCTGCAGCCTCAGTCAGCCTGGCGCCCGGAACTGCCGGCCGGCTCGATCCGGACCGCGGGTGGGGTGGGGTGGGAGCTCGCCCCAAAGTCCCAGACAACCAACCTGGGGTCCAAGGAGGAGAAACGGTGGGGATGCGTCGGTTCGTAGTAAGTTTTGAAATTGAATAAAATAAGTCCTCCAACTTTGTTCTTTTTTTAAAGTTTATTTACTTATTTCATGAAGAGAAGTGGGGAGAAAAAAGGGAGAGAAAGAAAAAGAAACAGATGCCCTCGACAGGGTCTCACCATGACTTGATGTTGTCATCCCTCAGCCTTCCACACAGTCAGTCAAGGAGTGTCCATTGGGTGCCCAGCCTATTCTGTTAGACCCAGGACCTGGATCTGACCCTTCCGTAATGGCCTCCTGCCTACACCACCATAGCTGGGCACAACTTGGTTGTTTTTAAAATATTGTTTTAGCTATTCTAGGACCTTCATATTTTAATACAAATATTAGGACCTGTATATCAATTTCTACAAAATAGTTTGCTCAGGTTTTGATTGTGGTTTTATTTAATTTAAAGGTCAATTAGGGGACATTTGCCATCATGGCAATATTGAGACTTCTAATCCATAAATATGGAAAGTTTCTTTTATTTATTTAGATATTTATTTTTTTCTCAACAATTTTATATAGTTTTCTGTGTACACATCTTGTAATTAATTTTTTGTTGAATTCATTTCTATGTAGTTTATTCTTTATGATATCATTATATCTGCTGCTAATATGTAAAAATATAATTTATTGTTGCATATTGATTATTGTATTAAGTAACCTTGTTAAATTTGCTTATCTGTTCTAGTTGATTTTGAAGGATCCCTTGGAGTTTTCCACATACAGGATCATGTTATATGAAAATTGAGATAGTTTTATTTCTTTCTATTTTATACCTTAAATTTTGTTTTTCTTGCTATTGCACTAGCTAGAAGCTCTAGTGTACTGTTGAATAGAAGTGGTGAGAATGCAAAGATTGAGTTGCTTTGATTTGTTTGTTTTCTCTCTCTCCAGAAGGTGTGTATGCTCTCCAGGGAGATGCACAGAGAGCTGTAGAGGGAGAAAGCACTCCCAATGGAGTATGGTCTCACCACAATCCCTTCTTCATTTCTCCATCCTGTTGGATTTGGGGCCCATCTATACATGTGTATGTTTTTAAAACCCCTGGGGTGGGGAAATGAATAGCAGGCAGATATATGCGATCTGGATCCCTTAGCCGGCAGGTTAAACTGGCCAAAGTATTCAGTTTCTAATAATTTTATGTATAATGTTAATTCTAGGCTTTCTTACAGATACTCATTTTAGTTAGAAGAAATTCCTTTGTGTACCTAGTTTATAAAGACTTTTTTAAAAGAATTATTTATTTAACTTTCTTTATCCATTCATTTATTTTAATTTGACAAGAAAGAGACACAGAGAGAGAGAGTGAGAGAGAGAGAGAGGGAAAGCGAAAAGGCAAGTCACCAGGTTTGGGACTTGAACCATGGTCATCATGTGGGAGTACCCAGTGCCTTAACCACCACGCCACTTGTTGGCCCCTGGTTTACAAAGATTTTAATCATGAACAAACGTGAAATTTTTTCAAATGCTTTTTCTGAATTGTTTGAGCTAATACTCATTATTTGTGCTACTTCTGAAGGTGATGATTTCATCAGAATACAACTTTGTTTTTTTGGAGAGATTTTTGCTATAAGGCATGTGAGCCAACCGAAAGACAGAGAGACAGAGACAGAAAGTAAGAAATCACACCCCCCAGGGGGGATGGCCACGCTGCATTCCCTTCTCTTCCATTCTCCTCTCAGGATCTTGGGCACACATGCACATACACCCAGTGTGAGTTTAAGCCACCGGGTCCGGGACTCAAACCACAGTCAACTACATGGGAACTCAGCAACATAGCCATTACATCAACTGCTGGTCCCCAGAATATAACATTTTTATAATTATTTTTATAATTATTTTCGATGTATGTTTTGATTCACTTAAGTATTGTAAAATCTTATGGGGAGAAATACTATCTCACGTTGTTATAGCTTCCCTAATTCTAATCAAAGTTTATTTATGAAGTGAAAATATGTTAACATTACTTATAAAAATAGCACTGTGGAATCAATATTTTGAGGTGAGGGAGAATTTAAAAATTAGCTAGTTCAAGGCCACAATTAACTTAAGATTAAACTGATGGTCCAAGTGTTTAAATTTTTTTTAAATGTTACTATTAGAATTCAGGTCTTTTTGATCAAAATCCATTAGTTATTCTGCTCCCAAAACTCTTAAGTTGGGAGTGTAAAAGTTAAGGTACGATAGCTTGACATATTTGATTCAGACTAAGTTTAGGCCCTAAATGAAACTTAGCAAGTAATTCAATATTGGTTAACTTGGGAGTAGAATTAAGGGGTATTTGTTTTTTTCTCCATGAATTTCAGCATGGTTTGAGTGTGATACAAAGAACCTGGAATATTCTTTTTTTTTTTTTTTTTTTTTGGAGAGGTTTTTGCTATAGGGCGCATGCGCTCGCCAGAAAGACAGAGAGAGACAGAAAGGAAGAAATCACCTCCCAGGGGGGATGGCCACACCACAACCCCTTCTCGTCCATTCTCCTCTCGGGATCTTGGGCACGCATGCACAAGCGCCTGGCGTGAGTTTAAGCCACCTGGTCCAGGACTCGAACTGTGGTTGACTACGTGGAGTCCAGCGACACAGCCATCATGCCAACTGCTGATTTTCCAAGAACCTGGAATATTCTGAGATTTTGAATATTTCTTTAGAGGGATCAAAAATAAAATAAAATAAAATAAAATAAAATAATAAAATAAAATAAAGATGAAGCATTTTATCCACTTTCAAAATTGACTTCAACTCTTAGGGAATAGAGAAGTCTAGATCTGTGTACAAAAACTGGCTAAACCAATATGGGACTTAAATATAATTTGATTAGAAACATCAAATAACCAACTCTACCTTCTTCTTCCAAAGTGTTATAGAAGAAACATGTAGCTTCAACTTGGATAAATAAGAAACAATAGTATATTTATTTCATTAATTTTTTGTTTTAGACAATATATTTCAACAGATGAAGCTTGGTTCTTTTGTTATTTGTTTACTTATGTGTTCATTAGTCAATATCATAGATCTTTAGTTCCTATTGTTTTCAGTGAGTACCTATCAGCTTAGTAAAAACATGTCATTAAAAAGATATCCATAAGCACCATGCTGGTAAATAAATTATTGTTGCTGTTTGCTGTGTTCTTATCTGTTCATGAGTCTATTCTACTGGTTTTGCAGTTGATTTGGAGCCTAGATACGTAGAAAACTTGAAGTAAATTCACTGAAGTTTGAAATGGTGTAGTTTCCCATGAAATTGGTATTTCTCTTGTGTGAAGAAATATTTGAGATAGTGGTTTTATTTAAACATAATTAATACTGATTTTTTTTAACATACTGGAATGAGAATGATAAAGTGTCTCATTCATTGCAAAGGTCTAAGAGGGCTTGCAAAGAGCAGAATGCTGAAATTAGAAGAGTGCCTAACAGATTACAGCTTTTGTGTATTTGTCCTGATCTTGTTTATTTGCACAAAATAATGGAAACTAATATCAATTTAAAGCAGAAAATCATATGTTTTTAAATCAGCCTAAAGTGTCTACCTTTTCCCAGTCAAATTTTTATTGTCTAGAATTATTTTGATAATCATGGAAATTCTTCCTCCTATATGGCAATTGAAATATTCAGGGCTTTCTAAAAAGCTTACAAATATACCCAAATTTTCAGTTCCCACCATTGATTGTAGATTGGGCATTATGTCACAGTATAGGCAGATAATTTTAGATGGACATGAAAGTCTTGAAATATTTAACACAACGGTTTTCATTCAATGCAATTATGAAGTTGCAGACTGTTTACTGATTAAATCATAATCCTACTTTATGTGACTACTTAATTAATTAAATAATTAATTTATCTATTATATTTATTACTTAGCTTTAATCACTAGACATATGTATAGTGTACAACATGGTTTTTCCCAGCATCAGTACAGTGCGTATCAGTCACAACAAAGGCATTACCATATACATTATCACCAGCAAATAACTTTAATTTGATGTCAATTAAATATACTCTTTTTTTCCCTGTTCCCCGAACACCCTCCCCCATTACCCACCCCCATTAGCTCTCTTTTACTATATCTAGTATCTACGATTGTCTTTCCTGCTATTTTACCTTCCAATCTTTCAGTTGTGAATATTTTTGTCATGTCTCCCGAGAGACATGGCACATATTCAAAAGAGATATTGTTACATAAAAGTAGTTATAACTGTACCATACCTCTGAAAGTAGTTGATTCTGTATATAAATCTTCCTTAGAAAATCCATTAGTCCTTTATTGCTTACATATATAGTAATACAGTCTCACAGGACATAATACTCATAGGGCTTTTTGGTGATTTGGGCTGATAGTCTTGAAAAGAGTACAACTTAAAAATAGAAAATAAAAGTAATTTTATTTCCTAATAGAATTAAGGTGTCATTTCAATATCTTATCCAATTTTATCTTTGGTAAACACTTATTAGATGTCATACAGGATAGGGGATTTTGGTGATTAAAAAAGTTGTATTATCCCCATTGTTTACATATAAAGTGTTTATAATCCCCATCAAGGCAGACACTTTTCACACAGTAAACAAATGTTGAGGCACTTTTAATTTTGAAGCATGTACACAACTAACACACATGTTCAGCGGAATACAAAATGATTTGCAGAAGTAAAAACTGTGGGGACACGTTTAAGAGAGAGAATCTGAGGTGTGGGGACATGCGCTGAGCAAACACCGCCTGCTCTTTTGGGGTTTGGCAGAACCTTGTAACTTGTCTTTTCTTGACCTTGGCTGCAGACAGAGCAAGGGTGGAAATTACTTGGGGCGTTCCAACAGACACATCTGATGGACTTCAAGAAACATCTTGACCCCAAATTAGTAAAGTCCAATCCCTGCTCTGCATCTGAAAGGCTCTTTAGCCTACTCTGGGTGTGGTGGTGTGAGATCTTTAGCTCCTTCCCCACAACTAACAGCTAGTTCTCTGCATTAGAAAAGAAGATGAGATTTACTCTTGATGGGATTATCACCAAGGGAATACACCTGGCCTGGTATTACTAAGCCCTCATAGATTTGTTAACTGCTTCTTATTATCTGTAACCTGGCAACCAATGTATGAAGTGTCGTAAAACATACATATGTAATGTCTCCTTGTTCTATAAATAAAGACGTCCAGTTCATCTGGGTGTCACAAGTTGTTTGGGCTACCTAGACTCAGGCTGCCTGTGTCCATTTCTATCCTATCCCTTTGTCTCATTCTTTTCAATTCCCAGGTCCTGGCAAGATGGAGGGCTTTCTCTTTCTTGTCCTCTTTCTCTTCCTCACCAGCAGCCCCCTGATCATGATTCAGCCAGACCCAAGCTCTGGGGCGGACGCTGACAAAAAACAATATAAAATGCATTTATATGTGTATTTGTCATTATGTAGAAGAGGGGGAAATGGTCTTATTGGCTAGATAAATACAAAGTTTTAGAACCAGCACTTAACTGAGTTTAAGAAGGATATATCTTTAATGTATGTCTGCAAGTTCTTACTTTGTTGTCCAGTATAATGTAACTTTAATATTTACCATATATTTACTAAACCACTACACTAAAAATAAGCCAAGAAAATTGAGACATTAATTGATCAGAGATCATGCCCTGGTTGACCTGGTTAGCATAATTTTCTTTTAAAGATTTTAAAATGATATGCCTTAGACAATAAACATATTTTCTAACCTGCTGTGTTCTCCACTCTTCCTCACTGTCTAGTAGCCTTTTGCTTCATTCCTTTTCTTTGCCCACTTGTTCTCAAATGTATTTGAGTCTATATTCAGACAGCATGTTACACCTTACCGGTATGATACTCTGTCAAATAACAGAATTGAGTATTTTATTTACTCATCTCTGTAACAATCCACATCTGTGGTAGGAAAATAGAATTTTTCACAGATGAATATGACTTATTCATTTAATTTCCCTTTCTTTGAATAAATCATAGAAAAATTTAATATTACCATTTTAATGATTACATTTGATCATTTAAGTTCAGTTGTTCTATTCATAAAGAAAAACTCTAAGGGAAACGTACTCTGGTTTTATCACAATAGCACATTTTCTCTACTTACTGAACAGTATAACAAAATGCAAACTGCCTCTGCCCCCAACACCCAAAGCACTTTCTCCATGTCATATCCTTTCAGAAACAGCATTATGACCTACATTTATGTGTATTTACGAATCTGCTTACTTACACACATATGTCTTCAATATAAAATTATATGGGCTGAACAGTATATACCTCAAATTCATGTGCTGAGACCTAACCTCCAGTACCTCAGAACCATATTCAGAGATAAAGTTTTCAAAGAAGTGATTACACTAAAACGAGGCCATTGTGCTGTGTCTAATTCAATAGGACTGGTATCCTTATAAGAGGAGAAAATGTGTCTACACTAAAAGACACCAGGGGTGTGCACACACAAAGGAAAGCATGTGAAAACACAACATTTAGGCTGCCATCTGCAAGCCAGAAAGAACAAACTATGAGAAAGTAAATCCTTGTTTCTTAAACCACCCAGTCTGTGGTATTTTAGCAAACTAATACAAATATGATACCATTAATTCCAATCCAACACCGAAAAGTTCATTTCCTTCCCCTCCACCACCTTTTAACGTTTGTAGCTTCTGGGCTGGTCCCATTGCTGAATGGTTAAGGGAGCTGGATCCTACATATCTGATCACATGGTTTGAATCCCAGCTCCAGGGGCTTTGAAAACACCCTGGGTTCCTGTGTGTGCTCAAAATCCTGATGGGATGGAGAAAGGGGAGAGACGAGATCATGACATGACTGTGCTCCATTGGGGGATGCTTTCTCTCTCTCTCTCTCTTGGTCTCTCTGTTTCTGTGCCCTTGGGGGAAAAAAATTTAATTGTATCTCCTTTCACTGACAGCCAAGAATCAGGCTTAGGTTATTGTTAATGTATTTGTGTATTTGCTAACTACCTCTGTGAACCCACTCCTCTCTTTTCTCTGTCCCCATACTTTCCACTGCCTCTGTGTCCTCACCACTTCAGTTGAACAACATTTTACTGTGTTTGGGTGCCTTCCTCACCCTGCTTGGACTCGGATATCTCATGCAGGGTTCTTGCTGCTGGGATCCTTTACTCTGTTCAGGCTCTGATATTACACACCATGACACCTGTCTTGACTCCTTCCTGGCTCTGGTTCCATAGGCCATGCCCAATAACACCATCTTACCCTTTATTCTGTGGCACCCTGCCTTACTGTGGCTCTTCTTGCCATCCCCAAACTCAAGCTGTGATGGTACTTCCCTTGCACTTTTTCACCTGAAAGCTTTAGATAGAGAGAGAAACAGAAAGTGGGAAAGTACCCCTCCTCCCAGGGAGGATAGCCACACCACAATCCTTTCTACTTCATTTTTCCCCTCAGGATTTGGGCACACATGCACATGCACCCAATGTGTTTTTCAAGCTGCAGGGTCCAGGATTGACACAGTGCATTGGCCATGTGAGATCCAGCTGCCTTAACCACCACACCACTGGGTGGCCCAGTAAAGAGTATTTTAGTGGATTTTTCCCATTAGGGTGTATAGAGGGTTCAAGGGATTTGGGGACTGATTTAAAAAAAATTAAATTAAATTAAAATATTGCCACAAGGTGCCAGTCACACACACACAAGCTTTACTGGTATTGCATTGACAGGTTGATTTTTATATGGAAAGTCACAGGAGAAATTCCTAACCGTAGGAATCTGTGAGGAATACAGGACACAGAAAGAGAAGCAAAAGACAGAAGAGAGAGGCTAAAAAACTCAAGGGGAAAGGAAAGGAGAGAGGAACAGTATATGTATAGATGATGTCACTCAACAGTATTAGGATGGGTCAAGAAGAGCCTCTAGGTTAGAGAGCTCTGAAGTGCAGTAGCAGCTTAAAATATTTTAACTACAAATATTTTAGCTACATCTTTTCAATGGCCAACAAATGCTAGTAGAGATTTTGTAGGGTACGTAAAGAAGTCAAACTCTAAATAGATAAGTATGTGTGTGTGCATGCATGTGCGCTGCTTTGGGTTATATTTTTTAAATTATTGGGGAAAAAAAATTGAGTCTGGTGCCAGTAGGCTTTTGAGCTAACAGAGTTCAGCCTGCAGCACAGAAATAAACAACCTAGGCAACCAATACACAGTGGTCAACATTGGTTTCTTTATGTATTTATGCATTTCCTTTATTCATGATGAAATGTATGTATACACATGTGACGGTGAAAGAGAGAGGGAGGAGCACCCTCCAAAGGGCTTGCTCATGCCGCCATGGCTTTCCTCCAGTCTGTCAGCTCCCGGGCACTGTCATGTGTGCCTGGTGTGCTCTAGAATGACTGGGCTGGGGATTTGAACTCTGGTTGCCATGTAAGATCTGACTTCCCTTCAGAAGCACATTACCTCTATGCCATGTAGCTAGTCCTTTGGCTGTCTTCTATAACAGCACTTATTAATATATAACAGATTATAGGACCTATGAGGAATAGTGAATTTGGGTTCTCCAGAAATAGAACCAAGAGGAGATACATATATATATATATATATATATATATATATATATGTATATATGTATATATGTATATATATATACATATACATATATATGTATATACACACACATATATATACATATATATATGTATATACACACACACATACACACACATTTATTTAAAATTATACATATATATATATATATATATATGTATATATATATATTTACATGTATATATGTGTGCACCTGTATGCGTCTGCATGTGTAATTTCAGTACAGCTCCAAAGGCCTGAGATCCAGGAGCTCTAACAACCGAGGGCAGAAGATCTAAGTCCCAGCTCAAAAGAAGACAATGAATTCACCCTTCCTATACATTTTTTTTCCTCTGTAGGACCTTAAAGCCCTGGAAAATGTACACTTACAGTGATGAAAATAGATCTTCTTTACGTAAATAATTCAAATGCTAATCTCTTCTGAAACACTCACACAGACACACCAGGAAATAATGTTTTACCAGCTCTCAGGGCATCCCTTATTAACCCAGCCAATTTGGCATATAAAATTAACCATCATAGGCAGGTAGTATACCTGCTTCTGCTCAGTGTCATCTTCCCTGTGTGTGGTATATGGTGGGTGCACAATAATAACTTACTTAATGAGTGAATAATAAAGCATCATTCATTTTTTAAATCCTAGAATGTTCTAGTTATTTTGCTCAACTACTTTTTTCTACTTGTTTTCATTTTGGCTGATTTGAAACTAGAATTATCCTCTTCAGGAAATCCTGTAAGACCTTACCTAGTTCTAAGTAACCAATAGGTCAGAGACTCCTATTTTTTTCTGTCAGGGGGAAAAGTCTTTCATTTTCCAAAAGGACTGTCTTCAGGGAAATCAACCCTGTCATCCCACCAGTGAAGATGAGGAATGAAGCTGCTCCTGGATCAGCCCTCCGCACTGGACGCTGTGCATGGGAAGCACATCATATTGGCAGTTGGCCTCCATATGCTCTTTTAGTTTTGAGGTTGCCAACTTGATTTTTCAATGGTACTCTAGGCACTGTTTTTCAGTTGTTTTAACTCTCTGCATTCTGTTAGAAAGTGAACTACTTGAGATTATTTCTCATGTCTTACTCATTTCTGCACATGTGGTGCCTGCTTTCCTGATGTGTTTCTGAATGAATGGATGGATGGAGGTCTACCAGATGAAGCTTTAAGATTGGCTGATCAATTTCTCTAGGATAAGGCAAATGTTTGTGGGATTGCTTATTGAAACTTAACCACAGAATCAATAACATGGGCTAATATTTCATAAATTTTGATAATATGGGATAAGGTTTCTAGCCTGAAAGCTTTATGAACTAGTAAAGGACTGATGAAAACTGCTATCATCAACCACTTTTGAATTATACCCTTGCCAGAATTCCCTCACTTATCCTGCTAAGGTTCAATAGCATTGCTACTACTCATCCATACCAGTGTCTTCTAAAACCAGAATTTATTTGCCACCCACAGTGATGTAAAGGCTGCTAAACTTAGATGAATTTTGAGCTTTAGTTCAGATTATCTGAATCCAATAATTTATTTTAGCTAAAATGATAACTTCACCAGTAAATGACAGTGGTCCAACTGCATTATGTATGTATTTATGATTCAGTTCTTACTTGATTACAAGTAGGTCTCTTTCACTGATTAAAAATCCATTTGCTTGACTCTGTGCATTAGAGAGAAACCTTAGATATATCTTACCTGTACTGTCTGTACAAGAATATTGTGAGGTATCAAATTTCTTAAAAAAAAAAAAAAGAAGGCAGCAAAATACTAAGCCCATGGGTATGCCCCATGAAGACATATGCCACATTGAGGAATTCACATAACTATATAATGGATTGTGTGATTTCTTGATTAAAAAAAAAAAAAGAGTAGTTTCACTAAAATTATCCTAATTTTAGAAAGATATATGAAATGGTAAATTAATCAGATGTTAGCTAATGAAAATTAGAGGGAAAGTTAGTAGAATTTTTTGAGAAGAGTTAGTGAGATATCACCACCAAGAAGTGATGGCCATACCACAATACCTTCTCCTCCATTCTCCTCCTGGTATTTTGGGCATGTATGCACACTCACTCAGCCTGTTTCTCAAGCCACCAGACCCAGGACTTAAACTGCAGAGTCAGCCATGTGGGATCCAGCACCTTAAGCTGTTATGTTTTTACTACTAGTTAAATTTTGTTATGCTTTTCAGAAAATAATGGAAAATTTTAAACAGCAGAATGCAACTGCATTTGTAAGCAATTCTATGTGTCTGATGAAGTAATAGGTATACTAAAGATTGCAGCAGGGCTGTCCCTGTAGTATAATAGTTAAGTGCTCTGCATAGGGAATAGATCCCACATGACCAACAGCTGTTTCAGTCCTAGACCTGCTGGAAAAAACATGCCAGGTGGATGTTTGTGGTGTCCTACAAACATGCTGAGGAAATGGAGAAAAAGCAATTGTAGTGTGACCAGAACCTGTTGGGAGTACTCTCTCTCTCTCTCTTTTGCCAGTGCACATGCTCTCTGGAAAATACATGTGTGTACACACACACACACACACACACACACACACACACACACAGATACATATACAAATAAGTGAATTTCATGTTTCAAAAGTTTTTTCCCCCAAAGTACTACTTAATTCCAATTTAAATATTTGGATATTCAAATTTCATTAGAACAGTTTTAAAAATCCATATCCTGTGAAGGCCAAAAGGTGATGTGGTAATTAAGGCACTGGACTTCCACATGCTTGGCCATGGTTCTAATCCTGGACCTGGCAGCTTGAAAATCACACTGTGTGTTTGTGTGCCCAAAATCCTGAGAGGAGAATAGAGAAGGGATCGTGACATGGCCACCCCTCCTTGGGGCGATTTTTCACTTTTTTTCTCTCTGTCTCTCTCCAGTGAGTGCACGTGCCCTTTGGCAAAACCCTAAAATAATAATTAAAAAAGAAATCCTGTGGGCTCATAGGCACATATTTTTTTGGGTCACAAAGATAAGAATATGCACTGTAGCAAAACGAGTATATCTATTTGAATTGGAAAGATGAAAGAATTCTTGATACTACTATAGTTTGAAAATATGTAAGCCATTCCTACAAAGTCATTTCATTTGAAATGGGTATTTGGGAGTTAGCAGGGGGCATGGTGGTTAAGGTGCTGGATCCCACATGGCTGACTCCATAGTTTGAGTCCTGGGTCTGGTGGCTTGAGAAACAGGCTGGGTGCATGTGCATGCATGCCCAAAATACCAGGAAGAGAATGGAAGAGAAGGTATTATGGCATGGCCATCACCTCTAGGTGGTGATAATTCTCTCTCTCTCTCTCTCTCTCTTGAGTGCACAAGACCTATAGCAAGAAAACAAAAAAAAAGGTATCCTAAAATAAGAAAAAAAAGAGACAGACAGAACTCTACCTTAGGTGAAAAGACATAATGGGACTTTATGTTCCCTCCTGACATCCAGACTAATTTTTTTTTAAAGAATTATTTTATTTTTTATTTATTCATTCATTTATTTCATATTTTTATTTTGACCAGAGAGGGACAGAGCGAGAGAGAAAGAGAGAGAGGGAAAATGAGAGAGCAAGCCTCCAGGTCCAAGACTTGAACTGTGGTTGGCCATGTGGGAGTCCAGCGTCCTTTACCACCACGCCACCTGCTGGCCCCAACATCCAGACTAATTTGAACAAGCTAAATAATTGTTTCTTTGTCCCCTGTCTTCACATTCACATTCCTGCTATACAGTCATCATGCTGTTGTATACTAAATTTTGAAAATAGAGACCATGTCATATTTCTTCTTGCTCAATAACCTGAATCCCGATGCCTGGAGACTCAATTAATTTTTTAAAAGAATTATTTATTTAATTTTATTTATTATTATTATTATTCATTAATTTGTTGTAGGGCATACACACTCACTAGAGAGAGAAAGAGAGAAAAAGAGAGCAAGCAAGCCACTAGGTCTGGGTCTTGAACTGCAGTGAACCAGTGGGAATCCAGCACCCTAACCACCATGACACCTGCTGGCCCCCCACAATACTCAATTCTTAAACATGAACATTTAAGGATTTTTGTAGTTTTGGTTCAACCTGCCTATCTTATGTATCCTTCCACTTTTCTCTCATTTGTCCTCTACTCTTCCTTACTACTAGTCATTCTTGAGCCCATTAAGTATAGGTCTTGAGGTGACCTTGTGAACAATTTGTCCGTCTTTAGGAAACATTTTGGAGATGCAGACAATGCTCAGTTTATATCTCCCAGAGCAGTTGTCTGTCTCCCTTTAATTTTGAATCAAATTCTAGTTCTTTGCATCCACTGAGCTCAAAGAAAGCATAACAGGCTTATTGATGGTCTCTCTAAAGTGCCTTTCCAGACAGAAGTGAAAAGCTAACACATCTCTCCATGGGGTGGCCATTGATTGTAAGGGACAGCAGCCATGGAGTTCCTCCTTATCCATATGTTCACAAACCCTTCATTACTGTATTTCACAGTGTCTCAGAAGCCCTCGACTGTAGGTTCTCTGTAATCTATATTTTGCTGAGGAAGACAACATGCTGCCAAAACATGTAAGATGTACTATTAATTTTTAAGGTATTATCTGATTTCAGAGATGTCCAAATAACTACACAGTCTTTCTGTAGGGACATGAAGTTAAAGGCAGGACTCACAATCCCTTTCTTTCTGAAGAAACTCATTTCTATAACTTTCACCTAATCTCGACCTTTTCATACTCTGGATGGAGTCAGAGGTGTAAGAGTCATCTAATGGTCTTTTCTGGTCACTTATTTTTGATTCAGAGAGAACTTTCATTTCAATATCATGTCCCCTTCTTTTTAAACAATAGTTCCTCCTCTCATCTTTTAAGACTCAAATAAAATACAGAATTTTCCAGAAAGCATATCTGATCCCTATTTACTAAACTTCTCAAGGACAGGTACTTTTATTTTTTCTTTTTACTTTCAATGTTTTTTTGTTAATACCTATTTTTAGTAAAACATCTTAGTTGTAAACATATAGTTAGTAAAACATTTTATTAACTCCAATTGTGCTGTTTTTAGGAATTTTTTAGAGAGATTTTTGTTATAAGTCCATCCAGAGAGACAGATATATATATATATATATATATATATATATATATATATATATATAAAATAATAAATCACTCCCCAGAGGGGATGGCCATACTGCAATCCCTTCTCCTCCATTCTCCTCTTAGGATTTTGGGTGTGCATGCACACGTGCCCAGCGTGTTTCAAGCCGCTGGGTCTGGAATTCAAACTGTAGTCAATTATGTGGGAGTCCAGTGATGTAACCATTATACATCTGCTAGCCTCTGTTTTAGGATTTTAAGTGTCTAGACTACTACCTGAAAAAAAGCTCTACAGTCACTTGAAGAGTGAAGATATCAAAGGTTAAAAAGAAATACATCATCTTGTTATTTAAGACAAGACCTAATGAGATTTGAGTACCTGTGATTCTTACTCACTAGCATCTAATCTTAAATATTCAGATTCACAAAACTGATCTTAATTCATCTAGAAGTGACTAGGCTTTGTTACTACAGAAATGGCACATTAAATCCTAAGACCAATTTTTTTTTAAATTCTAAAGATAAATTAATTTACATTACTAAGTATAACTGGCAAGTGGACAAAAAATTTTACATAACATTGTCAGCCTATTCCTTCACTTTTAAGGTTCTTTACAAGGGAAACAAAACTGTATCCAGAAGTTGGGTGTTTGTACGACACTTCTAATTTTTTGTCAAAATAATAATTACCTATTTTATATAACCAACAATCTGTTGATTACAGTGATTTCAGAAACCGCCGAATTTAAAAGAAGTGACCAAACATTCCCATTAAAAATTCATTTATGATTGTCTTTTAGAATGAGATCATGCTATAAATCCTGAGTATACTTTTTTACATGCTGATTTTTATTATTTTCTGTTTTAGAGAAAAGTATTTGCTTTGTTATTTTTTGACCCTGACTAGAAGGGTACATACAAATTGCTAGTGATAAATTATAATTTGAAATTCTTTTCTACATAGAATGAAAAAAAAAATTAAGTTTGCACTTTAAGACCTGGTTGCAATAGAAACGAGTTTTATAGGGTAAAATGACTAAGTACATATTTAGACTAAGTAATAGACTATATTTCTCCACTAAGAAATTTATTGGACCCTAGTAAAATTTCTCTTGGGAATTTCTGTGGAAAAAATTGAGTATATTTGCAGTATTGATTTTCTTTCCACCTAAGCAAGTGACTCATTGAATCCTATATTAAAAAAGAAGTAATCCAAGAAAAAGCTGTGATAAATCTAAAATTTGATTACATCTATGTGAGAGTAAAATGATTCACTAGAATATAAGGTATACTATGATAAAAAATCTTTGGCCTACTTTGGTTATCTACAGTCTACTTTTTATCCAACCAATTAGATAGTCTCTTCTAAACCAAGGTAACTGGCTTTATAATTTGCTTTCTTAAGAGTATGTTTATTATGATTTCAAAAAAGTGTGCCTTAAATGAAATAATAAAGACATTTTATAATATATTTTCTCGAATGGTTGAGTGAAATAATATTGTTTTCTTGATTAAATATTTTAGTTCATGAGACAAATGACCACATTAGACCATGCCATTCTTTCCAATAGCTAAATAATGACCTCTTATTCCTTTAATTAAGAGAAAAAAAATTCTTTTAATTGGTTTTCTAATATATATGTGTTTCTATATTATATATGTATGTGTGTGTGTGTGTGTGTGTGTATATATATATATATATATATATATATATTATATATATTTCTTGTAAATCTAGTCTGAAGAGTAAAAGCAATTACTGCTGATATTTTAGAGAAAGAAACTTTTTTCCATGTGTTTTAAGTTACAAGTCATGGTAGTCTTCCAGTTAGGAAACTCCTGTGATCACAGCCACAGGTAGCCCATAGCAATTCCCCAAATGGAAGTGGAATATATTTCAATCTCCTCTGCTTGAATTCTCTCTACTATTCTCATATGAGAAATGTCTTTTAACTTATACTAAATAATACTTTAAAAAGCTAGTTTCTGCCAATTTGCTTTAAATAAAATTTCAGATGAAGCAATTTCATTGAAAAACAGTAAATTGTATAAGAATGAATGCCATAACCTTAACATAGCTTTCTTTTCTTATCCCAAATGTTCTCACTTTAAAATATAACTGCTCTTACTCTTTGTGAAAAGTAACTTCTTCCACAAAAATGGTTCTTGTTTTCCAAAAAATATATTATTATTTAAAGATAAGTGGATATTATTTAAAGATAAAAGGGATAGAAAATGAAATACTCTCTCAGTAATCTCTTTTTAAAGAATTATTTTGTTGAACTTTATTTATTTACTTATTTTAATTTGACCAAACTGAGAAAGAGAGAGAGAGAGAGAGAGAGAAAGTGAGAAAGCAAGCTGCCAGGTCTGGGACTCGAACCATGGTTGGTCATGTGGGAGTTCAGCACCCTTAACCACCATGCCACCTGCTGGCTCCCTCTCAGTAATCTTATCAATGAAAATACATACACACACAGGTACGTATACACTTTTCTTTCATATGTACTTCAACATTGGTTTTATTTAATTTTATTGTGATATACTTTTAAACTAATTCTCTCTGTTTCTACATCTGAGTCACCATTTATAGAGGAAATGCAATTATTCACTATATTTTACAATGATTATGGACTTTGTCTTTCATAAAGATCACATCTTTTTGAAAGTCAACATATGAACGGTTTTCTTTATTTTTTTAAGAATTTAATTTTATTCATCATTATTATTATTATTTAAATTTGACCAGAGAGAGACAGAGAAAGAGAGAGAAGGAAAATGAGAAAGCAAGCTACCAGGCACCCCGGCTCAAACCACGGCCTGCCATGTGGGAATTCGGTGCACTTAACCACCATGCCACCTGCTGAGCCCTGAACTATTTTCATACAATATACTACTGACATTTTAGGTCAGTTAAAAACAAATGCCCAAAATGTTGCACTCTGTAGATATATAGTAGACCAGCCTGTAGCATGATGATTAGGGGCTGGACTCCACATGGCCAACTGCATGGTTCAAGTCCTGGACCTGGTGGCTTAGGTGTATACATGTTCAAAATCTCAAGAGAGAATGAAAAAGGGATTGTGGCATGGCCATGTTCCCTAGGGAGTGCTTTCTTACTTTCTCTCTGTCTCTCTCCAAAGAGTACATGTACTGTTTGGCATATTTTAAGAAAATAGATATACATTTCATATCTAAACATCTGTCTCTGTTCTATGAATAAAGCTACTTAGTTGTTAGATTTTTAATATTATAAAATGATTGTGGGCACCTTTTAGTATTTAAAACACTGTGGTTAATAGTATATTTTTGTATTTTTGTTCTCTTACTTTCAAAAACTTTTTTATCCATATTATAATAGGAGGAGGAACATTCAATTATGGACTTAAAATATGCAAGAAAATGTTGATTGAAAAAGCATTGAGGGAACAAGCAGTTAGCGTAATGGCTATATCGCTGGACTCCCACGTAGTCGACCGCGATTCGCGTCCCGGACCCGGTGGCTTAAAACTCACGCCGGGCGCATGTGCGTGCGTGCCCAAGATCCCGAGAGGAGAATGGAGGAGAAGGGATTGCGGCGTGACCATCCCCTCTGGGGGGGTGATTTCTCGCTTTCTGTCTCTATGTCTCTCTCTGTCTGTCTGGCGAGCGCACGCGCCCTATAGCGAAAACCTCTCCAAAGAAAAGAAAAAATAAGCATTGGGATTTTTTAGATTTCTGTTACGTTAAATGTTGCTAGAGATTAAAGTAAAACATAGATCTCACACTATAAAAATGGTATTTAAAATTGTTCAGTCAATGTTTACAAAATTTGAAAATAAGTTAAAGGGAGAAAAAGTTAAATAGGATATTTGGTAGTCATGAATTTTAAAAAAGTTAATTTTAAAACATAAGTATACATTTAGCCAAACATCTTGAGTTTGACACATAAAATAGATAAGGTTATTTCTTGTTTGTGAATCATAAACCAAAGTAGCTTTAAATTTAGCCTCATGAAGATTATCATTATAAGTTTGATCTAAAGGATGTATGCTTATTTCCTAATGTTTGTTTCAGTACTTAGAGAAATTTTAGTACAAAGTAAATGTCATGCCCTGATCCTATGCTCAGCATCTTTCTGAGAAGAAATACTATTGACAGACTATTCTGTCTTATCCAAACACTTGAATTTTCTGTTTTACATAGCTTGATTGTTTGGAATAGAGATACAGGTTAATAACATGATGAAATAAGAAAGTTTAGTATCTGCTTCAAAATTGTATTTAACTCCATTAATATAGCTAAATTGTAGGTTTGTAAAATTGCTTAATTTGGGGGCCGGCAGGTGGCATGGGGGTTAAAGGCACTGGACTCCCACATGACCAACAGTGGTTCAAATCCTGGACCTGGTGGCTTGCTTTCTCACTTTCCCTCTCTTTCTCTGTCTCTCTTTGATCAAACTGGAAAATACTAATAATAAATACAGTTAAATAAAAATAATTCTTTAAAAAATTGCTTAATTTTAAAGGTATTTTTCTAGACATACAGAATGCCTGTCTTATAAAAAAGCACTAAAAATATTTAAATTAATATATAAATGAATAAAATTCCTGTCTATGATTTTCTAACATTAGTACATGGTATTGTTCCATGGATCTCTAAAACCAACCCCTAGGTTCAATAATTGAACGGAAGACTCACAGGACTCATTAGATAATTGTACCCAGTTCATGATTTTACTACAGTAAGAGGATTCCAAGTAAAATCAACAAAGGAAAAATGTACAGGGAGTAGAATCCTTTTCCACCAAAGTCACATAGGATGAACTTAAATTCTTCCACCAATCAGTTCTACCAATGCATATAGAAGGATATCTACAAATCATACAGAGGAAGAAGGAGACGTTACAGGCTATAAATTGCCAATTCATAAAAGGAAAAGAAAATAATACAACTTTGAAGATAGCTTGGAAAAAGTACCTTCCCTCCTATTGCAATAGCATGCTTAAGACAGAAGAGCACAACCACACTTGGTTTTAAGAGTTGCAGTACTCGTTAAATGCTCAGACACCCTAGGATCTTTAGCTAATCTACAAAAACGAAAAGAAAAGGAGTGAGATCTTATGATACATGTTTTATTGAGGACATTTTAGATGAGATGAATGAGGCTACTTTTTTTGCATCTGTAGCTCTGCTGCTAGTAGAAACAGTTGCTACCGATATTCACCTTTTCTTAAAAAAAAACCAGCCATCTCTTGTATAAGCCTTTTAATAACTGTACCTATTTCATTTGTCACAAATGGAGGATATTTAACTCTCACATTAGACATTGCCTTCTATCCCATAATATGCAATGGAACATAGATTGGATAGTAAAGTTCAAGATATACTTTAGGAGGAAGTAATTCATACTAAAAAAAGTTATAAAATTATAAATATAGAGTTTATATATACATAAATTATATATATGTGTATATATATATGTTATAACATATATATATGCATGTGTGTGTATATATATATACAAAAAACACCCACGCACATATATATATATATATGTATATATATATAAATATATATATATACATATACATATACATATATATATATATATATATATAAATATATACACATACACACATCTTGGACACATGTGGGAATAGATTGTAAGGGTGTTAGACCAAAAGCAATGAAATATAGAGTCTTTCAGGCTGAAGTCATTGACTCCAGTATACTCATTTGAGATTTGAATTTTCGTATGATGGATTTAGTACCTTGGGGTGGTAACATTAATAATCTGGTAGACTGGTTATTTGTAGCCCTAGACAATTTTGGCTTAGAGTCAGAAAGGATGAAGATCTGGAATTCCTCTGGTATCCTACAAAACAGTGCTCTATAAAGATTAATGAACATTGGAATTAACTGGAGATCTGTCTATCTATCTATCATCTATCTATCTATCATCTGTATATATATATATATATATATATATATATATATATATATATATATATATAAAGGAGTTTCTTATTCAATAGGCTAATAGGCTTGAGGTAGGGACTGAATTCTGCATTTCTAACAAAATTCTAGGTGACTCCTGATGTTGCTCACACTTTGAGAATAAGGTTTTACATTGTTCTTGTAAGAACACATAAAATTTTGGAATAAAAGGCTTAATTTCCTGCTATTGAGTATAAAGGAAGATAATCCCCTTCCATATTTTTCTTAGACCATTTACTTTAGAAAATTTGTAATTATAAGTACTTTCTCTTGTCTCTTGCCTTTGAAATGTATATAAACAATTGAAAAAACTATAGGCTTTTGTCACCTTTATGAACCCAGTAATTTTTCCTTAAAGACCTGGGGGCCATCTCTTTGAAATGTAAACAACAAAGAAGATTGCATCTCTCTCTCTCTCTCTTTCTCCATTTCCTTGGAAGAGAGGGATCTAAGTTAGGTGTGCACCTTTTGTTGTTTTTGTTTTGGAAAGGAAAAGGTAGTTTATTCATAAAAGCAAAAGAACATTCCTGAGAGGTAGGAACCAGACTGAGCAGACAAAGAATGACTCAAAAGGCACGGGCAGATTTAAATCTAGGTTTTGTTGGTTGATCATTGGCTGGGCCCACTGACTGCTTTTATCTCATTGGCTCTATCAAATGTGGCTTAATATGATAAGACATCCCACACTAATCTCCTGCCTACATTCCCTTGAGTGGGAATTCTCTACCCTAATCAGATTTTTCTATCTCGGCACATGGGCAGATGCTCCAGCACCCTTCCCCACTTCTATTTGCTAACTTTCTTCTGTCTTATTTTCTCTATTAGAGGCATGATCCCCATAAATCATTTTAGGGTTACAAGTTGCAAAACTACTTCTTGTCATAAAGATTAGAGATGTTTATTTTTCCTTTGGTTAGAACCATTTTGCTAACACGGATGGTTACTTCAACTACCAAGTGAATTTAAGATAACAATACTTTTGTCTCTACTACCTTTGTAGAAGGTTTTTTTGAGTTTGGAAAGAGTTTTGTTTTTAAATTGTATTTCTCTAAGACTCTTTACCCTATAACTCATGGGCATTCCATTGCTTAGTATATCTGACCATTGGCATGTTTAACCTTCATCTGTTCTTTTTCCAAGGCAAAATTTAAAATGCCTCTATTTTCTTTTTTTTTTTTTTTTTTTTTTTTTTTTGAGAGGTTTTCACTATAGGGCGCGTGCACTTGCCAGACAGAGAGAGACATAGAGACAGAAAGCGAGAAATCACCCCCCAGGGGGGATGGCCACGCCGCAATCCCTTCTCCTCCAGTCTCCTCTTGGGATCTTGGGCACGCATGCACACACGCCCGGCGTGAGTTTTAAGCCACCGGGTCCAGGACGCGAACCGTGGTCAACTACGTGGGAGTCCAGCGACATAGCCATTACACTAACTGCTGGTTCCCAAAATGCCTCTATTTTAAAGAAGCTGCATCAAAATTATCCTGGTGCCAGAATGTCATGTGTCCGTGCTTTATTATACCCCTAGAATTTCTTTTTTTATTTTTCCAAGCTTTAGATCAATGCTTCCAAAACAGAAGCTGCATTTGCCCCTGCTGAGCTTATCTCCAATTTAGCAAACATTTGCCCACTTAACATCATTGAACTTGACTTGCAGGGTATTAGGGATGTGTACCTAATCCAGAGAAGTGTACACATTTTTCAGATTTGAATAAGGGAGAGTATTAGAATCTGAGAAATTCCAAATAAAGGCATGTCAGTGTTTCAGGGAGAGCCATTATTTAGTTGCACTGAGACTATTATGGGTAAGTAGAAAGACACATGCACTATTGTTGATGAAGTCAGGTTCAAAGGCCAAGCAGGTACACCAAGGAAAAGCAAATATGACAAGAAATGTTATAGGTTCCAAGTTCTTGACAGAGACTTTCTAAATTCAAATGCAGACTACAACACTTACTGTGTGATGATATTACTGTTACCTTTGTTAAATGTTCTAAAATAGATGTCTGCTTCAGCACCCACCAAGATAAAACTCACCATATCTGGCATCCAACAAAAATTTTACCATGAATGCAAAGAAGTAGAAAATGCTAGCCATAATGAAGAGAAAAACTCAATAAATTGAAGTTGACCCAGAAATGACAGATGACAGAATCAGTAGGTGGACAGTGAAATAGTCATTATAGTGGCTCAAAAGCTATTTGAGAGAGTCAAGTGAGACATGAAAAAAAATCAAGTCTTTGTAAGATATAAATGTATAATGTCTGATGTTAAAAATATGTCAGATAATATTAACAGCACATGAATCTTTCAGTAGAAAAGATTAGTGAACTGAAGACAGCAATAAATACTATACAAAATGGAACACAGAAGAGACTTACAGATAATCAGGAGGAGGTGTACACTATGAACCCTGGTTTCACACCTTACCTTCCCAGCATAGTCTTTCAGCCTGGGATCTGCCATCTTAAAACTTCACTCTCTCTAGGCGCCATCTCTAGGGATCAGGAGGTGGTGTAGTAGTTAAAGCACTGGACTCCAATATGGCCGACCATGGTTCAAATCCCAGACCTGGTAGTTTAAAACATTCTGGGCATGTATGTACACATACCCAAAAATCCCTAGAGGGGAGTGGAGGAGAAGAGATTGTGATGTGAACATCCCCCCCAGCAGGGAGGTGATTTCTCACTTTCCACTTTCTCTCTCTGTCTCTCTGGAAGTGCACATTAATATCTAAATCCTAGCCATATGCCCTAAATTTCATTGAATTCTCGATGTCCTTTTTCAGTGTCAGAAATATTTCTATTAAATAATCCCTGATAATGTTTTTTCTCACTTCATGGTTTATACTATAACTTTAATATTTTGAAAAATTTTTCAGTTTGAATTTTGATTTGCAAAGTTTTTGGAGGGGTGTGTGTGTATGCATACGTGTGTGTGTATATATATATATATATATATATATATATATATACACAAATATATATACAGACAGACATATACAAAATATAAAACTGTGTTTCTATACACACACACACACACACACATATAATATACAATTTTTACTCACAGAAGCTAAAGTTTTGCATTTAAAAGTAATAGTTTTTGAAACTATTTTCAACCAAAAACTCAATTCTATCTTTTCCTGGACTCCTTGTGTTATTTTTAGCTATAAAATCTGTAAAAGAGTGGAAGACATATAAGTCAGAAAGATTACCAAAGAGAAAATGAAGGAGATGATATTCCTTAGATAGACTATCATACTAAGCTAGACATTGAAAAACTACTTAGGCTAAGGTGGGAAATGTTTCTGTTCCTTTCAGTGGACGGACATGATTAATCACCTCCTAAGCTATTTATAGAGAATATTCTATCTTTTTGCCAAATTCAAATTTTAAACTAAGATTTTTATAACCAGACACAAAAGGAAATCGTTGGAATTTTGTTTTGGATTTTGATTTTTCAGGAGGGTGGGTATAAATACAAGATCTCCATTGACTGCATTGCCTGAGGTTTTATGTTCTCAGTTTTTAGCTTCATAGAATTCATGTAGGTGACTTCCTCCTGATCTGTCTGAAAATGCCTTCTCTCAGTGACTCATTTCCTGGGAATGTTGTCTACTAGGTTAGCACTGTGGTGTTCTGTCTCCCTCTCTGAGACATGTTTGTGCCCCTGGCCAGCTTTCTGTGTGTTCTGATGGGGCTATTGCAGAGTGAGATAGTAATTCAATTTCTTTTGACAGAATGATTAAATTTCATATTGGGTCTAACCTCAAAAGAATTCTTTCGTGGTACAGAAATAGGAACGTCATGTTACTTGCTGTGTAACACCATTACACACTCCTTCTGACCTACAGTTTGACCCTTTAATCACTATCTTACTGCTTGTTTTTTCTTACATCAAGAAAATATTTCTTTTTAGAGCTCACAAGTCCCTATTCTTTTGTATCAGAGTCACAAAAGAATATCTGGCTTACGTTTTCCCCTTCTAGTGTGGGTTGAATTTAGCTAATTGTTTAAGTATTAGGGGACTGTATTTCCTTTAGAATAGGATTTACAATACTGAAATGTGCATTGGATCCACCCTAGAAGCTTGTTAAAACATAGACTGCTGGGCCAGACTCCCAGAGAGTTTGATTCTCTAAATCTATAGGGAAGGGTGCCCTGAGAATTTGAGGGCCCAGGAAGATCTTTGACGATGCAGATATTTCTGGTTGGAAATCAAATGTGGAGAAATCTCTAGAATGATGCTTCATTTCATCTTGAATAACATTATCAGGTTCCGTTCTGGCTTGTGCATGTGTTTGAAAAGGTCCTTCTACTTTGTCACAGAGGTATAGTTCAAATGGTGTTAAATCTTTTCTTAAATCTGAAAATTGGTCATGGGGGTATTATCATGCTATCAGTGCTATCATGAGGAGCTCTAATCATAAAATATCCTTGGTTAATAGAGAATCTTCCTCTATAATCACTCAAGGATTCTTATTTCTCAGTAGGTAGGAGAGTCTAACGGTGCTTAAACACTTTTTCAATTCAATAGAACTTTGTAAAAGGATATTTGAGTAAGACATAGTAGTGGTTGTGGTACAACCTGTCAAAAGTTCAGCAATAAGAAGCTTATAGTGAGAAAGAAAAGAACACTTACTTCTGTTGATGTGGTTATTTTTACTGAAAATAATTATGGCTTAAATTAATATAAGACCAGTGACCAGCAGATGGCACAGTGGTTACATCATTGGACTTTCACATAATCGACTGCAGTTTGAGTTCTGGACTTAGCATCTTAAAACTCACACCAGGCAAGTGTGCGTGTGTGCCCATGGTCCCAAGAGGAGACTGGAGGAGAAGGGATTGCAGAGTGGCCCTCCCTCCTGGGGAATGATTTCTCGTTTTCTGTCTCTCTATCCTATAAGCCCTATAGGAAAAATCTCTCTAAAAAAAAAAAAAATTAATGTAAGACCAGAAGTCATGGATATATTCAGGAAATAAAACCATAAGAATTTGGAAATGGCAAGATGAAAAGTTCTCTCTCTCTCTCTCTCTCTCTCTCTCTCTCTCTCTCTCTCTCCTCTTTTTCCCACCTCTGAAGGTGCTGACAGAAATGGGATGGTCAAGAAAAAATAAAAATAATCAGACATACCTAACATTAAGTTTAAAACCGCCATTACCTGAACCATTCTTGCTGTACATCTATGTATTTATATTTTTTTAATCTATAATTCTGAAGCAAAATAGGCATCTGTTGTTTTCACTTGCAAGTGAGAGGAGATAAGGGTTACTGGAATTTAGTGGAATTTTAAAAATCATGGACCAGAACAGTGATTCTCAACTTGGCTACATACTGAAATAAACTGGAATGACTAGAAAAAGAAAATCTGCCAGGCACACCTCAGATCAATCAAATCAAAATCTCTACAGCTTGCACTCAGATATCTAAATACATTTTAATATTCTTAGGTGAATTTAATCTGTGTCAGTGTGGAGACTAACACATAATGATCTTCTCTTTCTTTGCTTAATGTGCTTTCAAACACTTGAGATATTTATAGGAAAATAAAAACATTTAAGAGGCACAGACTTGTATATAACAATCTATTTGTAGGTAGGAAATTTAAAGTTGAGATTATTAACTGTAGGACTTCAACTCAAATGCCCCTCTTCTTCTTTTTTCTTGAAGTACTTGCTCAAGTCAGGTTTTTGAAATAATTATTTATTTAATTGTACTTTTATTATTATTATTTAATTTGCTATAGGGCACGTGAACTCATCAGAGAGAGATAGAGAGAAAGAAAGCAAGTCACCAGTCTGGTACTCAAACTGTGGTTGATTGTGTGGGAGTCCAGCTCCTCAACCACCATACCACCTGGCCCCTCAAATCAGCTTTTAATCCTCCACTAAAGTGATCTATTCCTAGCAGCCCAAAATTGGTACCATTATTTTAGATGCAACTGGTCTTTCAAGAGATTGAAAGCAGACATGTCTAAAAGCACTTGATTGGCTAATCAGTTCCAAACGTAGGTAGCTACTAGAACTCTTTTAAAAACAATGTTTGGAAGTACAGTGGAAAATTACTGTTTGAAAACTAGAAAATTATGTATTTTTCAGCAAGTTATATCTACATCATCATTTTTTCAACCATTTGTAAAAAAGTTACTTTAGTCTACTGTTAGTGAGGAGAAAGTTATAAATGGTAAATGCTTTTAAAAATAATGAAGCTAATTTTGTAACCCTTAAATATTTTCCTACTACTGCAAATCATTGTATGTGTTATTTGAAAATATATAACACATATTTATTAAGTATTTCTTCCATGTAGGCACTGTGCTAAGAGTAACAGGACTTAAAAGATTGAGCCAGAAATAGTGTTTCCTCTTCAGTTAGAAAAACGTATATAGGAAAATGGTTTTTATGAGTAAAATTACATAGAGTTGAAACAAATGTTTATCCACCTGAATAAGTAGAGCCATTCTTAGTGTTACTATAAATTGTTTTTGCTTCCCTTTTGCTGGGGAATAAGAGTGGCAATGAGAATTCACAATTAAAATTATGGTTTTAATATTCTTTTGTATGAAAAATTGATGTTTATGTACCACAGACAAAATTGTCAAATAATTAACAACATCTTCCATACCTCCAAATTTCAGAGAAATTATATATATATTTATATATATATATATATATATATATTTTTTTTTTTTTTGAGAAGTTTTTCGCTATAGGGTGCGTGCGCTCGCCAGACAGACAGAGAGAGACATAGAGACAGAAAGCGAGAAATCACCCCCCAGGGGGGATGGTCACGCCGCAATCCCTTCTCCTCCATTCTCCTCTCGGGATCCTGGGCACGCACACACACACGCCTGGCGTGAGTTTTAAGCCACCGGGTCCAGGATGCGAACTGCGGTCGACTATGTGGGAGTCCAGTGACATAGCCATTACGCTAACTGCTGGTTCCCAAGAAATAATATATTTTTATAAAGCATTACAGTAAGAGAAACAACATTGAATGACTCCAACTATAAGTCCATAACTTTAAATGGGCGTGGCAATTGGGAGTGCTGGAGACCTTGACAAACTAAACCCACATATTACTATGAGAGAGTGTAAATGCCACCTTGGTAGAGCTTCTTTTTTGTAAATAAGAAATAATCTTGACATCTCATAGAAATTTACTGACATTTAAATAATTTATAGACCAAACAAAAATTATTTAAGGTCACATTTGGTGAGTCCCCAGTTTGTAACTTTAGCCTTAAAATAAATAAGAGGATTATGCAGACACTTTTATGTGTCAACTTGATTGAGCCATGGATGTGGCCTTGTGTCTGAACACAAAACTTCTTACTTCCCATTCAGTCAATATTGAAATTTCTCCTCAAAATAACTGAAAGAACAGATAAGAAAGAAACTTTGCCATAAAGCCTTTTTGTCTATGTAAATCCGATTTCACAAGATTTATTCTTTGACTTAATATTTCAATGTTTTCCAATAGACATTCTCTAAAGTGGTGCTACAAGTGAGCATTCATTCTTTCATTCTCTTATTCTTTTTTTTTTCTTTTTTTGGAGAGGTTTTTGCTATAGGGCGCGTGCGCTAGCCAGACAGACAGAGAGACAGAGAGATAGAAAGCGAGAAATCACCCCCGAGGGGGGATGGCCACGCCGCAATCCCTTCTCCTCCATTCTCCTCTCGGGATCTTGGGCACGCATGCACACACGCCCGGTGTGAGTTTTAAGCCACCGGTTCCGGGACGCGAACCGTGGTCGACTACGTGGGAGTCCAGCGACATAGCCATTACGCTAACTGCTGGTCCCATTCGCTTATTCTTTTATTGGTAGTACATAGTTACTGCCCTCTGAGAATATAACTGCTCAGTCTAATGCAATAAATCACTACAAGAAAACATACCTTGCTTAGTTCTGTCACTTTTTAAATAATAGTTTCATGCAGTATTTAATTAGTATAACTGAAATTTCTGTTAGTTCATCAGTTTTCTATGAGCTATTGATTTTTGCCTTTAGTTTTGGTAGAGGCCTTTGCCTTGGGACACTAGCACTCACCAGAGAGAAAGAGGGACAGTGAGAGGGAAAGTGAGAAATCATCCCCTTAGGGGGGATGGCTATGCCACAATCCCTTCTCCTCCATTTTCTCCTTGAGATTTTGGATATGTATGCACATGTGTCTGGCATGAGTTTCAAGTCAGGAATCAAACTACAGTCAGCAGTCCATGAATCGAATTTTGGTTAGCCATTCGGGAATCCAGTGATGTTACCACCACGTCATCAGCTGACCCCAATTTCTGCCTATTTTTCTAAAGATAATCTGGGATTAGGTATTTTATCGGGTAATTTAGAACATATCAATGTGTTTACATGTGCATTCATATATATATATATATATTCATGCATATAAACATATATGGGACATGCATGTACAAAAATAACAAAAAATCACGCTATATATTAAATATATCTAGTAATATTAGCTCAATTTTAATAATACCTGAATTCCTAAGTTGAAGTTAGTGATAGTATGAGCCAATTCATGTAAGGAATCAGTCATTAGCGATCACTACTGTAGCGATTTTCCTCTGGAATAGGACTTGGAAGGCATAACCTACTGCAAAGAGCATGGCAATGACAGCCATAGGTGGGCATAGAATATGTGATTTGAAAAAGCATTTCTTCTGAAATGAGTTTAGGGGAATATCTCCTGCCTTCCAAAATTTAAACAGAAATATCAGACCACAGTAACACTGCAAACTCAACAGAAGGATTAATTACATGCAACTGAACTGGTAAAATGAAATTTTATGACTTTTGACTAAAACATTACTGACTTTCTTCTATGCTTTGCTTTCTATATTTGAGAATTTTTGTCTCTTCAACTGTTGATAAGTTTATCTATCTACGGTTTTAACTGAATCCTAACCTTTTTCTGGCTTTAAGTATAAAGCAGATTTCGCTTAATATTTTTTGGTTTTATTTAAACTAAAACTGTTTTTCTTTTCATTTTATTTATTTATTTTTTTTTTGGAGAGGTTTTTTGCTATAGGGCGTGTGCACTCACCAGACAGACAGAGAGAGTCATAGAAACAGAAAGCGAGAAATCACCCCCCCAGAGGAGATGGTCACGACGCAATCCCTTCTCCTCCATTCTCCTCTCGGGATCTTGGGCAAGCACGCACACGCGCCCGGCGTGAGTTTTAAGCCACTGGGTCCGGGACCCGAACCACGGTCGACTACGTGGGCGTCCAGCGACATAGCCATTACACTAACTGCTGGTTCCCAAACTGTTTTTCTTGATATTAAAAAATAGATTAAAAAATACCTGCTTAATGACTGTGGTAAGTTATATAGCCCAGCTAGGTACTACTTTATAGTACATTCATTCTACTCAGTGAGGCTTATGCCTAAAGTCAGACATGTGTTCATAGATATGTATATATCAGCTGCACTTACTATAGAAAGTATTTAGATTAATTAAGATCTTTTGTGAATCAATAAAATGAAGGGGAAAAACGGCATAGAAAGCAACTGTAGATACCAGAGACAGCGTGGGAGGAGAGTGGAACACGGCAGAGGGTGGGGAATCAAGGCAGGGTGGGAGAAGCAAAATATATAAGAAACAAGAAATGGAAAATTATTTGTTGATGATAACATGTATGGTAATATCCTTGATTGAGTCAATATATAATGTATTCTGGATGGAAAATCTCACTTTATATACTGTAATGATGTACACTTAGTGAATGTAAATAAATACCTTTAAAATAAAATAATTAAAATTATTTTTGTTAATCATTACCTTAATGTGTATTGTGAAATACACTGGAAACAAGACATTTATGGGACACAGAAATGGATTATTATCTGTTGATGATAACATGTATCATATCCCCAACTGGACTGGTGTGAAGTGAATTCATGATGGAAAATTACTTACAAGCTAAGTGATGTATAGTGATTGAATGTATAAAAAAAATAAAATAAAATTTAAGTAAAGAAATACACTGGAAACTTTATCTTACCATAAAAATGTCTTTGCATGTATTACTATAAAATTAAAAATAGAGCCTGGTCTCATAGCCTAGTGGTTAAAGGAGCTGGATCCCACTGGTTAACTATGGTTTGAATGCTGGTGGTTAAGGGAACTTGGTCTCACGTGGCTGACTTTGGTTTGAATGCTCACCCCCGTAGTTTGAAAAAACACCTGGATGCAAGTATATGAATGCCACAAATCCTGAAAGGATGGAGAAATGGAGGGGAAAGAATTATAGTGTGACTATACTCCACTGGGGTAAGTGGGAGTTTGGTGTCATCTCTCTGTGTCTGTTTCGCTCTGATGAGTATAATTTGCACCCTCTCTTTTTTTGGGGGTATTTCCTAGGGCACAGACACTCACTGGAAAGGGAAAAAGAGAGGGAAAGTGGGGGGATGGTCACAGCACAGTCCCTTCTCCTCCATTCTCCTCCTGGGATTTTGGGCATACAACACACATGCCTGTCCTGATTTACAAGCTGCCTGGTCTGGGACTCGAACTGCAGTAGACCAAACAGAAATTCACTGCCTTAACCACCATGCCTCCTGCTGGCCCCTGCATTTGCCTTTTGGAAATTAAAAAATAATAATAAATTATCCTTATGAGATTTTTTAAACATTGTTACTTATTTATAGAAGTAACAAAATGACAAGTATTAGAATATTTAATAAGAAAAAGATACACTTTATGAGTCCTATTTGACCAATATATAATCTCATTAAACTTCTTGTGTTAGAACAGATCATACAACTATGGCCAGGATACAATAGAGATGCAATGAGGTTTTTATGATAATATCAAATGTAAACCTTCTCAGATTGGGGTTCTCAGATTTACATTGTAGAAAGCATCTTCTTGTGAATAATCTAGAACTCTTTCTGTATAGTAACAGAATGTACTACCTGCATTATTCTACATATTGGAAAATTCCTCTACATAATGAAAAACAATAATTCTAGTCTTTAATGATGCATAAGCAGGTCTTTATAAACCAACTGATCCTAAATAATAAGGATAACTGTGTATTTGTTTCATTGCATTGCATATATAATACTTCTACAATTTTTTCAAAAATCTATTGATATATTAAACTTTGATTATATACTAAGTACTATATTAAACCTTATGAGATTAAAAGTTTTGTAAGTCATACTATCCTTTCCATAAGAAGCTCTCAGTCTAATTGAAATTCACAATCTAGATCTATTTTTTTAAATTTCATCTTACTATTGCCATGAAGTAAGAAAAGTCCTCATATTATGGAGAGATCATTGAAATTAAAAGTCATGTATTTCCTAAGTGATGGAGTTCTCTACCAAAGGCACAATTTCTTTCTTGAATTTTGATAAAAGGTTCTTTTCAATATCTCTTACTAATTGGAATAATAATATCCCTGGTAGGAGTAACTATAAAGATAACATTGTTATTACCAGCTACAGGAGCTCTAGAAATGCTCTGTGTTAAACAAAGCATGGTTCCAGGCACTATTGCTATGTGTCCTAAAATGGTTAAAAAGAACAGAAATTCTTTTTATAAAAATTTATTTTATACATTTAATCACTACATCATCACAGCTTGTAGAAGGAATGTTCCTAGCATGAATACATTGCACATCAATCTATTTAAAGATACTATCATACATGTTATTTTCAACAGACAGTCCTCCATTTCTATGCCCCTTAAATGTCTTTCCTCTCTATTTTTCTCCTTGATTACCTTCCTCTCACCTTCCTTTACCTCCCACTCGCCTCCTACACTGTCTCCAGTATCCTCAACCATTCTCCATGCTTCTATATCCTCCAGTATTTCAGTTTCTTCCATAGAGTGCAGTGTTCAGAATGTATTATGTGGGGACATACAATTTCTCTCTTCATAATCTGGCTTACTTCACTCAGTAGTAAGTCATCCATATCTGTCCACTTTCTATCAAATGCTAGGATCTTGTTTTTTTATGGTGGTATAGGATTCCATAGTGTATATGTGCCATACTTTTTCAATCCATTCATCTGTTCTTGGACTTTTCGGTTGGTTCCATGTCTTAGCAATTGTGAATAATGCTGCAATAAACATGGATGTGCAAACACTTTTCCATCTGAGCGTTTTCCTGTCCTTTGGGTAGATACACAAGAGTGGAATTGCTGGGTCATATGGTAGTTCTATTTGTAGGACTTTGAGAAACCTCCATATTGTTCTCCAAAAGTGACTGTACTAATTTACATTCTCACCAACAGTGTAGGAGAGTTCCCTTTTCACCACAGCCTCACCAGCACTTATGGAATATACAATGTTTTGCACATTTTCCTTGTCAGCTCTGAGAAAAATTGTGAAGTGTAGTCATGCATCACTTAATGAAGGTAATACACTCTAAGAAATGCATCATTAAGTGAATCTGTCATTGTGCAATCACTACAGAGTGTACTTACGCAAGCTTAGATGTTAGGACACATCTTGGTTATAGGGTATAGCCAATTGCTGCTATGGCACCATTTTTTTCTTGTCTTTTAAGAACTTGTTATTTGTAGTTATTATTAGTCAGGTAATTTGCAAAATGTACCTTAATTTGGGTTTATCTAACATTTTTTATAGTATTATTTTTAATAATATTCTTTTCTTAATTTTTTAAAAATTTATTCATTCATTTATTTTAATTTGACCAGAGCAAGAGAGAGAGAGAGAGAGAGAGAGAGAGAGAGAGAGAGAGAGAAAGAGGGAAAGTGGGAAAGCAAGCCACCATGTCCAGGACTTGAACCATGGTCGGCCACATGGGAGTGTCCAGCACCTTAACCGCCACGCCACCTGCAGGTCCCCTGTCTAACATTTTTTCATGATGAGACTGAAATGAGTTTGGGAAAAAAAATGTCAGAGATGAAGGAACTGTCCTAAAGTGTCATACAGGGAGAGATGATATAAACAGACCTGTCATAACAGGTTGCTATCATGCTGCCATTTGACATTGGAGTTCTACTCCCTATCTAAGGTAAAGGTTGGGTGGTGTGGCCTGTACCTGTAACTTCAAGGACTTGAGTAGCTGAGGCAAAAGGATAACAAGCTTGAGGCCTGCCTAAGTAGCAAAGTAAGACCATGTCTGAAAAAGAGTGAGGAACCAGACTGCAGTGTGGTGCTTAAGGTGACTGCTTCCCACAGAGCCTGCATGGTTAGTTTCCACCCAGCCACCTGAGAAACATACCAGCCATGTGTACATGCATGCCCAAAATCTTGAAAGGAAAAAAAACTGGGAAGGGATTGTGGCATGACCAGTTCCCATGTGAAGTGGTCCCACTTTCTCTCTCTCTGTCCCTCGTGCACACACTCACATGCTCTCTAGCAAAATTTTAAAAAAGGAAAAGAAAAAAAAGGAGTTGTGCATTTGCCTGTAGTTCCAGCTGGGAGGCTGAAGCTGAAGGATCAAGACACAGCAATATCCAGTCTTTTAAAAAAATGACATTAAAACCAGCAGATGGCATCATGGTTATGTTACTGGACTCACACATGGCTGACTGTGGTTTCACTCTTGGACCTGGAAGCTTGAAACTTACACCAGGTGCATTTGTGTGTGTGCCCCAAATCCCAAGAGGTGAAGAGATTATGGTGTGGTCCTCCCATTGGAGGGTGATTTTTTGCTTTCTGTCTGTCTCTCCAGCTAGTGCACAAGTCCTATAGCAAAAAATCTGTCAAGAAATAAAAGTCATAACTAATAAAAACATAACTAATCGTTGTGGATTTCAACCTCAATTACTTGATTATGGTGATAAATGCCATGATTCTCCACTGTAAAGTTATCACTTTTCCCTTTCTTTAAATCTAGGTTAGAAATGAGTATGGGGGAGGGGCGGCAGGTGGCATGGTAGTTCAGAGCACTGGACTCCCACAAAGCCAACCATGGATCAAGTCCCGGACCTGGCAGCTTGCTTTCTCACTTTCTCTTTCTCTCTCTCTCTCTCTCTCTCACTCTCACTCTGTCTCTCTCTGGTAAAATTAAAATAAATAAATAAATATATAAATAAATAAATAAAGTTAAATTAAGATAATTCTTTAAAAAAAGAGAGACAGAAATGAGTCTGAATCCAACCCAAAATAAAAGCTTAGGGAAATGAAGCACCCCTTTTTTTGTAGGAGCAATAATTACATATACTATTTAGAATCCTCTCAAAATTATTTATCCTTTTGTATACTTTCTCTCCATTTATTGATTTGTCCAATCATTTATTTTTGTCAGCATGGGTTCATAGATATTTGTTTCATGTTTGAGTTATAATTCAACACTATGATTTCTAATTTTTAATTTTATTCCAGCTCTTACCACAAAGAGCTTTTCTTTTTTTTTTTAATTTTTTTTGGAGAGGTCTTTCCTATAGGGCATGTGCACTCACCAGAGAGATAGAAAGCAAGAAATCACCCCCCCGGAAGGATGGCCATGCTGCAATCCCTTTTCCTCTATTCTCCTCTCGGGATCTTGGGCACACATGCACACGTGTCCAGCGTGTTTAAGCCACAGGGACCGAGACTCCAGTGACATAGCCATTATACCAACTGCTTGTCTCAAGTGCTTTTATTTTGGATACTTTTAAAATTTGTATTTTAGGGAACCAGCAGTTAGAGTAATGGCTGTGTCGCTGGACTCCCACGTAGTCGACCGCGGTTCGCATCCCGGACCTGGTGGCTTAAAACTCATGCCGGGCATGTGTGCGTGCCCAAGATCCCAAGAGGAGAATGGAGGAGAAGGGATTGCGGCGTGACCATCCCCCCTGGGGGGTGATTTCTTGCTTTCTGTCTCTCTGTCTCTCTCTGTCTGGCAAGCGCACGCGCCCTATAGCAAAAAACCTCTCAAAAAAAAAGAAATTTGTATTTTAAAATTTAAGAGTTACATTTTTAGATACAATCAGATACTAACCTTTAATACAAGGAATAAGTTCAAGAGAGCTATTGTATGGCATGGTGGCTATAGTTCACCATTAGTATTTTATCATTCTTATGAAAATTACAAAGATAATTTTTTTTTTATTGCTATAGGGTATGCGCACTTGGCGGAAAGACAGAGAGAGACAGAAAGACAGAAAGCAAGAAATCACCCCCCAGGAAGAATGGCCATGCCACAATCCCTTCTACTCTATTCTCTGCTTGGGATCTTGGGCATGCATGCACACATGCCCAGCATGAGTTTAAGCCACCAGGTCTGGAACTCGTACCACAGTCGGCTACATGGGAGTCCAGTGACATAGATAATATGCTAACTGCTGATCCCAATTTTCAATGTTCTCAATACACCAAAAAGTGTGAAAAAGTTAGAAAAACACACATAATGAACACATAGCTTTGTGAATTAACAGAAGAGAAATATCCTTGTAAACATCATTGAAAATTAAAAATAAGTTCGAATACCTTTTTATTACTGGTACAGTTAACACAGAAGAAATTGTCTTAAATATATAGAAACAAGAGACTTCTTAATAATGGATCTCAGAATTAGGAAAGAATACTCAGCCTGATATGGGTTGACAGTCTATCTAACTTCTGAGGGATATAAATGCCAAATAGAAGAAAACAAAAGGAAGAGACAAAGCTTCTTCTCTTTTTAAAAAAAAATTATTTATTATTATTTACAAATTTTATTTATTATCATTTTATTTTTACACACTCAATCACTGTGTATCACAATAGCTTAATTCCTCATTCTTTCAATTCACTAATGGACTTCACTTTCCTTCCTCTAAGGTACAATGAGTAGAGAGATGAAGAAAGGCCAAAAATGTTACATCAAGTCCCTTACACAGAAACACAAAAGAAGAGAAAGGAGATTTCCCCTCTCAAACTTTTACTCTACAGAAACACCAGTAACTCCGGGATTACTGTAAAACAAATCTAAGAGGTGTAGCTCCTGAAGAGAATAATTTATATATATTTCCCTACTTTTCTTAGTTACTGTAGAGCAATCATATTTTTTATTCCTTTTCCAGGATTTTTTTTGTTTTCTCAGGTGAATAAACAATTGACACTTAGCAGACTTAGCCCAGTAGTTCTTCAGACATCTTCAGACATGCCTGAATACTACAGTGCACACACCTTCAACCCAAGTGGAAGGGTCTGACACAAGAATTTATTGAGAAAGCTCACCTGCCTGGCTCCAGTTGGCTCATGCTTTTCACTGAATTTGATGCATCCTTTCCTAAATTAAAGCTATCTAAATACCACTTATCCTTCCATATGAATCCCAATTGCAGCTCCTTCTAAGATTTTCTCAAATAAGATAACTGGAGATCTGAGACTCAGGGTTATCTAATAGTTCAAATACACATCTAATATTTAGTTTCCAATGGCTCCACAACCAAATAGTCATTCTGTTTCATTAAAAAAAATACTTTTCTTACTCCTGTAAGATGATCATTCCTCTTTTGGGTGGTTTAGATCTTATCATTAGTGTAGCCTAAGTGTATAGTGGTAGAAAGTCTCGGTACTGGTTTCAGTGGCATGATGGTTAAGGTGACTGGATCCCACATGGCTGGCTACACAGTTCGAGTCCTGTAACTGGTGTCTTAAAAACCACACTGGGCATATGTGAGTGCATACCCAAAATCCCAAAATGAAGGAAAAATGGAGGAGAAGGGATTGCAACATGATCAGTGCCCTCTAACCAAGTGGAGTGCCTTCTTATACTCTCTCTCTCTCTCTCTCTCTCTCCAGTAAGCACACATGTCCTCTGGCAAATTAAAAAAAAAAAGTCTCCATTCTGTACAGTAATGTCCTAGGCTGTCACATTCACTCACCACTCACTCACTGACTCAACCAGGGCAACTTCCATCCTGCACATTCCGTTTCTGGAAAGTGCTCTATATACTGATGGTTTATGTAATTTTGCTTATGTGACATTTAACTGAAAACCAAAATTTAAAAATATCAGTGATTATTTAAATGCCCTTTTAAGTGGCAATTTATTGTCTTTGTTTAAGAAGATAATTTTATTAGACTACAGTTTTTTCATAGTAAGAAATATAATGAGTAGTGGTGAAACTCTAGAGTTCATCATTCTGATGTGATAATTGAAAAATAATTGCAACCAAACTTAAATGCAAATCACCAAGCTTTTATATTAAAATAACTACACTAACAAATTATTATAATCCAGCAACCTTTTCACTAATTGGTTTCTTTGGATAAACACAGAGAAAGTGCTCTGTGGCTTCTCTCTAAACTCATCAAATTGCTCCCGAAGTAATAATTTCTCATTTGTAGTCTGTGTGTTTCATTCAGTGTGCCATTTGTCACATCTGACGTGAGGATATGAAATCTAACAGCTTTACACAAGGAACTGAAAGTCAAGAGGAAACTCCATTCACCAACAGTCTATTACAGAAGCAAAGTCTATAAAATTCCTTTAACTTGCCCATATTCGCACTTGAATTATAATGAAAAATCTATCAAGGTTTTATTTCCTAATTTGCAGTTTGCTTTTTTGGCATATGTTATTCAACCAGTTCCTCACTATATGAGACAATATTCACATAAGTTTTTATACTGATACGTGTAATCAATTTCAAAGTTTTTTTTTTTTTTTTTTTTGGAGAGGTTTTTGCTATAGGGCATGTGCGCTCGCCAGACAGAGAGAGACAGAGAGACAGAAAGCGAGAAATCACCCCCCAGGGGGGATGGTCACGCCACAATCCCTTCTCCTCCATTCTCCTCTCGGGATCTTGGGCACACATGCACACGCGCCCGGCGTGAGTTTTAAGCCACCGGGTCCAGGACTCGAACCGCGGTCGACTACGCAGGAGTCCAGCGACATAGCCATTATGCTAACTGCTGGTCCCAATTTCAAAGTTTTTAATCTAAATAAAGTAAAAGACAAGAATTTACTAGTGATAAGGTTATGCTTTAACTTAACTATTAATTCCAAGCTTTGATTATACATTAAATAGGAAGGAAATATGAAGGAATTATCTGAATAATTCAAAACTTGCCAAAATTTTCCTCAGCTACTTGGAAATACTATACAAAACTGTGTTGGTGATACAGAAGTCAAATGATTATATTCTCAATTCTTCAGAGATTTTAAGGGCCTAAAATATACTTTGTAATGTAAATGGATCAAGTTCTGATAGAAAAGATCTGTATCAAATATCATAGTTCAATAACATTAAATACTGTACCTATATAATGGATGATCATATGCAAATAATAAGGTAGATAATTTTTAAACAAATAAAAACCAATGTTTCCTTACATTTGAAAAGTTCAGTTATTTGTAATTACTGAACATTTTAGAGTCAAAGAGATGTGAAGTTATTCATTTAATTTCATGAGTTTGGACAAATTATTTAGCCTCTTTCCTATAATATTGTATAATTATTTGAACTATTTGGATTACTTCATCTTATTATATGGACATCTACCTCATTTATTATAAGACATGAATATCATGAGTATTACTGTTTTGTGTATGTATGTGGAGGGTAAACATAGTACAATATTGATTATTATTATTATTTTTTACATTTAGTCAGTGTATATCTTCACAGCATGCAAAAAGAGTCTTCCCAGCATGAATAAACTGCATATTAGCCTAGTCAAAGAAATATCATACACATCAAAATCAAATGATAATTTCCCATTTTGGTATCCATTAAATGATTTTTTTATCCCCCCTGATTCCCTCTCTCCTACCTCTCAATGCCTACCCTCCTCCCACAGTGTCTCAAATATCCACAGTTGCTCTCTATGCTTTTATCTCTTACAATCTTTCAGTATCTGCCACAGAGTGCAGATAATTGATATATGTTACGTGGGGAAATGCAATGCCTCTCTTTCATAGTCTGGCTTGCCTCACTTTGAATTGAATCGTCCATATTCTTCTACTTTCTCTCTGAGGCCAGTGTCTTGCTATTTTTTTATGGGATAGTATTTCATAGTGTGTATGTGCCACACTTTTTCAATTTATTCATCTGCTCTTGGACATTTGGGTTGATTCTATCTATGTCTTAACAATTGTGACTAATGCTGCAATAAACTTGAGTATGCAAGTGTTTTTACAACTGAGTTTATTCCCATCCTTTGGTCAGATATCCATGAGTGGAATTGTTAGATTGTATATTAGTTTTATTTGTAAGTACCTCCTTTAAAAATTGTTTTTAAGTTTGTTTCACCAGTGATAATAAGGGAGAGAGAAAGAGAAAAAGAGGAAGAAACAAGCTCCCTCAACAGGCCTTCATGCCAAAGTCCATTAGCCCTCTCTCCTTGCTTGGACCATGGGTGTGTGTGCCTGTTGTTATAGGTAATCCAGACATGTCCTCCACATGGATCCGACATTGGTTGAGCAGTGTGTTTTCAGTGTGCCACTGAGTTAGTCTTAGAGCAAGATTTTTTTCAAATTATGTACCTCTCCATCCACAGTGGTAAGCACAGTACAAGTAGTAGGTCCTCATTTTAATAGTGTTGATAAATAAAAAAACAAGTGATCAGCATATATATTACTCAATAAATGTAGTTGTTGGGGCTGACAGATGGCATGATAGTTAAGGGTGCTAGACTTCCACATGGCCAACTGCAGTTCAAGTCCTAAACCTGGTGGCTTGCTTTCTCACTTTCTCTCTCTCTCTCTCACTCTCTCTCTCTCTCTCTCTCTCTCTCTCTCTGTCCTTCTTTGGTCAAATTAAAATAAATAAATAAATAAATAAAGTTAAATAAAATAGTATTTAAAAAATAATAAATGTAGTTGTTAATAATAGGCACATAATGTCCTTAATTCTCCATTTCATTAAATTTTATTCTGCCTTCAAAGTTGTCAGATATCAGAAATAATCACTTGAATCACAGTAATATTGCCCCTATTTTCTACATTGCTTTGCATGTGAATATAAAGAATGTATATGTTCTTATGTGTACTAATTAAAGTAACACTAGGCACTGTTATCAACTAGCCTTGTGTATTCGTCAGGGTCCTCCAAAGAAACAAACCAGCAGGTAAATATATATGCAAAAGAAGAGATTTATTACAGGTATTATCTCACACAATCACAAGGCAAAGAAGTTCCCCAATAGACTGTCTGCAAGCTGAGCAACAGCTGAGAATCCAGAGCAAGAAAGCTGGTGTAGTTCCAGTACGGGGCCTGAGGGGAGCCCTTAGGGAGTCTGCTGGTTTGAGTCTGAAGTCCAAATTAAAGAACTTGGAATTGTCTGACTGGAGTACCAGGGACCAACAGAAACAAACATAACCAAGTGGCAAGAGGAGGAGCAGGGGTGAAGCAGGAAATGTGTAGAAGCAGAGCATGACAGTACACTCTGGAAGAAAGGGTGGAAAGAGAAAGAACAGATCCATACTTCCTCTGTTTTTCCAAGCTCCCAGTATACTGAATGGTGCCTGCCTACATTGAAGATGGGTCTTTCTCTCTATGCCCATTGACTCAAACCCCAATCTCACATGCAACACTCACAGACACACTTAGAAATGTTTCATCAGCCTTGCAGGCATTCTTTAATCAAGTTGATACCCCAAATTAACAATTGTACGTTGAAACTTCAGAGATCCAATGTGTTCTCTTGTAATGTCTAGTGAGTGTGGGGGTCGGAGGAGCTGGGTTCGGAAGTTGGGATGCTGTTAGAATCATGTTGTGCTCCACAAACATCTCCCACCCAGGCTCAATCTCTGTTATCGTGAGCCCTTCATATACCTTCACATCTTCGCCATTCTTCCAGTGGTTGAAGAAGATCTATATGCCCATCTATGTTCCATTTATCTTCCATGTTACATAATTTTGTATAATTTGGGAACTCCAAAAGATTAAAAAACAAAAAAAGAGCATGGTTCTGTGCATGGGGACAAGGAAACACATTTGGTAGCAGCTAGATATTCTTTTTAACAGTCTGCCCTTACAGTCATCTATTTTCTACCCATGTTTCCTTTCACATGTATTCACATGAAACTGACTTCTGCCTCATGTAAAATAAGGCAAAGAATTACCCAGTCACAGCATCAAAAACACGTCCAGAATCTCTAGATGTCATCCTTTACATCAGGTCATGGGGACTGGATGTACTTTCTTAAGGTCTCATGAGTGATTAAATAAAAGATAGTCAACTCTCTCCCCCTAACACCCAATATGAAATGGTGGAACAGAAATAGAAAAATGAGAATAAAAACTTCTACTTGAAAAGGAGATACTGTAGTCACTGGTACCTGTCAAATCTGATATTCTACCCAGTGAGTATTTTGCAAGCCCTGTGGCTAGCAAAGTTTCTTGATTATGCTCTTATTCTGATCTCAGATAGCCTCTCCCTTGGCTATTGTCTTCCATGAACAAATCAGAAGTAGGCATTGGGGAATATGCCCTCCTGAGAGCATTCCAGGATTCACAGCAAGTTTCCTATTTGCAAGTTTTTAGGTTTGAGAGTTACAGTGAGTTTCAAACAACACATTTTATGTGGACTCTATGTATGTGTTTGCATGTGAGTCTGTGTGTGTGTGCATTTGTACACATTACAATTCCTTCAATTACCTTCAGATCTATTTCAATGCATGTGTATGCACCAGTAACCACACATAATTATTTTTCTTGGCATAATTCTACTTGTTTTTTATTCCTTGCCTTAATGTCTTTTCTTTCAACTTTATGGGTTAATTTGAGATCATTTCAAAAAGTACTTGAGTGCAATGTAAAATTTTTAAACTGATCTTTGTGTTTTTGCCAAGTATCTTTGTTCAGTTGAGTCATCTTACTGTGACATTACACACAAAAACTTTTCTCATTTTAAATTCTTTTTTTGTTAAGTTTATTTATTTCTTCTGAAAGCAAGAGATAGATAGTTAGAGAGAGCAGTACCTCCACCAGGGTCTTCACACTGCCATCTACACCAACTCAGCCAACTTGAATCATGAGTACACACACACACATGCCAAGAGTATAGAAGGATACCCTGGGACTAGAACCTGGGACTCTTCCATGTGCGTCTAGTTGAGTTATGCTGTGCCACCACCAGTATGTCATCTTATATATTTACTACAGTTTGAGTAACAATTAGCTTTTAAAAACATACAAGACTCTGTTTTCTCAACTTTTACTAATATCTTTGATATCTGGAAACTAAACAATTTTTACTTAAATGTATTTATTTCATGAAATATATTTCCAAAAGAGAAAATAAAAACCACAGATACTGCCCATTAATTATTTTCAACTACTGTCTCTAGAGCAAGAGGATCAGTAGACTGATTTTAGTCAAGTAAATATATTGTACTTCACATTGGGTCCAGTACTCAAACTGCATAGTCAGCTATGTGGGATCTAGCTGCCTTAACCACTATGTCACTGGCTGGCTCACAAGTCTTCAAAGTCTACAGAATAAAGATATAATCATTACCAAATTAAAAAAAATAAAATCTACTTCTTGCTTTCAGAAGAAATAAATAAACTACCTCTTTCAAACTTACAACATCAGTGTCTTTACATCTTGAATTTACAAACATATTAGTCAAGGTTATAGTATAGAAGGTAATCTCAAATTCTTAATGACTTCATGTACAAAAGTTAACAACATCTTATTCATATAAAGTTCAACCGGTGCCAAGGGCTATGAGCAGTGCTCCACTTAGTCAGAGACCACGAGCCTTTCCAATTAAGTGCTTCCTCATCTACATTTTCAGAGTTTTAATAGCCAACTGAATATGGTTGGTAGGAGAAAATAGGGAGAATTATCAAGAATATTATCATGGACCAGAACTAGAAAGATTTACACTACATACTACTACATTCCAATGGTCAAAATTACCTAGACACACTTAACTGCGAAGTAAGCTGGAAAAATTGGTCTAACTGTGTGCTCAAAAGAAAAGAGAGACTGCTTTGTGAACTATATTCTCTGCCAACAAAGGGTGAATGCAACATACATTTTTTACTACTTAAAGTTTACTTGAAAATTGACAAAATGGAACACTAGAGTAAGTTGTGACCATAAGACTCACAGTTTAATAACAATTTTTCTTTATAAAATATTTTAAATTTTGTTAGAAGCTGTATGCACTCATGAGAAAATAGAGAGAGAAAAAGTGAAAAAGCATCCTCCCCTCCCAGGTGGGGAATTGTCATACTGGCATCCCTTCTCCTCTATTTCTTTCTCCTTTTGAGAATTTGAGTACTCAAGCACATAAGCCCAGTGTGTTTCTCAAGACATTAGGCCTAATACTCGAACTGAGTAATCTGTCACGTGGGATCTAGCTGCCTTAACCACTATGCCACTGGCTGGCTCACAAGTTTTCAAAGTCTACAGAATAAAAATATAGTCATTAGATAAAAAAATAAAATATCAAATTCCAATTCTAAGTTCTAACCAGCAAGTGAAGTAGAACAAGTCATTGTACTCTTACCTGTTTTAAATTTCACTCTGAAATAATTACTACTATTTTAGTATTTTTTTCTATTGCTGCTCTATGGTAGCAAAGAAGAAAAATAATTCAAGTCTGTGCTGTTGGTTTGATCTATGTTACTTTGATCTAGGAATTTCTTTAAGAAATATCTTGGGGGTGTTAGCTAATTTTGGCAAAGAAGAGTACATTAACATCAACGACACTAAGTTTCCCAATGACAATGTCAAAAAAGAAAGGGTACTAACCAATAAATCAATTTATTCTGCAATGTCAAGATAGAGCTATCTAGTTTTAATTCACCCTGAAAGCACTTTAATATCATTTATATTGAAAGGCAGACAATCTTAAAAGACTTGCTTTTATGGCTGACTTGTCCTTTGGCAAAATCAAATCCTAAAATTTCTTAAGCTCCAATGCTTATGTTCCACAATTGTGTATGCTTATTCATGTATTCAAAAGAATAATACAATTTTTAAATAAATAAAATGGATTTAGGTCATCCTTATTAGTACTGAGCACTTTTGGGTCCAGTTCAGATACTATTCAGTTTGAAAGAAAAGATAAGAAAGATCTTACATTTTCACAACTGAAATGTCAAATCTTCAGTCTAAGTTTCACATAAAAATGTGAATTTCTTATATTCAATCCCAAAAATAGTTTCCTGTTTTCACTTATTAAAAAGCAATTGCTATTAAGTTTTCTATTCACTGTAAACAACTATAAATAAGTAGAAAAATATATGAAACACTGGGTTTCAGTCAATTTTTTTCACTATGATCCATGAGCTAGGGAGCACAAAAGAGAGAATTCTACAAACACCAACTTTTGACTGAGAAGCAATTTATTAGGTCTATAGGGAGGGAGAACCCAGAAAGCCAGGAAGTTTTGATAAGATGAGGAAACAAATATCAAAATCTAGGGAGTCTAAAGAGGCTGGAATTTGCAGAGCAGAGTTTTAAATACAAGAGATGTACACTGAGAAAAAGCTTCAGAAATTTACCGGAGGTTCTTTCTGATTCTTTTTAAAACACAAATGTGTACATAGATGGGGCAAAACTACATGAGATCAAGAAAAGACGATAGCTAGTAAACTATAAACAAACATTTTCTGAGCTTACAAAGGTACAGATGTTCAAATGTTGACCAGGTAGAGTGAAGAGGTATGTTGAATAAACGAATAATGAGTAAAAATCCAAGAATGTTATACCTCAGAAACTGGCTTGGTGGCACATGTCATTAACGTACTGCTCAAGCCAAGTTGGATCTATATGGAATACTTGAGTTCATTTCCATAGGAGACCTGTGAACGCCATGACCCTGACTAGCTGGGGAAGCTGGGAAGACTGGGAAGGCAGGAAAGAAATTGGAATAGGGGAGACAGCAAGGCATGAAATCTTGTTGAGCAGAGTGCTTATCTTTTTCTTGCTCCTCTCTCTCCCTCTTCTCTCTGATAAAAGAAATAGAAAGACAGGGAGGTAGTGTTGTTATATTTTGATCAACTGGACCAGGGAGAAATGTTCACATATTGAAATGATCACCTTGTAAGCTAAATAATGTGATTGAATTCATTTAAAAAAATGTAAATAAAAATCATGCTTTAGAAGGAGGCACAAATTAACCCTGAACTGAAAGCTATTTTGACTCACCCAAGCAAGCTGATCTACGAGTATCTATCTGCAAACTCAACTCCAGCATCCATTAAAAGAAGCAGAAAATGAGACCTTTTGCCTGGAAAATGAACTATTAATAGATGGCCATACCTAAGTATAGGGTTTATTTGTTTTGATTCATCCGTTAGAAGTGCTTCATATATATATCTTTCTCATTTATTTTTTAATTGCTACTTGGTGCTTGTAAAATTTACTATTTTATGTCTTATAATAAACTAAATTAAATCAGTTTTAATATCAAAGTAGGAGCCTTAGTAAAATATAAAGTAAGATTTTACTGAGATATACTTCTCAGGGAACAATTGTGAAAATTTAGCTTACAGAATCATTTTTAAAGAATTATTTATTTAATTTTATTCATTCATTCGTTTATTTTAATTTGGCCAGAGAGAGAGACAGAGAGAGAGAGAGAGAGAGAGGGAAAGAGAGAAAGCAAACCACCAGGTTCAGGACTTGGACCATGGTCAGCCATGTAGGAGTGTCTAGCACCTTAACCACCATGCCACCTGTTGGCCTCCATAATCTTTTATATAATTATTTTTTAAAAAGATTTTAAAATTCTTTTTTAAAATTTATTTCATGAGCAAGAGAAAAAATAGAGAGAGAAAGAGAGAGTATTTGCTATTTGGCCCCTCACTAAAAAAGCTTGCTGAAGCTTGTTCCAGATTACCATTAAGAAAATTTAAAAATGGATTGTTTAACACTTTTTCTCTTTAAGCTTCTATTTATTGTTCACCTAGTCCTAGAGCATGTCTGTTTGCTACAGAGAAATGCCTTACTATTTTAAAATCTTAAATATAAAAATTATAAAAACCTCTTTTTTAAAAAACAATAAATTGAATAGTAAAATGAAAATATTTTTTTCCTAGTGTTGCTTAAATACAGAGTCAGTAAAACCACAATCATAAATTTCTTTTTTCTTAACTTATTTTACTTAACTTTATTTATTTACTTATTCGACCAGAGAGGGACAGAGTGAAAGAGGCCGGGGGAGTGAGAAAGCAAGCCACGAGGTCCAGGATTTGAATCACTGTAGGCCACGTGGAAGTACAATACTCTTAACTGCCATGCCACCAGCCAGCCCCACACAATCATAAATTTCAATCAAGAAATCTTAATTACTTAATATTAGAATCAATAATAAATAATTTTGGATTTTTTATATGTTGAGTAACAACAGCTTTTAATTAATTATGTACATGTTAAATGTCTTAATAGCTTCAGGTAATGTAAAAAAAATTGTAGTACTACTATAATATTTGACCCTTATATAAGACAAAATTAAATCTACGGGTCATATATCAAAACACTCAATTGAACTTTATTTTCTTAGTGTGAAAAGAATTTGATGTATTCACGATAAAACCAGTTTCATAGCAACGGATAACTTCTGTTCATTTTCACAATGTAGAGTGTACTTAAATTTAGATGTATCACAGATCAAGCAACAGTGTGTTATAATACATTGATTTATTTTGTAATCAGGAAATTATAGAAAGCTTATATAGCATTATCATAAAGTTTTTTTTCTTTAACGGTTTTTTTCTCTCTCTTTTTAATTTTTTTTAGCAAGTTTTTTCCTGGGACCAGCATATGGAATAATGGTTATTACGTGGCTGGACTCCCATATAGTCCACCATGATTCAAGTCCCAGACCCGGATGCTTAAACCTCACTCTGGGCGAGTGTTTTTGTGTGCCCAAGATCCTGAGAGGAGAATGGAGGAGAAGGGATTGCTGTGGGCCATCCCGCCCCCCCAACCCCCCAGGGAGGGGGTGATTTCTCCTTTTCTATCTCTCTCAGTCTCTCCAGGAAGCATAGGCACCCTTTTGCAAAAAACTCTAAAAAAGGGAACATGCTCTTTCTAGAGAGACAGAGACAATGAGAGGGAAAATGAGAAATCACGTCCCAGGGGAGTGATCACACCACAATCCTTTCTCCTCCCAGGATCTTGGGCATGCATTCACGTGTGCCTGGCCTAATTTTCATGTCACCGAGTCTAGAACAGACCAGGGCCAGCCATGTGGGAGTCCAGCAATATAACCACTATGCCATTCACAGGCCCAGAAAAACATCTCTTAACCATAACAACATAAAATTCTCTCCTCTGTCAAAAGAAAAAAAAAAAAGTTAGTCTAAGGATACAAAGTTTTAGTTCAACAGAATAAATCCATCCTGGAGCTCTATTATAACATGGCGAATGTAGCTAATAACACTGTCTTGATTGCTTGAAATTGCTAAGAGAAAATACCTTTTTTTTTTTAGAGAGAGAGATTTTTGCTACATGGCGCATGTGCTATTTGGGCACACGACACATGCACCCAGCATGAGTTTCAAGCTGCAGGGGCCAGAACTCAAACCATCGTTGACCATGTGGGAGTCCAGCAATGTAACCATTACGTCATCTACTGGCCCTGTGAAAATATCTTAATGTCCTAACCACAAAAAAGGGGTTAGTATGTGAAGTGATAAGTATGTTAATTAACTTTATTTAATCACTCCATAATGTATACCTACATCAAAAGATCAGGCTATATGCCATAAATATACATAATTTTTGTTAATTATAGCTTGATAAACCCAGGGAATTTTTGAAAGCTAACTTATGACTGTTTTTAAATTGGTTGTTTTTCCACTGTGGTTACTCTACGTACATAATTCAGATAACTACTGAGTCTTGCTATTAATTTATCAACTGAGTAAGTGGATTTAAATTGGCTAATAATCTACACAAATCCTATCAACAATAAAGTGCCATGTATCAGTGACCTGACTGAAGGGATTAGTTTCTTAATACTGTATCACTATTTCTATCGCTGTTCAGAAGGATCTTTTAGAAAGTGAATCATAATTTGCACAAGCAACCTTGTACTAATGTAATTATTTGTGAATGCCAGTTTGGCATTTGGCTTGTGTCCATGCATTAACATTACTCAGTTGCTGTCTTTTTGTAAATACAAATTTAGGAATAATTACTCTCAAGTTATTATTGCTCCTGATAAATGCATAAATGATTCACTGCTGAATTTACTAGTGTTTCTGTGTACATTTGCGCTTATTAGTCATATTTCTTTCTTTCTTTTTGTCATAAGGTGTGTGTGCTTGCCTGAGAGAGACAGAGAGATTCAGAGAAAGGGAATGGATGGATGGCCATGCCACAATTCCTTCTCCTCCCTTCTCTTGGGAGTTTGGGTATGCACACGCATGTGCCTGGTGTGATTTTTCAAACCACTGGACCTAAGTGGGAGTCCACACCTTAATGTGGGAGTCCAATACCTTAATAACTACACTACTTGCTGGCCCCTATTACTCACTTTTCTTTATTTACTTACATTTAATCACATATATATTTACAGTGTACAACATTTCTTTTTCCAGCACGAATACCATGCATATCAGTCAAGACAAAGATGTTACTATATACATGATCATCAGGAAATAGCTTCTCGTTTTTGGTCAATTAAATGAACTTTTACCCTTTTTTTTTCTTTTCCTTTCCCCTCCCTTCCTTTCATACTAAACTATTTTTTCACAGTTTATTGATTCTCAAAAGATCTTAAGCTAAAAATTTGGACAAAGCTAAAATTCACTGACAAGTGCACTGTAATTTTTTTCTGAAACAATTTTTTTTTCTTTCTCCATTCCCCCATTTACTAAGGAGAGGTATAACCTAACTTATTTGTGAAAAAAAGAGAAAATTAGGATAGTCCCAATTTGGTCTTTTAAATTTTTTTTAGAAAGAGATTTTTGTTATAGGGTGCACATGCTAACTGAAGAGACAGAGGGAGGCAAAGAGACAGTGAGAAATCAACATGCAGGTGAGGATGGATGATCATGCCACAATTCCTTCCTTCTCCTCTGTTCTCCTCTTGGGATCTTAGGCACACATGCACATGCACCCAGCGTGAGTTTTCAGCCACCAGGTCTGGGACTGAAGCCATGGTTGACTACATGGGAGTGAAGTAACCATTACGCCATCTGTTGGTCCCGCATTACTAATAGCTTAATTAACTCAAAAATGCTACAAAAAGAGCAGGATCATTTGTAGAATTATTGGAAGACTTCCACACAAAATATTCATCCATGAGGAGATCATAGATTACTGGCACAATAATGTAAGTTGTACGTAGTAAGTGCAATTCATATGCACATGTCCCTGACTTATAATGGTTCAGTTTATGACTTTTTGACTTTATGATTGTGTAAAACTGTTATGCATTTAATAGAAATTATACTTCAAATGCCCTCACAACCATTCTGTCTTTCACTTTTAGGGCAGTATTTAAAAAAATTAAATGAGAGAGACAACACTATTATAAAATAGATTTTGCATTAGGTGATGTTGCCCAACAGTAGGCTAATCTAAGTGTTTTGAGCATGTGTAAGGTAGGCTAAGGTAAGCTATGATGTTTGGTAGGTTAAGTGTATCAAATGCATTTTTGACTAAATATTTTCAGCTTACAATGGGCTTACTGGGATATAACCTTATCAAAAGTCAATAAACGTCTTAGCACATTTATCTCTCTTAGATACTAGAAAGAAGATGAGAATTAAACTCTTGTTCTAAAGTTGGATTTCACATTAATTCAGGTATCACTTGTCATTTTTAAAATAGAGTCAGGTAATTTTAAGCAGTGTACAATAGCAATGATTTGAATTGGTGTAAAATTTTCTCGAAGGGACCACTTTCAAGTACTCTATTAGCACATTTTTCTTAACATTTTAAAATATTTTAGATTGATTATCAAGAGCAGGGGTGGCCCGTAAACCATCTCTACCTGAAGATGCTCTCCCTTTTCTGGACACAGAAAGGAGATTTCAAGGTATTAAATCTTGGGGAAATGGCTTTCATGTGTTTGGATATCAGGTGCCTATATACCTTCATTATTTGCACAGCATTAGGCTCTACTTTGTCTTCAGATATTGAGATAAAAGTTAATCCTCCTCAGGATTTTGAGATAGTGGATCCCAGATATTTAGGTTATCTGTATTTGCAATGGCAACCTCCACTGTCTATGGATGATTTTAAGGATTGCCCAATAGAATATGAGTTAAAATATCAAAACATTAGTAGTGAAAGATGGAAGATCATCATTACTGAGTCTATATTACAAAGATGGGTTTGATCTTAATAAGGGCATTGAAGCAAGGATACATACAATTTTGCCAGGGCAATGCACAAATGGATTAGAAGTTCAAAGTTCATGGAGAGAAGCTACTTACTGGACATCACTACAAGAGAATCTGGAAACTAAAATTCAGGATATGGATTGTGTACATTACAATTGGCAATATTTACTTTGTTCTTGGAAACCTGGCATGGAAATAAATTCTGATACCAATTACAACTTGTTGTACAGGTATAAGAGTCTAGATTATACATTATAGTGTGTTGATTATGTCAAATCTAGGGAAAAAAAATATCAGATGCAAGTTTCCCTGCTTGGAATCATAGGACTATAAAGATTTCTATATCTGTGTTAATGGATCATCAGAATCTATTACTATCTGAACTGTCTATTTCATTTTTCAACTTCAAAATATAGTTAAACCTTTGTCACGAGGTTGTCGTCTTAATGTCCTTCCATGAAGAATTCAGATAAAGTTAACTGAAAATGGAACATACCTACAGGACTCATTCCAGTAAGGTGTTTCATTTATAAAATTGAGTTCACAGAAGATGATACTACCTGGCTGACAACCACAGTGGAAAATGATATGTACATCACAAGAACATAAAATGAAAGCCAGCAATTATGCTTTTTAGTAAGAAGCAAAGTGAGTATTTATTACTCAGATGAAGGAATTTGGAGTGAATGGAGTGAGAAACAATGCTGGAAAGGTAACACGTGGAAGGAAACTTTGGTATTTTTCTTGATACTTTTTGTTTTTTGTCTCATCATTTGTTTTGTCAATAACTTTTCTGGTTTTTCAAAGGCAAAAAGCTTCACTGAAAATGTTTTTTCATGCGAGAAAGGAAGTTTTTCCTCAAGAGACTGTGTTGACCTACAAATTTCCAGTCACATGACCAAATGTTAAGTAAGTCTCATTCAAATGAATTTTTTCTTTAAATGTTGTAAAAAAATTTTTTTAGGTCAAAATCTATTTCACAAAGTAACACTATACCAAATATTTATAGTAAAACAATTTTGAAGCCTTCATGATGATTCACTTTCCAAGCCTGTATCAATAATCAGGAGGTAAAAAGGCTTCAAATTTTGATTTAATTTTCACTACTTGTTAGTAATAACAAGACTGAGTGTTCAGTTGCCCTGCCCTTTCCAGTTCTAGAGAAATGAAAAAATATATAAAGTCTTAGGGAAAACTAACATGTGCATGTGTGTGTATGTGTGAATTATTTTCTACTTTTTTTGATATTGAACTGTGGTGCAAAAACTGTTCTGAGACATCAGGACTTCATAGGAATTTATAGTAGTAAGAAAGGCTATTTTGAGGTAAAAAGTTTTAAGCAAAAGTGAAGTACTGTTAGAAATCTTTAATACCCCTACTGTATTGTTTTTATTGTCTATTAATATGATAATGATAGTAGATATAATTTCTTTTTTTAAAAAAAAATTATTTTATTTAACTTTATTTATTTTAAATTGAGCAGAGAGGGACAGAGTGAGAGAGAGAGAGCCAGAGAGGGAAAGTGAGAAAGCAAGCCACCAGGTCTGAGACTCAAACCGTGGTCGACCATGTGGGAGTTTAGTGTCCTTAACCACCACGCCACCTGCTGGCCCAGATATAATTTCTTTTTAATATATGACCTTGTTTACTGAAGTATAAACTTTGTAACCTTGTAACAATATTCCCACCACTTAAAAAATACGAAATTTGTTCATAATACCACAGAGATCTGATATCCCATGGAAATAGATGATATGTTTTGGAACATGAAAAGTAAAACTAGGAGATTAATTTAAACAATGGCTTTAGAAAGGTCAGGTCTAAGGCAGAAATGCTAAAATTGTGAAGGAAGAGATAGATGTGCTGCATATTAAAGTTTAGTGAAGAGGGTTCAGCAGGTGGCTTTGTAGTTAAGGCATTGGACTCCCACGTGGTAGATGGCAGTTTGAGTCCCAGATCCAGTGGCTTGAAACACACACCAGGTGTGTGTGCTCAAAGTTCTGAGAGGGGAAGGGATTGTAACATGGCCATCCCCCCTGGGAGGGGGCATGATTTCTCACTTTCCGTCTCTCTGTCTCTTTTTGTCTCTCCAGGCAATGCATGCTCCCTATAAGCAAAAAAATCTCCCTCTCAAAAAAAAAAAAAAAAAAGATTAGTGAAGAGTCAAAATATGAAGGATATGGCTAATTAATCATAGAATTAATGCATTTTAGAGCAGATTACATCATAGGATTTCCTTTTATCTAACTCCTCACATACTCAAATATGAAGTATTTGAAAAAATAGTATTTGAATTTTATCTCTAATTCTTTTTTAAAGGGTGTGTGCTTTCTTTGTACAGAAATAGAGAAACTTACAGAATATAACTTCCCTACTTCAAATTAGAACTGAAATATGAAATTAAATGTCCAATGAATGCCCTAAACCTGCACCTTATGCATCTCAATATCAGATTTAATTTTCTATTTTCTTGGAAGCATATTTTTTTCAGTTTAACTCTTAACTTTTAAAACAGTATAGGGCACTACGGAAAGAACGATAGACTACTAAGGGCTTTTGGGTTCCACTAAGGCACTAGCCAGTTGAGTGACCTTGTACAAGCTAACAGAGCCCATCTTTTGCATAAGAAAAATGAATCTGATGAAAGCACCCTGTATAGAATGTGGTCATGCTACAATCCCTTCTCCATCTCTCCATCCCAGCAAGATTTGAGGCATGCATGCACATGTGTCTGGTTTATTTTTCAGGCCATCAGAGTCAGCATTTGAACCACAGTCAGTCATGTGGAATCTGGTTCCCCTAACCACTGTTGTATAGAGCTGTCTTTTTCCTTTTTCCTTTTTAAATATTTACTTATTTATGTCCTCCCTGAGGAAGAAAGATATAGAGAGACAAATAGAAAGAGAGGCAAAGATAAAGCACCTCCTATAGGATCACAAACCTGCCACACACTCCTAACTACACCCATCCCTGATCATAGACCTGCACATGCCTGGCATACTCAGAGAGGTCTCTAGATGTGAATCCAAAACTTCTCTTGTGTGTAAGTCTCTTGTGTGTAAGCCAGAGCATGAACTGGTCCACAAAGGTAGGTTATCTTTCTGATAAGCAATGCTTTCTCAAGTGTTAGTATCAATAAATGATATTGCCAAGATTACAGATTTTAATTATATTTTACTAAAGTAATCCACAACTATAAAATCACTATTCATGTTATAGTTCTTATATATAAGTAAATATTTCACAAATAACTTTTTTATGTTAGAAAATTGGTTGCTTTGGGACCAGCAGATGGTGTAATGGTTATGTGGCTGAACTCTTAGTCAACCGTGGTTCAAGTCCCAGACCCGGTAGCTTAAAACTCATGCCTGATGTGTGCATTTGCATGCTCAATATCCCAAGAGGGTAATGGAGAAGAAGGGATTGTGGCATGACCATCTCCCCTGTGGGGTGATTTCTCACTTTCTATCTCTGTGTCTCTCTGGTAGGCACATGCACCCTATAGAAAAAAATCTAAGGAAAAAAAATCAGTTGCCTCACGTAAACAAGCAAATTATTTTCTGAAAACTAAACAAAAGCAGAATAATCTTTTATTTACTAAACTGCAAAATACCATGAGCAGTGGGGAAATACTGCATTTGTGCTAATATAAAAATATGCCGTAAACAGGGTGACATAAACAATAGACATTTATTTCTCACAATTCTGGAGGCTGGAAGTCTTGGATCAAACTGCCAGTAGACTAGTGTCTGGTGAGAGCCTGCTTCCTAGTTTGTGGACAATAGTCATCTTTTTTGCTATGCTATGTCTTCACAAGGTGGAAACAAACGTTAAGCTTTCTGGGCCTTTTAAGAAGGCACTAATCCCTTGGGACCAGCAGTTGGCATAATGGCTATGTTGCTGAACTCCCACATAGTTGACCACAGTTCAAGTCCTAAACCGAGTGGCTTACACCCATGCTGAGCACATGTGCATGCATGCCCAAGATCCTGAGAAGAGAACGGAGGGGAGGGGATTGTGGTGTGGCCATTCCCTCTGGGGGGGTGATTTCTTGCTTTCTGTCCCTCTGTTTCTCTCTGTCTTTCTAGTGAGTGCACGTGCCTTATAGCAAAAACTTCTCCAAAAAGAAAAGAAAAGAAAAGTAAAAGGCACTAATCGCTTTCATGAGGGTTCCACCCTCATGCCCTAATCACTTCCCAAAGGCTCACCTACTAATGCTATCATGCTGAAGATTAGAATTTCTTTTTCTTCTTGTTTCTTGTTTGCTTTTTCTCTTTTCTTCTTCTTCTTCTCCTCCTCCTCCTCCTCCTCCTCCTCCTCCTCCTCCTTCTTTATCTTTTTTTCCTTTCAGTATAGGAATTCTGGAAGGAAATATTTAGTCCATAGCATGGGGAGAACAAATTGAAAAGCAAAATCTCAATATGGTATTGAAAGTATCAAACTACCATGCATTTTCAGTACTTTCTATGGCTTGAAGGATTAATATGCAACTGTTATATGAGTCCCATAAAAACAATAAAAATCTATTACTCTTGAAATTATGTAGTAGAAAGCCTTACACATATAAATAATTTTTTCTTTCCTCTAGAATGGTGAATTATCTAATCCTTAGGAAGTTTCTGCGCAAGCAAATTTTCACATGATGAGTGAAAATCACCTTGAATATGACAGAATTTCTTTTTCAAAAGTGCCAATGGAAAAAAAAAATCTATGAAATAGGGTTGATAACAACCAGAAGAAAAATAGTATTTAAATTTTATCTCTAGTGAATTTTTTTTTTAAAGGATGTGTACATTCTTTGGATAGAAATAGAGAAAGAGAGAGAGAAAGTGAGAAACCAACCTCCAAAGAGGAATGGTCATGGCACAATCCTTCTCCATTTCTCCCTTCTTTGGGGATATTTTGGGCACACACACACACATGTACCTAGCATGTTTTTCAAGTATATAAAGGTCTGGGACTTGAACTGCACAATTAGCCATGTGGGATCTAGCTGCTTTAATCACCTGCCATGAACTGGCCCTATTGCTAATATTTTAATAATTACCAGGAAAATGAATAAAAAAGGGAAAAGTATGAGGCAATACACCATTTTGTTGACAATGATATGTTCTTAATTTAACTTTTTTAAAGTTTATTAATTTATTTATTTAATAGGAGAGAGAAGCATCCTCCACTGGGTCCTCACATCACAATCTAGCGCAGATCACAGGCTCACACGGGGACATAGGCTGTTCAGGGAAGTCCCGGGACACAAAGCTATATCTTCTCCTCTGTGGGCCTAGATGCCACCACCTGCTCCCTGATGTTTCTTTCTATTGGAGAAATTAAATTTCTGTTATACACCTCTTCCAAAATAATATGAGAAATTAAAAAAATCTTTATTCAAAAAAAATGGAATCCACATGGGTTCAAGAGAGGTCATAGCTTAGAATCAGAGCTCAGTATTTGGAGCTCAGACTTTGGAATCAGGTGGTCCTGGGTTCAAGAAATATTTCTTTCATTTACTACTATATTTCTTTGGGGCATTATTTTTTTTATTCATTTAATTTTGTCTAACTTCTTTTTTAATGATTTTTATTCCCTTATTAATTTCACATTTTACATAAAGTCACCATCATGATGTATACTATATTTATATATTTTTTTCCAGCATAGAACTTTCCCTTTTTTTTTCTGTTAAATGTTTTTTCCCATCGTACTTCACACCCACCCTCTACCATCCAATCGCTGGCCTCCATTTTTTTCAAGTAAGGTAGTTTTTTATTTCTCATATTATTTTGCGGGGGCTGTAGAATAGACATTTACCTTTTCCAATAGAAAAACATCAGGGCCTGCAGGTGGTGGAGTTATTAAGGTGCTGGACTCTCACATGGCTGACTGTGGCTCAAGTTCCAGACCCAGTGACTTGAAACTCATGCCAGGCATGTGTATGTGTGCCTAAAATCCCAAGAGGAGAATGGAGGAAAAGGGATTATGGCATGACCTTCCCCCTTACAGAGTGATTTCTCACTTTATCTCTGTCTCTCCAGATAATGCACATGGCCCTTAGCAAAAAATCTCTCTTAAGGAACAGAAAGAAAGAAGCAGCAGGGGCCAGATGGTGGTGGTGTTAATGTAGCTAGGCTCATATAGGCAATGCCCTGTGTTAGTCTCCTGGGACCTCCCTGAACATTCAATGTACACGTGTGAGCCTGTGGGGAACTTATTTATCCTCTGGTGCTCTTATGTACAAAATAAAAAGTTACTGAGAAAATTAAATGATACGATGTAGAAAATCTTGCACTGTATACACCATTAGAAAGGTCCTGATATTATTATTAATAATAATGTTGACATAGGTACTCATAATAAGAAAAATTGTCTTGAGACTGAACAGGCAGCAGAAATAAGACTAAAATTGATGCTTTGGTGTAAAAAGTACCATTTTTTTCTCTGTCTACTCAGATTTACAGTTTTCATAAGAACAACTTAAAACCAAAGTGAAAAATAAAATGACTGAAAATTTTGACACTTTTGCATGTATGAGCCACATGGTATTACTAGAACTTGTGCGTGATAAAGGAGATGGTGTGATGGGGAAGTATAAGCAGCATACCAACATTCAGATGCAACTTTCATATCTTCAAATTACTTTATGCAAAGTAGTTTCAAAGGTATTGTATTTTGGGGGAAAATATAGGCTGTGCAGCACCTGGGTAGTTTATAGATGGACTGCAATGTTTACAACTGTAGTTCTTTTGGAAGTGTTCATGCTAAAAAGAAAAGGACAGGCCTATTTGAGAAGGTTAATGTTATGTGTCGACCAGGTTAGGGTTACCAGATAGCTGGTAAAATATTATTTCTGGGTCTGTACAAGTATTTTTGGAAGAAATTAACATTTAAATCAGCAGAAGATTCATCCTCACCAGGTGGGCAGGCATTATCCAATTTGTTGACCCTGATTGAGCAAAAGCTGGAGGAAAGGAGGAAAGACACTCTGCTGTGCCAGGGACATTCATTCTCTTTCCCTCAGACATTAAATCTCCAGATTCTCAGGCCCCAAAATATTAGTTAATATGGGATTTTCTTGCTTTCTTAGAGCTTTCTGAACTACTTGCTTTAGATATTTTGCTTTTGGACATTATATTCCCTAACATGTCTACCATGTAAAGCATATTGATTGTTCAAATTTTAATTTTTGCTTTTTTAAATTTAATTTTTATCTATTCATCATTTATTTTAATTTGACCAGAGAGAGACAGAGAGAGAGAGAAAGAGAGAGGGAAAGTGAGAAAGCAAAACACCAGATCTGGGACTCTAACTGTGATTGGTGCCTTAACCAACACACCACCAGCTGGTCCCAATTTTTGCTTTTTTTAATGAAGATTTCCTGCCACCTTTAGCACATTAATTCCAAGAGACATTAGATCCTTTTGTCTCTTTGCTTTTTACACTGTGAATACACATGAATTATTAACTGTTAACACATTTTACTATTTATTTACTTGTTTTTTCTCTTTAACATAACAGTAAATTGACTTGTGTAGTGTTTACTTTTGATGTTTTAGTACTTGGCACAGAGAAAGGGCTCAGTACAATAAGTATTTGTACAATGAAAAAAAAAATCAGTAAAATTAACATGATAGAGGGACCAGCAGATTGTGTAGAGGTTATATCACTGGACTCCCACATGACTGACATAGGTTTGAGTCCTGGACCTGTGGCTTGAAAATCATGCCAGGCACTATGCATGCATGCCCAAGATCCTAGAAGGAGAATAGAGAAGGGATTGTGGTGTGGCCATCCCCCCTGGGGTGTGATTTCCCTCTTACTGTGTCTGTCTGTTTCTCTCTCTCTTTCTCTTTCTCTCTCTCTCTCTCTCTCTGGTGACACAAGTGCTCTAAGGCAAAAACTTCTTAAAAAAATTAATATGCTAGAAAAGTTTCAGGGCTGGTTCTATGGCCTAGTGGTTGTATTTGGATTCCCACTTCACCCACTGCATGGTTCACATCCCAAACACAGTGACTTGAGAAACACTCCAGGTGTGTATGTGTCTGTGTGTGCTCAAGATACTTGATGAAGGACAAAGAATTGAGAAGTGACTGTGCCCCACGGGGTGGGGGGATGCTTTCTCCTTTCCCTCTGTCTCTGTTTATCAGGAGAGTGCATGAGCTTGCTAGCATAAACACATAAATACTGAATTTGATTTCCTCGGAAAGAGAAACTGGAGGCTGGGATAGACTCCAGGTGAATTGCACCAATGAGCTATTCCTTATGTTACACTGAGAAGCCAGTCAGCATTGTTTAATATCATGAGTATGGGGAAACAAGATGGAGAAAAATTTTGAAAGGTTAAGTGACTTACTATATTTTTCATTAATCGACATTGAAGCACTTATTTTTTATACTTAAATGTTAATGGCACTAATAAAATTATTAAAAAAAACTTGAAAAAGATCATTTGCTTTTACTTTAATACAAATTTAATTTTATTGGAATTTATAAACTGCCCACCAAGTACACAGGTTAGATCAAACATTTATTACAGCACAACTGATAGAGTTTTGAGTTTGGGCATTTGGGCACATAACAGTGATATGCCAAACTCATTCAAACTATCTAGTGGAAATCTACCCATTCATACAGAATGCATAGTAAAATGATTTTCACTCTTTTTGGTAGCTTACTTTCAAACAGTGGTCCACCATTATAAATAAATAGAAATAGTTGAGGCTGACTGAGGCTGCGGCCCGACTCTTCCGAATCTCTGCTCATCCCCACCGTTCCTCCTCCTTGGACCCCAGGTTGGTTGTCTGGGACTTTAAGGCGAACTCCCACCCCACCCCACCCGCAATCCAGACCGAGCCAGCCAGCAGTTCCGGACACCAGGCGGACTGAGGCTGCAGGCCCGACCAACCTGGTCCTATCACTCATCTTCGGATGCTTTCCCAATAGCCTTTGGACTCTTTGAATTTTGGTGATTCGAGTAGATTTCCTTTTTTCCTTTTGTTTTTCTTTGCTCTTGGGGTGTTGCTTATTAGGTCAGTTGAAGGCTTGCCACTCCTTAAAAACAGCGAGGACTTTGGGCCATCCAGGGCTAGTGGCAACAGTTAAAGGTAATTGTGAGCAACAGGTAGGCCAACCATAAGAGAAGTCATCAATTTTCTAAGCCTGTACAACTTTTAACAATCAAAGATACCTTAAATAAGTTAGGAAGAAACATATAGATTACCTGATGACTAGGAACAATCACAGAGGCTCAAGAAATATGAGCAATCAACAAAAGGCCTCTCCCTCAAGGGAAATCATCAAGCCTACATCACCCACAGTCAATACAATGGACGTTGCGGACATCTCTGATAAAGAATTCAGAATATTTGTAGTAACCAAACTAACCGAGATGGAAGAGAAAAGAGACAGGAGCTCCTGGAGATGAGGAAGTCCTTCAGTGACTTGAAAGAAGAAATGGGTACCTTAAACAAGAACCAGATGGAACTTTTAGGATTGAAGAATGTGATACAGGAAATCAAAACCTCCCTTGAAAGTATTAAAAGTAGGTTAGACCAGGCAGAAGATCAAATCTCTAACGTAGAAGAGAAAACATCTGACCTAGAAAAAAGTATCAAGAAGATTGAGAAAACAACCATGAAAAATGAGGATAATATATGAGGAATACTGGATACCAGCAAGCGCCCCAAATTCCGGATAATTGGTATTCCAGAAGAGGAAGAAAATAATAAGGGTCTAGATATTATATTCCATGAGATCCTGGAAGAAAACTTTCCAAATCTAGAAAGGCATTCAAATATCCAGACCCAAGAAATACATAGGACTCCAAGTAGAATCAACCCAAGAAGATCCTCTCCAAGGCACATCATAGCCAGACTGGCAAAAACAACAGACAAAGACAAGATACTAAAGTTGGCAAGAGGGAAATACCAAGTTACTTACAAAGGTCACCCCATCAGGCTAACATCGGATCTCTCAGCGGAAGCAATGCAGGAAAGGAAAGAATGGGGAAGTATAGTAAAAGTGTTGAGTGAAAAACAATTTCAACCAAGAATACTATACCCTGCAAAATTATCTTTCATATGGGAAAAAAAAGATAAAAACATTCTCGAATAAACAAAATTTGAAGGAATTTACCAACTCCAGACCAGCTCTTCCAGAGGTTCTGAAGGGAGTACTATACCAAGAAAACTAAAAAAATCAGAGACAGTTATACGAGAACAAAAAGTAACCAAGAAAATGGCTCACTTAATGATAGGATCAGGTACGGAAATATCGTTAATTACATTGAATGTCAATGGATTAAACTCTCCAGTTAAGAGACATAGACTGGCTGAATGGATAAGAAAACAGAAACCCTCTATCTGTTGCCTACAAGAAACTCACCTTATGGATAAAGACATACATAGACTAAATGTCAAGGGCTATAAAAAGATATTCCATGCAAATGGAAATCAAAAAAAGCCTGGAGTAGCAATATTGATCTCAGACAAAATACATTTCAAGATAAAGACTGTAAGAAGAGACAAAGAAGGGCATTATATAATAGTAAATGGGGTAATCCAGCAAGAAGACATAACCCTTATAAATATCTACACACCCAACTCAGGTGCGCCTAAATATGTGAAGGAAAGACTGCTGGAGCTAAAAGGAGAGATAGGGAGAAATACTATAATTGTTGGAGATCTCAACACCCCACTATCTCCTATAGACAGATCTTCTAGACAGAAAATAAATAAAGAGATACAGGACTTAAATGATACTATAAATGGAATGGGCTTGACCGATATCTATAGGACTTTCCACCCTACATCCACAACATATACATTTTTCTCACCCCAACATGGAACTTTTTCAAAGATAGATCATATCTTAGGACACAAGTCAAGCCTTTACAGATTCAAAGGCATAGAAACTGTACCCAGCATCTTCTCTGACCATGATGGAATTAAACTCAAGATTAATTTCAAGAAACAACTCTGAAAATTCATGAACACATGGAAACTGATCAACCTACTTCTGAATGACTTCTTCACTACTGAAGAAATTAAGGCTGAAATAAAAAAATTTATGGAAACAAATGATAATGAGTACACAAGTGTCCAGAATCTATGGGACACAGCAAAAGCAGTCATAAGAGGGAAATTCATAGCAATTAGTGCGCATAAAAAAGGATGGAAAGATAGCAAGTAGATAATTTATCATCATGCCTCAGAGAATTGGAAAAACAACAAACAAACAAACCCCCAAAATGCCAGGTGAAAAGAAATAATAAAGGTTCGAGCAGAAATAAATGAAATAGAAAATAAACGAACCATACAGAAAATAAATGAAATCAAAAGCTGGTTCCTTGAAAAGATTAACAAGATCGACACACCATTGGCTAGACTGATCAAGAAGAAGAAAGAAAGAAACCAGATTAATCAACTATGTGATGAAACAGGCAATATTACCACAGAAATAGCAGAAATACAAAATATCATTAGAGAATACTCTGAGCAACTTTACGCCAACAAACAAGATAACCTGAAGGATATGGACAAATTCCTGGATGCATATAATCTACCAAGATTGGATCAGGCAGATATAGAGAACCTGAATAGACCTCTAACAAGCCAGGAGATTGAATCAGTAATAAATAACCTCCCTACAAAGAAAAGCCCAGGTCCAGATGGCTTCACTTCTGAATTCTACAAAACTTTTAAGGAAGAGTTAACCCCTATCTTACTAAAATTATTTCTAAAGATTCAAAAGAAAGGAAATCTTCCAAGTTCATTTTATGAAGCCTCCATTATCCTCATCCCCAAAACAGATAACATGACAAAAAAGGAAAACTACAGACCAATATCATTGATGAATATAGATGCAAAAATTCTCAACAAGATACTCGCAAATCATATCCAACAACATATAACAAAGACCATTCATCACGACCAGGTAGTCTCTATACCAGGGATGCAAGGATGGTTCAATATACGCAACATCATAAATGTAATACACCACATTAACAGAAAGAAAGAAAAAGCATATGATCATCTCAACTGATGCGGAGAAAGCATTTGATAAAATACAACATCCTTTTATGATTAAGACTCTCAGTAAGATTGGTATAGAAGGGGCATTTCTGAACACAATAAAAGCAATCTATGAAAAACCTACAGCTAACATTATACTGAATGGGGAAAAGCTGAAAGCTTTTCCTCTGAAAACAGGTACTAGGCAAGGCTGCCCACTTTCTCCACTGCTCTTTAATATAGTACTGGAAGTCTTAGCTATTGCAATCAGAGAAGAGAACAATATTAAAGGCATTCAAATAGGCAAAGAAGAGTTGAAAATATCTTTATTTGCAGATGACATGATGGTATACTTAGAAGACCCAAAGGTATCCATGAAAAAACTTCTTAAAGTAATAAGGGAATACAGTAAGGTGGCAGGATACAAAATCAATATCCAAAAATCTATAGCATTTCTATTTATGAACAACAAGTTGAATGAAGCAAAGCTGAAGAAAGGAATCCCTTTCACCGTAGCCGCAAGGTGTATAAGATACCTAGGGATAAACCTAACTAAGAAAGTCAAAGACCTTTATAAAGAAAACTACAAAAAACTTAAAAAAGACATTGAAAGTGACATAAAAAAAGTGGAAGGACATCCCATGCTCCTGGATTGGAAGAACTAACATAATCTAAATGGCAATTCTATCCAAATTAACCTACATGTTTAATGCAATTCCAATCAAAATGCCAGAAATATTCTTCACATATCTAGAAAAGACAATCAAAGAATTTGTCTGGAATCATAAAAGACCTCGTATTGCAAAAGCAATCCTGCGCAAGAAGAATGGAGTAGGAGGCCTATCACTCCCTGATCCCAAGATATGCTATAAAGCTGTGGTCATCAAAACAGCATGGTATTGGCATAAAAACAGACATGTGGACCAATGGAAGAGAATAGAGACCCCAGAAATAACCCCCAAAGCTTACAGCCAACTGATCTTTGACAAAGGATATCAGTCAATCCATTGGGAAAAGGAAAACCTCTTTAGTAAATGGTGCTGGGAAAACTGGGTATCCACCTGCAGAAAGATGAAACTGAACCCCCATCTTTCACCATTAACAACAGTCAACTCAAAATGGATCAAAGATCTAAACCTAAGACCTCAAACAATAAAACTACTGGTGGAAAATGCTGGGAAACTCTGGGAGACATTGGAGTAGGCAAAGACTTCTTAAATAAGACTCCCAAAGCACAGGCAATAATCCCTAAACTAGACAAGTGGGCCTATATTAGACTAAGAAGTTTCTGCACAGCAAAGGACACAGTAACAAGTGTGAACCGACAACCCTCAGAATGGGAAAATATTTTTGTTAAATATGCCTCAGACAAGGGACTGATAACCACAATACATAAGGAACTCAAGTGCCTTATGCGAAAAAAAAATATTAACCTAATTAAAATATTGGGAAATGAGCTGAACAAAAATCTCTCTAAGGAAGACATACAAACAGCCAAAAAGCATATGAGGAAATGCTCAACATCCCTCATCATAAGAGAGATGCAGATAAAAACCACAATGAGATACCACCTAACCCCTGTCAGAATGGCAAACATTAAGAATATAAAAAGTGATAAATGTTGGGGGGGATGTGGTGAAAAGAGTACCCTCCTACACTGTTGGTGGGAATGCAAATTTGTTCAACCACTGTGGAGAACAATATGGAGGGTCCTCAAAGATCTACAAATAGAACTACCATTTGATCCAGCAATCCCTCTTCTGGGTATCTATCCAAAGGACAGGAAAACGCTCAGTTGGAGAAGTGCTTGCACATCAGTGTTTACTGCAGCATTATTCACAATTGCCAAGACATGGAACCAACCTAAATGTCCACAAACTGATGAATGGATTGGAAAAGTGTGGTATATATACTCTATGGAATACTAGTCAGCCATAAAAAATAACAAGACCCTGGCATTTGGTAGAAAGTGGTCAGATATGGAGGATCTATTGTTGATTGAAGTAAGCCAGGCTATGAAAGAAAGATATTGTATGTATCCACTCAATATATACCGACTGTCCGCACTCTATGGTAGAGAGCAAAAAACTGGAGGACATAAAAGCAGTGAAGGTACTTAATGAGAATAGGACAGTGTGGAATAGGGGAGGTGAAGAGAAGAGGATAGAGAAAGATAGCAAGAGAACAATAGAGAGGCAGGACGTTAGTGAGAAACAGATATGGCTTATTACCTGTTGATGATGACATGTATAGTATTCTCAAGTGGATTGGCCTGAGAAGTATTTCATGATGGGCAAAGTCTTTTTACAAGCTAAATGAGAAATAGTGATTGACTGTTTTTAAAAAAATTAAATTAGAATAATAATAATAATGATGGGGGAAAACAGAAAAGGTATTGAATGTTGAAGTGGGGAGATTAATGTCTCTATATTGACTGACATGCATGGCATTCCCTTTTTAAAAAGCAATGTAATACACTGTAAAGTTATATGTAATCCAATGTAATATAAAGAAGATTATGATTATAATAAAAAAAATCAAAATAAAAATAGTTTAGAATACCTTTTTTCCCCAGGTGTATTACATTCTGACACTCATGTGAAATAGAAGCTTGATGACAGATCCAAAAGACGGTTTTTGAATTGAATATAACCAAGGTAGCAATTGATAACACTACCATAGTCTATTCGCTCAGTCAATACAGAATATTTGAAAACACATCACTGCTATTTTCCCAGACATTTAAGGGGATTTTCTAAGTATGAACTAGAAAGGTATTAGACTATGTGCTATTTGCTTTCACTAAAATGGTGTTGAATTGGCCAAACACATCCCCACTGGGATTGCAAAATAGCTACTGCAAGAAAATGATGCATTGATTGTTCTTATAACTCACTTTAATTCAAAAAGCTATTTAGTGTCTACTAAACAGATGATGGAGATAAAAATATTAATAAAATTAATTTTTTATTCTATGGGAGTTTACATTTGAGAGAATATAATTTCCATGTAACACAGTAAACAGAAAGTGCAGCTAATTATCTAGCTTAATAAACTGAAATGTACGATGGATTTTCTATCGAAACTTAAAGTAAAGCTCTTGCTATTATATTTTCATTTTATTTAAACAATGAGCTACTGAGAGAAATACACAAAAGCTGTATCTTTAGAAATATTAGAAAAGGGGCCAGCAGATGGTGTAGCACTTCTATGGATTCCCACATGGTGGGCCGAGCTTCATGTCCTAGACCCGGTGGCTTGAAAATCACTCCAGTCACATGTGTGCCCGAGATCCCAGGAGGATAATGAGGAGAAGGAATTACAGCAAGGCCATCCTTCCTGGGGAGTGAGTTCTCACTTTCCCTCTCACTGTCTCTGTGATTTTGTTATTGGGGATTTAGGAGCTGAGGATACTCTACAGTCTAGTTAAGGAAGGTCATTCTGTGGGGGTTAATTATGACTGAGGACCTAATAGTTGGGGTGGGAGAGAAGTCATCTGAAGAGCCTAGGAAATAGCTTTCTAGGAGTAAGAATATGCCCAAGGAAATAGCAAAGTCCTGAGGCAGGTGGAAACTTGGTCATTTAAGGAACAGAAGAAAAGCTACACTAAATGTGGTGAGTAATTCCAATTGGCTGAAAGAGGTAGGAGATACAAAATATGATAGATCTTGCTTTAACGTCCCAGAGAGGGAGTCCTGATTTGATTATGTAATGAGAAGAGTTTATATAGGAAAATGAAATGACTTACAAACATTTTAAAAACCAAAGTAGGACTATCAATCATATAAACATATAAAACCTAAAAGCTAGAGTAAGAGAAATATTTTTATGAACTTAAGTGCAAAGTAGGCATCAACTAACTAGAGTAGCAAGGAGAGGCTTAATGTCCCCTTTTCCTGGTTTCAGACAGTAAGAAGGTCAGTTTTAGCTTGAGAAAAAAGGGAAGATTCATCAAGACAGAAATGACAATACATGTAAATATACTGAGTAATCAAAGAATATTGGCTGATCACGTATGTGTTGTTTATTGTGAATATATTTTATATCAAATTTATTAAATAAATCACAGTTTTCTTCCTGGATACTTATTCATATATCTTTTTGTAACTTTTCTAATTTGATATATCATATTCACATTCAATAAAATATCTGAAATCATGACAACCATACCAATTGTTTTCTTTCAAATGTACAGAATTACATATACCAATCTTTGGAAATAGTTATACCCTAAACGCATGTACATATATCTTTAAAACTTCACAGAAAGCACTTTCTAAAGGCAAGTTTAACCTCTTTGGAAATGCAGAGTACATATGTTTACTCTAGAATTAATAGCTATAGACAGGTGAATAAAAGCAAATGTGAAAGGGCATTCAAAATGTGAAAATACAACGTATATATGCAACTTTAAAAATCTTTTAGAAATGGTAATGGAGCTGTGACTCACTCTTGACTTCTATGTTCTCTCTCTCTTTTTCTTTACTTATGATAAAGTGCATGCGCACATAAGGAAGACTGAGAGAGAGGAACTCTCCACAGGGCCTGATCACACCATGATTCCTTTCTCCCAGTCCTTTAGCCCATTGGATATTGGGCACCTACATGTCCCTGCCCATTGAGCCTCAGAATGACTGAACTGGGAATTTGAACCTTGGTCACTATGTTAGATTCAGCTTCTTTTCAGCACTGTGTTATCACTGCACAAAGGAGCTGGATCTTGTCACACCACAATCTGCAAAATCTCCCTTAGCCAGGTTTACTATGGCCTGGGGTGTTCAGGCTGACCTAGGATGCAAATCTTTGGCCAATCCATATGGCTCCAGTAATACAGAGTAGTGGTACTCCATGGCCTGCCCTACCATGATCACCTTTTTTTTTTTTTTTTTTTTTTTTTCCGTTCATGCATTTATTCATTCAGAAAATATTTGTTGAAGGTACCTTTTGTATTAACGTAGAATAAGATAAAGCCTGGGCATACCATACTAAGAGGTTTGTTCTTTATGATCAGAGGTGGATATATTGGATGTCTTGTGTGTATCAAATTGTTTATATTTTATTTAATGCTTTCAAACAATGTATGAGCCATAGCCATGTCTTCCTTCCTCCTTCCTTCTACATGTGTTAAAATGTGTAACAAAAAACAATGTTTGGCTAGAAATTTGCCAACACTACTTGGAAGACTTCTAAGATAATATCCTTGGTAAGGAAGACATTATTAACTATTAAAAAAAGGGATGGAAGGTAATTTTTCAGGACATTGATAAACAGTAAAAACAGTGGAGGTTCTGAGGTTCTAGTCAATAATTGCAGCCTAAAAATCAATCAATCAATAATTCAGGAAAATTTTGTGTTTATAAAGAGAAAATAGGCCAGTCCTTGGTAGGATGGCTAAGGTGGCTAGATCCGACATGGCTGACTGCTGTTCAAGTCCTGGAACTGACAGATTGAGAAACATGCCTGACATGTACGTGTCCATACCCAAAATCTCGAAAGGAGGTAAAAATGAACAAGAGGGAATTATGGTGTGTTCAATCCTGATTTGGGAAGGGGGTGCTTTCTTACTTTCTCTCTCCCTCTCTAAAAAATGCACATACTCGCTTACAATTTTTTTAAGTAAATATCAAGGAAAGTAGTTAACAATGTGGACACAACATTCTTGAAAGAGAAAAATAGAGCGGCAAGACATTTAAGGGACACAGAAATGGAGGATCAGCTGCTGGTAACGTGTATGATGCCTTTAACTGTACCAGTGTGCAATGTATTCATGCTGGGAAAATTCATTTCACAAGCTGTGGCAATGTATAGTGATTGAATGTATATAAAAAATTAAAATGGAAGAAAAGCAAACACTTAGATAAATGGAACCAAAGTAGTCTTTCAAAATGTATTTAGTTTATGAGAAAGAAAGTGAGGCAAGCACCTTCAACATACATGATATGCTCCCTAAGTCAGACAGGATCACAGACACATGTGAGTGTGCACCAAGTGTATGGGTAACTTGGGAAGTGAATCCCAATTGTTCGTATAACTGGCAGCATTGCAGAGCATTGCATTACCACTGCACTAGCATGGCTGGGCCCTAACATTTTTGATAGTTTGAATCTTTTTTGAGAGGTTTTTGCTATAGGGTGCATGCGCTTACCAGACAGAGAGAAACAGAAAGCGAGAAATCACCCCCCAGGAGGGATGGCCATGCTATAATCCCTTGTCCTCCATTCTCCTCTTGGGATCTTGGGCAAGCAAGCACACGTGCCTGGCGTGAGTTTAAGACACAGGGTCGGAGACACAAACCGCAGTGGACTACATGGGAGTTCAGAGACATAACCATTACATTAACTGCTAGTCCCGATAGTTTGAATTCTTAACTAAAGCTGGATGTATAAGACTATTCAGAGAATAAAATAATTTCCTGGTAAGTGAAATAAGAAATTGTACAATGCCTTTTATGTACCAGGTGCTTCTATTTCATATAGTTACATCCCTATCAGTTGAATAAGTTTAGTATGCCTTACTTTTAAATGCTTACTATATGTAGACAGATATGCTTTCAAAATTACCTCTGCAATAAGGTTGAATGTGTCTGACAAATATCTTTTAGTTGTAACTGAAGATCTGTAGGTTAAATAATGGTACTTTGTTTTCTTATATGACATGAAATCCATAGAAATGATCACTCAGGGTAAATTAGTTCAGGAATCAGTGATGGTCTAGTGTTTGTCTTCTTTCTGTCCTGCCATACTGGGTGTGCCAGTGATGTCTCACTATGTCAACATATGGTGACTCTCACAATTTCAGGAATCACATGCAGATGAAACATATCCTATAGTATACTGGGCATTTCTTTCTCATTTTCCTCTTTTCTCTAATGAGGAAGACATTTCTAAGAAGGAAGATTTCCATCTTATCTCATTGGTAAAGATTATGGTATACATCCGTACATAAACAAATCTATGGCTAGAATAAATAACACTTTTATGTTTGTTTTAGACCATTCATCATTTACTCCAGGGTCTAGGGGTAAGTGAGGCCTGTAACTGTATTTGAGAACCTAGCTGCATGGCAGAAGATAACCCAAACAAAATTAATATTCCTAGTGAGGAAGAAAAATGGCATAAAGTATGCATACTGAGTGAGCAACTAGAAGAAGTTGCTATGAGTGAAGCCATTCATTCTGAAAAGTGAGATAGAATGACATACTAAGGATGTCCTAAGTGTTTGATATGTTTCTGCTGTAGGGAAAAAGTTCATCAGTGCTTGGTGGCTTAGGGAGATAGAGGAAGAAAGTGAATTCAAAGGTGAATTCAGAGGAAGGAAAACATGCATTAACTGCTTTTCCAGGAGAGTAGCCAGGACTTTGAAAAATAAACAGATAAACAAGTTTTTGGTGATTGCTATTACCGTTACAGTTGTTTGAAGGCAGGGAATGACCCACTGCTCATGGGGAGTAAAGCTACTGTAAAGGTATAAAGTGTACTCTGTATTTCTGGGAGTTGTTGGAAAGTTGCCAAAACCCTAAATCGCATCCTGAAAGATTAGAGAGGACAAGAATGGTGGATCTCATTAAAGGTGGAGCTTTTGACTAAAGCTTTTCCATGACAGAAAATTTTAAAGAAATGGTCCCAATCCAACCTGTTTTACATCATAACATTTATCTGAATAAAAATTCGTAATTCAATGGAATTACATTAAGCAACATATACTCTTTTCCCATTTGAATCCATTCTGTTGCTAATAGCATACAATGCTAAGTTGGGGTAACGAGAAAAGAGGCTTATTTACCTCACAGGTTGGAGGTCCAAAATCTAGGGGCTATATCTAGTGAGGGTTTTTTGGCTGCATTGCAACATGGCAGAGGGAAGACGAGTGTGCAGAGCCGAGCATGTCTCTGTCCATCTCATTCTGTCTCCTTATAAACCCACAGGACTTAATCATGGGGTCCTACCCTGATGCCTAACACCTTCTCAAAAGCCACATCTTTCAAGACCATAATCATATTAAATCTCCACCTTCTCAACACTGTTATAATACCTCATTAAATTTTAGCACATGGATTTTTGGGGGGGCATATTCAAATCACAGCAGTTATTTTCTATAGACTTTACAGTTACTTTTGTAAATGAAAGAAGTAACTTGGTAATATTTAATACTATAGAGGCATTCTATTTTTTTCCCCTGGAATATTTCTATGTCAAAAGAAAAGACTGAATTACTTTTATTTTAAATGTCCTAGACATGTGTGAATATAAATTTCTTAAAGAAACTCAGGATAAAAAAATCTACTATTATCAGGAAAGGATGATTTTTATCCTTAAGCACCCAGTATGACAAACATAGAGAAAGATTTGTGCTTTCTCTTTTATATTCTTTTAAGGAAGCAATGTAATCTAAGGTCAACATTCCATTGTGAATAATCCTACAGTAAAAAGTATCACTAAGGGTGTCTCTGATGATTCATTCAGGTCAAAGTTGTATAAGACAATTTTATGGCCTCCTAATCTAAACTTTTCTGACAAGGAAGTAAGATAAGAAGAAATGAAAATACATATTTTAGCGATAAGCTATTACTGTGCAAATAATTATAGTTTGAATATTAGCAAAATGTCAGCATTCTAATAAGGACATTCTAAGAGATAAAAAAGAGATTTTTTTTTTCAGGTATTGGAAAGGTTAAAAGAGCATAGGAAAAAATGTGTGTCAAACTTAAGACATCTTTGAATTAACCAAATCAAAATTTTCAATTAAAAAGGATATGCAATGGAGTTCATTTTGTTGTTTTAGGTTAATTGTTATATTTGCTATTCTAAAGTATGAAAGATTATTGAGAATATATATAAAAATCATTTCAAAAAATCAGTGAAGGGGGCTGGACCTATAGCCCACTGGTTTAAAAGCTAGCTACCACGTGGTCGAATGTAGTTTGAATCCTGGCTCCTGTGGCTTGAAAAACACAGCAAGTCCTTGTGCATATTCAAAATTCTGACAGAACTGAGGAATGGAGGAGACAGGATTGTGGCATGGCTATATCCTACTGGATTATGCTTTCTCCCTCCCTCTCTCCCTCTCTGTCTTTCTCCAGTGAGCACAAGCATCTACTGGCAATTTAAAAAATTGAAATAAATATATAAAATTAATGAAATGGTAAAAATCATTTAAAAATCAATGAAATAGTTCTATATTAATGAAAATCTATAGCCAAATGAGCTGATGGCTGTATACCATATTAAGATTTCCCTTACATAACCTCTGCCATTTTATATCTTTCCTTTAGAATTCACTTGTCTACCTTTGATCTTTTTTCTTCAAATCTGTCCTCAGTTGAGATTTCTGACTGGCAAAGCCTAAGTCATGTGCTCAAGTCATAGCTACCAAGGACTAGGAGAAATCAAATTATTCACCTTCTTCAGCTGTAGGTATAGGAAGCACAACTCTGCCTCTCATTGATTTAGAAGTTCCCCAAAATTAGAGTGACTAAATGATGCCATTTGTCTAAATATGTCTTGTCTTCTGCTGACTTGCCTAGAATAGTTATTATTTGCTTATATTTTTCTATAAAATTAAATTTGCATGATAAATCATATGTTTATCTTACCAAAACAAGAAAATGTTCAGCTGCCTTGTTACTAAAATCTTGACAAATATTCACCATACTCTCAGTCAAATTTGAACTTAAATCAAATTAAATTCTGTAAGTCACTAAATTTTGATGCCCTTCTAATAAACAACACAAAATGTGGATTTATAGAAAACACATTGAAATGATTTTAGTATGAATCCAGATTCCTGCCTATACAATGAGTCAATTTAACTAGAATAAATAGAAGGCATGACAGAAAACAAAGAAGCATCTATTAAGTTTTGAAAAAGATATTTTCCTTCAGGTCAAAAGGAAAATATTATTTGCTAGAACCCTATTGGAAGAAAAAGATAAAATAAGCAATATAACCTCTCCTAATAATGGATGAAATTATATGTTTTTTCCACCTTGAAGGTAAAAAGCTGTATTTATTAAATCTAATGGAGGACCCCCAAAATTTATAAAGCAATGTATCTTTGTTCATTTAAGATTCTTAGTAGTAAAGGAATACTTGAGAATTTTGCTTGGAAATCAAAATGACTTACTTTGATCCATTTTGCAATGTATTTTATGGAGTAGGATGTCTAACAAAGGTCAAGAGTGACATGCAGGGACCAGCAGATGGCATAATGGTTATGTCACTGGACTCCCACATAGTTGACCATGGTTCAAGTCCCACTAGACTCCCACATAGTTGACCCTGTGTGAATTTAAGATGTCAGGTGTGTGTGTGTGTGCATGCTCAAAATCCTGAGACAAGAATGGAGAAGAAAGGATTGTGATGTGGCCATCAACCCCACCTCAGGGGGGAGGGGTATTTATCACTTCCTTACTCTGGTGAGTGCACGTGTCCTATAGCAAAAATTTCTCTAACAACAACAATAAAGAATGCCATGCAGTGTGCCCAATGGGCAAGAGGAAAGTTAGATGCAAGCCATTATTATTTATCCTCTATTCTGGTCAATAATCCCATATGTATTATATGTGGATACTGGTTACCAGTTCCTCTGACTGACCATTTCCTTCTTTTGTCCTTTAAAGGCAGGATGTCCTCAGACATCTTTTATGTTCTCTATTCTCTTAGCATTCTTATCAAACTTTGATTATAGCTCTAATATAAGGTAATCTGACTTCTGCATGATACAAATTTCTCTATATAGCTTCAGCTTGGATAACCAAAAGCTATGGAATCTAAATATCCAACTTACTATTGGGTATATCAATCTGGATATCTTGTATTAAATTATTCAACACATTTTGCTGAGCAGCTTCTAAGCCAATTTCTAAGTTATACAGCCATATCACTATTGAGATCTACAAATACTAATACTATTAATTTATATTTACAAATAAACCCAAGGCTTTTCTTTTCCCTTTTCCAAGAATGCTGCCTTTCTTCTGTTTTCTGTGTCAGCAACACATCCATGAAGTTATTCAAGAAAGTAGTCTAGGGACCAGCAGTTAGAGTAATGGCTATGTCACTGGATTCCCATGTAGTTGACTGGGGTTCGAGTTCCGGACCTGGTGGCTTAAACTCACGCTAGGCGCGTGTGCGTGTGTGCCCATGATCCCGAGAGGAGAACGGAGGAGAAGGGATTGCAGCATGGCTGTCCCCCTGGGGGGGTGATTTCTCGTTTTCTTTCTCTCTGTCTCTCTCTGTCTTTCTGACGAGCATATGCGCCCTGTAGCAAAAACCTCTACAAAAAAAGAAAGAAAAAAATAATAATCTAAGCAGTAAACCTGTTTTCTCCTCTTTCTCTTAATGATCGCTTTCCATGAAATCAATTCAACTAGTAATTCCATTTCTTCGTTATTTCCTGCTAACGTTCATTGTTTTACATCTATACTCTAGTTCAGGTCATAGTCATCTTCTACCTTTATTATTCCTCCTGTCTCAAAGTTACTCCTTCTTCGATAAATACATATTACCTGAGCGATCTATATATTGCCAAGCCTCATTTTGAACTACTAGGTATTTGTTTAAAACAGACATGACATAACATTCTTTTGTAAGGAAACTAGGTACTTCAAATGACATGAACATATTTTCACACTTTCAGTTTTCATAATAATCTGCAAAATCTTCTTTGACTTAACTCTGTATTCACCATGAACTGTACAACTAATATTTGTGTTTCCAAGATTTCTTTTCTGTATACATATGGCAGAAGGTATATTCTTCAGACATATATAATAAAACTGATGTTGTGATGACTTTAGTTGCTTTAAAATAATTATAATCTCCTGAGGCTGCACACATATAATTTTAGGAATTCTATAATTTCTTATATTCCATATTGAAAAAAATGTTATCCTTTTAGGTATTAGGCTTGTTTTCTTGCTACCACTACCCTGTAGAATATGGAAAATATCGCATTTTTCCCCCTTTAACTGAAAGATCATTCAGGTGGGAATATGGAATTTAGACAACTATGTATTTCCCATTCTCCATGGCCTGAATGTTTCCTATGGTATGAATCCCAAAATTTATATTTTCAAATCCTAACCTAAGATGATAGTATTAGAGGTGGTACCCTTGGGAGGTGAATAACTGAGATTTTATTAATGTGATTATAAAAATGACCCCAAAGTTCCCTGGCCCTTTCCACCGTGTGAGATCACTGGTAAGATGGCCATCTGTGAGGCAGATCCTTGCCCAACATTGAATCTGCTACCTCCTTGATGTTGGATTTCTCAGTCTCCAGAACTGTGAAAAATAAATTTACATGTTATATAGTACACAAAGTCAGCAATATTTCTGTTTTAGCAGCCCAAACTGACAATGAGTGAGTAAGTGTTGGTTAGAAGACTTAAAAAAAATAATGTATGTTTGGAAAAGTTGGTAACAAGAGTGGGAGAGAGATTTGCCCAAGAAAAAATAATTTTAGATGATAACTAGTGCTATCCTAAATTTGTGATGATGATAAATTATTTACGTATTTTTTTTTTCTAGCAATACTAGTCAGCTTAGGGTTGCAGTGGTCCAGATAGTTCCTTATTATTTCAAGAATGAATACAGTGAGATAAGAAAGAAAGGGTGTTCGGGGAGCTAATAGGATTGATAATAGCATTGAGTTCCAGAGAAAAAGGTTTGAAAAAAAAAGTGTGAAAATACGAAGAGATAAAAAATATTGGGTCTTGGGAACCAGCAGTTAGCGTCATGGCTATGTCACTGGACTCCCACGTAGTCGACCGCGGTTCGCGTCTCGGACCCGGTGGCTTACAACTCACGCCGGGCGCGTGTGCGTGCGTGCTCAAGATCCCGAGAGGAGAATGGAGGAGAAGGGATTGCGGCGTGACCATCCCCCCTGGGGGGTGATTTCTCGCTTTCTGTCTCTATGTCTCTCTCTGTCTGTCTGGCGAGCGCATGCGCCCTATAGCAAAAAACCTCTCAAAAAAAAAAAATATTGGGTCTTATAGAATAAATTGATTCAAATGAGAACATTTTATCAGCCACTGTGGTACAGAGGTAATGCAGTGCTCTGCAATGCTGAAGCCATATGAGGAGGTCCTGGGTTCACATCCCATGGTTTCCTTGTACATGCTAGGCAAATTCACACGTTTGTGATGCTGGGTGGCTGAAGTGGGTGGATGGCTCCTGGCATAAAGATCCTGTTGGGAGTATCTGTTTCTTTCTCTGTCTCTCTATCAAGGTAAATGATTTTTAAAAGTTAAATGAGAAAATTGGGTTGATAGAATATTATTGTTAGTTGTTGGGATAGATATATAAGAAATTTATAATAGAAAAATTGTACAAAAATTGCAATTTAATTGAAGAATCATTGAGTATGGCATGCTGACATGAGAGGGAGTAAGGTTTACTGTTATTTAATAAATTGACCTAAGAGTGTTCTTGATCTTGGTTTCTTACTTGGATTGACTTCAGGATGTGCATTTTTCTGGAGAAGGAGTCCATTGCTAGTGTTAGATTTTGAGAATACTTACTAAGATCTGAAATGCTAAGACCAAATTAAATAATTAGGGGACACTAGTGAACATGTTGTTTCTATATTATTTGTGTTTTCTCTACATATGGACATAACATTCATATGGGCCATCTCATTCTGAGCTGTGAATTATTAACTACTTGCCCTTCTTTTCTGAATCATTTTGAGCAGAATCCAGTACATATGAGGGGTCTTCAAAACATTTATGGATGAAAAAGCATATTGTGAAAAACTTATCCATGAATGTAAATTTTTTTGCACCAAATAAACTCATTTTAATTTTAGTTTTTTTCTATAAAATGTTTGAAGCATCCTAGTATTTGTTTTTTCTCTTTCCTTTTTTATTTATTTATTTATTTTTAGGTTTTTGCTATAGGGCGCGTGCACTCACCGGAAAGACAGAGAAGGATAGAGAGACAGAAAGTGAGAAATATCACCCCCATGGGGGATGGCCACGCCTCAATCCCTTCTCCTCCATTCTCCTCTCGGGATCTTGGGCATACACGCACACGCTTCCTGCGTGAGTTTAAGCCACCAGATCCAGGACTTGAACCTCAGTTGACCACATGGGAGTCCAGTGACATAGCCATTATGCTAACTGCTGGTCCCTAGTCTGTTTTATTTTCTTAAGAAAATATTAGACTTGAGGGACCAGCAGTTAGCGTAATGGCTATGTTGCTGGACTCCCACGTAGTCGACCGCGGTTCGAGTCCCGGACCCGGCGGCTTAAACTCACGCCGGGCGCGTGTGCGTGCGTGCCCAAGATCCCGAGAGGAGAATGGAGGAGAAGGGATTGCGGCGTGGCCATCCCCCCTGGGGGGTGATTTTCTGCTTTCTATCTCTCTGTCTCTCTCTGTCTGTCTGGCGAGCACACGCGCCCTATAGCAAAAACCTCTCCAAAAAAAGAAAAAAAAAAAAAAAAGAAAATATTAGACTTGATAGAAAAATATGTTTCTTTGAAACACAAATTTTAGTGGAACATATAAAGAATCTGTGTGAATGTATTTGATATGAAACTACCTCAAAATACCATCTTGATAATTAATATGACTCAAGGAATTTTTATATTCTTTAATTATCTAAATTTACATGCTCAGTTAATTCAAAAATAAGCGATATATATGTACATATGTGTATGTATATGTGTGTGTATATATATATATATATATATATACGCATATGCATATATATATACACACACACATATAAAAAACAAGAATATGTAGGAAGAAATACATTAATTAGACATTTCCTAAAGATTTATCCTCTAGGAACTTTTAAAGAATTTTCCTATAAGTTTCAAAACTTGATTTTATGCTTTACTAATTCAATGGAATTATAGATGATTATAGAGGATAGACTTACTTGAAAATACTCAGGAGACATTTTCTTTGTCTGCCTTTGTGGAAGAAAAAAATGTAGAATAAATTTGGATTTCACAAGCTGTTTTATAATAAGAAGGAAATGATTTTTATAAAAGGAAAAGAAGTGATCACTTGTAAGCTTAAAGTAAAACATTTAGAAAGCTTACTTTGTGTAATGAAAATTTAATCCTAAAATTGACAGTTGATAGATTTTACAAAAACTTTAGTGTATAGAAATCCATCAGGAAACTGACAAAATGATAAAAGAGAATGCTGCACAGGTATATTAGTGAAGATTGAGACTTGTGCGGAAAAAGCCACCCTACTGCTGAGAACATCATTAGCGCTATTAACCAACCAGTATGCAATGCCAAACCCACATACTTGGAGTGATTGATTAGAAGGTAACAGAGTTTATACTTTGTACACTCAACAAAAAGAACAGAAATAATCTAAATCTGCTGTAAAGTATCAAACATTTTTTTTCTATCAAGGATGCTTGTTATATTTAATGCAATGAAAAATGAAGCAATATCTTTCTAGGAAAAAAAAGTCACCAAGATTTATAAGGAAGAGGAAATAAAATAAGGCATAGAAAAAAATGGGGACCAGAGTAGGTGAAAAGACCATGAACACCTTGCACATTTGATAACGTATCATCCCTTTCATTATAATACCTAATATTAATTGAGCATTTTCTGCAAGTCACCATTAAAATATTGCATATATTTTAATCATGACTGCAACTCCATGATTTGTTCATATTACAAATAAGAAACCAGAAGCAGAGAACAGATAATTAACTTTTCCAGTGGCATATGGTTATTAAATGGTAGAGCAAGGACGTGACTCCAGTCTAATTACAGGACAGTTTATTTTCCCCATTCTATAATGATGGGCCTGATTACTGCCAAATAATTTTACCTAACAGAACATTACTCTAAAATATATATATATTCTTTGCTAATTTGGAAGATCATTTGCTGACAATAACATGTTTGTTGATGTGCTTGATTGAGACAATATATAGTGTAATTTGGATGAAAAAAAAAAAAAAGAAAACACCACTACAAAATAAAAAAAAAAAAAAAGAAGTTTAGAAAGGGGGCATGAATATTAGATAGACATTACTGGCATACTAAAGTATTTGTAGTGTTTAGGTAGTGTTCTTCAAATCACGTCCTTCTAAAAGACAGAAATAAAACAATGTATATTAGAAATAAACAAATTTGTTTTAAGATTCATGGAAGGATTATGTACATAAGAATAAGATAAGTCATATGACTTTTGTAAAGGAGCAATAGAGACTTCCTTAGTTACACTGAAAGATCGGAGTCCAAGTTCTGACAGGCTCTCTGAAAACTTCCTTTGCGGCTTAGCTCTGCAGACTTAGAAATAAGCCACTTGTCATAATCTCATCTGTTTAACAGGAGCAATAATCTAACAGGGTTATTTCGACAATAACATGAGTTAGTTTATGTTGAATGCTTAACAAAGCACTTGACAACTACTAAGAAATTAAAACAACTACCATAGCAGTTAAAAATTAAAAATTATTTGGTGGTTATTTCATTTGTTCATTGTAGTTAATCATGGAAATACAAATAATTAGAGTTCAGATATGAGGTAAAAAGGATGTATTTTAAAATAATATATCCACTGAATTTTTGTCATTTATATAATCCATTAAAATTGAGTAGTATAGTTGTAAAAAAAGTCATTAAAAGGCAATAGAATTCTAGACTTAAAATATTGATATCCATAAAATGCACACACTCAAAATCAGCTTTTTCACTTAGACTTGAGAATAAATTTTTATACCTATATAGGAGAATCTCCAAATATGAAAGAGCTTGCCTATAAGGTTTACTAACTTCAAAAATTACATCTGGAGTTCCAGCAGAGGAAGATAGGACTTTATTTACTTATATAAGCAAAACAGTATGCTCTGCTGATGGCCAGATGGAAAATGGTCCATACCATCAGGAAGTACAAGTTTAGTTTATGGAGAAAGAAACAAAGCATTCAGGACCTGCAGATAGCGTAATGTTCACATGGCTTGATTCCCATGTAGTTGACTGCAGTTGGAATCCCGAACCCGGTGACTTAAACTCAGTCTAGATACATGTGCATGCGTGCCCAAGATCCTGGGAGGAGAATGGAGGAGAAAGGATTGTGGTATGGCTATTATCCTTGGGAAATAATTTCTCATTTTCTGTCTGTCTGTCTGTCTGTCTCTCTCTCTGTCTTTCTGGCGAGCGCATGCGCCCTATAGCAAATCTAAAAAAAAAAAAAAAAAAAAAAAAAAAAAAAAAAAAAAAAAAAAAAAAAAAACCAACAAAAAAAACTTTAAAAAAAAAGAACAAAACGGTTATAAATCAGTTAGAGATCAATGCAGATTCCCTGTCACCAAGACAGAGGTCTGGTTTATACAAACATTGTTTGAAGGTTAAATTTATTGATGGGCAGAAGCAGCTGACTATGTTTAGGGTTTAGTGTTCCTGATTCCTGATTCTGTGATGTTAAACTGGAAAGGATATAGGTTCCTCTGAAATGGCCCCATCCATGGGTCAATTCCATGAGACGAGTGTAAAAGTCACAAGATGTTTACAAGTCCTGCTTTTGTTGTAGGTGGGTCTCAAGGAATACAGGGCAAAGAGGGAGGGGGGGAAGAGAGCTCAGTGCAAGGTGCCTACCTATGGTACCAAAAAGGGATTTTGACTCACTGTTTATCTTTCAGTTGAATGTGTACCTCAATTTACAATGTAGGTAAGGGGACCTTGCTAAATTATTCACTAAGTTTCTACAATGCATATTTAAATAAAAAAATTTGACTGGCAGTTAAATATTTTTCCAAGATAAGCCTTATCCATATAGCTTTAAAAAAAAATACTCAATTTGCACATATTGACAAAAACTGACACTGAATATGTCAATTCAGTAGCATTTCTCTTTACTTTGCTCTAAACATTTCAATTTTTGAGTTCTGCTAAAATTAAATATTCAAAATTTTTTTCAAATATAGTTTGAAAGTAATTTGGCTTTATTAAGATGTTCCATACAGGAAATGCCCTCTAGCATATATTTTAATATATTTGCTTCAGTCTTTTTGCATTTTATTTCCATTAGTGAGATGCCATATCATATTTTGCATATAAAACTATAAGTACAACTTCATGTTTTTACTTAACACTTTATCCTTAATAATAAGCCCTGTTGACCTCTGTGTCCAAGACTGTTCATAAACTGTACTTTATATTTTCACTTTCTTAAAACATAAAGTGCTTTAATTGAGTTTACACTTAATATTAAAGCTTGTTTGGTGCTAAATTTTGGGCTCTATCTTTGTGATTATGATTTGAAGTTTGAAAAAATAATGTAAATCTACACATAACAGAAAACTTTAAAGCATTTTCATTATCCATTTTTTAAATCCAATTTTGCTCCATAGAATTATACAGCATTTATGTAAACACAATTTTTTGTTTTCCTTTGAGTAGAATTGTGCAGGTATCACAATGATAAAGATTTAAAAATGGTATCCTGTAGTTATTATTATTTTTCTATTACATAATCAAAACATCAAAATGTTCATTACTATACTTTTTTCTACAAAAGTTTTTAAATATTGCTTTTTTGACCTAAAGTGCATTTGGTATACAGAGTTTATTCATTAGAAAATATGGCTCATCATCAAGAAATATTAATAATAATATTGAATGTTAACTTCCAGGGTTTAAACAGAAAGATCAGACCACAGTAACGCTGCAAATTCAACAGAAGAGAAATTAATTACTTAAGATTGAACTGGTGAAATATAATTTTATGACTTTTGAGTAAAACATTACTGATTTTTTTTTACTATGCTTTGTTTTCCCAGTTTAAGGATTTTACTTTCTTTTGAGCTGTTGATAGGTTCAGCAATTTGTTAAAATGTTTTCTCTTCTTGTTTCTTTGTTTCTTTAAATGAAAACATAAACTTTTCTCCTTTCCTGACCCCTCTGGAATTGGAAAATATTTGGGAATATTCTTATTTTGTGGCAGAAGGGTTATTTGAATAAGTTCAATAATATTTGTGGCCTTGAATCAGAAATTGGAGATATTCATTATTAGACAGGGCTTTGACTAGAATGTCCTATCTGAAGATTAAAGCAAAAAACTATGGAACTAGGTAGATCTCAAGTAAGCCAACAGAAGATCTTGAAAAGATGGCCTGACACCATAAACAGTTCTGCCTGACAGAGAATATTAGAGAAGCTGTATGAAAGAATTTGTATCATAAAATAACTTGGGCTTTTCCAGCTCAGCCTTGTAATCAGTAGAGATTGCAAAAGAGTAGCCACAACCAGAGGACTATCTTTTTTTCTTTTTTGGAGAGGTTTTCGCTATAAGGCGCGTGTGCTCGTCAGACAGACAGAGAGAGACAGAGAGACAGAAAGCGAGAGATCACCCCCCAGGGGGGATGGTCACGCCACAATCCCTTCTCCTCCACTCTCCTCTCGGGATCTTGGGCACGCACGCACACGTGCCCGGCATGAGTTTTTAAGCCACTGGGTCCGGGACACGAACCACGGTCGACTACATGGGAGTCCAGCGACATAGCCATTACGCTAACTGCTGGTTCCCCAGAGGATTATCTTGAGGAAGACTTTGAAGGAAGAAAAAGGGACTGATCTTTGCTAGTAGATGGTGTATCACAGAATACTTGGAAGGCAGGACTGAATTGAGAAGGTTTAGGTGTGACTTTTGTGCTGGGTGTTTGCTTTTCAAGTTTGAGTAGTTGACATGTACATTTTTTTTCAAAATTATTTAAAACCATACAGTCTCGGGGCTGACAGGTGGCGTGGTGGTTGAGGGTGCTGGACTCTCACATGGGTGACCACAGTTCGAGTCCCAGATCTGGTGGCTTGCTTTCTCACTTTCTCTCTCTCTCTCGCCAAATTAAAATAAATAAGCAAATAAAATAAATAAAGTTAAATAATTCTTTAAAAAAAATACTGTCTCTGTTGTTGAATAGTCACAAACAAAATTATAACGAATATTTTGAACATTATCTTTAAAATTCAGTTGTTTGGAATTTTGAAAGTTTGACAAGAATTATGGAGTTTGAGCATGATTTTTTTGATATGTGAAGTAAATGCTTGTAGGAAAATGTAAAAATAAATAAGTAAATAAATGATTTAAAAAAAGAAAATATGGCTCATTACTAACTTGTGTTTTTTTGCTGTTCCTTAGACTAAGAGCAAATATATATATATATATATATATATATATATATATATATATATATATTAGGATCATGTACAATTTTAGTTCATAAAAAATCCTATTAAGTTTTTACTTCACTTAGAATTAGATGGAGTAAACAAGACACTAATTCTTATTGAGGTAAAATTACCAATCCGTGATGCTAATGAGTGATATAATTTATATGTATGGCTTTTATTTATCTTTTAGTCCATTAACTTAATGAGTGAAAATAAAATTCTGAGAAAGATGTCTAACTGTTATGACAAAAGCATCCACACTTTTCAGGGAGAAGTAGAAACTTTACAAGCAAATACTATATAAAAAATATGGTAATAAGTCATTGTCTTTCAAAAGCAAGAAAACTAATGGAGATTATTTAAATAATGTGTAGCTTTAGTTCTTAAAATTTGTATATATTCAATGTGTTATCTTGTCATTCCTTAATGTGAACTTAAGATTGCACTAATGAATATGCCTTTGCTACGGTATGAAAACATTGATATGCACACTTACATAAGTTTAATAGAGTTCAGTTGTTCAGAATTAGATAATTCTTTTTAAAAACAATTATAAGAATTGCAGTCAAGATGACAGAAAGGGTTTTCTAGTCTGAAAATAAATTAGTAAATTATTTTTTCATTTGTTAAATTGATATGCTATCAGAAAGCTGTGAGGCTTGGGCTTTTCTTATTTTTCTGACTGATCCACTTAATTTCCTTTACTTCTGCCTACTGTAGTTCTTCACCGCAGGGTCACTGAGCAATCCCATCTTCAGACTGAATCTTGCCAACTTTTGGAACAGAAAGGCCAATTATTACAGTAAGGCAAGATATGGACTATAAACATCTTTCTTCTTCATTTAGAGTTTATCTTTCTTCAACCGGGGACTCAGTATACCCAGGAGGTCCAATGCCCTGCCTTTATGGGCTACAAATATTCTTTGTCTTAACTAGTATTAAAATATAACATAGAAAGTATAAATATCACTTTTTCTTTTGCTGTACAATAAAGCACTATTAACATTTGGGTTTATATTTGTAATGCTTTATACTACAACACATATACAAATGCCATGGAACTCATACACATAAGAATATTGCCATAGGTGGGACCAGCAGTTAGCGTAATGGCTATGTCGCTGGACTCCCATGTAGTCGACAGCATTTCGCGTCCCGGACCTGGTGGCTTAAATCTCACGCCGGGCTCGTGTGTGTGCGTGCCCAAGATCCCGAGAGGAGAATGGAGGAGAGGGGATTGCGGCATGGCCATCCCCCCTGGGGGGTGATTTCTCGCTTTCTGTCTCTAAAAAAAAATAAAAAAAAAAAAAAAGAAAAAGAACATTACCATAAGTACTGGTGATAATGTATATGGTAATGACTTTGTATTGACTCATATGCAGTGTTTTTATGCTGGGAAAAGCAATGTTGTACATTGTAAAAATGTTTAATGCTTACATGTAAATAAAAAGAAAAAAAAATTGCCATAGGGCCCAGCAATATTATTACTAAAGTAGCCTGATGTTCTGCAATACCAGATCCATATGGACAGCTTCAGGAATGGGTTCTCAAGTAAATCTCTGTGTTCTGGATTTACACTCACATATTGCGATTCTACCTGGCTGGAAGACTGGGGAAAGAACTGTGGCATAAGACCCTGTTAAGGGTGAATGTTTGCCTCTTTCTCTCCATTTCTCTCTCTCTCTCTTATGAAAGAAAGTAATAGGTACACTTAAAAAACACCTATTGTCTTAAATTAGATTTTCTTACAAGCAGAACCTGAGTGAGGACTAGAGAGGAAATTATTTTATTTGAGTAAACCTAAGCATGCATAAGAAGTGGCAGGTAGATGGAATGAAAACCCACTAGGGTATTAAAGCCTAAGTTATTACCACATGGAAGACCTATGCTTCAGGCTTGTTGGGCATATTCTTGAGACCAGAGATAGCTCTCAGACACTTGAAGAAATCAGATGGAGAGTTTTCATGGAATAAGGGAGGAATCATCTGTAGTATTCACATATGTATAGGGTACTTCAAATTTATTTATCCTGCTTTTTAAGTTTTTATTCTAATATCTTTAGGTTTGTACAGCATTATCCTATTTAACATAACTTTAACATCCTTATCAATATACCAGCTTTATAACAGCATATTGCTAAACTATTTGCTTCCTATTTTATGCTGTAGGACAATTTAAGTTTTTCATAATTTTTCTACTTACACTAACAATACTGCCCAAAATTTGTGCGACTTATACTAACCATCTCCTCAAACTCATGTGATAGAATGTGGTTGTGATGGGATTAAGAAGATGAAAAACTTAATTCAGCTATCAGATCAAGAGGTTGGTCTTTGGAAGGTGATTTGGATTAAGGTAATTAAATCCCCATGATTGAATCTTGGTGGGTTTCTGAAGAGAAGAAGTAGGACAGACACACAAACACAGGCACATGTTGTGCTCTTGCTCTGTCTTTTCGTTTGATGTCCTCTGTGCCTTGGGACTTTATAAAATCTCCAACAACATATACACTGCTGCTTTGGCTTTTGGTGTTTTGTTTCATTATATATAAGTCATCATCTCCAGAAAATAGTATGAAACGTAAGTAGAATATCGTATCCAATTTTGTACCTGTTGCCATTCCCCATTATTCAATATTCATAGCATTGAATTTAAGTTGAAATAGATGGTCGCATTAACAAAAATGATGTTGTTTGGGGAAATTTAAAAAAAGAAAAAAGAATCTTCAACAAGGGCTTTCACTAGCTGTGCCTTCCTGACCTTGGACCTCCAAAGTCATGATTTAACTAAATCTCTGTTCTTAAATTACGCAGACTTAGGTATTTATGTTATTAGCAACACAATGGACTGAAACCAAAAATTGGTACTGAAGAGTGGGATGTCATTTTTAATTAAAAAAAAAATCTGAAAATATAGAAGCAGGCTTGGTACTGTTACAGGCAGAGGCAGAAAGGACCAGGTTGGAAAAAGCCTACATTCTGTCAAAGGGTCAGAAAATGAAATAAGTAGGCAAAGTTTGAAACTTCTTAGAGATTGATTAAATGGTTGTGACCAAAATGCTGATAGAAAGTTAAGGCCATTATGACAAGTTCTCAAATGGAAATGAGGAATATTTTATTGGAAATTAGACAAAAGGTTAATAGATTTTTTTAAAAAAAATCTTATTTTATTTATTATCATTATTATGATTTGTTTCATTTGACCAGAGAAAAAGAGAGAGAGAGAAGGGGAAAGTGTGAAATCAAGCCTCCAGGTCCAGGACTTGAACCATGGTTGGCCATGTGGCAGTGCAGCATCTTAACCAACATGCCACCTGCCAGCCCCAAAAGTTATCTTTCTTACACCATTGCAAATACCTTGGCTAAGTTATGCCTACCCTAAGGTTTTGTGGAATTCCAGATTTAAGAGTGATGGCCTTGGATTTCTGGCAGATAAAAATGTTAAGCAAAACCTTGAAGCTGTATGATTACTACTAACTGCTTACAATAAAATGAGCTAGCAAATAAACTACCTAAAGGCAGAATTTATAATGAAAAAGGAAGCAAAATGAAAAATTGATTATAGTCTGTTCATGTAAAGAATGAAAAAGTGAACTTGGCAGACAACTCTGAGTGTTGGGTGGGCAATTGGTTGCTAAAGAGATCATTGCTACTAGAAATGATCCAGGTGCTATTAAGATAGTGGGAAAAGGCCCTGAGGCTATTTCAGAGATCTTTAAGGGTGGCACTTCCATTACAGGATCATAGTCCTAGGAGAGTTGAATGATTTCAACAACAGGCCCAAAGTTGGCTTACTGTTCTGAGCTGACCTGGAATTCTGATCTATGCATCTTAGTGCAGAGTTTATCTGCCTGGATTAAATTCAAGTGGTCTTAGGTGAGCTCAACCTACTGCTAAAGCTGTTGTACACCTGAAGCTCTGTGCTGAAGTGTGCACGTTGCAGGTGCTGGTGGTATGAATATGAAGATAATTTTGCAGGCACTCAGAATGGAAGATCTCTGAATACATAGCAACTTCCACCTAGATTTCAAAGGCTATCTTGGATAAACTACAGACCTGGGCAGAGACTGTTACAGGGGCAGGACCACTAAAGAAAGCCATCAATGGCAAATCCAACCAGAAAAGTGGACTCGGAGCTACAGCAGCGAGTCCCCATCAGTGCCATGCTTAATGAAGACAGCAGAACAGAATTATAGAGTTATCACCATTCATCACCATTTTGGGAAAATGACAGATATGAGACTCCAAACTGATAAAGCTGAAGTGTGGATTGAACCTAGAAAAGCAATGGGGACAAGACTGGCTAATATTTGGGGTGCCCAACTTCACACCAATGAATACAATATGTGACAGATAGAAGGAAAGTTTCTTCTCAAGCTTTAAAAATCAAATGTCTTTTCTTTTGTCATTAAACTCTCTTGTGGTCTGTTACTCTTTTTTTTTTTTTTTTTTGGAGAGGTTTTTTTGCTATAGAGCATGTGCACTCGCCAGCCAGTCAGAGAGAGACAGAGAGACAGAAATCGAGAAATCACCCCCCAGGGGGGATGGCCATGCTGCAATCCCTTCTCCTCCATTCTCCTCTCAGGATCTTGGGCACGCTTGCACACGTGCCTGGCGTGAGTTTTAAGCCACCGGGTCCGGGACGTGAACCGTGTTTGACTACATGGGAGTCTAGCAACATAGCCATTACGCTAACTGCTGGTCCCTGTTACTCTTTTTTTTTCACAGAGAATGAAAATTTCTACCGTATGCCTATTCCATAATTGTACTTTGGAAGCATATAATTTGTATTGATTTTACCAGCTCACAGCTGGACTTTGGACTTTTGAGTTGGTGTTGGAATGATGTAAAGCCTTTGGGACATTGAGTTGAAACTAATTTATTTCATATGTGAGAAATTAATGAATTTTAGGGGCTGGAGTAAAATGCTGTTGTTTGAATGTGTCTTCCAAAAACTCATGTGATGAAATTTTATAACAGGCTTAAGGGGGTGAAAATCAAATCTGATGATGGGATTAAAATACAGGTCTTTAGAGAGGTGATTAGGATTGACGTCATCAGGGTGAGGTTCCAGTGACTGAATTCTGGTGGGATTATAAACAGAGGAGTGAGACACACGCACACACAGACGCAAACACATGCTCTGCTTTTGCTATTGAACCTCCAAAACCATAAGCTAAACTCTTATTCATTATAAACTACTCAGTATGGTATTAACTTTCTAGTGACAAAAAGATAGGTAAAATTAATTATAATTTATTTAGTATATAAACATAGAAGTATAATAGTGTAGTAAAAAAATTACACACACATTTTAATTAATATTTCTTGGGAACCAGCAGTTAGCGTAATGGCTATGTCGCTGGACTCCCACGTAGTCGACCATGGTTCGCGTCCCGGACCTGGTGGCTTAAAACTCACGCCGCGCGCATGTGCGTGCGTGCCCAAGATCCCAAGAGGAGAATGGAGGAGAAGGGATTGCGGCATGACCATCCCCTCTGGGGGGTGATTTCTCGCTTTCTGTCTCTCCGTCTCTCTCTGTCTGTCTGGCGAGCGCACGCACCCTAAAGCAAAAACCTCTCCAAAAAAAAAATATATATATATATTTCTTGATTATCTACTGCCAAAATTGTGGCATTTTATATTGTTGCCAATGGGATAATTAAATTCTGGCTTCCCTACATCTATCTTTCCCATTGCTGTGTTTTATCAGCCTCTATAAATTTTGTCTTTTTTTTTCCTTTTACATTTGTATAATTCATACAATGAAGGGTCACTTGTCCATTCGTTCTTTACCACATTACCTATCAGTATGTTATGTTCAACATCTGTGCAAAGTCTGAAGGAAACTCGCATGCCTACAATAATGTCATCTGGAAATTCTAAGAACTTAATGTCATAGACACCATTGACAATTTCTTTACATATAATTTGAAAATATAGTGTCATGCTTTCTCTCTACCTCAGATTTTCCAAGGTGAACATGAGTAATTGATCCTGCTGTTGATCTTTCTTGCTGAACTCAGAGTGCCGTAAAAACTTTTATGTCAAAATGCCCAGGCTTCCCCATACCACATTACTGAAACTGGTCCAGTAGATAAAACATAGATAACACTTTGTGTAGAGGGTCACCAAAATGCATTTGCTATTTTCAGTATCACACATTTTTTAAATAAGCATATTCTTTAATTGTATCCTCTCAAAATTCAGTGCAGAATGTGTTTCTCTAGCCATTGACCAATTTTTGTTTTAATATTTTATTCATGAGTGCATCGCAGAAACATTTTTAGCTTGTTAGTGTAATAATGTGTCATTGTTTCCCTGGGATGTTTGTAAATAGCATTCAAACAATAAATTATCCACTTTAATATTTTAAAACTAACACTCTCCTAATCTTTAAAAGCATTGAGTTATTTTAAATGGAATCTTTTTTTTTTTACATTTTAAAATAAAAAGAATACATTATTGTAACACTATGTTTAGCTGGGGATGTGTTTTAAAATTTTGTTCTCCACTCAAGGGATAATTTTATTACTTTGAGTTGCAAAATTCAGTATCTTTTATCCAATACAGTCCATGACATTAAATAAGCTTTCAATCAAAATATTTCATTAAAATTCATTAAAAAATAAATTGTATTAATCTAATGTAACATTTGATATAATTAAAATTGGGGCTGGCAATTGGTGTGGTGGTTAAGGCAGCTGGACTCCCACGTGGCTGGTTCGAGTCCCAGACCTGGCATCTTGTTTTCTCACTTTTCTTCTCTCTCTGTCTTTCTCTTGTCAACTTTAAAAAATAAAATAAAATAGTGACAATTAATAAAATTAAATAATTCTTTAAAAAATTAAGTAGACTTGATTAGGTACTCTTAGAGGTTTGTTAGACTCTTATCTGTGGCTCTTCTCTGTCTTTCGTAGTTGGATTAAATACTATAGCAGGAAGTTAGTTTTTTAAAGTTTTGATTCAGTTCATTAAAATTAATTTCTATTTATGTACATATTTTGATGTGTATCCGTTTTTGTCTGCTATTGTATTCTCTGTATAACATAGGTTCTACATTTAAAAGGTTAGGGTCCAATCCCATTATATATTTTTAACTCAATTAGGTGATTTAACTATATTTCCAATGTTTTTTCTAACTAGTTCTCTAGGTTAAATATCTGAAGACCTTTCATTGTAAATGGAAATTTTAAATTGACTTTTCTTTTTCCTGCATAAGAACTCTTTGAAATATTCCTCACACCAAAATAGCCTAATGACAGAATAAACACTGTCCACATCAGAATGAAAGTAATGATTTTATTAAAAATAGATAAATATCACCATACATACAAAAAAAGTCTTACTTTCCTAGCTTGTGCTTTCTAAGTAATTTACAGAGTCTTTTCCTGACCTTGTTCTTGGATCTAATGTAAAGAAAATCTTCTCAAATATGTCAGTCCACCTGTCGCTCCACCTTTCTTTAGTGGATAAGTACAAACACTCATTTGCTATATGCCAGAGGTACCAAATTTTTCCTCCTTCACCAATATGCCAATTGGATGCTATTTACAAACATTCCAGGGAAATGGTGCATTATTATACTAACAAGTTAGAAATGTTTCTGCATCACTTTCTTAAATAACATCTCAAAGCAAATTGGTCAATGGCTAGGAAAACACATTCTGAACTGAGCTTTAAACGTATACAATTATATCGAGGCCAACAGATGACATAGCAGTTATGTCTCTGGACTCCCACATGGCTGACAGCAGACCGAGTCCCACACCTGGTGGCTTGAAAGTCGCCTTTCCAAAGGAAAGGAAATTATTATGTCATAAAGATATCAGCACGCCAATGTTTATTGTAGCACTATTCACAATAGCCAAAATATGGAATCAATCTAAGTACCCATCAACAAACCAATAGACAAACAAAATGTGACATAATCTATGGTTTAGGGAGCTGAATTCCACATGGAAGACAGTAATTTGAATACTGACTCCCAGTGACTTGTAAAACATGTGGACACTTATTCTGTGTGTACCCGAAATTCCAACAGAATGGAGAAATGGAGGAGAAGGGGTTATGGTGCAACCACACTTTTTTGGGGGGTTCTAACTCTATCTCTGTCTTTGTTTTTGTCTTGTTCTAACAAGTGCACATACCTTCTGACACTTGAATAAAAAATGTTATTTATTTATCTATATCATTATTCCATGCACAATGAAATACAATTCAGCCATTCAAAATGAAATCTGAACTAGCCCATGACCTGGTGGTTAGGAAAATATATTCAGTAGGAATATATTTTGAAATTGCTTTAAATCTACTGACCATCCCATAACCTGGTGGGTACATGACCTGGATGACACATGGTCACCGTGTGGTTGGAGTCCCAGACCCAACATCCTGAAAAACATGCATGCAAGTCCCAAAAATCTCAAAAGGAAGGAAAAATGGCGAAGGAATTACAGCATTCATGGGGGTGCTTTCTCACTTTCTCTTTCTCTCTTTCTGTGTCTCTTCCTGGTGAGTACATGTGTCCTCAGGCAAATTTAATAAAAGAGATGAAATGCTGCTATTTGAGATAACATGGCTAAGACTGGAGGGCATTATATTACAGAAATAACGAGGCACAGAAAGAGAAATAGCCCATGTTCTCACCTTTATGTGGATACTAAAAAGGATGACTTCATGGAAATAAAGAACAGAATAGTGATTACTGTAGGCTTGAAAAGGTAAGGGGCACAGAAAGATATTGGTTGATGAAAACAAAATTATAGATAGGTAATAGACACTGTAGTTAACAGCAATGTACTGTATGTCTCAGAGTGGCAAAAAAATGATTCTGAATGTTCCCAAAACAAAGTAATGACAAATAGTTGAGATGATGGTTATGCTAATTACCTTGCTTTAATCATTACAAACTGTATTCTTATCATGAAAAATCACATTATATCCTATAAACATGTACAATTGTAACATCAATTTAAAAAAGGCAGAGATTACAAAGGTTGATAAAATAACAACAGAAAAGAGGTAGAGATTAATTGTTTAACTGGTGAAAGTCTAAAATGATATAATTTTAGAGAGGGTTTTCAAAGACATGTTAAGTCAAAATTTATAATGTGAAAACTTTTACCTTACCATTGTACTTCTGTGGTTTTATTTTAAAGAAATAATAAACAATTTGAGGTAGTATTAATATAAAAAGCAAATCCTTGGAAAAACGAAGTGTCTTATAGCAGGAAATGGGAAACAAATAGTATACCAGTATGTTGCTATAAAGTTGATGTATTGGGGCCAGCAGGTGGCATGGTGGTTGAGGTGGTCAACTCCCACATGGTCAACTATGGCTTAGATCCTGGACCTGGAAGCTTGCTTTCTCACTTTCTCTTTCTCTCCCATGACTATAACAAGTTAAAAAATAAGGATGATAAAAATAAGTTTTTAAAAAATCGGTGTATTGATAAAGATGTTAACATTATGTGAAATAGAATAATGCTACACTGACAAAAAAGTTATTGAATTAGAGCAAAATAATTAAAAAGCTGAGTTAAAAAATATCTTGAATATTCTATATGTATAGTGGATGCTGTAGACGGTTGCCTTTCCTATTCTCTAGACACCGCCATCTGATTCCTCTGTGTCTGAGAGCTAGCTCTGGCCTCAGAAATATAGGCAGCAGGCCTGAAGCTTGGGTCTTCCACATGGCAACTTACATCTTAATGGGCTTTCCTGCCATCAGCATGCTACTTCTGTGTGTGCTTCGGGGTTCACCCACCAAATAAAATGATATGCTTTCCAATTCTCACTCATGGTCTACTTATGGTAAAATTAAATGTAGGGCAATATTCTGTGAGTATTATATGACGTGTGTGTGTGTGTGTGTATGTGTACTATAAGCCAATAGGAATATATTTTGAAACTATTTTAAATCTACTGACATACTTCTTATTTTCCCAGAACTAAATTGATACAACCTTATTCTCTTAACTCTTTGACCTAACCCTGAACAATGTGTGGTGGCTTGCTACTATAAAATAAAGAATGAATCATTTCTTCTACATCTGGCTAGGATATATATAATATATTTACTATTTATTAATGATGATAATTAAAATTTCTACAAGTTCTTGATAACAGAGCAATATAAAAAATACAGAACAATGTGTGGTGTAATAAAAAAGAAAAGTCACAATATTGTAATGATAAATTCAATTTTTATTAACAGTTTGCCAAGGGAAAGGAATACAATTAGAATAAGATACTTTGTAAGTGTAATAAACAATGACTACATGGAAAGTTGTGTCAGATAATATTGTTTGTCTAATTTAATCTGACCCAGAAAGACTTAAGTGTAAAGCCTAATTTTTTGAAGGCACGAAACATCTGGCAGGACCAAGGGCAACAAGTGTAAGTATTGCAGTTGTCCATTAAGAGGTGATGTGCTGAAATGGAAAAATATTAGCATGGGTAAACCTTCAAGGCTGTCAAACCGTAGTATCTATCTAACTAAGGAAGTACCAGGAACTATAAAAAAGATTCATAAAAGACATATATTTGCTCTCTGGGAGCAAATAAACGATAAGATAAGCTGACTTTCACTTTTCTCATTAGAGCTGCTAGGTCTTGTCAAATGTCTCCAACCTAAGGTTCCAGGAACTACATGTTTAGTGAGTGAGTATGTGTGTATGCCAGAACAATCATTCATTATTAAATATACTGAGAATTGAATTTCTGTGCCTGATTAGTCATAGACTTCAAGATTTCTGTCTAAGATACATCTGTTGTGAAAGAGGATCTTTCTCATTAGAGCAGGTTGTAGGATAATGGGTTAGTACAAGAAATAGGAGGGGAGACTGTGGAAATAAAGAATACTAAAAAACATTTCCTGTCAGATTCAGAAATATCATCTTAGAAGAAGCAAAGGGAGATAGTGTTTGAATTCATGACCAGAACCTTTTCCATAAGGCATATTTAATCATCTGAACTCAAGGAACTATTACTTTCCTTTAATTTTCATATCTCTAATTATGTATACCAATTACATTGTAATTATCATGGTGCGTCGAGTTTTAATTATCTTTTCATGTGCACACAGCTAACCTCCTAAATTAGATTTTCCCACATCTATTCCTCATTATGTCCTCCCACACATCTGGAACAGAGTAGAGTAGAATCGAGAATTTGTCACTCAATAGATCTTTGTTGATTCACTGATTCGCTTCTTTCAGTTCTACATACATATTTTTTTTTTTACTGATTTAATTGGATTTAGAGTCTATTAAAGAGAAATGTGTACACACACACACACACACACACACACGTGCGTGCGCGCAAAGAGAGATGTTACGAAAATGGTTTTGTTGTGAGGCCAAATCTACAGAAGTAATTTAGTAGCCCTGGTCTCTGCTCTTTCAAAAATTTAAAAACTATTCTGCCTGTTGCTTAACTAACTTAGATAAAAAGCATGCAAGTTCTACCTGAGTTTAGATCTTAATTAAAACTGAAGACTATTTAAAAAATAAAGAAGGGAATAGCATTCTAAAGATTGAGATTTAACATATTTGGGGTTGACAGATCTATGCAGCTGTCTGTAGGAGATAGTGCATGATTCACTCTGCCACTGATTGGAGAAGAAACTACACTGATGTAATTAGGAGAGAATGTGTGAATCTTAATGTACCAGACAGTGAAATTCTTTCAATAAGCTATTTTCTAGGAGGTTGAAACTATGTTCACCATATAGTAAAAACGAATAAGGGTGGCAATACTGAATCAGTGACAGGAAAAATTAATGTGCCATAATATCCATGTCTTTATGGATTTTAATTCAAAATTTGTATACTGTCATCTAAAGGAGACTGAACCATTTTATAATAATTTAATTATTTCAATCAATTATATCATCCATGAAAATAATTTGTACAATAGACAAATGCTGAGATATCTACCATATCAAGAATTATGTCTTCTGACAAAAACATTTTGTGAAAAAAACATCCTAAAATGTTTGATTGGACTTTTGTTCTACAAAATTAGTAAGAGCTGCTTAAGAATTTTATTTCATTCCTAATCTAAATTAGCTGTTAATCATTTATTTGCTTAATATTTCATCTTTCTCTGAAGGATTGGTCTTAGATTAACTCTACCCATATTTGAGTATTTTAAAAGTGCTCAAAGGGGAACCAGCAGTTAGCGTAATGGCTATGTCGCTGGACTCCCACGTAGTCGACCGCGGTTCGCGTCTCGGACCCGGTGGCTTACAACTCACGCCGGGCGCGTGTGCGTGCGTGCCCAAGATCCTGAGAGGAGAATGGAGGAGAAGGGATTGCGGCATGACCATCCCCCCTGGGGGGTGATTTCTCGCTTTCTGTCTCTATGTCTCTCTCTGTCTGTCTGGCGAGCGCACGCACCCTATAGCGAAAAAAACCTCTCCAAAAAAAAAAAAAAAAAGAAAAAAAGTGCTCAAAGGAAACAGCGTTGCTAATGTTTATTTTTAGGAAAAATTGAGCTCGAACAAAATGTGCATCATATGGAGTTATAAAAATATTTTATCTTTGTTTTACATATATATGTATAATTTACATTAAATATATCAAAGAAGAAAGAGATACAAAGCATCCAGATCAACTCCTACTGTGATAATGAAGACTCTGTACATCTTGTATTTTGTTTCAAATTGCATTAGAAGAATTTCTGTAACTCTCCCAATGTGAATCTTGAAACAATTGCAAAATACTGCTGTTTGGTTTAGGTATTTAAATTTTTTTTTCTGTGTGCATATTAGAGTTAAATCTATACACAAAATTGGCTCAGAATGCTGGTCAGTATGGATAGACCCATGTAACAAATATCTTCTCCTATTACTCATATTGTCTTTTCACTTTTATGAAGTTGTCATTTGAGGCATACGCTTTTGTTTTTTTAACTGATGAAGTCCAAGTTATCTATTTTTTCCACTGTTACTTGTGCTTTTAGTGTTGCATAAAAACAAACAAACAAAAAACACACAACACTATGAAGTTTTATTGCCCTGCCTCTGTGTAACAGAGTCTTAGATTCTGAATGATTACATTTAGGTATATAATTCATTTTGACCTTTTTTTTTCTGTAATTTGAAATTGAGATACAACTTCATTCTTTTGCATGGGTATAGCTGTTGTCCTGGAACCATCTGTTGAAAAGACTACTCTTTATCTCATCGAATTATCTTTGTCAAGAATCAGTTGCATAAACGTTTATTTGGGTGCTCTCGATTATATTCAATTGGTGAATTTGTTTCTCCTTATCTTGATTATTGTAACTTTTTAATATGTTGTGGAATCAAGAAGTGTGATTACCCCTACTTAGTTTATCTTTTTCAAGACTACACTGGCTATACTGGAACCCTTATGTTTCCAATTTAGAATCAGCTTAACAATTTCTACAAAGAAAAGGTGGCAATTATTTTTTTCAGAGGCTGCATTGAAATTTTAGATCAATTTGGGAAATATGATCATCTTAACAATACTGTATTTTGACTTGGGAATATAGGTATATTTCTGTTTATCATTGGGTCATCAGAAAAGTCATGACACATGCTTTAATACAAAAACATAGAAAAATACATCATGACTGGGGAATGCAGGTGGCACAGTAGTTAAGACACTGGACTTCCATATGGCTGACCACAGTTCAAACCCTGGACATGGAGGCTTGAAACTCAAGGTAGGCACATGTGTGTGCATGCCCAAAATCCCAAGAAGAGAATGGAGGATAAGGGATTGTGGCATGGCCATTCCCCCTGGTGGTGATTTCTCACTTTCTTTCCCTGTCTCTCTCTGCATCTCTGATGAGTGTACATGCTCTACAACAAAAATCTCTTAAAAAAAAAGTCATGACTTTTCTGACAATCTGATATATCTTTAATTTCTTTTAATGTTTTTAAATTTTAAATGTACAAGTTTTGAGTTTTTTGTTAAATTTATTCTGATTTTACTTTTCAAGGTTATAGATTATTCAGTGCAATCTATCACATGGAGCTACTAATCAACTCCCAGAACTCTTAGTACTACTAATACTAATGAAGAAATGTTTCATACAACCAAGTATAGGGCTCCATAATAACAGATTACTGGCATGAATTTGGATACTAAGAGTGAGGTGCTTTGCAACTATGTGGCATTGCCTTTGACATCAGTAGTGGGAAAGTGCTGGATTGGCCTTGAGACTGTAGATGAAATTTGACAAGACTTAACAAAGCTTCTTATGATATCTAACAAAAAGTAAGAAAAAGAAAGCTAGAGAGAAAAAAAAAATCATTGTTATATACAGATGGAAAGTTTAACAACATTGTTGCCTGTGGTAGCATAGAAAATAGAAAATGTGTTTAATGAACTGGATGTCTGACTAAAGGGAATTTAGGCAGAGCTGAAAGTACCACCTGACTTCTGTTCACCTATAATAAAATGAACAGAGAGATTAGTTAATGAACAGATGGTTAAATATAAAAGAGCCAGAATTTCCTTATTTCAAAATAAAACTGTCATTCCCATATTTTCCAAAAGGCAAACAATTTTCAAATTCAGAAATAGCTTCCAGGCAAAGATCAAATCCAGGGCACTGTCTGGAAAGCACTGTCTAAAGATAAAATTAAGAAAGTGTGACTATCAAACTCTTTGTAAAGACCTCAGAAAGTTTTAAATTGATGCCTCAGACATTTTCAAAAGACAAAGTGCCCTCTAAGGAATTTAAGGGTTGCCTTGCAGATTCTCTTGATTAAGCACTATGGTTTCTAAGAATCCTAAGATTCTTAGAGTGGTTCCCTTATACAGCTGTTCATGGAGACTAAGCTAGAATAAGGTTTATCTCAAAGAAATTGTAGATTGTGCTTTTGCTGATGGTGTTAATACTAATATAATTCATAGAACTCTAAAAAAGTCTTTAAAGGAATTGTAACACTGTAAACACCACCATATTAGACATCTTGACTTCAATGGATATGAAGTAAAACTGAGAATACTAAGAAGTCATAAACGCAAATCTTTTTTGGTAGAAAAATAAGTTTTCAAGGGCATATGTGAATCTAAATGGCACAGCTAAGATATGCTGCAAATTATTCCCAAGAAGTAGGACCAAACTGTAATTAAGGAACTGGCAACATGTACCTGGGTTGTTTTCAGATTTTTGGTTGAACACTTTCATTCTGTATGAATGGTGGTATCTTCAACAATGTGCTCTAACTACTCCATTATTATATTTGGACCTCAAACTTCAACCTAATATCATTACAGATACATATTTAGGGGTTTAAGTAAGAGTAAGTGTATTTTATATGTGGGAAGAATATAATTATGTTTACTCAAAGGACAGATTATGGTGATTTTGAAACAATTCTACCAAATTTATTTTCTTTTTTTAGAGGTTTTTTTCTATAGGGTGTGTGCACTCGCCAGACAGACAGAGAGAGACAGAGAGATAGAAAGTGAGAAATCACCCCCCAGAGGGGATGGCCACGCTGCAATCCCTTCTCCTCCGTTCTCCTCTCGGGATCTTGGGCATGCATGCACACACGCCCGGCCTGAGTTTTAAGCCACCAGGTCCGGGACGTGAACCACGGTCTACTACGTGGGAGTCCAGCGACATAGCCATTATGCTAACTGCTGGTGCCACTTCTACCAATTTTTTGACACTCATAAAGCAGAGTACAATGCCTCCTCTCTTGAGTATTAACTGGCATTAAGTCACTTCTGAAAATAGCATGCAACAGAATTGATACTATATAATGTCTGAAGTTGGGTGACCACATTGACTTATTTTTCTTGGGACATGTCCTCTAGGAACCCTGTGATGAAGTACAGGTAACATGGAAAGGTGCATGTCATTTAGCTAGTAGCATCAGTTAAAATCCCACCTTACTGCTAGTTAGTATTAATCACCAAAAAATGGAAGTGAAGTAACATTCAAGATCATTTCAGTGTTGGTTCCCTAGTGTAGTGTTAATGTGCTGCTCAAAAGAAGCTGGATTCCACATAGTGACTGTAGTTCAAATCTCTTGTCCAGCCTACCTGAAGCATGCTGGCATACAAGTGTCTAACATCTTATAGGCTGGAGGACTGAAGGAAGGAGATCAGAGCACGACCATACCCTCTGGTTGTTGCTTCTCTATCTCTCTATCACTCTCACGAGTATGTGTGCACATGTGCTATCACAAATAAAGAAAAATAAAGATGACCTCAACCCCCAAAACCACCTGGTTATCTTATCATGAATAGACCTCAAATGATTATGAACTTAATGAGACTGGCCAACACCCAGAACCATGACAGTTGAAGACAAGAAAAATAAATGATTTATAATGTTTAATGTCTCTAAACTGGAGTAGTTTATTATGTATTAAGATAACTAAAACTTCTTTAATATTAATTTTTTTCTATGAAACCACCTACACAGAGAAAGAGAGAGTGAGGGAGAGGCATACATATATGTGCCTATTTATTTCTTTTAATCTTGCAGAAATTTAAATGTTTTAGGAAGTCACATGTTTTCCTTTACAGGTTCTGTGTTTGTGTTCAACTTCAAAAAGCCTTTCCTGATTCAAGAATACAAATAAGTCCACTCACCTTTTCTTTTGCTATTTTGCTTTAGTCTAATATTTAAATCATTGGTTGTGGAATCTACTTTGTTCTAAAAAATGTGGATACTGCTCACTTATCTTGTTGTAAGGCTTTGAGATTCACAAAATACACATTTTTCTCAACCCCCACATGGAACATTTTAGAAGACTGACCACATGATAGAGCACAAAATAAGCCTTTACAAATTCAAAGGCATAGAAACTATATCCTCCAACCACAATGGAATTAAACTTGAATTAACTGCAGAAAGAACTCTCTAACTACACAAACACATGGAAACTAAACAAAACTTTGATCTGGAAACACTGGAAAAGAAAATTTAATTTGCATACTTAGTCTACATTTGAGAGTGAGTAATGGATATTAGGACAACTATGGTAACAATATTGTAAGGAAATTATGAAGACGTTGAGACTACGGAAAGTGAGAGAACAACTACTTAGGGAGGAGAAAAAAGTAATATCACCTGTTCACCAGCTTAGAAGCGGAATTATCTCTAACAAAATTAATGAAGCTTCAGATTCAGGGACCTTCATTTACACAATCCCCTACCAGATTACTGGAAAGGGCCTTAGTTTACATACAATTTGCAGTTTCTATTTCACTCTCATTTTCCTTCTTTTTGCATTCCCGCAGGGCAGAGAGCGTTAGAATGGCCTTGGTAATTTTAGGTCCTAACTATAGAAAAGGTATTACAGGTTGCACTTAGTTCAGGTTTAATAAAATGGTTTAATATATGGTTTGTAGTAAGATCAATGTATGCTTGAGTTACTGCTAGTAGGTCTGATATTGGAATCACTTTCAAGAATATTTTTATTTCTCCCTATGAAGACTCATCCACACCTATTAGCACAGTGATACAAAGCCATATGGAATAAGATGAATAAGCTGTAGTAGTGCAGCAGTAATGTTATGCTCTGCAATGCTGAAAGCCACATGGGAAAGTTTTAGGTTCATGCCCCAAATCCCCTACACATGCTAGTACACATGTGCACCTGCAATCCTAGATGGCTAGGGTTGAAGGTAGATAATGAAGACTCTGTTGGAGATACGCCTATCTCTCCCAGAAGAAATAAGTAAACTTAAAAAAAGATAGATGGACAAAGAGTTATTATTTAAACAATTGAAAAAGATGTAATACATCATTTTCATTGCAATTTGAAAAATATTTTAGAACATTTCACTTTAAAAAGTGAAAAATGTAGACTTATAACTTGGCAATAACTTCAGAATTATTTACTAAAGAAGTGAGGAAAAGAATTGTTAAAACACTGATAGGTTATAAAATAAATGTGGTAAAGATGAACAGTATCAACAGAATATATTTTGTAATCCAGAACCACATTGCTGCCAAAACAAATTTTGATCATACCAATGGCTTTAATTAATTAATTAAACATTTTAATTGAAATCGTTAACAGTCTTTTGCATTTGTTTGATAGTCCAATTAATAGAGATTAATGAATTATTTGAGTTTATTCAAAAAATAAAATGTATGGGTGACTTAACTGAATTATTGACACCAAGGAAGAAAGCACATAATTTGAGAGAAGGTACTGACAGCAGTATGTTTTTGTTTGTTTATTTGTTTGTATTTTTTCCTCTTTTTAAAATTTATTTATTTATTTTTTTATTATCATCATAATCTTCTTTATATTACATTGGATTACATATAACTTTACAGTGTATTACAATGCTTTTTCAAAAGGGAATGCCATGCATGTCAGTCAATACAGAGACATTAATCTCCCTGCTTCAACATTCCATATCTTTTCTGTTTTCCCCAATCATTAATATTATTATTCTAATTTAATTTTTTTAAAACAGTCAATCACTATTTCTCATTTTGCTTGTAAAAAGACTTTGCCCATCATGAAATACTTCTCAGACCAATCCACTTGAGAATACTATACATGTCATTATCTCCAGTTAATAAGCCATATGTGTTTCTCACTAACGTCCTGCCTCTCTATTGTTCTCTTGCTATCTTTCTCTATCCTCTTCTCTTCACCTCCCCCATTCCACACTGTCCTATTCTCATTAAGTACCTTCACTGCTTTTATGTCCTCCAGTTTTTTGCTCTCTACCATAGAGTGCGGATAGTCGGTATATATTGAGTGGATACATACAATATCTTTCTTTCATATCCTGGCTTACTTCACTCAGCAATAGATCCTCCATATCTGACCACTTTCTACCAAATGCCAGGATCTTGTTATTTTTTTATGGCTGAGTAGTATTCCATAGAGTGTATATACCACACTTTTCCAATCCATTCATCAGTTTGTGGACATTTAGGTTGGTTCCATGTCTTGGCAATTGTGAATAATGCTGCAATAAACATTGATGTGCAAGCACTTTTCCGACTGAGCATTTTCCTGTCCTTTGGATAGATACCCAGAAATGGGATCGCTGGATCAAATGGTAGTTCTATTTGTAGATCTTTGAGGAACCTCCATATTGTTCTTCACAGTGGTTGAACTAGTTTACATTGCCACCAACAGTGTAGGAGGGTTCCCTTTTCACCACATCCCCGCCAACATTTATCACTTTTTATATTCTTAGTCTTTGCCATTCTGACAGGGGTTAGGTGGTATCTCATTGTGGTTTTTATCTGCATCTCCCTTATGATGAGGGATGTTGTGAATTTCATCATATGCTTTTTGGCTGTTTGTATGTCTTCCTTAGAGAGATTTTTGTTCAGCTCATTTCCCAATATTTTAATTAGGTTAATATTTTTTTTTTTCGCATGAGGCGCTTGAGTTCCCTATGTATTCTGGTTATCAGTCCCTTGTCTGAGGCATATTTAACAAAAATATTTTCCCATTCTGAGGGTTGTTGGTTCACACTTGTTACTGTGTCCTTTGCTGTGCAGAAACTTCTTAGTCTAATATAGTCCCACTTGTCTATTTTAGGGATTATTGCCTGTGCTTTGGGAGTCTTATTTAAGAAGTCTTTGCCTACTCCAATGTCTCCCAGAGTTTCCCCAGCATTTTCCACCAGTAGTTTTATTGTTTGAGGTCTTAGGTTCAGATCTTTGATCCATTTTGAGTTGACTGTTGTTAATGGTGAAAGATGGGGGTTCAGTTTCATCTTTCTGCAGGTGGATAGCCAGTTTTCCCAGCACCATTTACTAAAGAGGTTTTCCTTTTCCCAATGGATTGACTGATATCCTTTGTCAAAGATCAGTTGGCTGTAAGCTTTGGGGGTTATTTCTGGGGTCTCTATTCTCTTCCATTGGTCCACATGTATGTTTTTATGCCAATACCATGCTGTTTTGATGACCACAGCTTTATAGTATATCTTGGGATCAGGGAGTGATATGCCTCCTACTCCATTCTTCTTGCACAGAATTGCTTTTGTAATACAAGGTCTTTTATGATTCCAGACAAATTCTATGATTGTCTTTTCTAGATCTGTGAAGAATATTTCTGGAATTTTTATTGGAATTGCATTAAACATGTATGCTAATTTGGGTAGAATTGCCATTTTGATTATGTTAGTTCTTCCAATCCAGGAGCATGGGATGTCCTTCCACTTTTTTATGTCACTTTCAATATCTTTTTTAAGTTTTTCGTAGTTTTCTTTATAAAGGTCTTTGACTTTCTTAGTTAGGTTTATCCCTAGGTATCTTATACACCTTGCGGCTACGGTGAAAGGGATTCCTTTCTTCAGCTCTGCTTCGTTCAACTTGTTGCTCATAAATAGAAATGCTATAGATTTTTGGATATTGATTTTGTATCCTGCCACCTTACTGTATTCACTTATTACTTCAAGAAGTTTTTTCATGGATACCTTTGGGTCTTCTAAGTATACCATCATGTCATCTGCAAATAAAGATATTTTCAACTCGTCTTTGCCTATTCAAATGCCTTTAATATTGTTCTCTTCTCTGATTGCAATAGCTAAGACTTCCAGTACTATATTAAAGAGCAGTGGAGAAAGTGGGCAGCCTTGCCTAGTACCAGTTTTCAGAGGAAAAGCTTTCAGCTTTTCCCCATTCAGTATAATGTTAGCTGTAGGTTTTTCATAGATTGCTCTTATTGTGTTCAGAAATGACCCTTCTATACCAATCTTACTGAGAGTCTTAATCATAAAAGGATGTTGTATTTTATCAAATGCTTTCTCCGCATCAGTTGAGATGATCATATGGTTTTTATCTTTTTTTCTGTTAATGTGGTGTATTACATTTATGGTCTTGCGTATATTGAACCACCCTTGCATCCTTGGTATAAAGCCTACCTGGTCGTGATGAATGGTCTTTGTTATATGTTGTTGGATACAATTTGCGAGTATCTTGGGAATTTTTGCATCTATATTCATTAATGATATTGGTCTGTAGTTTTCCTTTTTTGTCATATCCTTATCTGTTTGGGGTATGATTATAATGGAGGCTTCATAAAATGAATTTGGAAGGTTTCCTTCCTTTTGAATCTTTAGAAATAATTTTAGTAGGATAGGGGTTAACTCTTCCTTAAAAGTTTTGTAGAATTCAGAAGTGAAGCCATCTGGACCTGGGCTTTTTTTTGTTGGGAGGTTATTTATTACTGATTCAATCTCCTGCCTTGTTATACGTCTATGTTCTCTATGTCTTCCTGATTCAATCTTGGTAGATTATATGCATCCAGGAATTTGTCCTTATCCTCCAGGTTATCTTGTTTGTTGGCGTAAAGTCGCTCATAGTATCCTCTAATGATATTCTGTATTTCTGCTATTTCTGTGGTAATATTGCCTGTTTCATCACATAGTTGATTAATATGGTTTCTTTCTTTCTTCTTCTTGATCAGTCTAGCCAATGGTGTGTCGATCTTGTTAATCTTTTCAAAGAACCAGCTTTGATTTCATTTATTTTCTGTATGGTTCGTTTATTTTCTATTTCATTTATTTCTGCTTGAACCTTTATTATTTCTTTTCACCTGGTTTTGGGGATTTGTTTGTTGTTTTTCCAATTCTCTGAGGCATGATGATAAGTAATCTACTTGCCATCTTTCCATCCTTTTCTTATGCGCACTAATTGCTATGAATTTCCCTCTTATGACTGCTTTTGCTGTGTCTCATAGATTCTGGACACTTGTGTACTCTATCATTTGTTTCCATAAATATTTTTATTTCAGCCTTAATTTCTTCAGTAGTGAGGAAGTCATTCAGAAGTAGGTTGTTCAGTTTCCATGTGTTCGTGTATTTTCGAGGTTGTTTCTTGCAATTAATCATGAGTTTAATTCCGTCATGGTCAGAGAAGATGCTGGGTACAGTTTCTATGCCTTTGAATCTGTAAAGGCTTGATTTGTGTCCTAATACATGATCTATCTTTGAAAAGGTTCCATGTCGGGGTGAGAAAAATGTATATGTTGTGGATGTATGGTGGAAAGTTCTATAGATATCGGTCAAGCCCATTCCACTTATAGTATCATTTAAGTCCTGTATCTCTCTATTTATTTTCTGTCTAGAAGATCTGTCTACAGGAGATAGTGGGGTGTTGAGATCTCCAACAATTATAGTATTTCTCCCTATGTCTCCTTTTAGTTCCAGCAGTCTTTCCTTCACATATTTAGGTGCACCTGAGTTGGGTGCATAGATATTTATAAGGGTTATGTCTTCTTGCTGGATTACCCCATTTACTATTATATAATGCCCTTCTTTGTCTCTTCTTACAGTCTTTGTCTTGAAATCTATTTTGTCAGAGATCAATATCGCTACTCCAGCCTTTTTTTGATTTCCATTTGCATGGAATATCTTTTTCCAGCCCTTGACTTTTAGTATATGTATGCCTTTATCCATAATGTGAGTTTCTTGTAGGCAACAGATAGAGGGTTTCTGTTTTCTTATCCATTCAGCCAGTCTATGTCTCTTAACTGGAGAGTTTAATTCATTGACATTCAATGTAATTATCGATATTTCCGTACCTGATCCTATCATTAAGTGAGCCATTTTCTTGGTTGCTTTTTGTTCTCATATAACTGTCTCTGACTTTTTAGTTTTCCTGGTATAGTACTCCCTTCAGAACCTCTTGAAGAGCTGGTCTGGAGTTGGTAAATTCCTTCAAATTTTGTTTATTCAAGAATGTTTTTATCTTTTTTTCCCATATGAAAGATAATTTTGCCGGGTTTAGTATTCTTGGTTGAAATTGTTTTTCACTCAACACTTTGACTATACTTCCCCATTCTTTCCTTTCCTGCATTTTTTCCACCAAGAGATTCGATGTTAGCCTGATGGGGTGACCTTTGTAAGTAACTTGGCATTTCCCTCTTGCCAACTTTAGTATCTTGTCTTTGTCTGTTGTTTTTGCCAGTCTGGCTATGATGTGCCTTGGAGAGGATCTTCTTGGGTTGATTCTACTCGGAGTCCTATGAATTTCTTGGGTCTGGATATTTGAATGCCTTTCTAGATTTGGAAAGTTTTCTTCCATGATCTCATGGAATATATTATCTAGGCCCTTATTATTTTCTTCCTCTTCTGGAATACCAATTATCCGGATTTTGGGGCGCTTGCTGGTATCCAGTATTCCTCGTATATTATCCTCATTTTTCATGGTTGTTTTCTCAATCTTCTTGATACTTTTTTCTAGGTCAGATGTTTTCTCTTCTACGTTAGAGATTCGATCTTCTGCCTGGTCTAACCTACTTTTAATACTTTCAAGGGGGGTTTTGATTTCCTGTATCACATTCATCAATCCTAAAAGTTCCATCTGGTTCTTGATTAAGGTATCCATTTCTTCTTTCAAGTCATTGAAGGACTTCCTCATCTCCTGGAGCTCCTTGTCTCTTTTCTCTTCCATCTCAGTTAGTTTGGTCACTACAAATACTCTGAATTCCTTATCAGATATGTCCATGACATCCATTGTATTGACTGTGGGTGATATAGGCTTGATGATTTCCCTTGAGGGAGAAGCCTTCTGTTGATTGCTCATATTTCTTGAGCCTCTGCAATTGTTCCTAGTCATCAGGTAATCTATGTTTCTTTCTAACTTATTTAAGGTATCTTTGATTGTTAAAAGTTGTACAGGCTTAGAAAATTGAGGATTTCTCTTATGGCCTACCTGTTGCTCACAATTACCATTAACTGTTGCCACTAGCCCTGGATGGTCCAAAGTCCTCGCTGTTTCTAAGGCGTGGTGAGCCTTCAACTGATCTAATAAGCAACACCCCAAGAACAAAGAAAAACAAAAGGAAAAAAGGAAATCGCGTTGCGCGCCATGCGCTATTCAAATCACCAAAATTCAAGAGTCCAAAGGCTAGTGGGAAAGGGTCAGAAGATGAGTGACAGGACCAGATTGGTGGGGCCTGCAGCCTCAGTCTGCCTGGTGTCTGGAACTGCTGGCCAACTCGATCCGGATCGCGGGTGGGGTGGAGCGGGAGTTCGCCTTAAAGTCCCAGACAACCAACCTGGGGTCCAAGGAGCAGGAACAGTGGGGATGAGTGGAGATTTGGAAGGGTCGGGCCTGCAGCCTCAGTCTGCCTGGTGTCTGGAACTGCTGGCCGGCCAACAGCAGTATGTTGATACATATTTAAGAAATGATGTTACAGAGGAACAAAAAGGAGGGGCTCAATTTGTAGAGCTCTTTCTAACGTTTTAAATATTCTCACTTTAATCATTGTAAGATCAGTGAATTCAAACACTGGGAAGAGATGCTCACAATTAGCTCTTATAAGTGGTAATGAGTGGTTATCAGTCAACCTATCAAATATTATAAAAAGGATAGCAACTTAAACTTATCCATAAGGATCATCCAATAATATTTGAAAATAGTCATTGCCCAGAGATGCTTGAAAGTCTTTGAATATCATAGTTCATACACAAAAAAGAGACCATTCTCTGAATTGAAAACAATCTTAGAGATACATATGACGTTGCTGATATTGAGCTATGAGGTTGAAACATTTAGAAGTCATTAATACAAATTTTAAACAATCTTATTAGAGGAAATAATGAATTATTTTTTTGATAAAGATACTATAAAGTAATGATAAAATAGGAGATTAAAAAGTACAGTTGGAAAATAGAAGTAATAAACATTATAAAGATGATCAGACAATTAATAATAACACATTTTTAAATACTTATGATGTTTATTATTTATTATTTGGAATTTATTTTCACATTAAAAATAAGTATCTGCTTTGTCCTTAAAATTGTATTCAGAATTTGTTTCCTTTCTCTTAAAGAGAAACCTCAGGATATCAGTTTCAAACTCCACAGACCCTGGATGTGCCTCAGAATTGATTAAAAATTAAATTTAAACCCAGCTTAACTTTCAGATTCTAAGTGATAGTCTACTACAGTATTATGACTCTCAATGATGATTTTCAAAAGAGAATAATATTTTAGAGTGTTCATAAATGGGAACATGTTGATATTTTTTCAAGATCCACTACTAACAAATTTCATTTTTGGATGAGTCATTTGTTGTTTCTGGCTATTACTTCTCTCTAAAATCATGTTAACCATTGCTGTTGTATGTCTTTAAAATAGTTATTTTGGTAGGATCAAATTAAGTAATACATGGAAAAATATTTTCATAGTTTTAAGAAATATGTATAATCTCTTAGGGTAGCTTTATTTAGTCTTATTTTATATGCATAAGATATGTTGTGACATTATGGTGAACTTCAAAATGGTATTCCTCAAAATTCATTAAATTTTCAGAAACAACTTAATAATGTAATTTAGTTATGCTAAAATGTCCTGTTCAAATGAAATTTTTAAGACACTAATTTTTAAAATTAAAATGTATTAAAATAGTTCATCTATCTTAAGCCACAGGATATAAGGTGGCTTTAAGTGAGATGATTAAATAAGGTTTTAGGCTATTACCTGATCCTGCCTGCTTTAATTTTTTAAAGAATCTTATAGTGTGGCAGCTTATAGTGTATTCAGTCAAACCTATTAAACCCTCTTCTTTTTTGTCTTTCTTTGATCTACTCCTGTATTTTCTGCCTGAAGAAAATCAAAATGTGAATGGATAAAAATGTTTATCAGCTGTCTTAGTTACAGTAGGTATAAAAAAATACCATAGACTGAGTGACTTAAAATACTAATTTATTTTTTCACCTATTTGGAGACTAGAAGTCCTAGATTTGAGTGTCTGTATGTTCAGGTTCTGGTAAGGGCCCACTTCCAGTTGCGATCTCTAGATTCTTATTGAATCCTCACAATGGAAGGACAGAGAGCTTTTTGAGACTGATTTTATATATGTACTAAGCCCATTCATGAAGACTTCACCTTCATGAGCTAATTATCTTCCAAAACAGGTCTCAAAGCCTAATATCATCACTTTAGGGGTTGGGATTTCAATATAGGACTTTTGAGGGCACACATTCAATTCATTACAAGAAGTTGGGTAAAACTTTAACGACCCTTCCAAAGTCAATGTATCAGTTGGAATTCATGGTTTTATAACTACAGAATCCTTAAGTCTAATTTCTAAGGTTGATTACTCACTTTCATAAAGAAGAAGCTCTATTTAATGGACACAAAGGGCTCAACCATTAAAAATACAAAGTGCAATTTGACATGAAATATAATTCGGTGTTGTGATATACATAATGCAATGATCTTAATATTTAACTAAATATCAGCTGCATATATTTCTGTAAACTTTGTAACCCACACAAACTACTGGAAAACAACTTGAGTGATTAGGGGATAATAGTTTTCACATCATTATGCCTTCCAAAAAAATTAACAGGTATTTGGGTCTTAAGAATTGAAAGCTCATGCATTCAAAATTTAGGAGGAAGCTTCATATACAGCACCTAAACTCAGATAAGTTTTTCTAAAATTTTCAAATTGGACTAAGCCATTTTGTACAAAGAGTTTTCAATTATAGATTTAGATTCTTATGTTAATTAAAATAATTTGTATTATATATCATATTATTGTAACCTTACTTAAATATTTACCATCATAAAATTTCACATCAATTACTTAACACATAAATTAATTAATGGTTTGTAGGTTTTGTACAAGTATAAAACCTAAACAAGTAAATTAAAATTTTACAAAGGAAAATCAATCAAATTCTAATGAGCATGATTATGTGCTACTTCTTCCCGATTTAATCCCCATCTACTTTTTCCCAACTTCCTGGAACTTATTTGTACTATCAAAGCTCAAAGGTTCATGTATATACTCAGCTCTTATATTTAAAAAACAAGACCAGAATCAGATTTCCAAAGAGAGAGTAATAACATTGTGAATCAGCTACAAGAAAGACAGGCAGCTTGACTCTCCATTAACTATGACAACAACCACTATTGGCTGACTGAAGAAAAGACCAGCAGTAACTGTGACTCTTTTATATTCCCTATTCAACTCTAGAAATAGTCAAATTGCTCACCTAAGCTCTCAAAAATAACAAGACTACAGTCCCCAGTGTGAAGTTACTAAGAAATCCAGGTGAAAATGACTGTTAGTCATCAGTGGAAACTTCACACTTCTTTGAGAGACCAAGTAGAAGCATATTCTCTGAATCATGGTATATTGTCAAATACTAAGTGATGGCACACTACATAATAACTGAATGTTCAACAACGCAGACACTTCCTGGAGCTAGAGAGAAAATTCAGGTAGTATGTACTAATACAGTAGATTCCAGAATACTCTGTATGTTTTTCATTGAGAATAACATGAGATTTAGCTCTTTGCAAACCAATTGAAATGTGATATTGAAAAAGGGAAGTGTATGCTGTATTGAACTGATATGCAGAACTGTTCTTTTTCTAGTCTTTGTATAAGGCAGAGGATTCTGGGAATTTGACTGCCCTTCTAACACTTTTTAGTGCTAATTTCAAATGCTTAAAGGCTGCATAACTAATCAATTAGTACAGAAGAGTGCAGACTTCTTACATAGGGGTTGTGAAGCAGGAGAGAGAATCCATGGAGGAGAGACTGTTTCATAGTCAAAGCTGAATCGACTCAAAAAATGTGTCTGCTTGTTTTCTAAGGACTTCTAGAAAATTATCTTTGCAGCCCATCCCAAGATTTTATTATTGTAGGGTATACATTATTAGTATTAGCCAGGTTTGTCTTTTATATTTTTCTTGTGTAAGCATAGCCGAAGTGTAGTGTGCTGGAATCCACTAACACTGGCTCCCAGAAGCCAGTCATGTGCATCTTTCCTTATCTTCCTGTCCTGTACACAATATTGGGGGTTGAAACTGATGATGGAATAAGTGTTTTCTCTCCACTCCTGACCACCATAATGAGCAGGTTGTTAAATATTTATTGATGCACTGCTGCAATTCAATAGTGTGTCTATTTATTGTGTAATGGGTCACACAACTTGTCTCAAATGGGGAACAAGACAGTGAACCAAATAGAATTTTGTACCCACAAATCTTAATGGTCTTAGGTAGTGCCCTTGCTTCATTCATACCTTATTGCTTACATCCAGTTACATATTCTACCATTTATTTTTCCATCTTTGTTTTACATAATACTAATGTCTCTCTTATGTAAATTTATATTACATTTATTAAAGTAACAGATTAAGCAATTAAGAAAAATATAAATTACTCTTTTAAACTATTTATTTGGAGTTACTTTAAAGCGGATATGTGTTACACTTTTTTTTTTTTTTTTTTTTTTTTTACAAAGTTTACTTCACATGTACATTGTGGGTGACAGGAGTTGAAAAAGGAATACTCAAATTTTAGAACTGAGTGGTTTTTTGTTTTTTTTTATTAAGATTTTTGCTTGAGGGCACTTGAGCTCACTGAAGAGAGACAGGGGTGGGGAAGGGAGTGTGAAATCACCCACCAAGATGGATGTCTGTTTCAAGGCCTTTCTATATATATGCCAGGCCCCATGTGCTATGGTCACTATTGAAACCTATTTCCTAATAAACTCTTCCCTGATCAATCCTCAGAACCTCATCTCAGGACTTCAGAGTTTATTTTGTTTTTCCTTTCCAGCACATTTCACATTTTGTAATACAAGACGTATTATTTGAGAAGTATGTTAATTGTTTCCTAAATTTATAAGCTCAGTGAGGGCAACATATTTCTTGCTATTTTTTTCCCCCTCCACATTCAGGCACATAGTAAATAGGAACAATTTAAGGAAAAAGGGGAAGAAAGATATTAAGAAAGGGGTAATAAACAAGCTTCCATACAATGTTTGAAAGTTCTCTACCTGGGAATTTTAATTTTTCCACCCTTAATATGGGTAGTTTATAAAACCTACTGATTTTTAACTGTAGGAGTTAACCTGTAAGAATTTATTTATTTTTCTTTGTTATAGAAAAAGCATTTGCAGCCTATATTCACATTAGGAGAATTTTGTTCCATGAAATCATTGATTTTTGAAACAGCACAAAAGAATAAAAAAGTTTAAATAATGCTAGTAAGATTGACAAACTATTCATAAATTCTTTTTCTCTCTCTTGATCCTCCTTCCCTAAACTCTGATCCTGGTCATAACATTTTACAAACTTAAATTACCAAAAGGAAAAAAAAAGTTAAACTCATTATCAGTAAAGTGTAAAAGATTACTAAAGCATAAACATTACTCTTTCACATAGCTTTCAGCAGCTTTAACATTTGGAAATGCAAATAGCCTTAAGTTTAAAAATCTAGTTGGTATTTCACTTTTGTGAAGATCATTCTGATAAAATCATTCCATTAGGCTAAACCATTTTTTTAAAGTCTCATGTTTATACAACAATTATCAAATAATATATACAACTTAAATCCTCTCTTTTACGGCTCAAGATGGGCACGACAGAGAAGCCAGTTTCTGAGCCCTTGAGGTCTGGTGAGGGTTGTTACCCAGCAGGCCCTGCCGGGAAGTCAGCCGACACTCAGCTGACTTCCGGTGCCAGGTCCCCCAGGCACGCAGGCGCAGAGTGAGGCTGCCTTTATGGTTGAGACGCTGTGAAAGAGCGTCTTCCTGTCTCACTGTATACTCTATGGTCTCCGAACTGGACTATAGCCAGTGTGGATAAAGCACGTGCAGGCAACGGAGCCCTGTCTTCCTTCGTGGCACCGCCTGGGTTACTGGTGTCACCATGGGTCGCCATGGCTCGCTGTTACCGGTACTGTAAGAACAAGCCGTACCCGAAGTCTCGTTTCTGTAGAGGTGTTCCTGACGCCAAGATCCGCATCTTTGACCTGGGTCGGAAGAAGGCAAAAGTGGATGAATTCCCACTGTGTGGCCACATGGTGTCTGACGAATATGAGCAGTTCTATTCCGAAGCCCTGGAAGCTGCCCGCATTTGTGCTAACAAGTACATGGTGAAAAGTTGTGGCAAAGATGGCTTTCATATCCGAGTGCGCCTCCATCCCTTCCATGTCATCAGCATCAACAAGATGTTGTCCTGTGCTGGGGCTGACAGGGTCCAGACAGGTATGCGAGGTGTTTTTGGAAAACCCCAGGGTACTGTGGCCAGGGTCCACATCGGCCAAGTCATCATGTCTATCCGCACCAAGGTTCAGAACAAGGAGCATGTGATTGAAGCCTTACGCAGGGCCAAGTTCAAGTTCCCTGGACGCCAGAAGATCCATGTCTCCAAGAGGTGGGGCTTTACCAAGTTTAACGCAGATGAATTTGAAGATAAGATGGCCAAGAAGCACTTCATCCCGGATGGTTGTGAAGTCAAATACGTCCCCAATCGTGGGCCCTTGGGCAAGTGGCGGGTTCTGCACTCATGAGGGCTTTGTCAGCATTTCCTTCTCTGGCCATGCCTGACTAACTTACATTCTCCAATAAACTCTATTTGTGACCAAAAAACAGACACGAATTTTTTAATATTTAAAAGTTTAAGGTTGAGAATATAGGATACTAGAGAAATGTTTATATTAATACAAAAATAGTCTTAATGGCAAATGATACATTCCTTGCTTAACTGAGAAACAATTTTAATTTATAAACAAAGCCATTGCTATTATAATCCAATTTAGAAGAACATAAGAAAATATGGCAAATGAATTTCTTATAGTAAAGTTATAAATTTTTGTCAAATAAAAAGCTAGGAAAACCCTCAAGATTTGTGTGAAAAAAAATCCTTATTGTTTATAGTAAACAAAACAATAGGGTTGAAAACAATGGTAGGCATTAGTCATATTTCACCTACAGCCTCTTTTAAACTAGTGTACTTCCAAACTTAGTTGCTTATGTTTCCCTATAAATTTCTGTGTATTGTTTTTGGAATTACCTATCACCTCTGATTATTAGCCTTAGGGCAAAGGGTATCACTGGAAAAGTTTTCTCCAGGCAAGCCTTACATTAGCTCACACTCTGGGGACAACAATCCAATTTTTCTTCATCAGAGAAAGGTCATAAGTGACAACAGAGTTCATATTGCTTGTATCTGGGCACCAGTAGAACCAACAAAAGAGAGAAAATGACACTAAATCAACTATCTGTACTCTAAAAGGACCCTTGAGAATTTGCAATCTGTAGGGATTTGCCCACATTCCAGTTGCATTTATCATATGTGTTTTTATTTTAGAAACCACATAGTACAAAATTCCTGGGTCTGTACTATTGGGTGGCCAGAAAAGTTATGACATATTTTTCTATGCAAAAATGCATTATGACTTTCAATGACCCAAGCCATTTTTTCATTCCTGCTTTTTTCAAATTAGTCAACAGTACCTTCAATTTTCTTACACTCAGCATTCACTTTTAGAGTCAACACATTTAATGAAAGTGATTAAAGAAAGTACTAAACATCATGGAAACATTGCTTTAAAAGTCTTCATTTATTAAAAGAAAAAAATTTTTGTCAATCATAACATGTTGCACCTGGTTTTCCAGGCCCTTCTTGTTATTTCCTAATTATATATTTTAATCTGATTAGAATATGTTGTTTTTCACGCTATTAATAAATGAGAAAGGTAACTCTTATCAAATACTAAATAGCATAAAGACCCAGGGTTTTTCAGCTCAAGAAACACTTGTGTTTTACTTGATGTTTTGAAAACTTGATTTCTAGGAAAGTTTACACTATTAGTTAGTAAGGATAGAGTTGAACCAGGTTTTTGACTCCAGTGTTGTCTACATTTTACCATACTATTTTTCAAAAACAAAAATGGATTCAATCTCAAGAAAATGAAAATGCAAAGAAAAAAACCAAGAAGTTACTTAGTCACATGTTACAGCACAATCATATTCTAGCTTTAAAAATATTTTTACTCTTCATTACTCACCCTTTTCTTTGATCCAAAACCTCTCATACATATTGCCTTTCAAACTCGAAACTGTGTTAACTACACGTAGAAGAAAGCAGAAAGGATAAACCTATAACCTTCCTTGCCCTAAGAGATTGGTTGCTATGATTGTTTATGCATATAGATACGCAGCTGAAAAGAAAAGATAAAAAATTACATTAGAAATTGGAAGGTATCAAGATTTATTATTTGACTTTTTCTTACAGTTTCATGCACAAGTAATTGTTTATAAATTTTATTTATAATGTTGCTATAAGCACACTTTCACTTGTTTTTCTTAAAAACTTGTTAACTTATATTTATCAAGCCATGAGTTTGTTTTTTGATCATTTTTTTTAAAATTTTAGGAGGGAACCGGCAGTTAGCGTAATGGCTATGTCGCTGGACTCCCACGTAGTCGACCGCGGTTCGCGTCTCGGACCCGGTGGCTTACAACTCACGCCGGGCGCGTGTGCGTGCGTGCCCAAGATCCCGAGAGGAGAATGGAGGAGAAGGGATTGCGGCGTGACCATCCCCCCTGGGGGGTGATTTCTCGCTTTCTGTCTCTCTGTCTCTCTCTGTCTGTCCGGCGAGCGCACGCGCCCTATAGCGAAAAACCTCTCAAAAAAAAAAAAAAAAAAAAATTTTAGGATCACTGGAACCAGCAGTTAGCGTAATGGCTATGTCGCTGGACTCCCACGTAGTCGACCGCGGTTCGCATCTCGGACCCGGTGGCTTACAACTCACGCCGGGCGCGTGTGCGTGCGTGCCCAAGATCCCGAGAGGAGAATGGAGGAGAAGGGATTGCGGCGTGACCATCCCCCCTGGGGGGTGATTTCTCGCTTTCTGTCTCTATGTCTCTCTCTGTCTGTCTGGCAAGCGCACGCGCCCTATAGCGAAAAACCTCTAAAAAAAAAAAAAAAATTTTAGGATCATTCTAATTATTAAAAAAAAGACAGTTGGGCTGAAAGAAATTTTATATTTTTTGCAGAACTCATGCTTATTTTAAAATTCTATTAACTACTGAAATTAAACAGCACTGTTTTCCCATTGAAATAAAAAAATACTAGTTCAGTTAACCTAATTCAAGGAAACATTTCTTGGTAAAATTTTTTCTTTTCCTTTTTTTTTTTTTTTTTTGGAGAGGTTTTTTTGCTATAGGGCGCGTGCGCTCGCCAGACAGACAGAGAGAGACAGAGAGATAGAAAGCAGGAAATCACCCCCCAGGGGGGATGGCCACGCCGCAATCCCTTCTCCTCCATTCTCCTCTCGGGATCTTGGGCACGCACGCACACGCGCCCGGCGTGAGTTTAAGCCGCCGGGTCCGGGACTCGAACCGCGGTCGACTACGTGGGAGTCCAGCGACATAGCCATTACGCTAACTGCTGGTCCCTCTTGGTAAAATTTTTATTTAGTTGTCAAAGTGGACTTTTATGAAAAACACTAAGAAAAATAAAACAGCAATGGAAGGACAGCACTATATCAATTTTGTTTTGAAAAGCACACTCCATGTGCTCCATATAAATGATAATTATATAACTTACCATTTCTACTGCCTTAAAATATGTAATTTTATTTAGCTTGAAATCTTTAAGTTTTGTAAAAGTATACACCAGCTCTGACATGAATTGGCTGTCATTAACACTTGCAGGCATTTTTAATTCCACTCTAGCAGTCTTGTACTACACATCCTGACATAATTTAAGTAGAAGTATTCTGTTTCTTAAAATGTCATTATTGACCTAAGGATCAAATAAGACATCATTTAGTCCCAGTCATTTCCTGACTTTGCATTAATGACTTTTTTTTCACTTTAATGACCTTTTGCTTTTTTTCATGTATATATATATATATATATATATATATATATATATATTTTAAATATAAGGCATGTGTGCACCTGTGCTCACTGGAGAGACAGAAAGAGAGGGAAAGTGAGGAATCACTGTCTATGGGGACGGCCATGCTGCAATCTCTTCTTCATTCACTTGGGATTTTGGATACACACACGAGTGCCCAGCATGTTTTTTTTTTTTTTCTTATTTTTGTTTAGAATTATTTTATATTATTCATTTATTATTCCTTTTCAATTTGACCAGAGAATGAGAGCAAGAGTGAAAGAGAGAGAGAGAAAGAAAGTCTTTAGGTCTGGGACTTGAACTATGGCTGATAATGTGGGAGTCTATCACTCCAACCACCATGCCACCTGCCAGGCCCCCAGCATTTATTTTCATGTTGCGAAGTCTGGGACTCGAACCATAGAGTCACTTATATGGGATCCAGTTGCCTTAACCACTGCACCACTGGCTGGCACCCTATATATTATTTTTTAAAAGCAAGTAATGAAGAAAATAAGGAGTAAAATCCAAAGTGAATGAAAAAGTACCTTTAATAATAATTTATTGTGAGGTTTATTTTTACAATAAACTGCACAAAAAGGCGTACTCTGGCATCAGATTAACTAGATTTGAATCTCAGCTTCTTCACATATTTGAGTAAATTACTCAACATAATTAATCTTTAATTTTCTCATAACATGGAGTTAAATTTTAATTGTAGGGTTGTTTTTAGGATTACATGAGAGAATATATTGAGAAAGTAAATGGTATGATGCTTTCCATATATTAAGTGCACAATATTAATATTAACTCATAACAGCTAATATTGATAGTATTGTTACATTTGCTCTTACATTGCTTCTTAGCTTCTAATTTTTGCTGAGTGTATTACAACTATTTCCTGACTTATAACCTTAATATTCTGTGTTGCGAACATAATTCCATCCAATTGTATACTCTAATTTCTATATTAGAATATTAGATTCAATATTCTAGTTCAAGTTTTTGTTGTTGTTTATCTTTAGTCTTATAATTTCATTTTTATGTCATGTGTTTTGTCATCTCTTGGGGAAGCTCCTATTGAAAAATTTAATTATGTTTTAAAATTATCCTCTACACATAACTTGCTTATAGGTATTTTCTTTATATTCCCCTCACTCCTACTATATATATATTTTTTCTTGCAAGATAGAAATCATTTAATGATCATTCACCAAAATTCACAGTATAATCTTAAATGTTTATAGGCACAAATTATTCTACTATCTGTCACCATCATGTTTACTTATTTATTTATTAAGGGTTTTGCTCCAGGTCCATGTACTCACTGGAGAGAAACAGAGAAAAGGAAAGTGAGAAATCAACCCCCCCTCAAGGGGGATGCCCATGCTGCAATCCCTTCTCCTCTTGGGTTTTGAGCCCACGTGCATGCACACCCAGCAAGATTTTCAAGCTGTTGGGTCTGGGACTCAAATCATGGTCAGCCATGTGAGAGTTCTGTGCCTTAGCCACCAAGTCCTCTGCTGTTACCACCACCATGTCTTTTGTTATCACAAGCCAAAATTTTGGCTCTTTAATCTATTTAAAACTAGATATAAGAAAGAACCTAATTCTTAACCTACTTTAGGCTTCAGTGTGAAACTGTAAATCTCTCTTTGAAGAATTGTTTCCCTAAAAGCATCTCATTTGTTCAGAAGATGCTTAAGGTCTATGCCCTTTCTTCTTACAGCTGGCCAAAAGATAATTAAATACTTCAGAATTCCCTAAGAGATCACAAAATTTGGTCAAGGTAATTATGAAACAGGCTACATGCTATCTAGGTATAACAAATGTCAAGTGTTTTGAGTAAGACATTAAAATAATGGAATCCTTGCAGGACTGGGATATTAAAGCACCAGGGCATAAGTTCTCATATAATAGGAAATCAGGAACCAGTACTTCTGTCAGGAATAGGCCTTTCTAGGCTTTGATTTAAAATAAGATGATCTTTTCGTGCTTCAAGATGGGGATTCGCCCCTTCAACTTTAGCTTCTGAATAAGCCCCCTCATGTGTTTGGGTTGTAGTGGCGGCATTTCTCCCCAGTTCTCACACACATGTAGTGCTGCTTCTACCACCTCCCCAAATGAAAACTTTGGAAATACCAGAAATAGCAGTCACAACGTTCTGAGACACAGTGGTGCCAGTGATGGACTGCATCAACCTTTTAATAGCTGCCTTAGGAAAAGCTGACCAGTGATATGATACATATCATCACGGTTCAGCTGTTCTTCAAGAAAAAGAGAAACCAGGATTTGCACATTCTGAATCTCATCTTCATCCACTTTCTGTTAATATTTTTTTTTTTTCTCATTGGGATCTACTTTCAGTTTTTTAGCCACAGGACTAAGTAATGATGAATCTTCCCTTTCAATTGCCGTTAAACCTGAAATATCCTGAGCTTGAATTTGCCGTTCTCTGTTGCAGTTTCTTTCAAGTTTGCGTCTGCCTCTCAGTCAGTTTCCTCCAGGAGTCCATCCATGTAGGTAATCTCTAGGAGCAGAAACCTTCTTACCTGACTCCCTGTCTCTCCTCTGTCTATGGGTGACTCATGGGCATTATCCATGGAGCATAGGATTGGAGAAAGAGAAAGAGATTGACAGATGCAAGACCTTACTATCCTAAAGTAAATACTGCCACTAGATTTTAAAAATCTTTCTCACTTAACTATTTAGTTCAATATTTGTTTCTTCCTTTACCTCATTTTTATTTTTAGAAGAATGACTATGTGGTTGTCATGCTGTTATTTCATACTGTTTACGTGTGATGCAGACTGTTATGCTTAGACCATGTATTTAATCTAGAAGTTTGAGAGTGAATTTCTCTTTAACCTTTCACAATTTTTTTTGTTTTTATTGTTCATATTTTTGGTTCATATCTTCTCTCTGATTGTTACAGTTTGAGGCCTAGCTATTTAATTTTCCATAGCTTCCGAATGATAGCATGTGGAAAGAAGGAAACTGAAAGGGTTAAGTATAGGCTTTGATGGACGCTCCATACAAGTTCCTCTTCTGTCCCATTAAACATCCCATTCCAAAGCCACCTCCATTCATTCAGGTGTGGTACGTTTCTTATTTTCTATAGAACCCTGGAAAATGATAAGCCCATTTCTGGGCATCTGTAGTTTCAGATTGGGGCTCTACTTGTCAATAGATATTTCCACAATTTTCCCATGTGTATGTATGTGTTCAGTACATTTATCTTCATAGTAAGATGTTAGTGAGACACAATTTTTCATCTCATTTTTTCTCAGAAATGCTTCTAATAGGCTAGAAAGTTGTGACAAGGTACATTCCATAAATGGTCAGCATATAACCCACCTTATACCCTCAGCCTTTCAAAATATAAATTTAAACTAACATATTTAGCCAAAAATATTTAATGAAGAAAAGTCCAGTGTTCCCATATTACATGACAATGGATTCATTTTCATGTTCTCTTCTCTCCTAAATGTATCACATGCATGTGTAATTCTTTATTGGCTGCTTTTGGTTGCATTTTTTATCATATTTTATGAATTTCACTATTATTGGGAAGAGATATTCTTTAATCAAGTTTTTATGTCAACTTACTTACACACAATTCTTCTAAATGTCATGTTAAAAAATTATTGACTTCTGGAGATTTTAACGTCCAATAACTCATGTGAAAATGCTATGCTTCCATATGTTTACTACAACTTCTAGTTATTTTTTATTGGTTTAGATTTCAAGTAATTATAACAAAAATACTGTGTCTATCAAGATGAGGAATTGTTAAAAGTTTATTTATATCCTTCATCAGAGACCACTAAAGAGATGCTGAGTGAGAAGAGACATATGGGCTCTTTAAATGCTCTTCATGGTATGATCATCCTCCCTGCCAACTCTACAACTAGCCAGGATAATGGGTAAGCCTGTCAGTACACTCAGAATATTCAAAGAGACATGGGATGTGAACTTGGAGCCTTTTCATACAGACTCCAGCATCATGCAGCAGTACCCTTATTGCTTTCACCACTGTAGCTGGGCAAGGTGAGAAATTTTTAATAACAGTTCTAAAAAGATAAAGTTTGCATTTGTGTCCACACAGAATCTTAACAACTTTCATTATGATATACATAATTAGATAATTAATTCTACCTATTTAATTATATAAGTTGAATAAACTTCTGAGTTATTCATTATGAGACTTTTATTATTATTATTTATACATTCAATTGCTATACATCATTTAGATCGTAAAGAGACTTTACCCAGCATGATACACATCTCAGTCCAGTTGAGAATACTATACACATCATTATGAGGCTTTTTCTCCTCTCGTGTATTTCAAGAATAGGACCACTTAAAGTAGAAAGTACTATATTATTAAACTCTTCAAGGGTCCCATTAACAAAAATCTGTTGTCCTGAGAGTTGACTAGTCACTGACATATAGAAAAGATTGTGGAAGAGGGTAGCATTTTTTGGACATATGCAATGTTTTTAAAGGAGCAACTATCATTTTCCCTCTCAGGGGAGGGGTCAGGACCATGGTTTGTCAGAAACTGATAATTTTCTTTGCCTAAATATTATAAATTGTTACACTGAAAAACAAAACAAAACAAAATCAAACTAACAAAAAATATTTGATACTGGTAGGATGTACAGAAGGGATGGCAGAAGTGATGTAGAAAGTGTTAAGAGATAGCCCTCATTCTCAGTCTCTGGCATAGTAGAAAAAAAAAAAAAAAAAAAAAAAAAAAAAAAGACACTTTTCCCAAGAGTGTGGAGTCATTCTGGTGTTTTATGTTTAAGCAGTATCATTGATTCTAGCTTCCATCCCCTATGTGCACTGATTGTTGGGAGGTGGAATCATAGCACCGGGAGAATATTTTGGAGACTCTCTCCATGGTGGTAGCTGAAGAGAAAAATACAGACTCAGTGCCTTAGCCAGATTTCCCTGGAAGGTATTGAATAGGAAATAAACTCCAGTATCTTCTAAATAACTATTAGATCTCATACAAGATTCAGCTTTATCTACCAGATACTCTGAGAACCAGGAGGGAGTGTGTTCAGTGCTTTGGAGTCATTTAATGAAGAGAATATTTTCTACATTCACATTCTGTGATCAATAATCTAAATCAGAGGATGAAGGAGAAAAAGAACCAGAGGAATAACAGGATGGAATTCTCCTTCTCTGCTCTTAATAGGTTAAACTACTAGTCTGGGCTATACTAATAGAACAAATGAGATATTTGAAGATGATAGGTGGCTTTTTCTTTTTTTTCCTATAAGACATGTTCCCTCGCTGGAGAGAGACAGAGAGAGACAGAAAGAAAGGGATAGTGAGAAATTAACCTCAGGGATATGGTCATGCTGAAATCTCTTCTCTTCCTTTCTTCTGTCAGGATTTTTGGCATGCATGCACACACACACACCTGGTGTGATTTTTCATACTACTAGTTCCCAAATTCAAAGTTGGCCATGTGCGATCTAGTGCCTTGACCACCAAGCTACCTGCTGACCCGGTGACAAATTTAATAATTGACAGTGATTGAAAGTTATGGATGAGGCTTAGATATTATTAAGGAAATGTGCTACTAAAAAAAGCAATAGAACTTCAGTGGAGCACAATTGGCAGTCATTCCTGGAAAATAAAAATTTCAAGTTCATTGTAATATTTCTTAGTTATATAACCAGTCAACCAGTTACGTAATTATTTTGATGAAAAACATTCATAAGCCATGCTACCAAATGTCCAAATTACTAAAATTTAGGAGACTTAATGAGATTTGACAAGACTAAAGTAAAACTTCATTTAACATTAATTCCTGTGCTACTTTCTTTTTTCTTAACTTCTTTCAGTTTATTCAAAATAAAAATACACATAAAATTATGAAAACATAGACTTACTATTTCCACCATGTAAGTTGATGCTGCTGTTGAAAGGCTTGCAAATTGTTTTTCAAGTTTTTAAAACTCATCTCGATCCCTCAATAAAGTATACCTATATTTGCTGGGTGCTAGTTTCTGGAAGGAGCTCTCAGGTGGACTGCTTGCTGCATCTTGGACTTGCTCTCCTTGGGCTGTATCAGTTGGGTCAGGTCCATGATGAAATTCTCTGTGCACCTTTCCAGAATGTAAATCTGAGTTTTCCAGGGATTAGTATGTCCTTGAAGTCTCCAAACACTACATATGCCTGAAGCTGTCAATAGCTATTACGGGGCAATCTGCTGGAGTTTTCTGTATGTGCAGAAGAGGATGTCTAAATTTGTCACAATCAGCATGTAAAAAGTTTATTGTACCTTTTTCACTTATTAATTCTGGAATATTTCTAAACTTTCTGTATCCTCTTTCATGTGGAAGAAGATGAGAAAAGGCAGTCCTTATTCTGTCAATTCCTCTCCATTTTCGAATGTTATTTCTTGGACAAGAGGAACGAATTTATCTTGAATTCAGCTGTAAGTCACATCAAAATTTGTCATGGATCCCAGATATACCATATCTGGAGCAGAAGGCCCTGCTGGTTTGTAAATTATGTTGTCTCCACTATATCTTTCTGGTTTTGCAACATCTCCAAATGCAGAAAGGAAGGCACAGTCATCGTGCAGAATATTTTCTACTCTTTCAAAAACTCTATAGTGGTCTGAATCTTTCTGCTCAAAATATCCAATAATATTTCTTTTGCTGCAATCAAGAGTGGTGATTTCTGCTAAGTCCGAATTTCTTGAACATGGTCACATTTTTGTTGCCTGATATAATCTGCAAGTGCTTTCACTCATTGCTGACCCCTGTATTCTCTCTTCATCATCATCCCATTACGAAACAATTTGAGGGTTGGATATTTGCTTATCCTATATCTCTGGGCTATATCAGAGTGCTGTTCAGAATCAATTCTGGCTTTTCATTTGGATATTCTTCCTTAATGACATCAGAAGCTTCTTCATAAATTGGATGCAACATCTGACTGAAATGACATCAGTCTGCATAAAAGTTTACTAAAGCGACATCGGCATTGTTCTCATTAAAAGTGAAGCAGAATGATCTAGATTTTAATAATCCATTTTTTGATCTTCCATATTAATGAAAAACTGAGAATTAGTTCTACAAGTCAGATTTTATTTCACAGAAGACCTCTATAACTCTCCCTGTGCTACTTTCAAAAAGCACTATAAACTGTAACAGTTGTACTTTTCTACCTCATATAATAAGGCTTTAAATGTATGCAAACTTAAATTTGCAATATTGAAACCCATGTTCATGTGACTCTTGCTAAATTTTATTTTTCTTTCTTTCTAGATCCATCTATTTATATATCTATTCACCAAATTACCAATAAACAATGTCTGACAATGTTATCATCCATCTACTTGGAAGGAATTTGGTTTATACATACAATGGATTGCTTAAATTTATACAAGTATTTGTAATTTCAAGATATTTTTCAGACAAAACTACTAAGTTACATTAATAAAAAATACTTTTTTACAGTTTTATATGTTTTTTAAGATTTTAAGAAATTTTTTGAAAGTATCAAAATATAGCAGTCTGCAAGGTCAAAACAACCTTATCTAAAAGCAATGATTTCAGGAACTTGATTCTTAACTAGAGTGAATGACATATTTGTGGCAAATCCCAACAGTATGTATTATCTGAATTAGTGAATTTGAGGTCTGTGGATCCTCCAACTTTAGAAAATAATTTAGCATTACATAACCAATTTGAAGAGGTTTTTTTAATCCTATGACTCAGCAATATCTTTATTCTATTATAGAAAAACCCTCAATCATTTGAATCAAGATAAATATGTGAAGAACCTTCAAAATATTTTTCCTAGCAGCAAGAAAATGAAAACTTTCTTACTTTGCATGAAGAAGACAATGATTATATCTTTTGTGGTATATACCCAATGGGAACACTTAAACAGTGACATAAGTGAACTGCAGCTATAACTAACAATTTAGGTAAAACTCAGAAAAAATACTGAATAAAAAAATAATATACTCTCAATAGTATAAAGCCTTTTTTAATAGCTCAAAAACAAGCAAAACTAGAAGAAATATTGGGTATGTATAAGTAAACATGTGATAAATCTTATTTTTGAATGTAATGTTAGCCATAAAAATTTAGCATAGTGGTTGAATGGAGGGGAACATAGCATGGCAAGGGAGGAATAGAGATGATCTATGACAATAATTTACCTTTTAAAGCAAGTCCTTCCAACTCGTAATTTTTCAGTATGCCTGGCCAGTTCTTAGAATTTTCTTATTCCAAAGAGTCCAAATTTGAGAAATAACTTGTCAAGTTACCACACTTGAATATCTCTAATATAATTTTTATTGAATTTTTGTTAACTTTGTAGCAAAATATAAATGTAAATGGGAATATAAATTACTCAAATCTCTGTGGAAAACAATGTGGAGGTTCCTCAAAAATTTACAATCTAGTAATTCCACTGCTTTGTATTTACCCAAAGGACAGAAAAACAGAACAGTTAGAAAGACACTTGCAATCCATGTTTATCACACATTATTCACAAATGCTACAACATGGAACCAACCTAAGTGTCTAAAAATTGATGACTGGGTTGAAAAACTGTGACACATATATAATATGGAATATTAGTCAGTATAAGAAATGATGAGACCCTATTGTTTCTTTCAAAGTAGATGGATATAAAAGACTTAATGTTTAGCAATGTGAACAAGATGTGAAAGATACACACTGTATATCCCTACTGAGTTTGAGATATCTGCACTCTGGCAGAAATGGAAAAATCTGAAGATATGAGAGTAGCGATGATAAGTGTAGATACCAGAGTTTGTAAGGAAGGGAAGTGGATGGTAGAGGGTGAGTGTGAGGTGCAAAGGGAAGAAACATTTAACAGACAAAAATAAAATGTAAGGTTCTCCATTGAAAAAATAGTTAAACTGTATACATATGATGGGGGCTATATGTAAAATCTGAAATTAATTTGAAAATTAAAAAAAAATTAAAGGCCAGCAGGTGGTGTGGTGGTTGAGGGGCTGAACTCCTACATGACTGACCACGGTTAGAGTCCCAGATCTGGTGGTTTGCTTTCTCACTTTCACTTTCTCTCTCTCTCTCTCTCTCTCTCTCTCTCTCTCTCTGCTAATCACTCGTGCCTTGTAGCAAATTTAAAAAAATGATAATGTAATCCAAGGAGAATAGACATTTCTATATCAACAAAGCATATCCCTACACTTATTAAGTATTCTTTAAAATGTTTTTGATACATTTTTGTTATTTTTTTCATTATTGCTTTTAACATCTTTTGTTAGATTTGCTTTGAGGTGCTCTATATTTTTTGTTGGTGTTTAAAAGATATTTTAAAAATATATCTTTACTGTGCTCTTTTATTAACTCTAATAATCATTATTGATTCTCTTACATTTTTCATTTGTAGATAGTAATATATAAGTAATATATATAAGATTAATACATTTTCGTCAGGATAAACCATCCTTGCTTTATTGGAATGCATCTAAAATAATTCTATTTGTGCTGTTGTGTGACTTTTTAAACAATATACTTTGTTGAAATGTTTGCCATTTTACTATTTTTATCATATTTTATAATATCATATTGGTTTCAAGTATATTCTTGCCTCATATATCAAGTTAGGGTATATTGTTCTTTGTTTATTCTTTTTTATTTTAGAAGAGACTTATACTACTGTATACTATTACCTGGGAGGTTTGTTAAAATTCCTTTAAAACTTCTGAGCCTGGTGTGTTTATGTGTATGTTATGTGTGTATGTTTGTATAAAGATTATAAGTACTTATTTAATATCTTTAGTGATTATAAATCATTCTGACTTTTTACATTTTTGTGGTGATATAAATATGTATTATATAAAATATGTAAATATACTATACATACCATAAACATTTATAAGTGTATGTGAATACACACACACACACACACACACACACACACATATATATATATATATATATATATATATATATATATAAAATGTATGTTTTCAAATTTGGGTTTTGGTACCTACATAGAATATACACTTAGCTCAGCACCCATAGGTCAAACTTTGTTATTAATACAAATATTTCAGAAATTATGTAATGTATGGAAAACTCATAGATGTTTTTCTATCATGTTTCTATTTATTACAGTTCTGGTGTTGCCTTTCTTCAAATTAGTCAACAGTGTAATGTTATTGGTCATAATTTCAGACATTTTTTTCGAGTGTTGACTTCAGTTTGATTTTTTCAGTCTGAATTTAGCATATTCTGGGACAGTAGTATACAAATGGGAATTTGCATCACTTAGTGTGTGGGCTAATTTGCATCCCCTCCAAAATATATATGTTGGAATCTTAACACTTAGTACCTCAGAATGTGATTGTATTTGGAGATAAGGTTTTTAAAGAGGTTAGGTTAAAATGAGTTCATTAAGATGACCTTTATCTAATAGATCTGGCATCTTTATAAGAAAAGGACATTTAGGCACAAATAGTGTACTACAGAATTAATTAATTATAATTAATTAGACAGAGACAGAAGCAATATGAAAATGCACCCCCCCGCCCCCCAGGGAAGATGTCCATACATATATGCCCAGTGTTTATTTCAAGTCACCTGATCTGGGACCCAAACCACATAGTTTGCTATGTGGGATTCAGCTTCCTTAATCTCTACACCACCTACTGGCCCATCTTTGTTTTCTTTTTTAAAAATGACTTTCTTAATTTTATTTATCATTTTATTATTATTTAATTTGTTATAGAACATGTGTATTTACCAGAAGTAAAACATTTGTAAATGATTTTCTCCCTTGATAATTCCTTTCAGAATTTGGGAACTCTTATTTTTCTTAGTAAACATTTTAAATTTCACAGCAATATAGTTATTCACATAGGTTTGAAAAGTCTGTCCTCATTTTTACTGGTACATAATTGGAAACATTGGTGATATAACCAAGTCTTAGTCTGGCATGTAATATTTGAGAATGATATGAAACCAATGCTTACAAAACACTCTTTGGAAAACTGATCTGGTTCCTAAATCAAACAGTTGCCCGATCTCCAGGTGAGTAAGGAAGTGAAAACATACCAGGCCTAGAAATCTTAGGTAATTGGAGGGGTTCAAGAAGAGAATTCACTCAAATTTATAGGTACTACATATGAAATCTGATGGTCTGCTCTGGCTTAACTTCCTAGTCCTAAAATTTGTTATCAAGTCTGAGATTCCTTATGAAAACTTTTAGGAGATCAAAATGAAGACCTATCTGGTAAATTACTCTTTGCTGGATAGATATAATCAATCAGGCCAAGTCTAATCAGGGCAGTCGTGTTTTATGATAAACAATAATCTCTCTTTAAGATTATTTTTGGTCAAATCTGGGAAGACTGTAGAAAAATGTGTTTCAGTGAAAAGCTTGTCTAGGTCACATCCTTCGGGATTGTAAGATTCTAGCTTGTTACATTTTTTGAGCTATTTTGCACCTCTTTGTAAATTGCAGAGATTAATGAATAGGTAAACTCTGGTGTATTTTGGAGAGTTTTAATTGAGTTCTTTTTGAGTCCAACTTGGAAACACCAGTTTAGGGATCTATTTTCAATTATGACTACATTCTATTATTTTATCCAAATTGTTAATCCTTACCACATTTTGAATTCTTCAACTTTTCTTCAGTGACAGACTATAACCCTCCAACTATGTTTCTAATATTTGTAACATGATGCCTCACTAGGATTCTAAAAATCTGACCATCGGCACACCTTTCACTTTCAGATGGTTTTATAGGAACATCACAATCTTCCAGAGTTTATTTCCTAAATACTACTTTGCCCCACCGTGAGCTTCTTGCCTTCCTCTGAGTTCTTGAGTGATGAAATTCATGTTAAACAAGAAAGGGGGCTGACGGTATTAAAATTTATCTAGGCCATGTGCTCCTGAAAAGCAACAATGGTTGAGAGATTTTTCCCTACTCTTTGTATTCTGGGAACATCCAACCACAAAAGATCACTATATTCAGCCATATTCTCAATTATGACCTACCATCACCATTTTTAATGACTCCCTTATTCACTTGTATTTATAAATTGTATTTATAAAATGACTTTATAAAAGTCATTTTTTGTTAAAGAATGTTCTGTTTCAATATCCCAAATAAAATCACTTCCTTAATGCATTTTATCCTTCATAATACACACATGCATACACACATCTTAAAAGATGAGGTGTAGAGGAAATGTACTGAGTAAGAAAAAAAGAAGATAGATTTAGATACACCAATGATGACTGACTATGCATAGGTAATTATGATATCAATATTAAGAGATAATTTTCAAAAATGATAAAATTGTGACTTTCATACAATACAAATGTGAAAGTGATGCTGGGACTTGGATGTGTAGACTCAATACTCAATCCAGGAGGGGCTTTGTTCTGGCTTGATCTCAGGAGAGGAGACACTTTGGGCCATTAAAGACCATTATCTTCTCCCTGGAATGGGGTGGGACTGGGAAAAAATCCTTAATTGATATATTTACTTTAGTTCAATCATTGAGTCACTACTACAAGCCGTTTCTTGCAAACAAGCAGTTCAGTGAGAGCTGAGTTGTTGCTGAGCTGTTGTGTCTCCATCTTAAAGTTTAGTAAATTATGTTACTCCACACTAGACCTATACCCCAACTATATTCTTAGGGTCTCTGTCTCCCACATCAAATACATACCAGACACCAGACATTTTATTTAACTTAAATGAAAAAAAAAGAAGTTTTAAAATTAATTAAAAAACATCTAAAGAAGAATCATACTTATAGATCAGAAATATTAAAATAAATGCACATAAGAAGACAACACTAACTTCTTACAAAGTTGAGGAGGGAACTCAGTTGAACTGCTACCTAACAAACCAGTTTCTATGCCTAAAAAAAAAGAACTTTTTTCTTTGCTATCTGTTATTTATAATTTATAAATTTGTAATATGGCTCCCATACAAGCAAATTATAGAAAGCTCTTATGTTGTGCTATAGAAAATGCCAGTTTTCTTTGAAAATGTATGTTTTCCCATATGGACATTAATCTTTTATTCATGTTCACATAGATGATCAATATTGCCATATTTAACACAATAGATGACTGTGTGTACATGGGAAGGGTGCCCATGTGCCTGAGATAAACGTTGAAATATTAGTTTTTCCCTCTTTTAAAATTATTTCTTCTTTCAAACCATTAGAAGTTCATGTTAACCTTTTTTATTACATTTTTATATTCCACTCACTATGCAACATGTTCAACTTCATTTTCTTCTTTTTTTTTGTTTCCACACACACAAAGACTTTGTAATGTTTCAGTAGCACAGAGCTAAAGCAGCAGAGAGAGCCCCTCTTTGCTTGACCAATGTTTGATTGCTTTGTTATTTGTAACTTGGCATTTTGAGATGGTATTTTGTTTTCAAAGGATGAGATTCCCTCCTGCTACATTCCAGGGTGTCTGTTTCAAGATTTTTCTTGCTTAAAATTAGTCAAAAGCCTTTTTTTAGGTGAAGACATTTTAACTTAGCTTAAGAAAAAGGTATTTGATTAAGCAATTACAAGCCATTTCTGAATTTTTAATTTGCCAGTATTAATTAAAAATACTAGTTTTACTAATTTGTATTTCAGTGTTTTGGCAGAATCCAAGAAAAAGGAACAGAGCTGAGTAAAAGGTTTTATTTCCTACTCACCATAATCTAATACCCTTATAATGAACCCTAAGCTCATTTTCTCATTTTAAGATGTTTTTCTTTTTTTTTTTTTTTAAATGATTCAAAGTATGTTCTCCTACTGTTGATTTTTCTTTCTGTTTGGAATTTGATACCATATGCACAGAGCTCGTAAGTTTCTATGGATAGTTGGATAATGTAGCAATCATAATAATTATTATTTTTAATTTGCTACAGGCTCACTGGAGAGAGACACAGATAGAGACAGAAAGTGAAAAAGTGCCCCCAATGGCAGATGACTATGTCACAATCCCTTCTCCATTCTCCTCTCAAGATTTTAGGCATGCACACACATGTGCCTAGCATGTATTTCAAGCTGCAGGGTTCCGTACTCTAATGTGCAGTTGATCATGTGGGATCTAGCCACTTTAACCACCAGGCCACTGGTCAGCCAGAAAACTTCTTAATTTTTAATTTTGAACATGGATTTTACTTCATATTTCTATCGCCTAAGAGTTACTTAAGTTCCTGAAGTGCTAGTTTTTAATTATTATATAAAATAGGAGATAAGATGAGATAACCTTTATAAAGTGCTTTGTATTATAATCAGAAAATATTAAATATTATTTAATTACTAGTTGTTTTTTTTTTAACTGCCAGGGGGCATGTGTGCCTGCTAGAGAGAAAAACTGAGAGAAAGAAATCAACTCCATTAACATATAAATATCTACATTCAGGTGTATCAAAGGAGTTGATTTTTCTCTACTAGCCTTTTAGATACAGTTGAAAGAATATTGCAATGTATGAATACCACACTTTTAGACAAACAAGACTATAAATTCTATTATGAAATAAAGAAGCTGCAACTGGTGAGTGGTTACAGATGATTGGTGACGTCTTCTGGTTTATGGGTTTTAACTATACTCTTCATCACAAAATACAATGTCATGTGATTTTTGTGTTAGAAAAATACACAATAACCTAAGGTTCACTATATTATGATTAGTGAAGTAAAAAAATTAAATTTCCTTTATTATAGAGTTTCTATTTAAAATTCTTTCATTATTTTTATAATTACTTTATTTGTATTTATTGTCATTATTTTATTTATTTATTATCATCATAATCTTGTTTATATTACATTGAGTCACATATAACTTCACAGTGTATTACATTTCCTTTTCCAGAAGGAATACCATGCATATCAGAAAATCCTGCGTCTGTCTTTTATAGCAAAACAAATTCCATCATGTTTTTCTGTTTTATTGTTTCTTTTTATGTATGTAATTCTTAATTGATATATAGTGGTTGTTCATGTTTGTGAGATACAGTGTGATTTTCAAATACATGACTACAACTTGTAGTAATTAAATCAGAATAATAAACACATCAATCATCTCAAACATTATCATTACTCTGTTATGAACATTTGATATTCTTTCTCTTTGCTATTATGAAATATGTATTAAATTGTTATAACTTAGTTACTGCACTGTGTTTCAGCAGTCAGAATTCACTCATCTTAAACTGCAATTGGCTACCTGTTAACTAGTTCTATTCTTCCCTATCTATGGCTGTTTCCTAGGCTCCAGTATCCCCCAGACCACTCTCTACTTCCATGTAATCAAATTTTACCTTCATAGGATTTGATAAGTATAAATAAGCACCAGGAATTTCTGTATGTTATTTCCCTCTCTTAAAATCGAAGTCATTATCTCTTGAATTTTTTGAGATCCCTAGCATGTTAGAAAAAAAGATTTTCAAATCTTTTTTATTTTTTGGACAGAATCTCTCTGTTTTGTGATCCTTCTGCCTCAGCCTCCCATGTTGCTGGGATTACTGTCACACAGCACCGCACCTGACCTTCTGGCTGAACTGAAAACTGAACCTGGGCTTCCCATGTGGTCCCAGCCTGTGAGACACAAAGTATTAGCAGCACACGCCACCATAGCTGGGTTAGAGGAAAGAGCTTTTGATAAGAGAGAGAGCTTTTTTGTTTTCTTTAAATAATATTACTATTTTTAAAGGCATTTGCTTTCAAAATAACTGTGACTTCTGTCTATACATATTATAGCTATAAACTTCATATTTTCCCTATACAATGAAAAGTAGATTATCTAAATTCAACAAGGAAATAAAGGTAGAAAAAAATAATAAGTGCCGATAGATGAGAATCCTCCAGTTTGTAGTTAGTTTTTAAGATAAAAACAAAAACAGAAAATAAGGCTATGTTCATATGTCCCTAAGATTAGAGGCCTAGAAGGATGAAGTGTGATGAAAACGGTACATATTGGAAAATGCACTTGAGGGGTAAATTATATTTTAATTCCACTGCCCCCCCACTCCCCCCCCCAAAAAAAAATCTAGGTCAAGGTTATTGTGAAAGTAACTATGTGAGAAATATAAATCAGACAAAGAGTATTTGCCCAGAAATAGCTAATATGGAAAGAACAAAAATGCTGGATAAGCAGAGGAGGCAGCAACATTGTTCTTGCTCACAGTAATGGCTCAGCAGCTTTCTAGCACACTAAAACTAGCTGTAATCACACATTTTCGTTTGCTACTCTCTATCACCCTGATGGCCAATTTATCCACAGTAGCATATTTACAGGCCTGTTTACAGAATTGAAATTCTTCACCAGAGCTGATGCGACATTGCCTTGGAGCACTATAGGATTTAATTGAACCAGCATGAAAGAACTGATGAATGGCTTTGCTTGCAATGAAGAAAGTGGTGCAGGGCAGAATTTCAATGGAAGATTTCAGCCAATACTTAGTGGCTGGGAAACAAAATTGACGATTGAAGTCTTATCTTTTCTCTTCCCTCCAAGCTTACATGTGCCTAGTTATTATTTTCTTTGTCACATACCTTTATTTTTCTTTCCATTTTGTTTACTTTGTCACCTACCCTCAGCTCAATTCTATATTTAGGACCAAATCATATATGACTGCAAACCTCATTAAAATATTCCCCCAGGATATTATTTTCAGATTGCCAGCACTCATGGCGTTATTGAGATGAATATTGTAAATTGGCTATAATCAAGTTATGTACACCTTATATGTACCTTGTCTTCGGAGAACAAATGTGTGCAATGCACACAGTGCCTGTGTGTTCTGTTACATTCTCTCTTGCCATGCTCTCTCTCTTGCTTTATTTTTTAATTGTTTTGCCTATTTCCTTTGGCTATTTGTTCATTTAAAGTCTTTATTTTCCTTAGGTGGTATTCTGTATTCAATGTTTACTAGTTCTTTAGACTTTTCCATCTTACCCATGCTTATGATCACAATCCTCCTTTTCCATCCTGATATTGTTGCTTTCATTTTACTCCTCTCTGGTAAGAATTTCTCCAAATCTCATAAAAAGTTTTATTGTATAAAGCATTTTCTCAAAATTGACAATTTTCCAAAAGTTTCTTTCTAGCCTTGGGGTTTCAAATTTTGACTATCTTTTCATTCTTCCATTTCTTTTTTTCTCCTTCTCCTATTTGAAGGAATCGTAACATCTCTTATCATGTAATAAAAGCTAACCAGATGTTGTATGTATTTTCTTTCTGTTCTTTAATATTTTAATATTCCTCTGTTGCTTTTAACTTTGTCTTCTCAGTTATTACTGAATGTCAAATAGTGATTAGAGGAAATGAAATTACTCATTTAATTTGATGAACAATATAACTAATCCATATTTAACCTGTTTTTCTCCACTGTCTTACTATAAGCAAAAGTAATTTGTCATTTGTATTTTCTTTCCTTTTCCACTGGATATCATTTTCCACTCTTATCTTTCCATGTTAATTTTCTTTTCTTTTTTCCTAGTCAACACAACTCAATTTTAAAATTGTTTTATTTTGATGAATCTTCCCTGGCTTCGGTATTTTCTTTCATTTTTTTCAGTTGACTCTACCTTACTTACCTGCTGTTCTCAATATGTCTTCAAATTTGTCCAAACCAAGTACTGATTTTTCTCTCTCTTTTCTTTCTCTTCTCTGCTCAGAATGACTTTGGTCGATTATGATTTGCTTTAACCCTTTGACCTTTTTACTTGTCTCCCACCAGTTATAGCTTCTGATTTTTCAGCTTTTTCATTTACCCGCCTACATCAGATTCCACAGCTACTTCTCTGGATTTTGTCTGGCAGTTTTAATGTCCCATATTCTCATATCCTACTTTTTGTGTTCAGCACAAATAATCAAAAAGTGGTCACTACTGAACATGTCCTCTAGCCATTCATATGGCCCAATAGACCCAGCTGGCCATTTCTTCTTTTATATTTGTAGACATTCATCTATTATTCCCATCAACTCTAGGAGTAGAAGTAAGGATAATGAAAAATGACATGTAATGGAAAATGACTTTTGTCTTTGCCTTGGTTATTATCAAAATAAATTTTGAAGGTTGTAGCATCTAATGATCAGAAACTCACTTTTGACATAATCTTGGGGATTTGTTCATAAGTTATCTAATTTCTTTGCTGCATATTTAAAGAAATCTTCCTATAACTTTTATATATATATATATATTTTTTGAGAGGTTTTTCACTATAGGGCGCGTGCGCTCGCCAGACAGACAGAGAGAGACAGAGAGATAGAAAGCGAGAAATCACCCCCCAGGGGGGATGGTCATGCCGCAATCCCTTCTCCTCCATTCTCCTCTGGGGATCTTGGGAATGCATGCACACATGCCCGGCGTGAGTTTTAAGCCACCGGGTCCAGGACGCGAACCGCGGTTGACTACATGGGAGTCCAGCCACATAGCCATTATGCCAACTGTTAGTTCCCAAGAAATCTTCCTATAACTTTTTACTTCTTCCTCTTTATTCTAAGAATGAACCAGAGTATGAAGAATGCAAAGCATTTAATTTCCTTCAAATCTCCATTAGAGCAAGGTTAGGTGTTTTTCTTTCTTTCACTCTCTCTCTTTTTTTGGTTGTTGTTTTGCTTTCTAGTGTTGCTATTTTATGAAATAGTTATATCCTGAAAAAAAGAGAGAGATAAGTGAAATATAAGAATAAATAAAGTATACTTTTAAATAAGTAAAGAAATATTAAAGATCACATAAGTAAAATGTGAGGAAAATACATAAGGACTCCAACATGAAAAAAAATGTGGAAAATAATTCCATGATGATAGTGTCAACAGATGGGAAAGCATTGAGCTGCATTGTGATGTCCTTGGTTCTTTGGGTCCAGATCACTAAAATTAGAGATCTGTCCCTAGGTGCATAATGAAGCCGCAGCCACAAATGAAGTAGGTAGAAAAGAAGATTTAATAGGAAAGAAAGGAAGTACACCCAAAAGGCTCTTGGGCGGGCAGATTGCCAGGTGGCAACTGCATTTGGTACTGGTTAATCCTTATTCTTATTACTTAGAGGTAATGAATATTCATTGGTGGGAGGTCTGTTACACTACCTATGTCCTTCGTTTGAATTTGAATCCACGCATTTTCTCTTGCACTTGTGTACTTTTCTCACAGGTAAAGAATGAAGAATTTGATTACCTATTGGTGCACGCCCAGTATGAGCCAGGTTGTTTTAATTAGACTGCCTAATTAGTTTATTGCCCTACTGGGAATTAGGGTGTTGACTAAAATGCCGTTTCTCTTTTCTCTTAGGGCTGCCTGTTCATGACTAACTGCCTACCACAATAGAATATCAAGCAATACATTCTCTTAATTACTTCTCTCCTACCCAAACTTTTTTTTAAATTCATTTTATTCATTTTTTGGTCTTAATTCTAAGTAAAATTAAGAATTAGTGCAAATTTTTCCCTTATAACTCTTATTGCTAGTCATTAAGAAGACTATATTTTAGGGGCCAGATAATGGTGCAGCAAAAAAACCCACAAAAAACACAACTCCATGAGCTAGTCCCACATGGGAAAGTAAACAGTTCAAGTCCAGAGACCTCTCTGAGTATTCAAAGCATGTGCTTATCCATGATCTGGTCCTGGCTGAAGGCAGAGATGATGTATCATGGAATTGGGTCCCAGTTCAGGATGTGCTCTCTCTCTCTCTCTCTCTCTCTCTCTCTCTCTCTCTCTCTCCAACTGTTTCTCTCTGTGTCTCTCTTACTCATGGAAGAAATAAATAAATTTAAAAAATAGAAAACTATATTTTATACCTAAACTACCCAGGCATGAAAACAGTATATTCAATAGTTTTATCATAATAAAAGTGATAGAATGACTTCCAAATCCTATAATTGTGTGTGTATGTTGTGTGTGTGTGTGTATGTTGTGTGTGTGTGTGTGAATGAAAACAATGACAAAGGTGAACCAAAGAGAGATTCTTATAATAAAAATGAAATTGCATGGAAATTTTGGGAATAAAAAAGAAATACAAAGTACCAAGTTCAAAGAGATTTTTGAAGGGGTGAAGTTCAGGTACCTGAAGTATAGGATGTGAATCAGATTTTCTTAGATGGAGTAAGTTCTAAGGAAAAACAATATGTAGAAACAAGAAGCAGAGTCCTTAAGGCATGATGATAGAGACCTTATTACTTTTAATTACATTGTGTTAGCATGGGTGAGAAAAACTATTAAAGACCCTGTGCTGTAATAGACATTTTATATGTCATTAAATAATTTGATTCAACAAACGTTCCAGGAATAACTATTGGAACCTGTACAGGGCAAAGGAGCAAGGATAAATGAAGTATGTTTCCTAAGCAAGAGGAGTTTATAGCTCACTGTGGGGAGATGAGGCATATGTGCAGATAGTGAAAATATGGCCTACTTTGACAAAGTATGCTGCAGGTATAGTACAAAAGATACATTTCTTTTTTCAAATAGAAAGAGCGAAAGCTCTAAATATGAAGTTAAGTGTTGCCCTTTAGTTTGAATTACATTTTGGTATTGGAGACAAATGGAAGAGTATTTCAAAGTATAATAAATGACCGATACACAAATAGTCAGGACCTAAGTGAATAAAGAACAGTGCTTTCTTGTGGCAATGTTAGCAAAGAGTTTGTAACAATCATGCAGTCATGATAAGAGGAAGTAATTGGAACAAGATTATAATTTGTTATTTTTAAAAGTTCTGTTGCCCGTAATAAACAGGAAACCTTTTTGATCCAGTCTATAATAGTAGTTATGACTTAAGAAACTAATTTAGCTATAGAAAAGATAATAAATTATATGTGGAAGGAGATTCATAATAGGATGATACAATAGCCCAAGCAAAAGATAAGAAGAACAATGTTTAAAAGATGAGAAGAAATAGAATTATAGAGGATGCAGAACTGATCGAGAATGAAATATAAACAGGGAGTAATATTGAAAGAGAAAGAGACTTCTGTGTCCAAGCTTGAAGAGATGAAAAGATGTAGTTCTCATAATTAGAAGAGCAGATGCAAAGGAAAAAAGAATGTATGATTGGGATACAATATATAATGAGATATTTTAACACAGCCCTAACTAATGTCAGATAGTTCCAAGGTCTCATACAAATTGTCTATAATAAACTACTTAATTGTTTTAGTTTCTATTTTGTATTTGGCACTGTATAAAAACAAATAAATATAGGATGTAATTGGCAAATATCTAGTCAATTTAACAGATGAAAAATTAATAAATGTCATAAAATGTCAGAAGTATCTAAATTATACTTTGATTTGAAAAGATATATTATCTTTCTTGCATTTTAGTAAGTATGTTGCAAGTAATATCAGAAAATAACTGCCTTACAGCTCTTTCCGAAAAGATAAATACAGGGGATCAGCAGGTGGCATGGTGGCTAAGGTGAAAAGATGAATACCTCTAAAAATCAACTTTCCATAAAGTAGAAACAATGTATTTCCATATATTAGCTTTTAGATAAAAATATATAAATTAAATAAATGACTTAAATATAAATATTAAAAATATAGATGCCATAACAAAAAAAAAAGTTAGTGGTTGGGACCAGCAACTGACATAATGGTTACATCACTGGACTCTCACATGATCAACCGTGGTTCAAGTCCTGACCCCAGTGACCTGAAACTCATGCCAGCTGAGTGTGTGCATGCCAAAAATTCCAGAAGGAGAATAGAGAAGGAATTGCAGCATGGCCATCCCTCCTGGGGGGTGATTTCTCCCTTTCTGCCTCTCTGTCTCTCCAGCAAAGACACACACCCTACAGCAAAAATCTCTTCCCCCAAAAAAGTTAATGGTTTATATTACAACTTTGGCGCATAAGAAGATTTTTACTAACTATGACACCAAAGCCACACAACACAAAGAAAAATTTTTAAAAAGTAAATGTATACAAACTACTAAGTAATTAAAAAAATCATAAATTAATTATAGGTGAAAACAAAAAATATATGGAAATTTTTAATGATGGCTTAATATCTGTCATACTTTCTAGGATCTTATAAATCAGCAAAATGAAATTAACAGCGTATTTTAAAATGGAAAAAATAAATAGCAACTAACATGAACCCTCCAAGTTTAGTTGTTTTCATATTACATACAGTTATTAATTTTTATAAAAAGGCAGAAGCAAGTTGTTCCTATTTTGAAAAATAAATTAATGATGCAACCAAGATTTAAGTGAAAATAAACTCTCTAATTGATAATTAATGCCAATTTGTCAAATCTTAAGACTATGCAAATTTTTCCTTTATATGAAACATTTTTATAGGAAAAAGCACAATAGAAAAATGAGTCTATGAAAGCATTTTTAGATCCATAAAAATAAGCTGAAGCATTTTAAAGTTGAGTTCAACATATAATTGCTTCAAGTTAGAATTCTTTATTTGTATTTAAATATTGTCGGTGTGGTTCCCAGTAATAATTCATTTTCTAATTCCTGTGGGAAAATATCCTATGTAGTTTTTCAATACGATTTTTGTATATTTAACATATATATTTTATGCAAGATGGTAAACATAAGAAATTTTCTTTTTTTAAAATGCAGTGGGTATATTTTAAATTTTAATAGAGGTTTATTCAGAAAATAACAGATGTATTGTGACTCCATTCAAATCATGATTATAAAGCAATATGAGACATAACCATTTTCTCTTAAAGATAAGAAGAAAGTCTGAAAACTTCTGGGCATTTCTCAACTGAACTGCATATACCAAGTGATGTGGTAAATTGAAATGCTTAATTGAAGACTCCATATATCTTTCTTTGAAATGTGTGTGCATGAGAAGAAACATCTGGGACTGTATTTTCTCACACTTTTATTTCATGTCTGTTATACAGGCCTCTACATGAAGCAAAATGCTTTCTTGTGGTTAAGCAACATAGCGCTATTTGAAAAATGTGTAGCTCATCAAGATCCAGTCTGAAAAGAAAAACAAAAGGAAGCATTGCCTTGAATAGAATAGCTCCCAACAGATATGTATATTGGTTACTAGTGAGCCTCTGAACAATGTGCCAAGAAGCAAAACAGCTCTCTTCCAGCTGTGCCATATGCATGGCTCAGATACAAAATCCGGAACAGAAACTGTTTCAAACCAATGGTGCCTGAGTATATGCAAAAGACACTTCCTGGAGTGGTGCTATCAGCCCCGTTAGGACATGAAAACTGAAGGCCAGCACACACTGGTGAATGGACCAACATATGTGAAGGACTAAGACAAAATCTCTCCTGTGTGTGGAAAACCATATATTATAGATAAGTAGCTACTTCTAAGAGCAGTGAGAGTTTGCTTTACTTGGTCTGCATTCTGATGTCCTAGAGTTCAGTTTGTCTAGGAGCCCAGGAGTGATTCTGGGTGCTCCAAGCACATGGCAGGTGGATAAAACTCACACTTTGTTCCGCTTTTAACAGAAGAAACTCCAGTGTTGAATTTCTGTTCTACATAGAGTTCTTTCAAAGATTTTGTTTGGAGAAAGGCTTCAGAGGTTAATCTTTTTTTTTTTTTTTTTTTTTTTTTCCTTTGAGAGCAGTGGCTTAAATAATGTAATGTTTTGAAACTCAGTTGTACATACTAAAAATAAAGAGGCACTATTTCCAACCTTTATATATTTTACATAACTGAGACTATGATTCCTTGGAGAAACAAATTTATGATTAGAAAGGAAGCATCATTCTTGAAATGTTTGCAATTATATTTTAATTTTAATTTTTCCAAGTTAACTTTTTTCATGAAAGTGAGAGAAAAAGAAACAGAAAGAGACAAGTACCCTTAACATGGTCTCAGGCAATGACTTCCCCTTTTCCACAGTCTTTCCTTGCTACCCAGGATCATGGGTGAATGTATAAGGTGTTTACCAGGGAACCAATCCAGTGATCTTCCATATGGATCCAGCATACCTTGAACAGCTCATTATTGCTTCACAACCAACTCAGCCCTGAACTTACTATTTTTTTAAAAAAAATCATTTTTTAAGAGATTTTTGTTGTAGGGTGCATGTGTTCTCCAGAGACACAAAAAGCAAAAAATCACTCCCCTCCCCCCCCCGACCCAGGGGATAACCACACTGTATTCACTTCTCCATTCTGTTGAGATTTTGGTCATGCACATACACACTCTTGATGTGAGTTGATGGGTCTGGGACTTGGACTGGGGTCGGCCAGGTGGGTGTTCAGCACCCCAACTACTCCACTACCTGCTGGTCCCCCAGCCCTGACCATTTTTAAAAAAATATTATTTATTTATTTATTTATTTATTTATTTATTTATTATTATTCACATGAGTTTTGCCAGAGAAAAAGAAAGTGAGAGAGGGAGAGTTAGAAAGCAAGCCGCCAGGTCCAGGACTCGAACCACAGTCGGCCATGTGGGAATTCCAGCACCTTAACCACCACGCCACATGCTGGTCCCAAGTGAGAAATCATCCCCCAGGGGGATGGCCACGACACAATCCCTTCTCCATTCTTCTCTCAGGATCTTGGACACGCATGCACATGCGCCTGGAGTGAGTTTAAGCCACCGGGGCCAGGATTTGAACCATGGTCGACTACATGGGAGTCTAGTGACATAGCCATTACGCCAACTGCTGGTCCTGCCCCAGCCCTGACCTTTATAAATCTTTACAATTATGTACAAAAGGAGAAAAATCTATTTACTTACTTAAAGAATTTTTTTGCAAATGTAGAAAATGATTTTCGAAATTATGAAAATAAACTTACGACACTCAAGAATTGTTTTTTTTTTTTCTCAAAAGTGAGCAACAGAGTATAGACAATTTTACTCTATGCACACTTTCCAGCTCCTTTAGTACACTTGCAGTTTTTCATTTTCCTGTCGTATTTTCTTCTTCCTAAATGAGTACTTCTGCAGACATGTGACAGAGTACTGTGGAAAGATAAAGCCAGAAAAATATTTGGTCCCATGGATAATACAAATAACTTAAGACACATTTGTAAATACAAAGCATAAAAATTTAAGACAACACAGAGACACTCCTAGTTTGAACTTTTTCCTTGTAAATATTTAAGATGTGTGACATACTGTTTTGATATATACATATATAATGAAGTACTACAGTTAAGCAAATTAACCTATTGCCCTTCACAGTTACCTGAGTGTGCATGTTTGCATGTGAATGTGTCTGTGTGTGTATGCAAGTATGGTAAGAACACCTAAACTTTATTCTCTTAGCAAATTTTCATTATAATATATAACATTAGGAACTATAGTCTTCATCTGTATATCTCTAGGCTTATTCATCTTACTTAATTGTAAATATGTGCTTTTCTCTCCAAACCACGGAGTTGGCCATGTGGGGTCCAGCCACCCCAACCTCCAAGCCACTTGATGGCCCGATTCTTTGCCTATCAAAAAGAATTTTTTTTTCCCATCGAGTCGTATGATTTTCTTATAGATTTTGAATACTAGCTGTATGGCAGCTCATATCTTAATACACAAAAATCACGTCCAAATGGGTAAAAGATGTATATGCAAGACCAGATTCATAAAATTCCTAAAAGAAAACATATGGGAATAAAGCTTCTTGACATTGGGTCAGCAAGGTTTGTTTGTTTATTTTTGGATAGAATACCAAGAGCTCAAGTAAGAAAAGCAAAATTAAACTTGGATGACTACCTGAAACTGAACAGCTTTTACACCAGGTGTTATTGCTCATGGACAGTAGTAAGTGGTGTTGGCAGTGTCCCTTTAATTATGATACACAGGTGCCCCAGCCCCATATAGCATAGCAATTTCAAGGTGAAATGTGTTTGTGGTATAACTGGAAATGGTGTGTACTTCATAGAAAACAACTACCCCAAATTTGTAAAGGCTTAGGGCTGAAAAAAAGTTTAAATCTTGTGTTGTACATATTATTGCTTTTTTCCTTAAGTTAAACTTACACGTGATTGGTAGATTAAGAAAATAGAAAGAAAAAAGGCTTTAGGCCTTTATCAGGACATGATTGTCTAAAGCTTAGTGGTTCTGTCTCTGGTGGAAAACTGAATTGACATATTTTCATTAAATATAATAATTCCTTAAATTAAAAAAAAGAAAATGTCTTAGGCAGTTCCAAATTGCTTTCCTGAGTATTTTCATCTTGAAAACAGCAGGTGAATCTAAATAAGTTTCAACCTATTTTTATTTTCCAGTAAGTCCCAAATGCCTTAGCTTTACAAGCTAATAACATACAAAAAACATGCTGATCTTGGCAATAAAGGGAGCCCTGAGAGAGAGTAGGCTGAGTGAAGGGGCATAGCTTTGGGTTTTTATGAGGAAATGTAAAAGCAATCAATGTAAATATGGACACTTTACGGTTCATCACTTCCTAATTCCAAAATTTGAAAGAATATGTGCTAAATGAATTAGCCTGAATTTATTTTTAGTCAATATCAAAATGTATTTCAGACTAAAACCAACTGAAGTGAGATAACGTCAAGTACCTGTTGATACTGATGATACCACATAGTCAACCATGGGAGGCAGCTGGTAGATGGTGGTTAAGGTGGTGGAGTCCCAAACAGCCAACTACATGGTTAAATCCCTGACCTGGAAGCTTGAAAAACAGACAGGTGTATGTTCATGCATATCCAAAAACCCAAAGGGAGAGAGAAATGGAGGGGAAGAGATTGCCATGTGACCATTCCTCATGGGCATGTGCTTTCTTAGTCCCCCTCATCTGTTTCCAGCAAGCGCACAGCCTTCTACCAAATAAAAACAAAACAAAACAAAAATACCAGTACCAGGTATATACGGTGCAATGAAGATGAAGTAGGAGGGAGACAGGGACACTAAAATATAGTTAGGGTATAGGCCCAAAATGGAATTATCGAATGGCTACGCTTTAACATGGAGACAACAACTCAGCAGCAGCTGGGCTCTTCCTGAACAGCTTGCTCATAAACAGTGGCTTACACTGATCCCCAGGGTAGCTAATTAGGGCAGATAGAAAAAAACAATTGAGGCTTCTTTCATGTCCTATGACATTTCAGGACAGAGATAAGGGTCTTTATGGCCCAGGAACTCCTCTAGTCCCACCACATTTCAGGACAGAGATAAGGCCCTTCATGGGCAATAATTCTCTAAGTCACCACTAGATCCTTTGACAAGATAAGCTCCTCCAGTGAGCTCCTCCTGAGAACAAGCCAAGGTTGCTCCTTACCAAGATGAAAACCTCTTTGGCAACCCTTTTTTGGGACCCCCTCCTGCTCAGGAGCTTTTCTCTCTTTCAATAAACTCCTGTTTTACTATCCTCACTCTTTGTCTACATCTCTAAATTTTTGTGAGGGTGAGATGAGAACCTTGGGCCTGTGTGCACCTCAATATTCTGCATGGCACAGATAAATAAAATTTGGTCATTCAAATATGTGTGTGTGTGTGTGTGTGTGTGTGTGTATTTGAAGCAACATGACTATTACTGTAAAACTGGGGAAATAATCCCAAAACATTCCTCCTATGAAGTTGACAGTCTGACTTCTAGATTTTTAACACTTTGTTGTCAATTTTTGCTTGGATTTTGTGACTCTAAAAATAAAGTTATCTTACAAAGAAAAAACATGATTTTGTTTATTTTCTTTCCTACTGATTAAAAGAAACAGCTATTGTTGTGATTGAACACTTTCTCTTTATTTTGATGTTTGGTTTGTCAATTATTTGGATACAAGAAAATTTCTTATAATTACAATGTAAATAATGGATTTTTAGAATGAATTAAATTTCCCATTGGACTATCAAATGAATGATTGATGTTACTGGGTTTTACTTCATTTGTAGCTTGAAGCACTGAAATTCTATACCCTTGCTATATTAAGAATAATTCCTCTATTAAAACTAACACATTACTTTTAGATGGCAGAGGCAGTCTATATTTTGCATATTTTTGAATGCTCAGTGGGGAGTCATTCAAAAGAAACTCCTTTACAAAGATGTCAATGACAATAAGAAGAATGAACTTTCTCTGTGGAAGAGCCATATGAGCTTTCAGAAATGGGTATGTCTTCAATTAATTATAAATGATTAGAATAAGTAATATGATAAATACCCATAGGATCATAATAAAGCAAATTCTATACCAAAAGCAGATACACCATGGAGATATTTCAAGTAAGACAATGGAATCTTTTTTCAGTCTCCTCTTGGGGCATATTTAGTCAAAGTTATAGAAAAAAGTAAAGACCTGTTTCAGAAGCTGAAGTCTCAGCTTTGTAGATGTATGGGTTAGAGCTGCTCCTTACCTTTCAGACAGTTGACAGGGAATAGCTATGACCTTTAAGGGGTGATCTCAGGAACCAGACAAGTCTGAGCTCACAATGCTGTTCCAAAGAATTATATTTATATTATTATCATATCTTTGTCCAAAAGAAATGGACCTTCCTCTGTGTGGTTCCTTGTCACACATTTAAATATGTGATAAATATTTCATGTCATTCCATATGTCATTAACACATTAGTATTCTTTTTTATGTCTGGCTTAAATTTATTTTTTATTAGTTTTCAGTTTTTTACACTGAATCACTGTGTATCATTACAACGTGCCAGGTGAATTCTCCCATCATGAATACACTGCATATCAATCCAGTCAAAGCACATTAATATTCTTAAAGAGATTATAATTCATAGCAAAGCAATGGTAAAACAATCTTGATACTCCAAGTTTCGAATGAAGCAAAAATCTATAATATCAACTATTCACTTAAAAGCTCAATGGAAAGAGGTTTACCTTAAAATTAATTATTTAAGCTATAATTAAAAAAACCACTTGCACCTAAATTATTGCACAAGCAACAAATCCACGGAAGTATATGAAGGCCAAAGAAAAGTACATAATATTAGAATTCAGGATTTACACCTTGGGGTCCTTTGGGACATTCAGGTTGATATTTGCAAATAGTTATGGATATTCACTTACAGAACTCAAGACTAAGTTCAATGATTAGTTAATAAACACAGCTGAATGTCAGAAGTGTGCCTGGCATGCAGAAAGATGCGATGATACACTGATGAATTGAACAGACTTAGAATCCTATATTGTTCACAGGCTAGCGGTGAAGACATTATAATGAACATATAATTTGAGAAAAGTAATTTGTTTTTCTTAAATAATTAAAATATAACAACTCTGAAAGAATTATAAACTATTATGAAACCTACTTTATCTGAGAAATACAATAAGGCATCTTTGAGGTGCTGACACTTAACACCGAAAGACAGAGCTGTGAGCTAGTAGTATCAATTTGTATGTTAGGTGGATGATACAGTCTCAGTCGGAAATGGGATTGTGAGTAATAATGTTCTGAGTCAGAAAGGGAAAGGGCTAACAACGATGTCCTTGACTAACACCGGGTTGTATGTTGAAGTGTGTAGAACAAAGTGCCTTACAATACAGGAGGAAAAAACAACAACAACAACAACAACAACAAAACTCAGAAGTATAAAGAAAACCAGGGGCAGAATCATAAAGAGAGAAGAAGGAATTGTTATGGAAGAGTGGTAACAAAATTTAATTTAATAAAAACTGAGAAGAGGCCATTGGGTTTTACAAATAGAGGATGAACAATAATCGTAATAGGAAAGAGTCTGGGAAGAGGAGTTGTAAAGCTAGGTAGTATTGGGTTGAGGAGATGAGAAAGATGAGACAGTATGTATAGCTATATTTTTTATGAAATTGATTCTGATGACCATGATGGTGATAGTTGTGATAGTAGAAGAAAAACAAGAGATGGCAAAACTTTATTATATCCTTTAATATGTAAACTGTTAAAGGAACTTGTATATATTAACATTTTAAACATTATAGATAAAATTTGTTTATGCATGAGGAAACTAAGGTGTAGAAATTTTAAGCAATTTGCCCAAAGTTAGTAAGGCTTATAAATGGAGGACCAGGAATTTGAACCAGGCAGTCTGTACTCAGACTCTATGTTCTTTACCGCTAAGCTAGCAAGAAAGGTATGGAACAATAATTTATTGACTACTTATTATGCTGAGCACTTTATGTAAGTATCTCAGTTTTAAAAGAATCCTATGTGGAAAGTATAATTTATATCCCCGTGTTAGAGACAAGGAAATCAACTCAAAGGAAAATTAGATAAGCTAAGTATGGGAGACACATCGATGTCTGTCTAATTTCTTTTCCATTCCTGCTTCCTGTGTCTTTGAACTCTCAACCCCAGCTTGCCTTTGGCATATGAATAAGCTCAAGTATTTTTCATACTCATAAACACACATGCACTATCCCATCATGATTATCTTATTTAGCTCAATGCTTACTATTTATTTTTCTCAGCTTTTCTTTCTTTATCTCTGCAAACTTCTCTGCAAATGGAAATTATGACTCTCTGACAAGATATTAAGTTTTTTAGTATTATCACATATTGATCACTCCTGGAAACTGCAAAGCCTGTACATATGTATAAATTTTCATGTTATCAGGCATGCAAATGTAATCCAACATAAATGATACAATGGATGTTATAAATGAGCATGTAACAAATTTCTGAGCATACTCTGATGAAGTTATATCCAGTATAATGTTTTCAATCAGTTAATAATAAAAACCTTAGAGAGTTCTCCTACTTCCTTACAATTTTGAAATAAAACATAGCAAGTGGAGAAAACTAACTATAATTTCCTAGACAGAATTTACTTTATTTGAAAGTCAAAGATCATTGATAAAAATGTAAGAAAGGATGTTGATTAATATAGAACTTGGTGTAGTTTTAATAAATAAACCTTTTAATCATTTTAAAAATTAATAAAAGCCTTAAATTCAGTATTAAATATAAATTATTTACCTTGACATGAAGCTACTACATTATTTTTTAAGGGAAACTGTAAATAAGTCTGCATTATTATAGATTACAAGAGAGATAACACTGTATACTTGTCATACACAAATGAGCATGATATTAATAATAGTGAATTTGTCCTATGAGTAGTTTAATAACATCACTGATTTCAGGTCAATTAATATGATAGTCTTTTTTCTCCTTTTTATTATAGAGATTTTTGTATAAAGGGTGTGCACTCGCCAGAAAGAGAGAGACAGAAAGTGAGAAATCACCCCCCTCCCCAGGAAGATGGCCATGCTGTAGCCCCTTCTCCTTCATTCTCCTCTTGGGATTCTGGGAATGTGTGCACATGTGCCTGGTGTGAGTTTTAAGCCACTGGGTCCGGGACTAGAACCATGGTCGATGATGGGGGGAGTCCAGTGACGAAATCATTGTGCATCTTCTGGTCCCAGTATGATATTCATAATGAAGATAGTTGCATAAATATATAAACGTAGAAATTACATTACTGAGTACAAGGAGTATGATTGTCCTAGAGGTTTTATTTATTTATAGCTATTGGAGAGAAAAGCATGAAAATACATATCCAAGAACTTTTGAGATCATAGGGTTGTTAAGCAACTTCATTTTTTGGCTTATTCCAGCTGTTAATCTGCATGTAAGTTATAACACATAACACAATTATAAGAAACAGGGTATATATTGTGTAACTTTTTTCAGGATAAGCGGTGTGAAATAGTATAGCATCACATTTGACAATGTTGTTGAGTGGTGAGCTAGCCAAGATAAGCTGTTAAATCAAAAATTTAAGATTTTATGAGAGGCAAAGTGTTGTAATGTAAATGGCTTTGGCTTTAATATTTCTATCTGTTCTCTCTTAGTCAGCAAAACTTTTATGAGCCTTCATATCCTTATCCTCTATATCCTTATCAATGAGATGGGATAGCAATAACTGTAAAGATTATCATAAAATTTATAAATTTTAATAAAAACTAAGCACTAGGTCTTGAATATTAAATGCTCCAGGGTAGCCACTACTGAATTTTAAACTAGTAGTTTAATAATTTAAACATCATAATTTTTATTTTATACATATGCATTTTAATATAATCTCATGTGGTCATATAAAAACTTTAAAATCAATTTTTAACTACTGTTTAGGATATTGAGTTGGCTTTTTAAAAATAGCATTTTATTTAAAACAGTTTAGGATTCACATGAAGTTGCAAAAATGATATGGAGTTCCCTTGTACCCATTTACCTAATTTTTCCCAATGTAATATTTTACATAACCATTGTACCTTGCCAAAAGCAGTAGATTTTTTTTTTTTTTGGAGAGTTTTTACCATAGGGCGCGTGCGTTTGCCAGACAGACAGAGAGAGACAGAGAGACAGAAAGTGAGAAATCACACCCCCCCCCCCCCCCCGGGGAGATGGCCACGCCGCAATCCCTTCTCCTCCATTCTCCTCTCGGGATCTTGGGCATGCACGCACGCACACTTGTCCGGCGTGAGTTTTAAGCCACCAGGTCTGGGACTTGAACTGTGGTCGACAACATGGGAGTCCAATGACATAGCCATTACGCTAACTGCTGGTCCCCCAAAAGCAGTAGATTGATGTTGGTACAATGCTTACTTCAGATATAGACCTTTGAATTTAATTGTGATATGTATCATTTCTTGCATTATTCAGCATTAATACTTCTTATGCTAAATGCATATTAACATATATAAATCAGACTGTCAATCAGATTAAAATATGTATAGCAATTATAACCAAGGTCCAGCATATTTTTTTTTTTTTTTGAGGCTTTTGCCATAGGGCACATGTGCTCACTGGAGAGAGACAGTGAGAAGGAAAATGAGAAATAACCCCCCAGGTGGGATGGCTATGCTGTGATTCCTTCTCCTCCATTTTCCTCCTGGAATCCTGGGCATGGTTCACACACACATGGTATGCTTTCCAAGGCACCAGGTCCAAGACTTGAACAGAGGTCGACCATGTGGGGGTCCAGCACCTTAACCAGCATGCCACCTGCTGACCCAAGATTCAACATATGTTAAGCACAAAGTTTGGAGGAGTCACCTAATAGGCCAAATTATTTCTCTTTTATTATCTAAAAATGATATGTATTTAAATTTTATTTTGGTGTCTCCATTCCAACATGACACTTGGAATCAAATCTCAGCACTGTAATTACAAGCTGTGTTAACTTGAGCAGTTATTTTTATACTTTTGCCTTAGTTTCCTGTTAACAAGAGATCATAGTACTATACTATCATATTGTGTTTGTAAAACAAGCAAAGAAAACATGGGTGCTGGTCTTTCAGTTCTGGGCTTATTATTCTATTCTTTGTTTTGTGATGCTGAGTCTGGGACTTTGCAAGCTAAATTCCTCAAGTTTTAGTACCAGTGGAAGTTCAATCACATCCTTGCCTATTAGTTTCTGTCAATCGAAGTCTCAATGAAATTGTAATGTGGAAGGATCAAAGATGACGCTTTCTGTTTTTTAGTCCTGGTCTATGTAATTTCACCAGCAACTTTATGTCTTATTCTCTTAACTCAGCCTGTTAGGGAATGTCAGTGACTCTTCCTTCAAATATATTAGGTCGTCAGGAAAGTCATGATGTATTTTTATGTTTTGATGTGCAAAAATGTGTGATGACTTTCCTGATGACTCAATACTTATATCCAGTATCCAATCTATCTGCTTCTTCAAACTTCTTCTCTACTGAGGCTCAAGAATCACTCTCTCTTTCTCCATTTCCCCCACTAAATCATTACAACAAACTTCTAATTTGTTTCCTTGCTTTTACTTTTGTTTTTAAATGCCTATTATCAATATAGCAATGACTATTTTAAAACACAATGTAGACCATGATCTGCTCCGGCTCAAAGTTTTCCAGTAATACTCTTTTTTTATTTATTTATTTTTATTTACATTTTTTAATACATTCAATCACATTATTTAGCTTACAAGGTGATCATTTCATTATGTGAACATTTCTCCCCGGTCCAGTTGATCAAAATATAATAACACTACCTCCCTGTCTCAACAATGCTGTCTTCTTATCCCTCCTCCAAATGTTTTTCCCCAGGCCCTACTCCTCTACACACACCACATCTGGCATTCACATCCATCTCTTGTGTTTGTACATCCTTTAGCCCATCAATTTCAGTTATAGAGTGCGGACACTTAGTATATATTAAGTGGAGACATACAGTGTCTCTCCTTCATAGCCTGGCTTGCTTCACTCAGCAGTAAATCTTCCATATTCTTCCACTTTCTGTCAAAAGCCAGGGTTTTGTTGTTTTTAATTGCTGAATAGTATTCCATAGAGTATATGTGCCACAGTTTTTCAATCCATTCAGCCGTACGGGGGCATTTGGGTTGGTTCTATGTCTTAGCAATCGTGAAAAGTGCCGCAATAAACATTGATGTGCAAGCACTTTTCCAATGAAGAATTCTTCTGTCCTTTGGGTAGGTGCCAAGAAATGGGATTGCTGGATTATATGGCAGTTCTATTTGTAGATTTTTGAGAAATCTCCAAATTGTTCTCCACAGTGGTTGGACTAATTTACATTCCCACCAGCAGTGTAAGAGAGTTCCCTTTCACCACACCCCCGCCAACACTTATCATTTTTAGTTCTTTTAATCTTAGCCATTCTGACTGGGGTTAGGTGGTATCTCGTTGTTTTGATCTGCATTTCCCTTATGATGGATGAGGGATGTTGAGCATTTTTTCATATGCTTTTGGCTATTCGTATGTCCTCTTTAGTGAGTGTTTTTTCAACTCCTTCTCCCATCTTTTAATAGGGTTCATCATCTTTTTTTTCCAAACAGCTTCTTTAGTTCTTTGTGTATTCTGGCTATCAATCCCTTATCTGATGCATAATTTAAAAAAATATTTTCCCATTCTGAGGGCTGTCGATTCACATAATTACTGTGTCTTTTGCCATGCAGAAACTTCTTAGTATGATGTAATCCCACTTGTCTATTTTAAAAGCAGATGTGTTTACTATGGCCTGCAAAACCTCTGTGGCCACTGAAAATTTAAATTGCATATCTTTGTCCTTATCATTTCATCATGACCACACTGGCCACCTCACATGTCTTCAGCCCCATCTTAGGACTTTGGAATTGACTGTTACTCCCTCTAAAAGGGCCTTTCCCCAAGATGTGTTCTTTATCTTCAAGTGTTTGCTGCAATGTTTCCTTTTCCTTTTCCTTGATGTTTTTATTGACTACTCTACAATTGCAAAGGCACCATTCGTGCAGCACTACTATCCTAGACCCTGCCTTTTTTTTTACCCCACAGTTTATGTTTAGGTCAGTCAAAGCAAATTTGCACAGGACAAAGTTAAACAGGTGAGAAAGACTTTATTTAAGGTTATTGCAATAGGAAAGAGAGACTAAAACACAGCCTGAAATAAATTTTACTGAGAGAAAAACTGGAGAGTTTTACAAGCTGGGGTGAGAGGTATTATATTTGCTCATTGACCTTACTCAGAGTATAAGTAAGCTTTAAAAAAATTTTTTATGACAGGATAAACATTTGGATCGAGGTACCTATTTAGGCCAAACTTATGTCCTCCCAAGGAGAGAGAGAGTTTGGGACACTGTCTTTCTTAACAACTATGATTCCAAGTACTAAATAGTACTTTTCAAAGAAAGACAATCCTAGATTTTAAAACTGGAAAGAGGTTGTGAGATTTATATCTCAAAGAGCCAGAAAAATAATTCAGAAGGGCACATTGTCTGAAATAAACATTTTAAGAAAAGAAGAGGGATGTCTATGGTTAAGCCATCTAGATTCTGTAAGATATTGGGAGAAAGAGTGGTCAGAGGTCTACAGTAGAATGAAGCCTATCTAAAGTTTAGTCAAACTGAGGAAAACATTAAAGCTCTCTTAGTCACTTTATGTTGTATGTTTGCTTCTCCTTCCCCCACCCAGAATGTAGATTCCAGAAGGATAGACTTTTTATCTGTTTTATTCACTGCTATCTAAAAAAAATCTAGAAAAAAATTTCTTCTGCTGGATGGAACTAAGGTAATGACCCAATTTATACATTTTTATATGTTAAAACATTTACATTTTAAAAAGTAATTTGGGGGGGCCAGCAGGTAATGTGACAGTTAAGCCACAGGACACCCACATGGCTGACAACTATTCAAGTCCTGGGCCTGGTGGCTTAAAAATCATGCCACGCATGTGTGCATTTGTGCCCAAAATTCAAAGAGAAGAACGGAGGAGAAGGGACTGCACTATGGCCATACTCCCTGTGTGGTGATTTCTCACTTCCCCTCTCTCTGTATCTTTTTAGCAAGTGTATGCACCCTATGGCAAAAACCTAAAAAAAAAGAAAGAAAGTAAAAGTAATTTGGTCATGTAAAGTTATTGGTTGAAAGACTAATGTAAGAAAAGATAAATTTATGGTGGTTAAAGACTTGACAAATAGGAAACTAGTAGGCATGTTTTTTTTAAAATTCTTTTCAGTCTATTTATCCATCTGGTTCTCTGACCTGCATTTATTTCTCATCATACAAATTGAGTTTAAAAGTTCCTCCAAAACTGATCAACTTTTGCTAAAATATCTTTTTGTTTATTCCTTATACTTTTCTTTTTACAACAGCTGATGATCTGAACACAGTGATATGGGGACGAAAATGCTTTTTTATGTGCCAAGAAGATTTTATTAATGCAACTGATATAGACAGATCTATACATTGCAGTCTTATCATACAGTTGCACTGTATATATGGGCTATTGAGAATGGAGTGATAAGACAAAGAGGGCAGTTGGTGCAAAATTGATATAATATAATATCTGACCAAGGCCTATCTTCAGAATGAGTTAGAAATATTAGTTAAAATGTATATGTTTTCTCAAAATATTATTTTACTAGAAAAGTACAAAACCTGCATTTAGTTTTTCCAAAAAGAAACACAATTATTACCAGGAGATAAAATGCAATGTGGCCCAACTATTTTAGATTTCTTGTTGCAACTTTAGTACTTATTATAATACATATATATTAACAAAAAGGGTGAAAGAAACTCAATATGTTCTTAAGATATTGTGTTCTATTTGTTATACTTATGAGCTACAAGGGTTTATTACAAATATTTATATTTTGAGAGGCCCAACTATTCTATAATAATGTGAGCTTAGAATATGGGAAAAGCATTCATGTTAACAACAATATATATTTTAGAGATTAAGCACTGATTGGAAGACATCATGTGAATATTTTCTGAAACAAATGGCAATATTAAAACTGAACAGAGTTTCTTGGTAATGGTTCTTGGTATTTTATATGAAAGTAAAAAGGCTCAAAATGATTGAGCAGTTTTCTCTGGTTTATATAATAGTTAAATAGCAGAGAGCGACTAGAATAAAAGTTTTCCTATCTGTTACTGGTAGTTATTACATAGAGCTCTTGATAAGGGCTGAAGTACCCACGTAGCTTAAGAGAGCTTATGCTAGCCCTGACCCCTCATTTAATTTGTGTCCCATATCGCTTTTAGATCTTCTCTTCTGGTCCTCAGAGGAAGGGCATACTTTGTTGAGGGAAATTAATATTACCACTGTCATCTAACATTATCTTCAGGAAACAAAGCTTCTCCCATTATTCAAATCCTCAGATGCTTATGTTCAGAATAGGCACATTCCAATTATCAACAATTGGTTAACCTTACAGATTCCTTTTTAATTGGCCTTAATTCTTAATTGATGAGCTATAAATACTCAAAAGAGCTTTTAAATGAGACCTACAGTTATTTCTCCTTGAGAAAAGAGGGATTACAACACAATTCGACATGCTATGAAATATTCATCAGTAAAGTAGCCTCTTTGCTACTAAATATAAAAAGAAAGACTTGGATTCTGTAGGTTAGCTACAGAAATAAATTTCATATCCATTTCGAAAAGCTTGATTTTAATTCTTCATTCTCCAAAACTCTCTTGAGAAAATTTCTGTAGTTTATGAATAAAAGTGTTAAAAATCACAAAATTGGTCTAAATTTTAATAACCAATAACACCTTTCCCTAGACCCCCCAATTGTGCAAGCTGCCACCACATTTTAAGAGGACTGATATATGGAATACTTGAATAAGGTATACTTTTTTCTTATACAATTGTCTTAGAAGTGATTTCTACTCTTCATATTTTGAGAAAAAATATTATATGTAATAGGTGGTAAGAAAACATATAGAAACAGATTAAATAAAATTATTGGAACTGAACGAATTTTTATTAGATATATAAATTTTCTGTTCTTTTATTAAGTCTTGCAAAGATTTATTAAATTTTTCTTGATTTGAGAACACTGCAGAATTATAATAAAAAAGATGGATGAATTTTAATCCAGTTTTCATAATGATCCGGTAGACTGATTATAGTATTTTGACATAGAGAATATAAAGATATTATAAAAAAAGATTTACTTTTAAGTTATAGTTTTTTTGAAGTTATAGTAGGTTCTTCAGTACATTCAATTGTCGTTAGCTACTGGGTTTTTACTTTAATATCTTTCTATCAATGATGAATTTTTAATTCAGTTGAATTACACAAGACACATTTTTAAAAATTCATCAAGAAACTATAAAAAGTGAAACAACTTGAAAACATTTCATTATAGTTGTATTTACAGCAGAGGGATAATACATAAAATATTGCTGTAGTTTTTGTAATTATATTTTTGAGGCTGTTCTCGGTATTACAAAGTATGCACTTTATCTGGGTCTAGAAAAAAAATCCTTAATTTTCAAGCTAAAATTTGTTGTGCTTTCCGTAAGTGTCTCATTTATTTTACCTTGTCAGCATTGTGAATTGTGACCAGCTTGGTGGTACAATGATAATACGTTGCTTGGTGATGCTGGATCTGTATAGAAGATTGCAGGTTTGGCTCTCTGGTCTGCCTATATATGTCGGGTGCATGTTCCCATGATCCTGATTGGTTGGAAAGGCTGGTGGATTGCAGGGTGAGACCTTGTTGGGGATGCCTGTCTCTCTCTCTGTCACTCAGTCTCATGAAACAAACTTCAAACAAGCATTGTGAATTCTGTATGTGTGCATGTGTCCATGAAAAACACAGAGTAATATTTGTAACTCAATTCTAGTAACAATAAGGAGCTAAAATATATACCAGTTGTTAGGTGGTGGTGAGGGACTAGCTTTGATCTCATTGCTTCCCACTGATTACCCAAACCACTCATGTTTCAGATTCCACTTAGAACTTCCTCCTCTTCCTGTTGGCTCACTGACTCAGTCATGTGGACAGAACTGGAACTGTCTTCATTTATCCATCTCCGTTCTTGTACTAAACAAATATAAGCTGGGAACATACTACATATTAAGCACACTTGTAGGTGTTTGAAGCTATAGAAGTAAAAAACCATCAAAAAGAATTCTCCCCATAAGCTTACAATTCAGAGAGAAGACAGTAAGTAAATAAATGTAAATGTCAGATGGTAATAAGTGCAATGACATTTGGTAAGGAAGTTAGGGAATATGGAGAAACTGTTACACATGGTTTTCAAGAAAGTCCTCTCTAATAATGTAACTCAAGTGAAAAACCTATGGGAAGTAAAAGTGTGAACTATATGGATATCTGAAGGAATAAACTTGGCTTTTTCAGGAATGCAAGAAAGTCGAGTTGCTAGAATGGAGTAAAATAGGTGACACCAAAAAGAAAAAAAAAAAGAATCCAATTATTTCTCATTTTCCAGTCTGTTATGAAGACCTCTGAGTGCTATAGTAAGCTGTAATACAGTAATCCTGACATATATAAGAATTTGTCATGTATTACATGTAAAGGTGTTGAGCAGTGAAGTGTTAACATTTCATAAATGTTTCTAAAGATCATTCTCAGTGCTGTTTGGAAAAGAGACTTTAGGAGTACAGAAGTAGAAAATGAAGATAATTTAGCACACTATGGGAATTATCTAACTTAGAAGTGAAGGTGGCAAGATATGGTAGAATTTTGGGAATGATTTGAAATTGTTAATGAATGAATCAGATGTGTGATATAAAAGAAAGAAAGTTGTATCAGGATCAGACAAGCTTTGAAGTCTAAATAAATGGCATAGTGGAGCTGTCATCCACTGTGTTAGGAAAGACAGAAAAGAATAGTCATGAGAGAGGTGAGTGTTGGGCATTCTCCTTTGGACATGATAAAGCTTACTATAGATTGCAAGCAATTTAAAAAGGCATGTGGGAGAAAAGTCTGGAGTATAAGAAAAACATTACAGTTGAAAATACAAATTTGTGGGAACCAGCAGTTAGCATAATGGCTATGTCGCTGGACTCCCACGTAGTCGACCCGGACCCGGTGGCTTAAAACTCACGCCGGGCGCATGTGCATGTATGCCCAAGATCCTAAGAGGAGAATGGAGGAGAAGGGATTGTGGCGTGACCATCCCCCCTGGGGGGTGATTTCTCGCTTTCTGTCTCTGTGTCTCTCTCTCTGTCTGTCTGGCGAGCACACGCACCCTATAGTGAAAACCTCTCCAAAAAAAAAAAAAAAAAAAAAATACAAATTTGTAATCATCAAAGTACAAATACAAATGACTTTATTTTTGACAGAGGACAGACTCTTGCCATGTTGCCTAGGCTGGCCTTGGATTTATGATCTTCCTGCTTTTGCCTTCTAAGTAACTGGAATTAGAGGCAAGAGTTATACTCAGCCTAGTGCATGAAATCATCCAATTGATATAGAAAGAGAAGATATGAAAACTTCATCAAAAGTTAAAATACATGAACACAAAGAAACAAGCATTTTTAAAAAGTGAAACTATTACTTTGAGAAAAAAAAAAAAACAGAGAAAACAAATTTCCTTGATAAAATAATTGGGCAAATGATGCGCACCTTTAGGTTTTCTTGAAAGCAGAGCTCAAAATAAAGACTGGGGAAGGATAGTTTATTTGGAATGTGATCACTAAGCCAGAATAAAGGAATGGCAAGGATGATACAGGGAAGATGCATCATTATGTGCAGGAGGTGGTGTATTGGTTAAGGTGCTGGCTTCTCACATGGGCAACTGTAGTTCGAGTCCCAGATCTGGGTGGCTTGAAAGTCTTGCTGGGTGTGTGTGCCCAAAAATCCCAGGAGGAGAACAGAGGAGAAGGTACTGCAGCATGGCCATCCCGAATGGAGAGTTATTTCTCACTTTCCCCCTCTCTATATCTGTCTGCAAGCACACATGCCCTATGGCAAAACAAACAAACAACAAGAACAAAATTAGTTGATGCCTAGAGTATTCTTCCACCAGTCCCTGTTCTCCATGGATGAAGAATTACTTTCTGGAGCATTTATTCTTCTATTGTATCAGGCTGGACCCATGTGAATGGGCTCCCATGGTTTCATAATGGCCCTAGGAATGTCAGTAGAGGAAATATGGATTTAGCTCAAAGTGGGATACTTCCAGAATAAGTCTGTAATTACACAAAACTATCAGCTGAAATCAAAACTGGCAAGAAAATGGAACAAGTAGATAGGCCATGTGACACCAAGAGAAACTGCCAAAGCATCTGACTAAATAGCCAGCATTAGTATTTTACTCTCATAGCCACAGAGATGAATTTGTAATTGGGTGCATGACCCAACCTGAGCCAGTGTCTTCCTCCAATTTTGTTTTAATGTGCCCTAAAGGAAAATTTTCCTAGTTATGGATTTGAGAGGCTGTCAGTTGCTGGCCACCTAAGCCATTCTCCTTGTACACAGAAAATATTATCGTCTTAGAAAAAAATATATAAATAGAAGAGAAGCAACATCATTTTTAAAGTTTTTCTCCATCTAGCAGCTGATGACTCTATAGCTGCTTTCATCCTTTTGCTTCTTAATTCTGGTTTTCTTTATTTTAAGCTACTTGAATATTTCTGTGATAATTCATTTATGATTAACCTAGCTTGAACTGAATTTCCGTGACCAACAATTAAGAGAATTCAGATATATATAAGAAATTGTCATGCATTACATTTAAAAATGTTTTCTACTTTCACTTTTATATTTATCTCTATTTCCATTGCTACTCAATTCTAAGTTATTTAGTATTAATGCTGTATCTTAAAAATTTGCACAAGCCACTTTAATTTCTTTGCAAAATATAATAGGTTATGAATAAATTTTGTATATAATCAACTAAGTTTTTTTCATGAAAATAGCTTTTAATTTACGATAAAACACCACAAAGTAAAACACGCATGTTGTGTTAGTTATATCTTCATATTGAATCAATAGAAATAATAAATAATTGTTTCATTATAAGTGGTGTTTCATTATAGATATAACATAAACTTACTGTGCTGTATATTATGAGTCTCTTCTTGAATGAGTCTATTTGGTGATTGATGTGCTTAAAAAAATCAAAAACAAAAAACTCATAACAGAGTCCCACAGATTAGAATTGAAAATTGCATAATGTTGAAGCTTCTAGTTTTGGAGAAACAAGTATGGCACAGAAGACTTACTCTGCAATGAGAAAAAAAATCTGTTTCCTATGGACTGTTTGTGTAGTTGGATAAATAAGTTATTTCAAGACAATGCCTTTTTTTTATGAGATTTTTTTCTATAGGGCACATGTGCTCTCTAGACGGAAAGAGAGAGACAAAAAGCGAGAAATCATACTCCCTGGGTGGATGGCCGCACAGCAATCCCTTCTCCGCCAGTCCCCTCTTGAGATTTTGAGCACACATGCACATGCATCCAGCATGAGTGTAAGCTGCCGGGTCTAGGACTCCAACTGCGGTTGACTATGTGGGAGTTCATTATGCCATTTGCTGATCCCAATGCCTTTTTTAAAAATTTTGCCAAACCACAGCTTTATCATAATACTAGAGGGACCAGCAGAGGGTGTAATGGTTACAACGCTGGACTCCCACATGGCTGACCACAGTTTGAATCCTGGATCCGGTGGCTTGAAATCACGGTGGCTGTATGCATGTGCATGCCCAAAATCCCAAGTGGAGAATAGAGGAGAAGGGATTTCAACATGCATAGCATGGCCATCTTTTCTGGGGGGAGGGGGGTGGGGGTGGAGAAGGGAGTGATTTCTCACTTTGTTTCTCTCTGTCTCTCCAGCAAGTGCATGTTCCCTATAGCAAAAATCTTCATTAAAAAAAAAAATACCAGATTCAGATTATTTTAGTATACCTTTTTCTTAGGGAACTTATGTATATCCTAATGACTTTTAAAAATTGAAATAATAGACCAGCTACTGTATGATACTGATGTGTGGGAACTGGATCATAGCTGGTAAGACTCTGGTTTCTGGCATTGGACTACCTGGGTTAGTAGCCTGGCAACCCAACTGACTATAGGGTTGTCGAAAAGCATGTCATTACTTTTCCAACAGCCTAACAGCTTACTTTGTAAGTGATTATAAAATACTAATGAAGACAAAAGACTAGGAAGGCATGAGTAAGTATGAGGTTTTGATTCTTGCTGTAAAGGCTAGATATAGTAAAGATGACACCACTCCTAACTTAATATGATGGAACCTCAAAAAGTTTATGGACAAACTGAATTAAGTATAAGATTATTTTGGTGCAAAAAATTTTGAAATTCAGGTAAAGTTTTTCATATTGTGTATTTTCCATGAACCTTGGGATAGGTTATGTAAGTAAATCTGTTCTACTTAACATCATGGTGAAGTACTTCATAAATTCACATCAGAGAAAGTAACTTCCTCTGGAAAAGTAAGCAAAAGTATTTTTTTTAAAGTACTAATGGTCGACTTGCCCTTCAAATTTTTACAATATTTTACAGATTTAGTTTATTTTATATATACTAATATATTACACATCTAGTGTAATTTTATATGTGTGGTATTTAAATAGAAAATAATCTGTATTTTCTAAAAATTAATGTTTCAAAAAATTAATTCAAACATTTATACCAACTTAATAGGGAACTAAAAATAAATCAATGATAAAAAGTAGCTTTCATTAAGCCAATATTAGTATAATTAAATGTAAGAATGAAGATCATGTAAGTAGATCTCATACCACCTGCGTGATATAAACTGAATGAATAAGGCAATGAGAAAGATACTGGACAGCCCAAAGCATAAAGGCCGAGTACATATACTATTACTCATCTTTTAAAGCAATAAAAGTAAATGGTATATAATTTAGTACTATGGGAAAACAGGTATACTTTCATGTTGATAGTAGCACGGTAAACTTCCTCAGTCTTTTAAGACAGTAAATTTCTTATTCTTTATGTGAGCTATAAAATTACTCATATTTCTCTTTTGCTGCTGAAATCATGAAAACATGAGAAGAACCAGGGACCTGTAGAAATTTCTATAATCTATGAAGCAGAAGGAACCAAGCTGAAGGAAAGGCCACTAATCTGAAACAGCTGTGATGTTGTATGGGAAAAGGAATGACTCCCAGAGAGATATGTAAATAGTTTTCCCCTACTACCTCCCAAGATGAAGTTCTCTGAGAGGAAGGACTTTAGGTGGGGAACTATGTGAAAGAAAAGTGGGAGTAATCAAGCAAGAATAGTGGGTGACAGCAAATGCACTTCAGTGGCAGCTCATCCTCAGATTTTATTGACTCACTTAAAAGGCAAAATGAGCAATTTGACATTACAAGTTTCTGATACTACTGGTATGCAAATGAGAGGAGGCAGGGTTTCTAACTAGCTTTACCTTGTTAAAACACTGACGAGTGAAAAACAATTAAGGTAACCAGTTTTGAGTTATAACAATGTCCCACTGGTAACTGTACCTTTACTGAATAAATCACTTCTGAGGAACCAAGACAGAGCTACAGGGCAACCTGGGTATGGACAGCCTACCAGCAGCATTTTATCCCTACTTTGCTTGTTAAGGAGAGGACATGGAATGAACTGAGCTTTAACGCTAATAAGGAAGCCTCTTTGCCATTTTTTCCCTGAAGACTGATCACAGGATTATAAAGCCCACAAAGGAATATCAATGAAACAGTGATCTATACAATTGCTGAAGGATTTCAAGCAAGGTATAGAGATGTCCATATCAAAGGTACACATAATAATCCCCTAAGAAGCTTTTCCAAAATTCATTGGACCACAAGTCTCTATGGATTATATGATTTGGATTTAGGACATAATGGGTTATGTTCAGGCAAATGTATTTTTCGGGAAACAAAAAGTCTCAGGATGTGATTATGAAGTACTGCATACTTAGAGAACTACTAATCTAGATTATTGCAGCATACACTAATAAGGAAAAGTCATGTGATTCATGATTCAAAAGAAAAGTGGAGATTCAGAAAATAAAAATTAAATTGATCTAGTACAGAGGTAGGGGTTTCCAGTGACAGAAAATTGATGCAGAATACAGAAAACAGCTTTAATAGTTTGTCATAGCTTAGACTGCCATAATAAAATACCATAGACTGGGTGTTTTGAACAAGAAACATTTTTTTTCACAATTCTAGGGGCCAAGAACTCTAAGTCCAAGATTCAATTCTTGCTGAGAGCCCTTTTCCTGGCTTGTAGACACCCATCTTTTCATTTTGTCTTCTCTCTCTCTCCAGTGAGCGTATGTATGACAAAAAGCTAAGAAAAAAGACCAGAGAAAGAATGAACAAACATAAGATAACAAAAGAAATAAATTTTCCAACAAATTTCAATTTTGTAAAATTCAACCAACAGGAGTTTCTTAAATAATAAGTAATTACTTAATAATAAACTACCAACAGCCTCTATTAAAATCAAGTTTTAACTGCATAGACATAAGAACACATCCATGATGTAGTGCTGACTTTAAATTTGATTATAGAGCCAGAGGCATGGTATAACTGGCTTTCAAGGTATAAAATCAAAATAATGGTACTTGATTTTGGCAGACTATGTGGAGAGATTTTGATGTTCTTTCACATATATACCTGTATTGTTTGAATTTTCATGGCAAGTTTGCACCGTTGCTGTATCAGTCAAGACAGAAAGATGTTGTCATAGGAAAAGAACAAAAGCTGTGAAGATAAGAGCAGAATAAAAATGAATAAAAGTCATCTATAATACAGAAATATTAGCACCAATATGAACACATTTCAGTGTATCATGCTATATTATATTTGTATTACTGAGACCTAACACGAAGCCTGATACCCAGTAGATGTGCAATACATATTTGATAAATAGAACTGAACTAGATGATACTGGAAACATCTATGTAAAAGAAGTATGCTAAATAAAACATTTGCATACTGTTTACAATATTTGTAGTTATTAAAGTTACATAGTAGGATATAAATATAATTATATTGTCAAATTAATAAAGATGAGGGAGAATCAGGAAAACTGGTAGTATTTGGAATACTTCATTTATTATTGTAATCAAGAAAACCCTGATTATTTTCCATATGTCTGGTCCTAGTCCGTGTACTTTCAGTACTAATAAACAAAACAGCTTGGCTTTTGCCTTCTTGGATCCTGCAATCTTAACAGAGAGACAGGAAAGACAGAAATGGAAGGGGGTCTTGGAAAGTTTGTGGAAAAAACCCATTATGGAAAAATGTGCATGGATTTCAAAATTTTTGCATCAAAATGAACTCATACTTTGATTTCATTTTCCAGGAACTTTTTGACATCCACTCATAATGGAGGATATAATTACAGACTAACATAAATTTCATAATAACTGAAGAAGGCTTTTATAGGACACCTGTGCTGAGAGGTGAGTTTAGATACATCAAGTACAGAGACTCAGAACTGTCCATGTGATGGCATATTTAAGAAAAAAATCACCAATAATTTCCACCAAATAAAGTGGATTCTAGTGCTGGGGAGGAGAGTAAAAGGAGCTGATGTTAAAGAACTTGGAAGACACTGAGTAATCCAGGAACTTGCAGCCACAATAAAATGTTTGGATTTTATTCAAAGTTGGATTAGAAAACCACTGAAGGATTTAACACAAGTGGCATGATTTAATTTACATTTTAATAAGATCATTCTGACTGCTCCATGGTTTAAAAAGTTGAGAAGTGCAGGCAAAAGGGATGAGATCACTCCAGAAAATTCTACCATAGTACAAGTAAAAGAGTATGTTTTTCATCATATGGAAGCAGTGGGGTAGGGAGTACGTAGATGAATTAGTCATTTATGTGAGAGGTGTCATTGTCATCTTTTAGTTATAGAAAGTGAGAGAAGAGAAGCAATGAACCAATAGAATCATTTACTGAAGCATGAGAGCATGTTTTAGTGGATGAAATCACAATTTATTTTAGAAAAACTGAATTTGTGAACCCAATTAGATATTTAAATGAAAATGTTGAGTAGATTGTCTTCATTTTTCATGGCAATATCTGGACTATGGATATAAATTTACGAACCTTCAGCACTCTAAGTCCTGAGACTGGATTCTATGCTGCTTAATGTATTACTTTAAAATCTATCATCTATCTATATCTATCTATCTATCATCTATCTATCTATCTATCTATCTATCTATCTATCTATCTATCTATCATCTATCTATCATCTATCTATCATCTATCTATCTATCTATCTATCTATCTATCTATCTATCATCTATCTATCATTTATCTATCTATCTATCTATCATCTATCTATCATCTATCTATCATCTATCTATCTATATCTATCTGGTGTAAAAAACCCCTTAGCTAGTACATGTACATACATTTATTTTAGGTGAATTTAAGAAGATTTGAGGGGGCCAGCAGGTGGCATGGTGTTTAAGGTGCTGAATTCCCATATGGTCGACTGAGGTTCGAATCTTGGACCTGGCAGCTTGCTTTCTCACTTGCGCTCTCTCTCTCTCTGGTCAAATTAAAAACTAAAAAAAAAAATAACATTTAAAAAAAAATTTCTTGGGACCAGCAGTTAGCGTAATGACTAATGTTGCTGGACTCCCATGTAGTCGACCGTGGTTGGAGTCCCGGACCCTGTGTCTTAAACTCACGCCGGGCGCGTGTGCGTGCGTGCCCAAGATCCCAAGAGGAGAATGGAGGAGAAGGGATTGCAGTATGGCCATCCCCCCTGGGAGGTGATTTCTTGCTTTCTGTCTCTCTGTCTCTCTCTGTCTGGCGAGTCCACGCACCCTATAGCAAAAACCTCTCCAAAAAAAAAAAAAAAAAAAAGAAAAAAGAAGTAAATTTGAGAATTTTATTCTGGGGGTGTAACATATTGCCTTGCACATATTATGGTGAAAATAAGTGTGTGTTCTATGAGAATCTGAATGAATTTTTATTTTTTTTTTAAAAATCTATTTATAATGTTTTAGATATATATTTATTTGCCATTAGACAATTAACAAAACTGACTACAAATTATTTTTCTGACACATCTGAATACTCAAGTACATTTTATTTTTTTAAACTAGACAAACACTAGTCCAGTTCAATCTTACATTTTATTTAGGTTTGAAAGAAACAGTCAGATAGTAATATTACAATTATGACAGTTTCCTGCATTATACTCAGTAAAATCTATTTCTGAGAGCAATACCCTTGATGGGTGGTTCATCTGTTTTTTTTTTTTTTTTTTTGAGGCTTTTATTAAAGGGCATGTGGGCTTGCCAGAGAAAGACAGAAATAGTGAGAGAGGGAAAGTGAGAAATCACCTCTCCCCACCAGGAAGGATAGGCACACCACAGTCCCTTTTTCTCCATTCTTCTCTCAGGATATTGGGTATGTGGGCACACGCTCCTGGCTTGATTTTCAAGCCACAGAGTCCAAGACTCAAACTGCAGCCGGCCATGTGGGAGTCTAGCACCCTAACTATGTTGCTTTAGGCCTACATATGAATCATATTTCAAGACAAGTATGGCATATTTTTTTGAGAGGTTTTCGCTATAGGGCGCGTACATTCTCCAGACAGACAGAGAGAGACAGAGAGACAGAAAGTGAGAAATCACCCCCAGGGGAAATGGCCACGCCGTAATCCCTTCTCCTCCATTTTCCTCTTGGGATCTTGGGCAAGCAAGCACACGTGCCTGTGCCTGGCGTGAGTTTAAGACACAGGGTCCCAGGACACGAATCGTGGTCTACTACATGGAGTCCAGTGACATAGCCATTATGCCAACTGCTGGTCCCAAGTATGGCATATTTAGGTATTTCAATTTTATAAATCTTCAGAAAAAGATTTATTTATTTTTTTGGTAACAAAAAATCAATATACAAGACAAAGTTAAAGCTCATGAAAATCTTTAGGACACAGTCTTATCATATTTAAATAAGAATGCAAACACCTCCTTGAGACATAAGCTTGCAGAAATATGGCATGATTTATAAGTAATTATAAATGGTTTTATCTCAGTGTTTTTAGTCGCCCTTTTTATTTTAGATCTACAAACCAAAACATGTATTTAAAATCACATGAGCCTTCCAATATGCTTCAACTCCATTCTTAGATATGCCTGAGCTATAGTTCCAAAGAGAAGTTTTTATTTTTACTTTTATTTTATATAAGAGATGGGAATCTTGTTACTAACAGACTGTTACTATAGTAAATTTGGCATATAATCCTTCTTAAAGCCAGATTTAAAAATTCAACGATGCAACTTTGATTATAAATATTAAATGTCTTTGCTCCTTGTTGATTCAGAAAATATTCACACACACACACACACACACACACATACACACACACACATATGTATCAGATTATCATAAAAAAGCTTTCTAAATTATTCACATACAAGTAATTATGAATAACAAAGTATTACTATTGTTAAACCTCAGTTGACATATACAAGGCTTGAAAATCACACTGGGCACATGGTCATGCATGCCCCAAATCCCAAGAGGAGAATGGAGGAAAAGCAATTGCAACATGACCATCCTTCCAGAGCAGTGATATCCCACTTTCCCTCTCTCTTACTCCATCTTTCTCTGGTGAGAACGCAAACCCCATAGCCAAAATTCAAAAAAGAAAAACTTTGAACATCTATAACTATTTTAAAATTTTGCTCCTTTGTTAGCAGAGCCATCAATAATACAAACCACTGATTTTTCTTTTAAGCAGTTTGTATTTTTTCAAAGAAAGATAATCTTAACATAAACAATGAAAGAAGAATTTACGATTACCATGTAAATGGCCTGTGGGAGATAGGAGTTTATATTCTGAAAAGATCTGTAGTATCATTGGTTCAGTTAGAGACAGGTAAAGCTGTACATAATAATACCTCATTAGGAAGAGACGGAAAAAGAAAACTTTTACTCACACACTGTGAGTTCTTGTAAAACCATATTATTGTGCTGCGCATAAAGAAATAAGTCCTCTGAGGCCAATGGTTGGTGTAGTCATTATGTCACTAGACTCCTACATGGCTGACCATAGTTTGAGTCCTGGAACCAGTAGTTTGAAAATCATGCCAGGCCAATAAGTGTGCATGCCTCTGGTCTTTCAGTTTCAGCCACTGAGTGTGGATAGTCTCAGTATATTAAGTGGAGACCTACAATGTGTCTCCTTCATAGCCTGGCTTGCTTCACTCAGCAGTAAATCTTCCACTTTCTATTAAAATTCAGGGTCTTATTGTTTTTTTATGGCTGAGTAGTATTTCGTAGAGTGTATGTGCCACACTTTTTCAATCCATTCTTCTGTTCATGAACATTTGGGCTGGTTTCATGTCTTAGTGATTGTAAATAATGTCTCAATAAACACAGATGTGCAAGCACTTTTTCCAACTAAACATTCTCCTGTACTTTGGGTAGATACCCAGGAGTGGGATTGCTGGATCATATGGTAGTTTTAATTGTAGATCTTTGAGTAATCTCCATATTGTTTTCCACAGTGCCTGGACCAATTTATATTCCCACCAGCAGTGTAGGAGAGTTCCCCCTTCACTACATCCCCATCAGCACTTATCATTTTTATTTTTAATCTTAGTCATTCTGATTGTGGTTAGGTGGTATCTCATTGTGATTTTGATCTGCATCTCCCTTATGATGAGGGATGTTGAATATTTTTTATATGCCTTTTGGCTGTTCATATATCTTCCTTAGAGAGTTGTTTATTCAGCTCATTTTTTCTGTCTTTTAGTTGGGTTGATAATATTTTTTTTTTACAGGTAAATAACTTGAGTTCCCTATGTATTCTGGTTATCAGTCCCATATCTGAAGCATAGCTTACTGAAATGTTATCCATTATGAGGGCTGTTGATTCACACTAATTACTGTGCTTTTTACCATGCAACAACTTATTAATCTGATATAACCACACTTATCTGTATTTGGGATTATTGACTATGCTTTGGGGGCTTATTTAAGAAGTCTTTGCCTACCGCTAGTGTCTTCCAGAGGTACCCCAGTGTTTTCCAGCAGTAGTTCTATAGTTTGAGGTCTTAGGTTTAGATCTTTGATCTTCTTTGAGTTGATTTTTGTTAATTGTGAGAAGTAGGGTTCAGATTCATCTTTCCCCAGGTCAATACCCAGCTTTTCCAGCATCATTTGTTAAAGAGGTTTTCCTTTTCCCACTGGATTGACTGATACCCTTTGTCAAAAATCAGTTGGCTGTATGTTTTGGGGTTTATTTCTGGGTTCTCTATTCTGTTCCATTGGTCCACATATCTGTTTTTGTGCCAATACCATGCTGTTTTGATTATCACAGCTTTATAGTATATTTTGGGGTCAGGGAGTGAGATGCTGCCCACTCCACTCTTCTTGCACAGGATTGCTTTGGTAATACGAGGTCTTTCATGATTACAGACAAATTCTATGATTGTTTTTTCTAGATCTGTACAGAATGTCTCTGGTACTTTGGGATTACATTAAATATGTAGATTAATTTGGGGTAAATTGACTTTTTGACTAGATGAATTCTTCAAACTTTGTAGATGACTTGGCATTTCTCTCTTGGCATTTTAAGAATACTGTTTTTGACTTTTACCTATTTGGCTGTGATATGTCTTAGAGAGGATCTTCTTATGTTATATTTATTTGAAGTCCATTGTATTTCCTGGATTTGGATGTCTGCATATATCTCTAAATTTGGAAAATTTTCAGCTAATATATCATGAAAGAAATTTATTTTATGCTTTTGCCTGTCTCTTTGCCTTCTGGGATACATATTATGTGGCTATTCCTATCCAACAGGAACTGTGGATTTCCTGTATATTGTTCTGATTTTTAATGGCTATTCTTTTATTCTTTTAAGTTGCTTGGACTAAATTAGAGATTTTATTTTTAAGGTCAGAGATTCTTTTGTGTGACCTAATCTACTGTTGATACTTTGGAGGGAGATTATGATTTCCTGCATTGTATTCTTTATCTCCAGAGGTTCTACTTGATTCTGTCTCTTTGTGGATTTCTTCCTTCAATTCATGGAAAGATTTTCTCATCTCCTGGAATTCATTATCTGTTTTCTCTTGCCTGTCATTGAGCTTTGTTATAATGAATATTCACAATTATTTTTTCTGATATTTCTCTAATCTTTTGTGTTTTATCCATTGTTGGTAAGGTTTTACCATGTTTCCTTATGGGGAGATACTTCCTGGTTTTCTCTTATTTTGGGGGGCTCTGCTTTGATTGTTAGTCATCTGGTAATATTCTGAATTCTTCCTACTTCTATGGAGTATGTTTCTGTAGCTGTGTGTTTCTGCTCTGTCCTATGATGTGCATTATCTCTATGCCAGTTTCCTTCCTCTACTGGAAATAGGAGTGTGGAATTCATGTACCATTTTGGGGTTCAGGTTTTAAGAGGGTAGTTTATCTCCTTTTACTGGTAGGAGGGTTGTGGGAAGAGAATTCCTCCAGAATATCCTGTCTTTGGATATTTGGTTCTTGTATACCCAAGCTTTTTTGCTCCCAACTTGAACGGAAATTGAGCTTCTATTTCCTCTGCCTCTAGGATTCTTTGAACCAGGTGTTGGTTCTTGAAGCCAGAGCAGCTTCTCCTCCCCCATGGCATGCTAGGCAGGGTCCCTGATATATCAAGGGGGAATACATTCCTGTATTGCAGTTTCTATGACAGAATAGAAGTCTAACTTCAGTGTGTCTCTTGTACCAGGTTAAAAAAATATTTATTGTAATAAAGATAAATTTATTTTGCCTCTGGATAAATCCAATTATCTGACAAAACCAGCCACTCCGATCAATAGGTAAATTGAGGATGAAGGAGATGTGGAAAATGATGTTAAATCTTCCTACCTGTTACTGTTTATCCTGAAAATGTATATAATGGGCTGGGTAGCTGCTTGGCTGTATAAAACAGCAGTATTTTATCTAAACTTTTGTTTCTATATTTTCAATCTCTTAGAAAATTATTTACATCATATATCACATTCTAATTTAATTTTATTCAATAGAAAAATTGTTTTCTTTCTCTATTCCCTTATTGGAGAGGATTTCTGGGTTGATTTTGTTTTTAATTGCATTTCCTCAGCAATTTATCTCCCAAATAGATCAAGAATCTTATGTTCTACCATCTTACTGACTACTGTCCTAGTCCAAGCCACTCAGCCATCACTAGAATTACTGTTAATAACCACCTAAATAGCCTTTGGGCTTCAGCTCTTATCTCTATAATTTTTACTGTAGCATTGTAGCCAAATGTATCTTTTAAATTGAAAATGATATTATGTCATTCCCTTCCCCTAACAAAACATTTTACATAAAATTATTATGATTTGCAGAAATATTAAAAGAAATATAAAATGAAGAAGCATAGAAAATGAGCCTAGTTTCTCCAAATGTCAACTTTTTGTGATTTTATCTCTCACATTGTCTATTCTACTTTATTTTAAATATATTTTTAAAATGCATTCCAAAATATTTCAGTATATATGAATTCAGAACAGGGACATTCTCCTTCATAACCACACCACTATCCTTCCCAAGAAATTTAACCCCGTTATATTACCCAATATTCCATTTTAAATGGCCTCAAATTGCTAAAAAGAGTCATATATACAGGATGGAATAGAAAATAATAAAGTTATGTTTTACATTTAATTGTAGAGTTTTATTAGAATCCTTTAATCTATAAAAGTATCTCTTCTTTCTCTTGAATATAGTTTTTAAAATAAAATATTCCTAATGTAAAAATCATGCAATTGCTTATAGTTAAGTTCAGGGTAAACATTTGCCAAGAATATGACATAGGTAATATTGTGAACTTTATGTTGCAATGCATCAGGAGGCACATTGCATCATTCATCCCATTGTGGTGCTATATCTCAAATTTGCCGAGTATAAAGGTAAATTCATCTCTTTTTATATAACGTATAATTTGTGTAATGATATTTTGAATAAAACCTATTCTTAATATCAATAACTTTGCACCTTGTATTGTTAATATTTATTAATGATCCCTTTCTTTCTTTCTTTTTTTGTTTTGTTTTTTTTTTTTTTTTGAAGAGGTTTTTGCTATAGTGTGCATGCGCTTGCCAGACAGACAGAGGGAGAGAGACAGAAAGCGAGAAATCACCCCCCGGGGGGATGGCCACGCCGCAATCCCTTCTCCTCCATTCTCCTCTCGGGATCTTGGACACTCAAGCACATGCACCCAGCGTGAGTTTAAACCTTCAGGTCTGGTACGTAAACCGCGGTTGACTACGTGGGAGTCCAGCAACATAGCCATTATGCTAACTGCTGGTCCCATGATCCCTTTATATATCAGTTATTACCTTGGTGGTGGCAAATTTTTATAATGTATCTGTATTCTACACTTATTAGTTAACATACTCTGAAAATAATTGTTTTTATACTATAACTACTTTTTATTAGTAGCACTTGGTTGTACAGATTTATTTTTTAAAAGAAATTTAGTTTGCTATAATTCATTACTGTGTCAGTTGCTATCTACACAGGAGTAAAAAAAATGTCAGATAATGTACAGAAATGATTTAAAATAAAGAACAGTTAATCATATAAAAATGCTAGCCAGGTCATTGAAAAAGCAAATAAAATGTACATAACGAAACACTAAGGTACCATCAAAGTACTGATTATTTGAAATAACTACCTTATCAGGACCAAGAAAGAATAATGATGAATAAAAAAAGAATCCAAAATTCCAAATGGATAGTAAGAAAAAGTACAAAATAGGCAATACTTTCCTGACAATTGCAGGAAAAATATACATAGAGAGAGCAGTAAACAAAAAATATGTAGATATTCCACATACTATCATGCTGGTACAACATATTGGTATTTGGTCCTTGGTCTTCATGTAGATATTTCAAGGGAAATGAAAAAGTTCATGGAGAGAGTGGAGCTCTTTGATCAACTGCTCTTTTCCACATGAAAATTCTTCTAATGAAAAAATTAGGGCTTTAGGGATAATATTTAATACAAGAGACAATTTCCCTCATAGATTCCTAACATAAATTTTGCATACAGTTCTAATCCTTTATATGGCAGATTAATTTGGTCAATTTGTGAACAATATTGAAAACTTTAAAAACAATAGTTTATATACCTCTTTGAGATGTTTTATCCCCTCTGAAAAATATTATGATGAATGATCCAGTATTTAGACAGAAACTATTTTTCAGAATGTGTGAAGCTAAAGCTTTATGATTGAATGCTAGCATCTTCTCTATATGAAAAAAATATACCAAGAATTTCTGTTCTGAATGATACAAGTATTCTAGTCCTCCAGCCATTCCTCAAGACCTCACTTTTTCCTCTGTTTCTCTGTTGATCTATTTGAAGACATAAGCTACAAACAGGAAAACAAACAAAAACATGTTGGGTAATATTTAACCAAGGTCATGCATCTTATAAGAGTAAGGCCAGAGCCTGATCACTAAACCAGGCACTAATCTGTGAGAAACCACTATATAAAAGAGATCATGAAATAGAAGGTAACTTGGGCAAAATTATGGCTTAGCATACTTTGTAATTCAGCAACCAAGTGACAATTACTTAAATAAATCTAACAATAATTTTGGCTATCTGTTATGTATTGCTTTGTGTTAAATATTGGATAAATACAGAAATAAACATAACAGAATTCTCACGCTTGCTTTGAAGATTACGACATGGAAATATACTACTATTCAAAAGAACTACAATGCAAGGTATAATCTGTAATCGATTACCACAAATTCAAACCAATTCAGAGGGAGCTGCCACTACTGATGGAAGGAATTATGGAGCTATCATAAACTGGATAATATTAGAGGCATAGAGAAGGATGAAGAAAGTATATCAAATAGGAAAACACTAGAATGTGTCAAAAGCATGACTTCTTTGGTTGTTCTGGAGTACTAGAAATATATAAGTAAAATAAAGTCGTAAAAGTACCCTAGGTCTTGGGTCAAAGATTGTACCTTTAAATTGGAAGACTGACAGCGAAGCAAAGACTCACAACGCAAACCCATCTGACCTGAGATGAGAAACCCTCTCTGAAATGTAGAAATAGCAAGACAGCTAAAACTATTACAATAATCTAGGTGAACAGTAATAGGTTCTTTGCCCAGATCATGGTATTTGTCATTATTTGAAAAAAAATTCATTTTTTCCCTTCAGATTGATTGTGGTATTTTGGAAACCAGCCCCAGAAGTTGTATAATGTTTAATTTATGTTAACATTATTACGGAGAAAAGAAGTAGCATATGCTATAACTTGTTCAATATTGACTTCCAATGCTACAGCAGTTCTATGGCACTTATGAAAATTCATACCGCAATATGATTTACATAAGCCAAATGCTATGATCCTTATTTCTTTCTCCTCTTTTGCATGTATCTGAATTCTCATGTGCAGGCTGGCTAAATAGGCTGCCCATTTGACTTCAGTGTTATCCTCCACCATGCACTGTTCACAGGGAGCCACCCTCTGGATTCCTGGAAGTGGGAAACACTGGTGAAAACTGAAAGGAGTGCAAGCTGTGGAAGAAATGAAGGCACCCACCATTTCCTGAAGCATATTCAGCATCTCTTCTTCAGCCCCAGTTCTTATCAAATGACTCAGATTTCTGGACCCTTTTAACTCTCTTTGTCTTTCCAGCACTAGTAAGATTAGCAACTTGTCCTGTCTGTAATTTTTATGTTGTTTGGGCTCTCAACTCTCCATCTTCAGTGCAACCATTTACCTTAATTAAAAGTCATCTGAGATTTTGAAGTGATTTCTGCTTCCCTGATTGAAATATATGTCCAGAAGAGGACTCTGCATAGTTCCGCTAATGTCAAATAACAGAATATATTTCTTAATATAAGGCAAAGGCCCATTCTAGACATTTAAAATTGAAATTATTTTGTGGACATCAATCCTTGTACTTGTGAATTATTGGGAAACTGTCTAGTTTTATGCACAATGTCCAATCCTGAGAAATTAAGTACCTATAGATAAGAAACTTTAGCTATCAAGGGGATAAAGAAAGAAGCAAAACACTTAAGAGACACAAAAATGGAAAATTATCCGCTGACAATAACATGCATGGTAATATATCTTTAACAGAACTACTATACAGTTTATTCATGATGGGAAAATTCCTTTGTTATGCTGTAATGATACACAGTAATTGAATGTAAAAAAAGAATTTTTAAAAAGGAATATTAGTTATCTTCTTATAAATCAACCTCTCTACTTATCTATATATATCACACATAGAAAATGTGTTTTCTTTCAAGCCTGTTCACAGAAGCTGTAGTTATTAATGGACTCTTTTTAAAAAAAATTTTTTTTTACTGGACTCTAAAAAAAAAAAGTCATTATCAAACTTCAGATAATTTAGTTCCAAGTTAAAAATATATAATGGAGGCATTTCATATGATGATATGGTGAGTTATTTTGGGAAATAGTTTTTCTAAAATAATGTGATTATTTATTTATTTTTATTAGGGTCAATATGTTAGGACTCCAAAAAAACTCTCCACCAAGGAGACCCACACCAACTGTGTCCCCTTGACCTTGGGTTTCCAAAACCATGTGTTAAATAAACCTCTATTCTTTATAAATTTTTTAAAAATCTAATTACCAAAATATATTTTATTAAAAAAATTCTTCCTGGGGCTAAAATATGTGTGTTTTAAATAAGTTCTACTACAAGTAATTTAAAAATTCTTGAGCACTACAAGATACCATTTGCTAATGTTAAGAGTGCCATCCATATTCAAAATGAAAAAGAAACACTTTATAACCTATTCTCTGTGTAAACAGACACTTCTATACATTCAATAGAAAGACACTTTTAAAAACAAACAAAAAACATACATATTGTATGGTTTAAAAATAGTTAAACAATGGCACAGTAGTAAAGTGCAATGTTCTGTAAGGAAGACCCACATCAGGAAGTTCTGGGTTTACGTCTGGAGACCTTCCTGATTATGCCAAGCATGCACATGTTTATGACCCAGTGTTGACTGAGACTGTGCGTGGATCATGGTGTCAAGACCCTGCTGGGACTGCTGAGTTTCTTTCTCTGTCTCTGTGCCTTACTCATGGAAGAAATAACTGAATAAACTTTTTAAAAGTTGAACATGTTTAAAAAAAATAAACAGTACAGTCCAAAAATGTTAATCATCTATGTGTGTGTGTGTATGTGTGTGTGTGTGTGTGTGTGTGTGTGTGTATGATTGCTCTAAAAGATTTGATCCCATAGAAGTAGAGAGAAAAATGATAGATACTGTATGTAGAGAAGTTAAGTGGGGGTACCAACAGTTAGTGTAATGGGTATGTTGCTGGACTCCCATGTAATTGACTGCGGTTCGAGTCCTGGACCCAGCAGTTTAAACTCACGCCAGGCACGTGTGCGTGCATGCCCAAGATCCTGAGAGGAGAATGGAGGTGAGGAGATTGAGGCGTGGCCATCCCCCCTAGGGGGTTATTTCTCGCCTTCTGTCTCTCTGTCTGTCTCTGTCTTTCTGGCGAGTGCACGCACCCTATAGCAAAAACCTCTAAAAAAAAAAAAAAAGAGAGAAGTTAAGTGCGGAGGAGTTTATAAAAACTTGATTAACAGATACAAAATTGCAATTTGAGAAGAGAAATTGGTCCTATTGTACTAAACATAGTAACTATAGTCAATAACAATATAATGCTTGAAGAATGTCAAATGTTACAATATGAAGTAATAACAAATGTTTAAAAAGATGAATATGTTTATTGCTTTGATTTGATCATTATGAATTGTAGGCATGTACTGAAAAAGTCACAAGGTACCCTATATATATACACATACACACACACACACACACACACACACACACATATATATACATATATATATATACACACACACACAACATATATATCTATACACTATATATATATATAGTGTATAGATATATATATACACACACACACAAAACTATTAAATGTCAATTAAATATTATATTTTAAAAAATAATGGCCTCTCCTGTGGCCATCCAAGGTATAGATTGCTTGTTTTCCCTAGCTTTTGCATACTTAAGAGCATTTTTCTAGTTCCCGATTTCCAGGTTCAAATATCCTCTGCATTCTGTGGCTTTGAAACCCATGCATAATTTAGCATCTCTCATATTTGACTTCGCTATCGTTTCATTCACATGTATTAACTATTGTAGGTTTACTTCACTATTGTTTTATCCATACAACATTTCATAAAGAATGGAAAAATATGTAGCCTCGTTATCAAGTACTTATGTTATCCTGGCACTAGCCTACAAAGGTTTCATAATGATATCATCTAATACTTAACAACCTTATGAAATATGTAGAAATACTATAATTTTTTAAAGTGAGAAAACTGAAGCAATAAAATTAATTTATGCTTACAAACATAATGGAGCCTGAGTTCAACCTGTTTGGGTTTTCCTTCATTGATTATACTCTATTTTCTAACAATATAACAGAAAAAAAAAAGAATAGCTTTTTCAAGATAACAAGTCTATTTGGCAAACATCTTTTAAAGGTGAAAAAAGTTGTTCTCTCTAGTTCTGGGGAGATTGACCAGCAACCAGAAGGATAACCAGCAAATTCTGGTAAAAACAAGTTTCATGAATTTATAACAGTTAATGAGACCAAGAAGAAAACTTAAGAAAATGGACATGTAAGTAACAGAGACAATAGTTATTTCCATTAAGAGTAACCACTGTGTTATTCTGGCCTCAGTTTACTTGTCTCACTTGTAGCAAGTCTTAACATGGCAAGAGTAAGTCAATTTTCATTAATAAGAATTTTCATGCTTTATCACCAATTTGTTTTGACCAGAAAAGAGTAACCCCATCCCTCACTTGGGCAAAGTGCCATCCCATTTTCCACCTTAGAATAACTGATAATGAAAATGTACATGTCTTTTTGAAAAGCAAGAACAAAACCTCGTTAGCCACTCTCAGAAATTAGATCAATTGACTTTGTAGCACAAAACAAATCAATCACAATACTCCATAATACAATACTTAAATCAGAGGTAGGGAGTCTTAATTTGTACAATGTCAGGACTCAGTCAGACCAGTTCAGATAATCCCAGTTCAGTCTAGTTTTTTTTTTTTTTTTTTTTTTTTTTTTTTCACATTCTATCTGTCATCTTTATGTGGAAAGAATATTAACAATCCGTATCGTTTGTTGTTCTCCATTTTGCAATTTTCTCAGGACAAATGTCTCTAACTGATACACTTTATTATTATTTTTTAATTTATTGCTGAAGGTCACATACAGTCACTACAAAGAGAGAAAAAGTGCCTCTCATTGGGGGGTTTCATGCTACGTTATTTTTCATCCTTTTCTCCATCCCATCAGGATTTGAGGGGTATGTATAAGTAGGTACTTGTAAAATTTTTCTTCAATTTCTTTTTTCAGTTTTAAAAAAAAATTTAAATTTTTTCTTATTTTTTTACATTTAATCACTGTCTAGCATACAAAATGAGTTTTCCCAGCATAAGTATACTGCATATTAGTCCAAAGTTATTACCATACACACTATCATCAGCAGATAATTTTTCATTGTTGTGCCCCTTAAATGTTTCACTTCTTTCTTTTTCCCCTTGATTTTCTCCCTCTTACTCTATGCCATTTCCCACCCTCCTCCCACACTGCCTCTGCTATGCAGGATCTTGCTTTTTATGGCTGACTAGTATTCCATATTGTATATGTGCCACACGTTTTCAACCCATTCATCTGTTGTGGACATTTGCGTTCACTTCATGTCTCAGCAATTGTGAATAATACCGAAATAAATATGAATGTGCAAGTGTTTTTCCAACTGGGTGTATTACTATCCTTTGATACCCAGGAGTGGAATTACTGGATCATATTGTAGTTTTATTTGTAGGTCTTTGAGGAGCCTCTATATTGTTTTAAAATTTACACTTCGTCTTTTGATTGGTCAATTGTTGAACTTCTATTTATTGAACAACAATTTTATGGTAATAACTTTTCTGTAAATTGAAGATAAAGCAGCAAACAGAGAAAATGACCTGTTCCTGAAGTTCAGAGTCTAACTATAATAATAATTTATTATTCAGAGATAATAAATTAATATATTGCAATTAATAGCATAAGTTAACAGCTGAATATAGAGTATGTTGATAAAAGATAAGTACAAAGAACAAAATTACAATAAGACAAGGCGATGAGATTTGAAGGTGTATGGAAGGGCTTGCTAATTTAGAAAATAGGGCAACAAATTTTCTGAGATGACACCTGAGCAGAAAATGGAATCAGTTGAATTCAGGGACCATGTTGATATTTATATATCATAATATATATAATTTATATATCATAATGTATATATTTATATATCATAATATAGATCATAATATATAGAAGATATATCTCTTAAGATATATATATATCTTAAGAGATATATCTTCTTTTGAATGTCACCTTTCTTTTTTTTTTTGAGAGGTTTTCGCTATAGGGCGCGTGTGCTTGCCAGACAGACAGAGAGAGACAGAGAGACAGAAAGTGAGAAATTACCCCCCCAGGGGGGATGGCCACGCCGCAATCCCTTCTCCTCCATTCTCCTCTCGGGATCTTGGGCACACATGCACACGTGCCCAGCGTGAGTTTAAGCCACTGGGTCTGGGACGCGAATCGCGATCAACTACATGGGAGTCCAGTGACATAGCCATTACGCTAACTGCTGGTCCCAAAATGTCAGCTTTCAAGGTATCCTGTGCACAGATGTCTATGCATAGTTTCAATTTGATAGTATCTTTTATTATGTCTTTAATTGCCCCAGTCAGCCTGCTAAGGTGTAAGGTCCCCTGCCTGATGCAGAAAACTGTTGAAGTATCCATGCTCGAACCCTAATATTTACAAACTAGAGTAATAGCATGGCTTTTTTTTCCTTCTGAACAAGAGAAAACATTGACACAAATGGAAACCCAGGGCAAGACACCAAGGAAACAGACTAATCCAGAAAATAAACATGCAATTATACAGAAGAGTTTGGAAGTTTATGTGACCATGTTGCAAGAACGGTTCACCAAGTCTAAAGAGTGAGGAAGTCATCTCCCAGTAAATGATGTTTGAACTGAGATCATTCAGATTAATGAGATAAGTGAAGGAGAAAACAGTATGTGTAGAGACCCAAGTGCAGGCAGCTATCGTTCTAGGAGAATGCCCAGCAACCCATGTGACTGTGATAACAGGAAGCCAGTGCTTTGCAGGGACCAGTTCTTGAAGCCAGTATGAGCTACTTAAGTATTTTTATTACTCTCTTAAGAAGCCTGCTTAAGCAGAGATTCTTCAGTTGCCCTGGTCGCTGAACTCAGCAAGACACACCTTAGCTGTAAATGGCTCTGAGTTCTGGGGTATAGAAGATGGGATTTATTTTAAGTGAAAGAGTTTTGAACATATTTGTTGTTGTTTTTTCTAAAAGATCATTCTAGCCACTTAACATGTACAATAATCACAAAGTAATGAATACCAGTTTTAAGAAAAAAATCATCTAATTTATTCCTCAATATTAAAATTGAACCTCAAGTTCTCATTTGCTAATCTTTATTTTCTATTTCACTATCTGTAAAATTAAGATCTTTATAAATTGCCATTTCTAGTAGTTAGCCCTTTTCTTTTTTCTATTTCAACTTTTATCATATTAGGATTCAAAATAATGATTTCCTCATTACATGCATAAACTTATATAAAATTAAATATTAATTTTGAGTTCCTGCTCTTTATAGCCCCTAGCAACTTCAAGCACTAATTAAGATAGAATTTTTTTTTTCAGCCCTGGAGATTTTGAATGATTCATGTAAAGACTTTAGCCACAAAAAGTTCAATAAATATCAGCTGTCATTAACAAATAAATAATATCAATTTAAACATTAATCCACTAGATTTAATTTTTAAAAAAGGTTTTAAAGAACACTTGTTACTTATTTCTTTGTGAAACTGAGAGAGAGAGAAAGACAGAGATATAGATAGGCAGTACTGTCAACAGGGCTGTGATGCACAGCCCTTACCCAGCTTTACCTTCAGCCAGTCTTGGATCATGGCACACACGTGCCCAGTGTACTCAGAGAATTCTCTGGACACAAATCCAGAACCTTCCCATGTGGGTCAGTCTTGTAGATAATAGCATTTTACCACTGCCATTTAAAACCCAACCATCCACTGGGTTTAAAGTTGAAGATAGGTGTTATACTTGGTTCTCTTACATCCTCAGCAACTAACACCATCTCTTGTACTTAATATTCACTCAACTTGTAATTTGAATGAACAAGTGAATGAATACATTCCTGCCCACTTGGCTAAGAACAACCTTTGGAATTTCAGTCAAGTGAGGAAAAATACATGTATTTATTCAATCACCATCACCACTAAAGGAGGAGCCACCCCTATGTCTCAGTTGACCCAGCTTACAGAACTGTGAGAAAGTAAATTGCTGTTGTTTTAAGCCATCCAATTTATAATTTGTTACACTAGACCTCGTAAACTAAGACAGGTGAATTCTTTCACTTTGCTCTAGTATTATATATTCAACAGATAGCCTCATGACCAGACTGAGATGCAAATAGTGAAGAATAAACTAGGATCACCTGCTGTCAGAAAACCTTGGTTCAACATGTTAGACCCAAAGTAATCAAGTCCAAATCCATGCCTCAATAATTTGTTCTTATGTCTCTCCAATTATACTATATAACCTTATATTTATATTCCTTTTTACTTTACTACCAATGGAATTTTGCTAAGAAATAAAAGTAGTTATAATAATGATCATTACTCCTATCTTAATGACAGGATATTTCAATGACTTTTGAACCTAATGTCAAAGTATATTTCAACATGAACTTTAGGATTTATAACCTCTAAATTCTGTCAATGCACATAGATTAAAAATAGAAAAACAAGTAAAATAGTCATTAAAGGAATCAAACATAGCGCTATTACTCATATTTTAGGAAAAATAAAGAATGGCATCTTCAAAAATTCTTTATGTTTAGTGATCAGTAAATTAATTCTACAGTAAAAATTTACTCTTTTCAAAAAGTTAAAACTAAAGGTCATTATGCCAACAGAATATTATTACTTTCTTCTGAAAGAGAAGAAATGGGCCCATTGAGGACTGACAAGGGCATCTTACAAAGTCAAGAACATTAGAATTGCCAAAGAGTGAAATAATTCTTTCAAAGTATTCATGAGAGACATTAATGTTGCAAAATAATCATATCAGAAGTCAATTATTTTACCAGTAACTGAGGGTTAGGACCACCTCTGTGAGCAAGGAGAAATATAAAACATATGCACACTTTCAGGATTTGGGAAGGTTTAATCTTGAGATAATAAAACAACTAAGAGGAAAAGTACCTGGTAGTACTATTTTTTAGAAAAAAAATAATTACATCCTGGTCCCTAAAAAATGTGATGCGAACTATTTGAAAAAATGATTGAGCTATGGATAATCATAAAATAATAAAAATAAAGTAAGAATAACAAAAGAAACATTACTATAAAAATTTACAAAGCTTTGAATATATGCTGAGAGCAATCATGAAACTTTAAAAATTAGATTTAAGTAATGAGGATAATTAAAGAAATACTAGACTATTGATCAACAACAGGAGAAAACCATTCTGTAAATAGTCATGTAATACTTGGGAAACAATGGAGGTTTCGTACACTTGCATTTTGGCAAGGTATTTGACAAATACTTAAGAACAAGAGGAGACTCATGAACTGAATGCTGATATAGTTATGTAAATCAGTTTTTACTCACCTGGAGCCTAAGAGTTCTAATAAAAATAGATAATGCCACTTCAGCCTTATCCTTTTAATATTTTTCCAAAGTTTTGGATGACTATACAAATATAAAATTCTTAAAATTAAACAGATGACTCAAAGAAGTAACTATATATATATATATATATATATATATACATATATATATATATATATATATATATATATATATATATATATATGAACAGACCAAATGTGAGGCCAAAGGCAATTTCTTACCTTTGTATCTTAAAAGACTATATACCCTTAATCATTTCAGGTAAGAGATTTATGTGAGCCATTTAAATTGATAGATTTATATGAATCACCAAACAGCTAATGGGTTTTTGGACTGCATAATTAGAAGACTATATCTAAAAACACATTGGCAATTGCCTCCACTCTTCACTGAATATATCTTCACCTTTATATTTCAATTCAGAATAAATGGCCTTAATGTTCCCCTCAACTTGACTAAACATCAATCAGATTGCTTCCTGACTACAGGCCAATGACCTCCCTTTTTTTAGAGCATTTACTTCAGAAAACTTGGTATTATAAACTCTTTCTCTGCCCCTGTGAGATGTAAATCTTCTTATAGCCTTTGGTCAGGTTTACACCACAAGAATATCTTTCTAAAGGGCCTGGTGGCCATCTCTGAAACGTAATGGACAAGGAAGGCAGTAAGTATCTCTAACTTCCAGTGTTTGAGGTAGGGTAGGAGCTGGCTTATGTAAGTGCCAAGTTGCAAACACAGATGGCCTAATCACATTGATGAACCTCCCACCTGTTGTCCCATGGTACTCTTATGGTAGTTTACCCCAGCTTACCCCAATCTATTGGTCAATTCTAACCTGCTCCTAAATAATAACTTACCTTCCAAGTTTTGATATTTAATTTAGTTTTTTATAAATTCATGATAAAATATGTGAGAGAGAAAGAAGCACCCTCCACAGGGATGGTCAGGCTGCAATCCCCTTCCTCCAGTCCAACCAGGATCCTGGGCACATGGGCATGCTCCCAGAATGTTTTCAGGCCAGCAAGACCAGGGAATTGACCTGTAGTCAGCATGTGATTTCAGCTACCAGCTATGCCACAGAGCCTGAGCCAAGTATTGTTACCTTAAATAGGGTGTAGAGACACTATCCAGAATAATCCCTGGGAAGCTATGTGCCCTTCAGCTGCAGCCTACTTTCCTAATCTATTATACTTATTCACATTTTTAAAAAGAATTATTTATTTTAATTTTCTTTATTCATTCATTTATTTTAATTTGACCAGAGAGAGACACAGAGAGAGAGAGAAAGAGAAAGTGAGAAAGCAAGACACCTGGTCCGGGACTTGAACTATGGTCAGCCATGTGGGAATATCCAGTGCCTTAACCACCATGCCACCTGCTAGCTCCCATTATTCACATTTCATACAAAGGACATCGTTAGTGTTTTTTGGTTTTTGCTTCACTTGGGACTGATACTCCATCTTTAAAATAAATCTATGCCCTGCCAGATCCCTACCACAGAGAAAGTGAATATATTTCCTTATATCCCCAGACTCTGAAACTCTACTTACTACTGACTAGTCATTTAGAACCAAAATGTTGTAATCATGCCTCATATTCAATTATCAGGGACCTTAATTTTCTGCTTTTGTATATCATTCTTCAGAGTAGACTATGTGCCAAAGACTAGTAGATTTACTACCTGTTTACTGAAATGAAATTCTTTTTTCTCTGTTAGACTACATATTCCAATGTCCATTGCAGGTTAATGTGGTCTAATGACTCACTTCTGCCACTGGAATACAAATGAAATGGTGTGTATTGCTTCTGAGCCAGGCCTTTCAAGATATGAGGAATGATTGTGTATTGGGACATTGCAGGTATAGGTGAGGCAGAAAAATTTCTCTTAATTCCTAAGTCATTAGACTCATGAGGAGAACTCAATAAAGAAGATTCTGTGACCTTGAGATCCTGAAGTTTGAACTGAATGTAGTAAATGTAGATGACTTTGGGTTGTCTCCCTTGCAAAAGGATGTGAATATGATATACCTGCGAGAAGGATGCAAATAGATAATTGGTGAGTAGAAAGGCACAGAGCTGTTCACTGAGAAATATTTCTTCCTCCTACTAGCAACAGAGCTATTCTAATTTCCCAGCCTTAGATGTATTCATTATGGCCTTGCAGTTTATTCTCACCAATTAAAAATAAATTGGAGTGGGCTAGCTAATGACATGGTGGTTAAGGTTCTGGATGCCACGTGGCCAACAGTGCAGTTTGGATCCTGGACTCAGCAGCTTGAAAAATATGCTGGGCATGTGTGCTTGTATGCCCCAAATCCTGCGAGCATGATGGAGGAGATGGGATGGTGGCATGACCATCCCCTCAGGAGATGATTTCTCACTTTCATTCTCTTGTGTGCATATGCTATATAGCAAATAAATAAATAGAAGTGATGTGCACGATTTCAAAGCCAATGCCTTTAAGGCTCCAAATTTCCTATTTGCTGTTCTTGTATCCTCTTCACTGGCTTATTGAGAATATAAGATAAATTGGATAACTTTATTAAAGATGAGTGAATCTCCTTCAGTCTGGGTCCTTAAAAGACTGTAGAGAGATAACTCACCAACTTATTTAACATAAATATTATGAAGGAAATGAACTTCTATTGTCTAAACTTTTATGTGTTTTGAGGTCTCTGTTTTAGAACTGTTCTTACCTTGATGGTACTTAACCGGACACAATTTTGTCTCTCAGGAAATGTCTGGAGACATTTTTGGTTATAACCACTGACCTAAAATGTTAATAAAGCTAAGATCCTCTTTTTTTTTTGGGGGGGGGGGAGAGTTTTTTTTTTTTTTTCTATAGGGCGTGCACTTGCCAGAAAGACAGAGACAGAGAGACAGAAAGCAAGAAATCACCCCATGGGGGGCTGGCCATGCCTCAATCCTCTCTCTTCCATTATCCTCTCAGAATCTTGGGAACGCACGTGCATGCACCCGGCATGAGTCTAAGTCACTGGGTCCAGGACTCGAACCATGGTCAACTAGATGGGAGTCCAGTGACATAGCCATTACGCTAACTGCTGGTCCCAAGCTAAGATCCTCTTTAACTGATAGATGTCATTCTGTATCCAGCCCAAATACGCTACATCCCTGTAGAGAAATTACTTAAACAACTCCATTTACAATGGAGAAAGCTTACAAATGGTCATTTGTGTAATAGTAAAAAGTTAAAATTTTATTCATTAAATTCCTAAAGGATTAATTTAATCTAATTTAACAAATTAAATATACCTTCATAGCTTTGTAAGCCCATATGAAAGAATTTCTTTGCACATTAACAGCAATTTTTTAGAGATATTTAAAAAATTATGATCTTATTTTATATATTTAATCATTTAATTACTGTACCTCACTACAATTTGTAAAATGAATTTACCCAACATGAACACACTCCCCAATAGTCCAGTTGAAGATATCATATACATTATCATCGATAGACAGTCCAAGTTCACAGAAATCTCTTAAGAAGTAGTTTGACAGGGATTAGTGCAATGGTGCAAAAGAAACATGAGAGAGGAGAGAGAAAGCATGAGGCTGATGGAGCTAAATTCAACACAATGAATGAAAATAACCAGACTGTAGTTAGTGTCAGACAATTATGAAAGATGTTTTAGGTTCTGTTTGATTCATGGTCATGTAAGTGGTAACATTTGTTGGGCATCAAAGACGCTTGGTTTCACTAGCAACTTTGATCCCAGAACAAATAATGTCCAAGGCTAAGTAGTTGAAGAGTTTAACATTGTAGTGGTAGGGTTAAGATCTTCTTTCCTTGATTGAATTGGGAGGAGGAAGAGTTAAAACCTGAAAAATGTCTAGTTAAGACAGGGAATGCATGATCTCTTATGATTTGTTCTGGGGTTCTTGTATGGCGAAGGAGAAAAAAATGTAAGAGAGCACAGTCTTTTTTACCCCCAACTATTTTTATTTTATTGGGAACTGAAATGGGTTCTTTTTGAAGAAAAGGATATAGTATAGTAGTAATCCTTCTTAAGTTTATTTCCATTATATGTGTGAAGTTAATTTTTAATAGCTATTTTGTATTCATTATAAATAGCAATATGAGTTTTCTCCAAAGGGGAGAAAAGAAAACCAATATCCCAGGAAATTTGAGGAGCTATAAAAATTAAAGTGTAATTATTATTTTTTATTATTTTAATTACTTTGTGATTATATAAAACATTGAAATAAAGTAAAATTTTCAAGCCATTGAAAACTTTTTAAAATTTTATACACCTCACAATCAAGTTTTCACCACTTGACCGCTGGTAAACACATAAACTTACTAATTGACATGGCCTAGCATTGATTTTAGTGTTTTAAAACAATAATGGCTTTCAGTCATTGGATATATGCACATTCCATATTTTGCTTACTCTAATTAAATAAATTTAAAAATTAACATCCTTTCAAAAAGGATATGTGAGTATAAATGTGTAAATCTGAATATTAGAGAAGTTTTAGCAGAAAATGTTGAGTATATCTTGTCAATCACTTAAGTCTAAAAAAAGAGAAAATACTGACAAACTATTTGGTTTTATATATATCAGACAATATCAAAGTAAATACTTTTCAACATCCAAATATTATGAAAAGCAACTGATTAAATAACTTCTAAAGGTGTTCAGTGTCTGATGGCACATTTGACATCATTCAATAGCTTGAAAGTGAAATCATATATCTACTTCCAGGCCAGGGCATAGGTGTGTGGATGTGTGTGTTTTAGAGGTAGCAGACAACTTAGCTTTTAATAACAAACGCACGAAGGACCGCATGCAAACCTGGCAGACAGGATCACCCTAAAATTCTGGAGTTTGATTTTGAATTGTTTCTCTAGGGGAGGGGGTTGAGAGTCCTTTCTGTCAGAGGAAGACTCTGAAGATAAGTGATGACCAAAGAGCAGAGGACTACCAGTTCTCTAGCCTCCCTCACTGTTCCATGTGGCTGTGTCACTTGACCTCACTAAAAGCATCTGACTTGAAGACATGTGTACACTCAAAGCCAAGGCTCTTAAAAAGTGAAGATGCCTCCTCCACACTTTTCACCCTTCTTAGATTGCTTTTGCATTTGCACATTTGAATGTATCCATGGATTTATTACATGGTGCAGTAATGGAAAGGAAACAACTTTTTTCACTGTTGTTTCAGCTTCTTTGAAAAAAAATTAACTAACATCTTAAGAAGAAGCTGATTTAGAAAAAAATATAATAAAACTGATAGGCAAAAAGCATTTTTGGAGGGGCCAGCAGTTGATGTGGTGGTTAAGGGTACTGGGCTCCCACATGGCCCACAGTGGTTTGAGTCCCAGACCTGATGGCTTGCTTTCTCACTTTCTCTCTTTTTCTCTGTCTCTCTCTGATCAAATTAAAATAAATAAACAAATAAAGTTAAATAAAATCATTCTTTAGAAAAAAGCCTTTTAGGAGAATGATGAAAAATAACCTGATTAAATACTAGAATTTTTCTCATAGCTATAACTTTGTTTGTATAAAATACAAGAATTATTTCAATAATATATTTATAACTTTAGAAATACTAATCATCTAGTGAAGTATTTGTCATCATTTCTCAGACAGTACATGTCTTGACCCATCATTATAGTAATAAATATTAAATAGGGTGGAAGAAAGCTGCAATATGTGGCTACATTATTATAAAATAAAAATATGCTGTATTCTATCTCATATAGTCTCAATTCATATGTAATTATAACTCATTAAATCTATACCAAAAAATTGCTTGAGAGTAGAGTAGCATAAACTTACTATATCTTGATAAGTAAAGATATTTGGCTTAAATGCTACTCAAACACTCATTTAAACATATACTACATGTTGTACAAACTTGGGCTGTGAACTCCAGGGAACACTGGATCACATTTTTCATATATTATATCATTCAAAATTAAACAAATTTTCGATAAATGTTTTAGAAGAGATCACATTTGATTCTAAATTGCATGCACTCTATTATTCTCTATCACTAAGGGTTAGTTGAGCAGGCTTAGAATGCATAGTTTAAATATGTCTTTAAATGATATAAAAATTTTGTAACAGAAGTTCTTCCTATAACTATTAAAATAGTTACATACCTCTCTCTAGCGATTTATCCACTTATCTACCAACCTATCTTCCCAAATGTTTTTCCACTTCTCTTTTTTTCTCCATATATGTGTATAAAACATACATTGTTTGTTTTATTCTCTACTCAGCTTTCTAGTTTTAAAAATAGGCAAGCATACTGGGGACTAGCAGGTGGCGTGGTGTTTAAGGTGCTGGACACTCCCACATGGCCAACCAGGGTTCGAGTCCTGAATCTGGTGGCTTGCTTTCTCACTTCCTCTCTCTCTCACTCTCACCCTCTGTCTCTCTCTGGTCAAATTAAAAAAATAAATGAATGAATAAATAAAATAAAATAAATCATTATTTTTTTAAAAAATAGGCAAGCATCCTAAATGGATTCCTTTATGGGGTAGTACATATCTGTTTAAGTTTTTCTACCACAAATATTATTTTATATTAAATAAATATTAAACAGTAAATTAAAAATGCTTAAGGAAAGATTACTTTAATGTATTACTGAAAAATATTTGTTAACTATCAGCAAAAACAAAAACAAAAAAGGAAAGATCTTGAAACAAAAAATTAGGAAATTTTACAAAAATCAGCAGGCTTAGGTAACCCTGAAATTGAAATAGAAAGTTGAATAAATAATAACTTGCAATGTCCAATAAGAAATAACATAATTCTCTTTTAGATCTGAGACTATCAACCAGAATAATATGAGGCTTGACTTTTCACACAGTTCTGCACACCACTTTTTTTTTTTTTAATCTGAATTCAGCTCAGAGGATCCTGTCTGTGGGGTGGCTGTCCAGGTGTTCCGACATGTCTTACCTGCTGATGAAACTCCTATGCAAGAAGATCGAGAAGCGGGACCAGCAGTTAGCGTAATGGCTATGTCGCTGGACTCCCACGTAGTCGACTACGGCTCGAGTCCCGGTGGCTTAAACTCACGCAGGGCACATGTGCGTACGTGCCCAAGATCCCAAGAGGAGAATGGAGGAGAAGGGATTTCGGCATGGCCATCCTCCCTGCGGGGGTGACTTCTTGCTTTCTGTCTCTCTGTCTCTCTCTCTGTCTGTCTGGCGAGCGTGCGTGCCCTATAGCAAAAAGCCTCTCAAAAAAAAAGAAGAAGAAGAAGTTTGAGAAGCAAAATCTCAAATAGTGGCAGCAAAACTTAAAGCTATGGGGTGCCTTAGATGTGAGCCTGTCAGAAACTCAAACTGGAGATGTTCCTGAAGGAACAGTGGAAGGTGGAAAAGTTTAGAAACCCTTGACATGGTCTATGAAAGTGGTCTTGTCAGAATCCCAGAATGGAGTTATATCTAAAGAAGCAGTGGAAAATGTAAAAGTTAAAAACCTCCCACAGAAAGCCACCATTTTAGTCAATGAGAAAGCAGCAATGCAGTCTCCTAACTCGGAATCAAAAAAGAAAAAGAAGAAAAAGAGAGATAAAATGCTGAATGATTCTGGGTCTGATACCAAAATAGCTAAAATTGAAAACAAAGAAGAGTTTGAAGATGAGAATGCAAAGCCTCCTGAAGAAACAGAAAATGATGTGGAGAAGTCAGATGAGAAAGATGAGAATGAAGTACCCAGCCTGCCCCTAGGGCTGACAGGAGCTTTTGAGGATATTTCATTTGCTTCTCTAACTAATCTTGTCAGTGAAAACACTCTAAAGGCAGTAAAGGAAATGGGCTTTACAAACATGACTGAAATTGAACATAAAAGTATTAGACCAGATACAGTGTGGGAAGAGGGTGGGTGAAGGAGAGACTGAGGAATGACATTAAGGAGAAAAATAGACAGGCATGGGACAAAGAAATGGGTTATTATCTGTTGAAGATAGTATGTTTAGTATTCTCAACTGGATTGCTGAAAAATGTATATACGTTGGAATATTCACCTTGCAAGCAAGTGACATAAGTAATTGAATGTATACAAGAAATTGAAATTTAAAAGAAGAAGAGGAGGAGGAGGAGGAGGAGGAGGAAGAACAAGAAGAAGAAGAAGAAAAGAAGTATCAAACCACTTGTGGAAGGCAGGGATCTTCTTGCATTTGCAAAAACAGGCAGTGGCAAAACCTTGTCATTTCTCATCCTTGCAATTGAACTCATGGTTAAGTTAAAGTACATGCCCAGTATTGGAACAGGATTCTCTCACCTCCTAGAAAACTGGCCAGGCAGACTTTTAGTGTTCTTAAGCAGCTAATGACTCACCACGTTCACACATACGGGTTGATAATGGGTGGCATTAACAGATCTGCTGAGGCACAGAAACTTGCTAATGGGATCAAGGTCATTGTGGCCATTTGAGGCCATCTCCTAGACCACATGCAGAATACCCCAGGGTTTATGTATAAAAACCTACAGTGTCTGGTTATTGATGAGACTGATTAGATCCTAGGTGTTGGCTTTCAAGAGGAATTAAAGCAAATTATTAAACTTCTGCCAATAAACAGACAGACCATGATCTTTTCTGCTACACAAACTCACAAGGTGGAAGACTTGGCAAGAATTTCTCTGAGAAAAGGAGTTATTGTATGTTGGTGTTAATGATGATAAAGCTAATGCAACAGTGGATGGTCTCGAGCAGGGATATGTGGTTTGCCCCTCTGTAAAGAGATTCCTTCTGCTCTTTACAATCCTTAAAAAGAACGGAAAGAAGAAGAAGCTAATGGCTTTTTCATCCTGTAAGTCAGTGAAATACCATTACAAGTTGATGAACTACATTGATTTGCCTGTCTTGGCCATCCCTGAGAGACAGAAGCAAAACAAGCGCACAATCACATTTTTCCAGTTCTGCAATACAGATACAGGAATATCGCCATGTACAGACTTGGCAACAAGAGGGCTGGATAGTCCAGAAGTCAACTGGATTGTTCAATATGACCCTCCAGATGACCCTAAGGAATATATTCATCATGTGAGTAGAGCAGCCAGAGGCCTAAATGGAAGAGGACATGCTTGCTCATTTTGCATCCAGAAGAATTGGGTTTCCTTCGTTACTTGAAGCAATCTAAGGTTCTATTAAGTGAATTAAACTTTTCCTGGTCTAAAATTTCTGACATTAAATCTCAGCTTGAAAGACTGATTGGAAAGAACTACTTTCTTCAGAAGTCAGCCCAGGAAGCATATAAATCGTACATACAAGGATATGATTCCCATTCTCTGAAATAGCTCTTTAATGTTAGTAACTTAAATTTGCCCCAAATTGCTTTGTCCTTTGGTTTCAAAATGCCTCCTTTGGTTGACCTGAATGTGAGTATCAATGCAGACAAGCATAAGAAGGGAGGAGACAGAGGTGGATTTGGCTACCAAAAAAAAAAAAACAAGAAAGTCGAGAAGTCCAAAATCTTTAGCAAGAAGTCATTGGATGGAAGACAGTTCTCTCGCCGAAAAGAAACCTTTTTAAATTTTGAATAACATTGTCCTAAAATGAATTTTTGTTTGCTTTAACAATGAAAATTTTCATAGCCTTTAGAATTTGGATGGATCTACCAAAATTGTATATTAATTTGGTTGCCAGCACTGAGCACTTCATTTTCCAGCAAGTCTCTTACTTTTGAGACAGAAAACATTTTAATTTTCCAAGGGGAAGGTGAGGAATCTCCTTTTGTGATAATACAGTATTTTAAAATATCCCACTACCCTCAATTTTGCATTGTCCTTTCATATAAATCTTTTTGTACCTTCCCTTCTTGGCATGTGATGATTTTGTGGCACGTGTGCTAGACTCACTCACTTGCTGTAAAAGCTGACCTAAGTATACTGGCTGGGTGGTGGTCATGCAGAAGAGAGACTGTTTAATTTCAAGTTGTCCTTGTTTCTTGAACCTTCACATAGTTCCTGACACTTTTTGAAAATGCTACAGTGTAAAAAGGGCAGGAAACTATGAGAAATACCTAAGAAGCACCAGAAGATGAAGGTAGGCTCACTTTCATATATTCTGTATTTTAAAATAATGAGCCTTTTCTCAGTTCTTTTTTTTTTTTTAAAGAAATTTGGTTTATTTGTCATTGCTATTTGAATATAGTGTCTTGTAGCAGTTTTAACATTTGGAGAGCAGGGGATTGTGCTTTTTGAGTCTGGTTTGTACCAATATTACATAATATTGTGCCAATCTTCATTTGGTAGCTTATCAAATTCTTTTTTAAAAAAAACAGAAAAAAAAATCTGAATTCAGCTCAAGTAAGCCTTGCCTTAGAGGCATTAGAGTGCAGATTCAGCAGCTCGGTAATGAAGGTTGTTTCTCTTGCTGATTTCTGTTAAAATGTTCCCTGGGCATCATTTCAGTTAGGGTAAGTTCAATGAACCGATGTGTATTTTGCAACTTGTTGTAGTAAAGTGAAACTGATTAACTCAGTGAGCTTTAAAAATGTCTTCTACAGTGGACTAATAGAGTCTTGTCTTTTTTCTGTAGGGTATGCAATGCAGTATTGTTTCTCTAAATATATTGGTAGATTTTCATTGAGATGAGAAAAACACTTGTTTATGTTTTTGTAAAGGCCTAATTTTAAAACAAAATAACCAAATCTATTTTTCTATGTAAAATTGACCTTATATGGGGGCCTTGGGGGGTCATAAAGGGGATTATGAAAAATACATACTATGAAAAAAAATACAAGCTGGCCCCATAGTCTAATGAGTGATTGAAGGAAGCTGGATCCCACATGTCTACAGCGGTTTGAGTCCTGGCCCTGGCAGCTCCAAAACATGCCAGACACATGGACATGCATGCTCCTAAATCCTGATAGGCTGGAAAAATGAAGGCAAAGGGGTTGTGTGTCACATGATTATGCCCCATTGAGAGGTGTTCTCTCCTTTTCCCTCTCTCTTTGTCTTTCTTTCTTTTCTTTTTCTTTCTTTTCTTTTTTTTTTTTTGAAGAGAGATTTTTGTTATAGGGTGCTTGCACTCACCAGAAATACAGAGAGAGACAGAGAGTGAAAAATCACCCCCCACACACAGGAGTATGGTCACCCCATAACCTCTTCTCCTCTATTCTCCTCTCGGGATCTTGGGCATGCATACACACACATCAGGCATGAGTTTTTAAGCCACCAGGTCTGGGACTAGAACTACAGTCAACTACATGGGAGTCCAGGGATGTAATCATTATGCCACCTGCTGGTCCCTTTTTTTCTATCTCTGAGGAAAACACCTGACCTCTGGCAATTAAAAAATATTTAAAAACTATGTATGAATTAAAAAATATTTGCACCAAAATAAATTTTTGCTTCAATTCCATCTTTCCTCAAAATTTTTGAAGTACCCTCCTAGTAAACTAGTTGAATAATTTCATTGTATTCTCCATATGTAATATATACTTTGAATATATTAGTATTTTTACATTAGAAGATATCAGTGATCTAGACACACAGACTCAAACCTGGTCTGCAAGGAAATACATTCTACATAATCCAGCTGCTGTGAGCAAGTTCAAGTTTATATGGTGCCTCATTAAATGGAAGGAGAGTCAAAAGAAGCCTCTGTCTTAGTTAGAAACCCACAATATTAGAGCCAAAATAAATAGAAGAAAACTAGATTGTTGACTATATTACAGAATCTGAACCCATTCACTTTGTAGTACAGAACATAAAGCATAAGTATATTATAGCTATCCATGCTGGAGAATATCTGTGAGATCCTTTAATAGCCTTGGTTTCTGCAATCGACTATATTTGTTCAACTAAAACTCTGGCATGAAGACATGGAGTACATCAATAAAAGTATTCCAGGGCCAGTTCAGCAGCTCATTGATGATGTGTTGCTCAAGCTGAGGATATATGGATGATGCCAGGTTTGCATCCCTGGTCAGCATGTACATACGCCTGTAATTCTAGCTGCCTGGAAAGAGGGAGGGTGGGGGATCTTTGTGAGACTCTGTTGAGGGTGCTTGTCTTTGTCTCTTACTCTCTCTCAGACTTGGAAAGAAATAAAATTCATTTGCCTTTACAAATTCCAGATAATTATGTTATCTGGAACTACAAAAGAGATGTTTTTTACATTGGAAGAGTAAGATGGAAAAGTGGAAGTTGTATAATATTGTAGTATTGTAATATTATACAACTTTTTTGTAATATTTGTATAATATTACAAAATTATGACAGTTAAAGAGTGCAAGCCAGTGTTCATATCAAAGAATACTTAATGTATCATTGTGGTTCTTTTTATAATTCTATTACCAACATCAATGAATAATTTTTTAAAGGTAATCTTCAATATTTGGTAGAGGCATACATACATGACATTGTTCTTTAATTTCAAAATTTAGTTTTTAGGAACCTGACTTGGATTACATTTTCTCATCCTGACAAATTATAAAATACAACGTCAAAACCAGCCAAGCACTGTTAGTCACAATGTAAGCAGAATCTAATACATATATTTTATTGCAGTCTCCCATAAACATCAGTTTTTATTTGTGCTGTTATAGAAGTATATAAAATTAACATCAAGAATGAAAAGCTGATATCAAATGACACATAGTAAAGATAAGCTTAAAACTATTTATGATTATATCACTTCCTGTTAAAGCTGTTAAGATATTCCAACATAATATAAAAATTTAAAAGCTAGAAACTAGGTAGAAATGAAAGTTTAAGACCAAAGGAACATATCCTGTGGTAAATAAGTTTAAATATTTATTTTTAATCATCTACCTAAATGAATAGCTAAAACTATATGTGCAGGGAAAAAAATTTAACATTCTGAAAAGCCAACTTCAAATGAGGACACACAGAGGAAATAATATTCCAAAGAAAAAAGTGGAAGTATTAAAACAGCAGATCCCCCTGGGATGACGTTGGCTAGAGTGCATTAAATAAGACAATAAAGTTAAAGAAGCTCTTGCAAACTTCTCAGACAAGGATGAATGTGTTTATCAGTGGTCAGCAATGAACTTTGATGTATCTGGAATGAGCTGAGCAATCATGTATAAAACATTAGGATCAACAGTGCGGTATAGAAGATTTTGGTGTTCTCTGTTATATTGCAACGTTCCCTGAATATGCTGAACAAATCTATTAATCATTGCTGCTGAGATGGCCATTCCACCAGACTTGTGGAAGCCTGAATGACTTCTTTCTGTAACTTATTCCATGCAAACAGAATTACAGCTTGTAAACAAACCAATTTATTAAAATTTTCCTTTGATATATGGTAGAGACTTATTGAAATGTAAACTTAGCAGAGCTAAGTCATTATTCTGAAAAAGTAACCAAAAAAATCAAGTCATATATTTGCCAAGCATCCATTCTGTTTAAGGAATCCTTAAATGAGATGGATGAGTATGAAAGTGCTTTCTAAAATACATATTTTACTCAGACATTACTCATGTATTTAATGAAGTTTCAATGGCTATGAAGTACTGGGCACTAGACAATGTGTTTGGCCCAGAGAATGTAAAGATAAATGTGACATAGTCTGGCCTATCAGAAGCCTTAAAGAAAAATCAGAAACATACAAGTAAATCAATGATTGAGAGATCTGATGGAAAGTGATTTGATAAAAGCATACAGAGCATGCTCTGAGGATACAGAGGAGTGTCTACATCAGATATGGGAAAGTGAAGATACTTCTTTGGAGAGGGGTGGGTGCTTTGGGAATTATGAGGATGATTCAGTCAGAGATCATCCATAGTAGCATTATGTCAGTATCACAATTTCTGACCTTAATGTTGTCCATGTTCCAGTAATATTTCTCTCACCATGAGTATGGTAACCTGTTGCTTCTGTTATGTTTTCTATTTTATCATTTTAAAACCATGAAGATTCATGAAGTTATTAAAATGATACAGAGGAAGATGGCACCTGTAGCTAGATGATGTATGAGCTGAGAAAGTATGTAACTGTAGGAAGCACACTGTGCCGCTGTGAAGCGGTCCCATCAACCTTCACCTTCTTCCAGAGCTGAGATTGCAGTTTTGCCTCCCAGAGCCAGTCATGCATCTTCCATCTTACTCTCCTCACAAACCACACTTGCAGTCTTTGTCCGAATTTCCCTTCAATGAAAATTTTGTGATGGGTGACCTTTTATCTAGTTTACCTAGAGGAGTCCTAGCGAACTCCCTAACTCACTACAAATGTATTAAAACATCACATCTTATCTTTTAATCTTATCACATTTTATATCCTGGTTTAGTCAAAACATATGGGCACCCTATATAAGATAACTTAAATTCCAATCCATGATGTAGTCTCCAAGATTTTAGGAAAAATGCATAAGTGAACTTTCCAGTTTTGTTACTCCCTCCTTCTCCACAATAGTCATATATAATATATGATATGCTAACAGCATTGGGTTTTGCCTTAGGATAACACACAGTCAATTCTTTAAAAGTAGTAAAGATAAATTTTGCAATGATGATATGGCTTAATCCTCTAGTTATATGAATTAAAAATGACACAACACTGTCCTTTAGGCTGTTACGTAGAATTTAGTGTTATGCCTGGAAATGGAAATGATGGGCGCTATTGCTATGTCCGTTCCTCGTAGCACTGTTGTAAACTAAATTTTAGTACCAGATTTCTTTATGTATATAACCGTGAGAGAAGTAAGATAATAAAAGATAAAATTTTGAGTTATTAGAATGAGCGGAAAAGGAGGAACTGCATAGATATGTACACACATTTACATAATATACATGCATATATACATATGCATTTCTGTGTGTGTGCTCAACTAAAACATGATATACACATTTGCATGATCAACATGATTTTATAATAACATGTAAATGTTCAATTTCTATTTATTTGCATCTTGCAGGCACTTTCATACTTTTTCTTCCCAACTACCCTAAATGGTAGGTAATACTATTATTCCCAGTCTTACAATTGGAAAATTAAAAAAGAGAAGAATAAATTATTTGTCAAAGATCACACACCTTAAAAGATGCGGAATGAATTATTTGACTCCCAGACCTGTGTTCTTAACCATTATGCAAACATAATAATTCCAAAATATGTGGAGTATGGTAGACTAAGAAATGTGCACAGTTGATTTTTTAAAGCAGATTTAACCTTACTAAACATATTTGTGTATCCAGCCCTCAGAGTAAAAGAGGATATTATAAGCACCTTAGAAATGCTGCCTTTCTGCATCTCTATTATGCCATCCCTTTTCCAATATCATTTCTCTTAGAAACTCATTTAGATCTGTTTTCTTTTTATGCTAGTTATGTTATTTTTTAAAATAATTTTTGTCCATTTTTTTCCAAATTGTCACAAAGTTGTTTGTATTTTTTTCTTTTCTTTTTTTGGGGAGAGATTTTTCTGCTATAAGGTGCGTGCGCTCGCCAGACAGACAGAGAGAGACAGAGAGATAGAAAGCGAGAAATCACCCCCCAGAGGGGATGGCCATGCCGCAATCCCTTCTCCTCCATTCTCCTCTCGGGATCTTGGGCACGCATGCACACACGGCCGGCATGAGTTTAAGCCACCGGGTCTGGGACTCGAACCGCGGTCAACTGCGTGGGAGTCCAGCGACATAGCCATTACACTAACTGCTGGTCCCATGCATTTTAGACATAGTATCATATTGGTGTCCCATTTGTTCATTGTCAGTATTGATAAATTAGATTTGTCTGTTTTCGAACTTTATATAAGGGGAAGCGTATTTGTAGCTTGTTTCTTTTGCCTAATATGTTTGTGAGATTTTTCCATTTTATATATAACAAGAGTAAACTCATATTGCTGCAGAAGAGTTTATTGTAGAATTATACTGTAATGTATATTGATTTGATTCTATTGTTCATAAATGTTTAGATTGTTAACAGTTTGAGAATAATACAAATGCTGTTGTTCTGATCACTTTTGTGCTTGTTTGATGGCACCTATAAGTAAGTATTTGTACTAGAGAGAGATAGGAACCTCCAACAGGGTCCTCATGCTTCAATCCACCCCTGGACTTAGCCGTCTTAGGTCACTGGCACTTGCACGTGTATCCAGTATGCACAGGGAAGCTTCAGGACATGAACCTGGGCCTTTCCTCTGTGGGTCCAGTATCACAGAGTGTTGATTTATCACTGCACCACCAGTCAGCAGTTCAAGAAGACTGAGGTAGAATGTTGTCTTCCCTACAAAAGTTTTACCGATTTTTATTATAACTTACTAGATACTAGGCAACATGTTGTCCTTGGCAATATTCTAATTCCAGCAACTAGATTCTAATGTAATGGACTATGTAATCTTTTTTTTTTTCTTGTTCTGAGTACATTGAAGAATATAGACCAGGGATTTTTATCAAATTCTAGCTCTCTATTTTCAGTTTTCAAACTTAAATGCTATATAGAAACAAAAAGCTTCTGAGAGGGTAGGTTCAGGGAACAAGGACCTACAGCACTTTGTAATTCAGTTTTGTTTTTTCTCCTTCCAAGAGGAATTCGACCAATCACTAAGTGTATTTTTTCATTATAACTTTGATTTATATACTATAATTGTATGTGAATATTTATGGAGTACAGGCTGGTTTTTAATGCATGAATACCATGTGTAATGATCAAACCAGGGCACTAATCATATTCACCATCTCAAACATTTATTATTACTTTGTGCTGTGAATATCTGAAATCTTCTCTTCTATAGTAGCTATTTCGAAATAGACATTGAATTGTTGCCAACTACAGGTACTCTACTATGTTTTTGATCTCATTATGACACTTATTTACTTACTCTTGTGTCTTTAATAAAATTCTCCCTGTCCCTTTCACACTCTTCTTTTACTCAGATTCTGGCATCCACCATTTTACTCTCTACTACTATTCAAGCAAGTCTTTTAGTTTTTGCTCATGAGTGAGAATTTATGGTATTTTTCTCTCAGTGCCTGCTTAATTTCACTTAATGTAGGTCCCTCAGTTCATCCATGTTGTTGCAAATGACAACATTTCATTCCTTTTTATGGATGGATAAAATTCCACTACCTTTTTCTTCTACAGTCACCAGTCATTGGGCACATAGCTTATTCCATATCTTAGCTATTCTGAATAGTGCTGCAGTGAACATGGGAGTACAGCTATCTTGTCAACATAATCATTTCTTTTTCCTTGGGTGTTTAACCTTGGGATTACTGGATCATAGGAAGTTCTGTTTTCAGGGGTTTTTTGTTTTGTTTTGCTTTGTATTAGTTTTTGTTTTTGCTGTTTTTATAATTATTATTATTTGTTTTTGCTATAGGGTGTGTGAGCTCACAAGAGATGTAGGGACATGTTCTGAGATGTGGGGACATGTTGTGAGCAGACATCAGGGACATGCTCTGAGCAAACCTCACTTTTCTCTCTGAAGCTGTGGCAGAAGCCTTGAAGCCTGCCCTCTCCTTAATCCTTTCTGCAGGCAGAACAATGGGTGGAATTTACAGAGAAAACATCCTGACCCCCCTATGTAAACACCAACCTATGTTCTGCCTTGTGTAATCTTTAGCTTAATCATTACCCCTTTTATGTATGCAGAAGAATGTACTTCCACTTCTGCAGATAGGCTTTTCTTCACTAGATAAGTAATTTACAGGCAACTTCTTTGCTTTTGACGTTCCCAGAAGATACACCTGGTGCCAGCTTGCCTAAACCCTTACAGATATATCACTTGTCTTCTGTGCCTGCAAAATATAAGCTATATCTATGGAATGTCACAAAATATATGTATGTAGTGTTGCTTCGCCTTATAAATAAAGGCACTCAGCCTCTCTGAGCATCACAGGCTGCACAGGCTCAAACAGCTTAGGATGCCTGTGTCCACAGCTACTCGGTCTCTGTGTCACTTTATTTCTGCTCCCTCGTCATAGATTGAGTTAAGTTCACCAGCAGACGAGAGAGGGAGAGTGAGAAATCACTCCTTGTGAGGGTTGGCCACACCTCAATGCTTTTCTCCCTTCTCCTCTTGGGATTTTGAGCACCCATGCACACACATTTACTAGGCTGCCAGATCCAGGACTCAAACAGCACTTGGACATGTGCCACTGTCTGGCTCTATTTTCAGATTTTGAAGAACTGCCATACTATTTTCCATAGTAACTGTACTAACATACACCAACTGTACACACAGTGTTCCCCTTCCTTCATGGCCTCTCCAGCACTTGTTAATTGTTATTTTTTTGATAATAGTTACACTAACTGGGGTGAAGTGAAACTTCTGGTTTTTATTTGCATTCTTCTACTAATTAGTGATGCAAAAATAAGTCCATGTACATATGTTCTACAAAAGTTCCAATGTTCATTCAGGAAAGGATAATCTTTTCAATATTGGTGTTAAAAAAATAAGAATATTATTTCTACGAACAGAGATGGTGAAGCAAATACATCACTAGAGTCCCACATGGTCAACTGGAGTTTGAGTCTAGACTGGTGGCTTGAAAATTACACCAGGTACATGTGCATGCATGCCCAAAATCCTGGGATGAGAATGGAGGAGAAGGGATTGAGGTATGGCCATCCTCCCTGGAGGTGATTTCTCACTTTACCTCTCACTATCTCTGTCTTTTCCTCTCTGGTGAGCACATGTGCCCAAAGGCAAAATTTCTTAAAAAAAAAAAGTATATATCTATATCTATATCTATAATTTCTAAGTCATAAAAAATAATCCTGGTTGTAATATTGTACTGTAGATGTGCAAGATATTATTGTTGAGGAAGACTGAATAAAAGGGATATAGGACTTCTCTATATTATTTTTTGCAAATATATGTGAATCTGCAATTGTCTCAAAAGAAAAAGTTTAAAATATAAAACGAAACAAAAATACTTAAATGCAAGACCTGAGACTATAAATTTCTAGAAGGAAATACAGAAAAAAATCTTCAGGGTATGGGTCTAGGTAAAGATTTTTAAAATAAGGTCTCAAAACCACAAGCACAAAAGTGAAAATAGATAAATGGGATTACATTGAACTAGAAAGCTTTCACATAATGAAAGAAACAATTAACAAAGTGAAGAAATAGTACACAGAATGGGAGAAAATATTTGCAAGTTATACACATTACAGGGGATTAATAACCAGAGTATACAGGGAATTCAAATACCTCACCAGCAAAAGACCAACTAATCTAATTTAAAAATGCACGATTAATCTGGCCAAGAAATACATAAAAAACTGCTCAATATCACTGAGTGTTATGAAATAATTCACCAAATACAACCTAAGAAGTTTTCCCCAGTTCACTTGTCAAGTCCTTTGCTCCCACGGTGTCTTTGAGATCTTTGGAAGCATTTCACTTCCAGACTACAGATGCCCATTATTGCTTCAAGCTGTGAAAACACATATGATAGACTTGTCATATGCAAAAGTCTTATTTGTACAGGTCATATGTAGTAATTTGGTGTTAGCTCATTATAATGAGTGTGAACTATGGCTTTATTTGAAAACTAGGTCTTTCCACTTCAAGAAAAACAATAAAAATAATCCAATTGTCAGAAAACTACTCCAAGGTACCATCCTACATTAATGTTACCCTTAACATCTCAGCAGCATTGTAAAATCACTAATCTAATATGCAATCAAGTCAACAACTTCTTTCATGGAAAATTAATTCTATTTCCTAAAGAGTTGTACAACATTTGAAAGCAGATATTTTAAGATAAAGAAAACAAAAGAATAAAAGGCCATATACAACGTAATGTAATGATCAATGTCTAATAAGATACCCAAGTCTATAGCCTTGATTCCATTGTTACACACTGTATTCATGCTTTGAAAAACCATGCTGCAGCCCCACAAAGATGTGCAATTATTGGATGTAAGTAAAAAATCACCATAAAAATAAATTAAAAAGCCAATAAAGCAATGCAGAAAAACACAGTATACTTGAAAAAATATTAGAAACTCATATAGACATGATCAAAAGCCAGGTAAGCAAATGCTAAACTCTAAAGCTGATTTAGAATAAAAAATTCATGCCAAAGAATGGCAATGATAAAAAGTGATGACTTGTAACATTATAAAAAGAAGAAGAAAGAAAGAAAAAACCTTTCAAAAAAGTTATTATATTTTCAAAAGTGAAGTGAATATCAAGACCAGCAGATAGTGTAATGGTTACATCACTGGACTCATAAGTGGTCGACTATGGTTTGAGTCCTGGACCCAGTGACTTAAAACTGACACTGGGCACTTGCGCACATGAGTCAAAAATCCTGAGGAGAATGGAGGAGAAGGAATTGTGACATGGCCATCCCTTCTGGGGGGTGATTCCTTCCTTTTTGTCTCTCTGTCTCTCCAACAAGCATATGTGCCCCCAGCAAAAATCTTTCTAAAATAAAAGTAAAGAGAATAGGGAAAATATAAATGGGAACTATGGTTTAGTAGATAAAATTCAAGATCTTAGATTAAATAGAAGCATTCTTGTAACAAAACAAATTAAAATGCTACGGTGTAATGACTTTATATATATTATAATGCAATCTCCTTATTTTATAGACAAATTCTTAAGAGAATAGTCACTTCCTAAGGCCTTAGAATTTAAAATTTAGCAAAACTGAGACTAGAACTCAGATAGATGGGGAAAAGTTTGTCTTCCCTATCATACTTTTAAACCTAGAAAACATATAACCATTGGACCAGTCCTTGGCATGATGGTTAAAGTTGCTGGATCCCCCATAAATGACTGTTCAGTTTGAGTCTCAGACCTGTTGGCTTGAAAAACACACTGGGCATGGATGCATGGGTGCCCAAAATCCTGAAAGAAGAGAGAAATAGAGGAAAAAGGGTATGGGGCATGACCAGTCTCCACGGGGGGCAGTGCTTCTCCCCCATCTGCATCTATGTCTCTCCAGTGATTGCATGTACCCTTTGGCAAAATTTGTGGGGGGGAGGAACAGAAAGAAAAAAAATATATACTCATCCTTTTTGAGGCATATCTGTAATTTTCTCCTCTTTGAGAAATAATGTCTTCTTGTTCACAACAGTGTAACCAGGATGGTATTTTCATTATTTGGATTCTAATATTGCTTAGAACAAGTTTGCTTAGATGTCTTTCATTTCCAAAAGACCATGAACTCCTTGAGTGTTTATTTTTTATTTTACTGTAATTAAAGTCACATTTGACAGATAGTAAGCGAGCAAGATCTTTGAGGCATATTAAGCATTTACACAGTGATTGGTTGACTTCCTCTTGGAAAGTGAAAACAGATCCCTAATTATAAAATGCTAACCTAGGCTCTGATTCAGCTTACTCTCTCAAGCTATTTGACTATAAATGGCATTTAAGTTTGAAAATTAAAGCACTAAGATTTAAATTAAGATTCCCAAATTATTGAAACTGTAATTATTTTAATTAATTTTTGTATCAGACTTATTTTATGAGTCACTCCACATCTGCCCAAGCCATCTGCTCTCTGGGCCACGGAGACCTGTTAGCTATCATTCTCACTCCGTATTTTCTTATCACTGCTGATGTCAGATCTCTTCAAGTGAGGCTTGGGCATGTGGAAGAAGTCTACCTGTACTGAACTCAGAGGAATTATTGGCCTCTTTAACCACTTCTGAGCTCCATGATAAATTTTCCCAACATGGGACATGAAATCTGTCTTCTGTCTGTTGGTGCCCAAAGGCACCAGGTAATATCAGCTGCAAATGTAGTTGGGGAATGTGGGTAGAGATTAACACCTTTTGAGATGAAATATGGAGATGGGATCGAATTGACAGATACATTTTTCTCCCTTCCTTTCTTTTTCTTTTTGAGAGGTTTTTGCCTTAGGGTGTGTGTGCTCACTGGAGAGACATGGTGAGAGGGAAAGTGAGAAATCACACACAGAGGGGATGCCACAATCCCTTCTCTGTTCTCCTGCCAGGATCTTGGGCACACTCGCACATGCACCTGGCATGAGTTTGAAGCCACTGGGTTTATGACTTGAACTATGGTTGGCTGTGTGGGAGTCCAGCGATGTAATCACTATGCCATCTGCTGGTCTCTCCCTTCTTTTCTTTAAGGGATTGTTCCAAGGTGGGTGGTTCCCTATAACCTGTCTGGAAGAAGCCAAGTTTGTTTGAGATAGTAGCTACATTTTCTTGAGATGCTGGCCCACATAGGATCATGCCACCTTGTATTTGCTTTCTGTCCTTCCCTAACTTCTCTTTTTCTTCTCACTCTTGCTGTCCCAGGATTATACTTCTCACTAAAACATTAGCATGTATGTTTTGCCTCAGGCCCTGTTTCCAGGGAACTTGATCTAAAAGAATTTCAATCTGTAGTGACTCATATCAACTGAGCTCCATGGAATTTATGAAGAAGTTAGTGCTATGTCACAATTTCCTTTGTAAAATATAAATTTTATTTTACATTTGAGGTTTTATTAAAACAGGCACAAACACATCCTTAAGTGCTTTTATGTTGTTTGGACCTCAGCTTATTTTTTAAAAAGGAATATAAATATGTATATATCCTTCATAATTCATAAGTGCATCATGAAATATATCTCATATTGCCTGTTCACAACTATAAAGAGCGATTCATGGCATCATTATTTAAATTTTCTTCAAATTTTAATACAATATTTGGAGCATGAATGACAAAGCTTATTGAAATACATCATGGCTTGTTAACTCATACTTTTTTTTTTAACAAATAATCTCTCAGTTTATAACTAATTTAGCTTGGAATCTCACAAAATAGCCAAAACTGTGCGGGGTTAAATGGGAGAAGGAGTATCTTATTACATCTTGTATTATCTCTATAACCTCTTACTCTTTGTTTGATATTTTCTATATTATGTAAAATGTCATTGAACTTCAGCTTCAGTCTCTCCTTCCAAACCAGAGTACTTCTCCTAATTAACTCATCTGCAGACATTCTGGAGCTTCACTGGCAAAAAGCTTAAACTTTGAGGCCCATTTATGCCACTTAAAGGGATGCATTTTATTTATGAGATGGTCATGAGAGTTTTTGATAAAGGTGGTTTGCAAATTATACAGCATAGAGAAGCTATATATTATTTTCTAGGTTTCCTATTCCTCTACATTTCTTATTTCACCCTTCCAGTGTCATCTTATTTACCCTCAAGGCTTCAGAATTTGATAGAGAATTCCAAATACTTTCCTTGAGACATCTTTACTTAACAGTCTACGGAAATCTCAACTACTTGGTCAGAACTAAATTAATTGTATTTTCATCTATCTTTCCCATCCTCCTGTTCCTTATCTCACCACTTTTAAGTCAAAAACCTCGATTTCATCCTTATTTCATCCTTCCTTACCACTTATAGATAATCAATCACCAACTTCTGCCACTCTACTTTATTGATAGTTCTCAAATCTGTTTATCTCCATCTCTGTTCCCTTCTATCATTTTTCATGCCATGATGCATCAACTCAAATACTGTAAAATTCTTCCAATTTTTCTTCTAGAAAACAACTAAAGTGATCCTCTTAAACACAGGTATGTATCACTTCTGTACTGAAAACTATTTTGCAAATAATAGTAAACTTTAACATAATGTATAGCATATACTAAGCCCTATTTTAAGCTCTTTGATTTTAAAAATATATGTTTATTAATTTTTTTCATTTTTGCTATAGGGTGTATGTGCTCACCTGAGAGAGAGAGAGAGAGAGTGTGTGTGTGTGAGAGAGAGAGAGAGAAAGTGAGAAATTATCCTCAAGTGGAGATAGCTATACCACAACCCCTTCTCCTCTGGTTTACTTTAAGGATTTTGGACAAGTGTGCACATGTGCCTAGCATGATTTTCAAACCTCAAGGTTAGGAACTTGACCTACACGTGGGATCCAGCACCTTAACCTCCGTGGTACCTGCTAACCTTCCTCTTTAAATATCTTAATTCATTTAGCTCTTATGATATCAATAAGGAGTATGTTCCTCTTTATCCTCCTCTCCTTTTCACCCTCTTTCCTCACATCTTATGCAGTTGCTACTTTATTTTCTTTTTATTCTTTGTTTTTCCTCTCTCCTCCTTCTCTTCCATGGTTACAGTTCTCTATTTTATACTATCTTTGTTTTTAATAGGTAACCTATTTCTATTTTCTTAACTGTATCCTTACTGATACAATTTCTAAACTATAAAGCCATGTTTACTTCTGTCAGAGTAAAGCACAAGTTTATAACAGTACATTTGTAGCTGACAAAATCAACATATTTTATTATTTTAAGACTGTCAAGGGGCCAGCAGACAGCATAATGGCTATGTTGCTGGACTCCCATGTAGTCGACCGTGGTTCGAGTCCTGTACCCGGTCGCATAAGCTCACATAGAGCACGTGTGCATTTGTGCCCAAGATCCCAAGAAGAGAATGGAAGAGAAGCGATTGTGGTGTGGCCATCCCCTCTGGGGGATGATGTCTCGCTTTCTGTCTCTCTAGCTCTCTCTGTCTTTCTGGTGAACACACATGCTCTATAGCAAAAAATCTCAAAAAAAATAAAATTAAAATAAAATAGAAAAAAGAATGTCAAAAATATCCACAAAGATAAATAGAATTAGTCAACAAATTTTTGAGGCATGCTTATGAAACTTAGATATCTCTAACAGCCCATAAATTGCCATGTTAAGGTAAAATGAGTAAGTTTATTCTTTATTTATGTATGCAAAGTCAATGAATTCCACTCCCCCCCCCACAGTTTTATTGGTTTAAAGGAAATGTTACAATTGTCTATAGCATTACTAGTTGAAATGAGAGCTAGTCTGTGGGTTGTTACTAGTCTGTGAAAAGATGGAGACCTTTTTCTAGAATGGTATTAAAGCTACTGCATTTTTTTTTTAATTTGCCAGAGGGTGCATGCACTGAGCAGGAAGAGACAGAGAGCAAGAGAAGGCACCCTCGATGGGGAATGGTAACAACTCAATCCTTTCTCCTCCACTTTGTTGGAATTTTGGACATGCATGCACACATGTCTGGTGTGTTTTTCAAGCTGCCAGGTCTGGAACTCAAACTGTACAGTTAGCTACAGGGGATCCAGTTCACCTAACTACGAGGCTTTGAGCTGGCCCATACTGCATCTTTCATAGAAAAAATTTGTCAAACAAAAAATGAAAATTAGTGAAATGATTAGTTTGCTTTTGTCATAAGCTCATTACTTCCCAAACCAGTAACAACCAGTTCACAAACAAGTCAATAGGCCTACTATATAAAAAGAGAATTTGAGTTAAGTTAAAAGTAATTCCTTTGAAATGTCAAAACCTAGGATACAAGCAGGTTTTCTTTTAGACAAAATTTATTTTAAATTAATATATATTCTCTTTTTGGAAAAAAAAATAAGTGCACAATGATATCAGAATAACTGACACCAGAAAATAAAGTAATGCCTAAAAACCATAATGCTTAGTGAATGGACCTATTAGCCCACTAAGAACAATCATTTTCATTATTCTCTAAAGAAGAGAAATGACTTGATAAAGAGTTAGGTTTTAAAGAAGAGTTGAAAATATGGCACCTTCTTAAAAAGCTAAGCTGATTTCACAAAAGAAAAAATAAATGATATGGAAAATGAAACAGAGAACTGGCTTGAAGCAATTATCCTGCATTCGAACCTTCTGCACTCACCTGCAATGTAGACTGAAGATGCAGTGATATATTATAATTTCTGGAGAAGAAAAGTAGAAAAAAGTAGAGAACTTAAAAAAACAGGGCCAAAGAGAAACTTTATACTACCTTGCAAAGCAATAAAAATAAATCAGAATGATTTAACTGGATGATTATTTTTAATGCCATGACAGTGGAAGATTTCTTTTACCCTATTAAACTACCTAAAGAAAAGTGAAAAGATTTCACTTAGTCTCACATATGAAAATAATAATGAAATATTATGGTGTTCACAATTCAATCAATTATCTTGATCTCTTACCAACTAATGTCTTTAGAAACAAACAAACCAATGTTATATTCTATATAAGTTAAATTGTTAGGAATTCAGTATCAAAGCTGAGTATAAACCAAAGTATTATTATATTTGATGTTTGTGTTGTCCCTTTGTACTCATGAGTTCTTTCTCTGAAAAACTGTTCCACATACAGAACACAGAAGAAGCCTGTGATTCTTAAATAATTGCAGCCCATTCTATAAGTTCAAACAAACAAAGCTTTTGATTAAAGATTGTTTAATCTCAAAGAGATCAGTATAGAAAATAGATTAGAAACAGGGATGAAGTATCATTCAAAAAGAAGCTCTATTCCTCTCTAAGCCTAAGCAATGGCAGTTCTCAAAAGATGGCTTTGTGATGTGAACTGGAATCAAAGTGACTACATTCCTTTGAGTTTAGGTAAGCTTTTAAATCTGAAGATGAGTGTATAAAAAAAAAATGGTTCTTTGTGAAAGACTAAACTTGAATTGATGCTAATTTTATGTCTCTGTTCTCTCAGGAAGCTTACTAATGCTTATGTTTATAATTTTAAAAAATGAAATTCTCTTTATATTTTAAAATAAAAATTTACCTGACAAAAATGTTCTGTTGTTAAACCTATATTTCACTGCCAAGCTATTTTAGTTCACAAGAATAACAAATAATAGTCACAGCAACAATAGACATTTATTGAGTGCATACCATGTGCCAGGTTCTCCTTTTAAATATTTTAGATGTACTCATTTAATTATTTTTTTCTCTTTTTTAAAAAATAAATATTTATTTATTTATTTATTTATTTAATTTGTTATTATTATTTTAAAATTTGACAAGATAGAGACAGAGAGTGAGTGTAAGGGAAAATGAGAAAGAAGCTGCCAGGTCTGTGACTTGAATGAACGTCAGCCATGTGGGAATCCAGCGCCCTCTACCACCATGCCACCTGATGGCTCCTGTAATTCTTAAGACAACACTAAACAGTTATCTTCAGTTACAAAAAATTAATAAAAAAATAAAAATATATACACACACACACACACACATGCACACACACACACACACACACACACACAAACACCTACACAGAGAAAGAGGGAGAGAGAGAGAGAAATAAACATTTATCTTATCAACGCCTGAGCTATATTCTTTTGGTAATTTACTGCCAGAAGATGGAGCTTGCAATCTTCAAACTTATAATGATGCAATATGCATCAAAATAAAATTTGATATCCTTTAAAATCCTTTCATGCAATTGGGCTACTAAAATTTTAAAAAATGAAAATCTAAATTATAGAAAGAAGTGTATTAATTTTTGAAATTAATACCAGAAAAATTTTCTTTCATACAAATGAGTCTTCAACAAATAGCTAGATTTGTTATGTGCCTTTAAAAATATAAAAAGGATGGGACCAGCAGATGGCATAGCGGTCAAGTCACTGAACTCCCACATGGCCTGCTGTGATTCAAGTCCCAGACCCAGTGGCTTGAAAATCATGCTGGGCATGTGTGCATGCGTGCCCAAGATCCCAGAAGGAGAACAGAAGGGAGAGGACTGTGGTTTGACCATCCCCTGTAGGGGGTGATTTCTCACCTTCCCTCTCATTGTGTCTATGTCTTTTTTTTCTGGTGAGTACACATGTTCTTAGGCCAAAACCTCTTAAAAAATAATAAAATAAAAAGACTTTTAATAATACCATTAGATAGCAAATAGTAAGTAAACCTAAGTAAATAAAGGTAATTTAACCAAAATACATACATTATGAGGACAAGAAACATTTTAGGTTTGGCTATTAAGTTTACTATGTTTTCAAGCTTCCATAGTGGAAATATAAATCAAGAATAGTGTAATTCTAATTACCTGAGGCAAGTGAAATAATGAGAAATGAAGTATTTTCTAGCTTTAACCCTCAAAATAAATATTTATGAAGATACATTTAGGAATGGTAGCATAAATAGCTCTGTGGATTGGCCCTGCTCTCCAACTATAAACCATTAATTGCTTAAAATTACTTAAAAAATAAAACTAGCTATTAAAAGTCCTTGAAAATCATGAAATAAATTAAAGTGAATTAAAAAACTTTCAATTGTGAGACTTTACTTATTCTCAGTAAGAACATCTAGTCTATCAAACTTGAGCCACAGTCCACTCCCTTTGTCCCCCAGTCCAAGTCCAGCTTCTTTCTCTTCCTAGCTCCTTCTCAATGGCTACCACATCTCACCAAGAGGACCAAGTTGCTATCATTTCTTATCTCATTGAGCTTTGCTTTTTAGAGGCAAAATTCCAGGTGTTTGGTGAACATGTCTTTTTTTTTTTTTTTTTGAGAGGTGTTTGCTATAGGGTGCGTGCGCTCGCCAGACAGACAGAGAGAGACATAGAGACAGAAAGCAAGAAATCACCCCCCAGGGGGGATGGCCATGCCACAATCCCTTCTCCTCCATTCTCCTCTCGGGATCTTGGGCACGCACGCACATGCGCCCGGCGTGAGTTCTAAGCCACCGGGTCCGGGACGCGAACCGCGGTCGACTACTTGGGAGTCCAGCGACATAGTCATTATGCTAACTGCTGGTTCCCTGGCCAACATATCTTGAGTTCCATTGTTGTAACTGGCACCCATGTAGGACAGAGGCTCTTCCCTAGACACCACAGGTCATGAAAACTGGGACCCCAATAACCTTTCCCCAACTTTCTCATAATAAGGTAGATCCACAGAGGAGAGTCAATCTGTGAAGAACAAAGGATACCACTCTTGCTCAACACCCTGCTCATGAAGTAGGGATGTCACTCAAAGAGAATCTAGTCATTGCACTGTCTATAACTCTGGGACAGTGAGTCAGAAAACTGGCCTCAGGGAAAGGCATCATAGAAACAGAATGCAGTGAAGCTCACCTCAGAGGTACTTTATTTAGGACAGAGTTTGGGGAAGCTCGAGACTGTGAGTACTCTCTAACAAAATGAAGATTTGGAAAGTAAACAGTAAGAGGAGACTGGAGCTTCTTGAAAGAAATAAACTGAACTGTAGGCCAACTAGTTTATCAGGAAGAACCATCACCAGGGAATAAGACTGTCAAGAATTCTCATGTGGTGTAAGAACAAAGTCTAAAGAATTGGCTCAAAAATTCCTCAAAAAATGGGATCAACATTTAATTGGATCAGCAGTGGACCAATTAAAGCTTTACATTAATATCAGAATAAAAATAACTCACAAGGAAACTTAGGAAATTCACAACTATGTAATACTTAAGCAGCATACTCTGAAATAACTCATAAGTCAAAAGAGGAATTATGTACAGTCATGCATCACTTAGTGACAGTAATATGTTCTAAGAAAGATGTCGTTAGGCAATTATATTATTGGCAAACAGCGCAGAGTGTATTTACACAAATATACATAGTATAATCAATGACACCCCTGGCTATGTGGTATAGCATATTACTCCCAGACTTACAAACCTGAACATATTACTGTGCTGAATACAGTAGGCAATTATAACACAATGGTAAATATTTGTATATATAAACATAGAAAACGTACATTTATTTTTTATTGTTTTAGAGGTTTTTGCTATAGGGCACGTGTGCTCACCAGACAGACAGAGAGAGACAGAGAGACAGAAAGCGAGAAATCACCCCTCAGTGGGGATGGCCACACCACAATCCCTTCTCCTTCATTCTCCTCTCAGGATCTTGGGCACACATGCACACGTGCCTGGCGTGAGTTTTAAGCCACTGGGTCCTGGACGTGAACTGCGGTCGACTACGTGGGAGTCCAGCAACATAGCCGTTACGCTAACTGCTGGTCCCATACATTTAAAATGCATTATAAAAAAAACAAAATAAGGTACATCCATATAGGGCATTTACCAGGAATGGAGCTTGCATTACTGGAAGGTGTTCTAAGTCGGGAAGTCAGTGGTGAGTGAACCTAAAGGCCTAGAATATTATTGCACATTCCTGTAGACTTTGTAAACACTGCAACTTTGTAAACACTGCACATGTAGGCCACACTAATTTTATATACATTTATTTATTTATTTATTTTTAAGAGAGACTTTTGCTATAGGGCACATGTGCCCATTGGAGAGGCACAGAGAGACAGAGAGACAGAAAGTGAGAAATCACTCCCCAGGGGGCTTAGTCACTCTGAAATCCTTCTCCTCCATTTTCCTTCAGGATTTTGTGTATGCACACACACGCACCAAGCGTGAGTTACAAGCTGCCAGGTCCAGGATTTGAACTGTGGTTGACTCTGCAGAAATCGTGCTCCTTAACCACTGCAGCACCTGCTGTCCCCTAAATTTCTTTTTTATAATAAATTAACCTTGGACTGGCAAGTGGCATGGTAGTTAAAGGCTCTGGACTCCCATATGGCTGACTGCAGTTTGTGTCCTGGACATGGTAGCTCTCTCTCTCCCTCTCTCTCTCTGTGTCTCTGTCTCTGTTTCTCTCTCTCTGGTTGAAATAGAAAAATAATGATAATAAATAAATAATTCTTCAAAAAAATTAATTAACCTTATCTTACTGTAACTTTTTAACTTTATAGCTTCTTAAAGTTATTTTATTTACATTTAATTTTTGTACATCTTTGCCATGTACAATGTTTTTTCCACCATGAATACAGTACATATTAGTCAAGTCAAAGACATTACCATATACATTATTATCAACTGATATCTTTTCATCTTTGTGTCTATGAAATGTTTTGTTTTTTCCCTGATTCCCTCCCTCCTCCCCATTACCCATCCCCTATTATCAACCCCTTTCTATACTGTCTCAGTTTTCCATCTCTCTCTGCTATTATGCCTTCCAATCTTTCAATTTCTGCTACAGAAATTAACACTTTAAAAAGCAAACACATAGTGCAGCTATGCATAAACATTTTCTTCCATTATATATTTATTCTATATGTTATCTTTTCTATTTAAAAAAATATTTATTTACTAATTTTTTAGACATTTTTGCCATAAGGTATACATGTTTACTAGAGAGAGAGAGACAGAGACAGAGACAAAGATAGTGAGAGGGAAAGAGAAATCATCCTCTGGGGGAATGGCCACATGGCAATCCCTTCTCTTCTATTCTTCTCCTGGGATCTTGGGCATGCATGCATACATACCTGGTGTGATTTTCAAGCTGCTGGGTCCAGGACTCAAACAACAGTCTGCCATGCAGGAATCCAGTTACGTAACCACTATGCCATATGCTGGCCCCCCCCAAATTTTTACTTTTCAAACTTTTTTCGTTAAAAACTAAGACACAAATATAGATATTAACCTAGGCCTACGCAATGTCAGGATTATCAATATCGTTGTCTTCCACCTCCACATAGTCACATTGAAAGGGTCATTACTAAAAAAATAAGAGATTAAGTCAAGCACAAGAGAAAAAGATTCAATCAAGAGACAAGCTAATGTGAAATGTATGGGGCTGCTGCCAGTATAACACGGCATACTGATTTATATAAACATTTTTTTTAATAGTTAGAAGTACATGCTAAAATAACAAGCATAGCATACAAATTTAGAAGCCAGTAACAGAGTCGTTTATTACCATTAGCGAATTTTAGGCACCAAACTGAATTGTATATGCTCTACTTTAGTACCACTCAGCTATAGTGATTTATTTACACCAGCATCACCACTAACACATGAATAAGGCATTTTGAAGCTGTGTTGTCTCTATGCAATAGGATTTTTTTAGCTTCATTATAATCTTATGAGACCACTGTGGCATACATAGGTGGTCCACGTTGACTGAAATGTCCTTATGTAATGTATGACTATATTATAAATTAATAGTAGAGTTAAACTATTAGAAAATACTTAGGAATGAATAAAAATAAAGACAATAATGGATGAGGTATCAAAAACATTAAGGAATAGTATTTACAATAAAAATGAGAAAGTATTGATATAGGCTACAACATGGATGAATCTAGAAAATACTATACAGATATTATTCAACATGAAAGAAACTAGTCAAAAAGACCATATTGTGTAGGACCATAATATTTTGATCAACTGGACCAGGGAGAAATGTTCACATATTGAAATGTTCACTTTGTAAGTTAAATAATGTGATTGAATGTATAAATATGTAAATAGATAGATAAAATTAAAAAAAAGGAAAAAAAAGATGTATTACTAAGGAGCTTTAGAATTGCAGATTTACAAACTTAACTGGGTCTACATCCATGCCTTTCTTCTTCTTTCATTCTACATGGAAGTGGTATCCATCCTAACATTAAACATATAACATCAAATTTCATTCACTAGTAATTTAACTATGTTAAATGTCCCTTATTTCCTCTAACAGTATGTCCTTGCTGTTAACTTTGTCATTAAAGTTGTAATGCTCAAGTGTCTCTCATTGAAAAGTAAAATTATTTACAAAGTTTTAGTAAAATATAATATTTCTACTATAATAATTATATTCTCCTTCATACTAAAATTCTTAAAAAAAAACAAAACCCAAAAAACAAAAAACAGGGACCAGCAGGTGGCATGGTGGTGAAGGTACATGGCTGACTACAGTTGATGTCCCAGACATGGCAGCTTGCTTTCTCTCTTTCCCTTTTTCTCTCTGTCTCTTTCTGTCTCTCTGGTGAGTACATGTGCCCTATAGCAAATTAAAAATAATTATAGTAATAATAATAATAAATAAAATTTAAAATAATTATTTAAAAAAACCACAAAGAATAAAACAAACTGTTCATACTATCTCTGTATTAATCCTTCTTTCACTCCTTGACCACAATCAACTTTCTGATCTTACTATGACATGCTGAAATTGCTCTCACCTAAACCATTACAAACTTATACATTGTTAAGTAAAATAGATGTTTCGACCTCTTTGCCACAGTTGACACTGTTCATACTGCCTCTTTAGAAAGCTTCTCCCACTCCCCACATCTCACCTACTTATTTTTCCTCTCTATGATTTTTTAGATTTTTGGATTCTTCCATCCCCTTTAGGCCTTGCCTCTCAATTAACTTGCTTTAAAATTTTTATTGATCATCTTATGGCATGAAAAATTGCAACTGTGTAGTGTTAATGATTATGCAGAGGGATAAATATGTTTTATCTAACTATACAATTTGTTGAACTGAAGCCAGGAAGGGGCATATAGGGATTAAAGTGCCTGCATCCCACGTGACCTACAGTGCAGTTCTAATCCCAGACCTGGCCCCTTGAGAAACATGCCAAAGGTAGGGGTGTGCGCGTGTGTGTGTGTGTGTGTGTGTGTGTGTGCTCAAAATTCCAAAAGGAAGGAGAAATGGAGAAGAGGTTGCAGCATGACCATCTGCCATGTGCAGGTCTTTCCTCACTTTCTCTTATTCTCTCGCTGTCTCTCCCTGGTGAGCACATATGCACTCTGACAAATATCACACATGCACTCTGATAAATTAAATATCAGTATTTAGGTGTTGAATATTTCCACTTTGAATTAATACTTAGTAACATGAGAAAACACTTTTGATCTCTTATGTAATGATGAGATGATAAGTAACAATGAGTGATTCCTAACTTTGTCTATAGTCTAGACTCAATTTTATATGTACTAAGGAGAAAAAGTGAAAGTAGGTAACATTTGCACTTGGGTAATGATAATTTTGTGTTATTCTTTATATAACTAGGTATTAAAAGTGAGTTTTCCTTTGTTTAGAATTTTGAAAGAGACTCTCGAGTCTAAAAAGAACTATCAATTGATTCTACGTACTTTTCATCTGTAGGAGTTGCTGTATTCCTTTCAGAATTTGCAAAGGGTGTAGTACAAAGGGAGTTCTGCGTTAGGAAGCTGGGGGAATGGAGAAGTATCTTGAGAGACTTATTGGTGTGCCCTGTATACGGAAGTGGCTTTCCCTCGCCTGAGAAGAGGTTCAGCAGAATCGATCATGGGGCTTCCTAAGATACTGTACAATATGGAGACTTGGGATTGTCATCTGACTAACTTTAGAGGTCAAGAGGCAAGGCTCTTGGCTGACACTTCTCATGTCTGGTAAAGACTGAAAGTGAAGTGCTACCCTAGGTAGGGCGGTATGTCCTCTGATGAATTGACAATAGCCAGAGTCTCCCTGTGTCCAAATGTGGACCCTCCAACAAGGAGTCTGTCCCCAAAACTGTCTGCTTCGGGACACCACCAGCGAAGAGACTGGGCACTCAAGGGAGCACAAGAAAAGAAGCTTTGCCAGAAAGGCTTAGGGCAAAGCAGCCATCTTCACTGAAGGCAAACCCAACTCAGAGGCATCATATCCATTCTAGCCCAATCTGGGAGGTGTCAGGAACAGTGGCAAGCTAGGGGAGAAATAGGAGGAAGACAGAAGCCTGTCATTCCCCTGCCTTGGGACTTGATCTTCACCCAAAGGCAGGCTGACACTGGGGGAACAGGGCATTCAAAGAAAGATAGGAATTTGGAATTTTCATTAATATGCTAGATGGAGATAATTACTCAGAAGAACCTCGTTCTTCAACCAATAACAAGAAGAGTTTGAAGTGTTTAAAAATAATTTTAAAAGCATGAAATCTGCCTAGTATTTTATTCTATGTACAGAAACTGAAATTAACAGAAAGTAGGGGGAAAATTATTTTTTTCTCCAACCTGAAACTACCTCATAAACCAGTTATATTCATAGTTTTCTGAATTTTTATAATATCCTGTAATTAATTATTATAATGCAGAAAAACTGTCATTCTTCAAGTGTATACAGTGGTGTCTACACATGTGCATGTGTGCATGTATGTCTACACATGTGCCTGGGTATCTGAGACATATCAATGTATCTACCTGATGTCAAGACAAATGATCAATTCTGACAATTCAGTCCAAAATGTCAAACGAGATGTTTGGCATGAGGCAGGTATAAACAACTGCAGCATTGACTGAATTTTTAGCATTTTAGCCAGTTATCTGAATGTCATGGAGATCAAAATATAGAGTGTGGTGACCTAAAATCTTTAGCAGAAAGGTTGTGCTTTTCAGAAGCTTGCATTCTATGCATTATAGATCAATTTGCTAACTAAACAATTTCCCCCTACTTAACCTTTTAATAATTCATTGGAAGCTTATCGGGTGCAAATAAAAAGTTCATAATGATTAGTTTCAAACAAATATTTTAGCACAGTCCAGCATAATGATTATTTTATAATAATCAGTTACCAAGATTATACTACATCACTCATCCAGTCAAAGCTACAAAATCATTATTTTTTTCTCCCATTCATTCTTGTATTCGCTGTTGAACTATTGGGAGTTCTGTAGTTTTACAGACAGGGCGTGAAGAAATAGTACCACTGCTTCTACTTGCTATGCAACCGGAACTGTTTTTACTCTCTAATCTTTGTCTCATACTTCACAGCAAATATGTGAAAATACTACCATTTATGAGTCTTGGATCTTTCCTTGCTTTATTTCCTTCTCTCTCTCTTTCTTCCTCTCTCCTCTTCCCTCTAACAATTTTTCTGAACATCTGGTATATGTGTGCTTCTATTTGCAATGATAAGTACAAATGAAGAAATACAGAGTCAGTTCTTTTCAGTAAGTAATCAGAGTATTAAGAAGGAAAAAAGGAAAAAAGACATGCAAATGATTATGTCAAGCTAAAAGATGCTAGAATGGGGTACATATAAGTTCAAGTTCCTATATATCAAAGCAAGGGCAAACTCTTGATGTTTGGGAAAGTTGTAGATAGCTTCATAAGGCAGGTTTTATACTGAACCCCCATTTTAGCACATGCGTGCCTGGTCCCAGGGCTGGCTGAGTGGTGAAAGTGAATTTCCATGCTGGGACCTGCTGAGAGTTTCATTCCTAGTGTCAATTGCTTATGGAAGAGATGAATAAATATACTTAGAAAAAAATGACCAATCCTCTAAACTTAATTTTCAGCACAATTACTGATGTAATTTTTTAGTACTTCATATATGTTCTATAATTTATTTATTTTACTTCTCAAATGAACACATATATTTAATCACAAGCACCTTCAAGCTGGGGCTGAAGATTTTGATAAACATAGTGTTTCTATTTTTGTTTAATTTTTATTCAGTTTATGAGATATAGTGTTACTCATTTTTACTAAAGAAAAACATACAATAAAATGCTCATATACTCATGTAGATAGTGTACTTTAGACAAAGACCTTGACAGGTTGAAATTCAGCTTTGTGCTGTCCGACAGCACTCCTACATGTGAGAAATCAGTCTGCCCCCTCTTCATGAGTGCTATTTTTACATTGGTATAAGTTTGTTCTGCTATTCAAGAGAAAAATACTATTATCGTAAATTTATTAATCATAGTGAAACATTGTAAATGAATTTGGAGTAGACTGTATCCTCTCAAATCAAAACAATTATATATATTCAGATGATTTTCACTGTATGAAGACTAATGAGGTTACCAAAAAGTCCATTTGTCAAAAAGAATTACTTAGTCACTTCATGAATAATGCCAATATTAAAATACATCTTGTAATCAACATAATAAGAAAAAATAAAATTTTAAGCTGTAAAATTATGCAATTTATAATTTCTTAAACAAATGTTTATTTAGTGTGAACTATGTAGGGGTTAAGTTAACAAAATTTCTCTGTTTTCGTCAATGAGATTTTAGAGTAGTGAGGAATATAGTTAAGTGCTAGGATAATGAATCCTTTGCCATAGAAGCAGATGCAGAGACTTCTCGTAGAGGTTGCGACAAAAAGAGGCAGGGGTTTTCAGAGATGTCTTCTTATCAGCCCTATTTATTTTACTAAACTAAAATATGAATATTTTTAAAATTTACCTCTCATAAGCACTATATGAGAGTGACAATTCCCCCACACCATTGTATATTATTGACAAATCATTCTCTGTATTGGAAAAATTCCCAAGACATTAAAGATTTATCAAGTACCCATGGGAAGAATTAAAAATAGATGTGAGAAGATTTATATTACATATATGCTTTCTATGTAGAAAAATATGTGGGTTCTAAATATTAGGGGCTCCATGGATTCAACTCTTTATTTTCTCTGTCCTCGGTATATGGCACACAGAATATTCTCTATCAATATTTGTGGACTGAATTTTTATAAATATTTAAAGATATACAGTGTTTTAGAGGTTCATTTCTTGGGGTTAGGTGGTGGTACAGTGGTAACAACTTGATTCACATCCTGGCACCTCCCCAAGCACTCCAGGCATATGTGTGCATGTCTGTGATCTGACTGGCTGAGACAGACTGGGCTTTTGTGTGAGTACCCTGTTGGGAATGTTTGTCTCTCTGTCTCTGATGGAAGAAATAAACTTTAAGAAAATTTTTAAAAAGTATAATTATCTTAGGTATCTCAATTCCCCACATATATGTGTAATACTATGGTATCTCACATTTTCCTGTCTTTTCCCTGACCCCTTCAAAATACGTCTCATTCATTAAAATCCAAACCATCAGTTTTTGCAGATGTGGCTTTTCTTTCCGAAGTGTCAAATCATTTCATGTAAATTTTTGGCACCTCTAAGCTGTCAAACTCTTTGTTATTTCTTTCATTTCATTAACTCTCTTTTGTAGAACTTTTTAACACCCGGGGTAATTATCTCTAGCTTTTAAATAGAATGTAAAGTACTTTGAGAGCAAATATTGGGACCTACAAATACTGTACACATTATTTAAGTAAAGTACATACGTAGATAGACCCATATCAATTTTAATCAACACATTCATCAATCAGTTATTAAATAATTATGCTGTGTCAACCACTGTAACAGGTACATTACATTTAGTACTTTATTTATGGGTTCTGTAATTTTGAGAAACAAAATTGTTAAGAGTCATTTTATTAAAAAGACTATTTTTTTATGTTCTTGTTGACAAGAATGAAAACAATTTTATTCTATTTGATTAATCTTGTCTACTTTTCTGCTTACATAACCAGTGTATTGTGAGATTTAAAAAGTTTACTTATGGGACCAGCAGATGGCTGAGCAGTTATATTTCTAGACTACCACATGGCCGGCAACAGTTAGAGTCCTACACCCAGTAGCTTGAAACTTATGCTGGGCACGTGTGCATGTGTGCCCAAGATCCCAGGAGGAGAATGGAGGAGAAGAGATTGTGGTGTGACCATCTCCGCTGAAGGGTGATTTCTTGCTTTCTGTCTCTCTCTGTCTTTCTGGTGAGCACACACTCCCTAATGTGTATAGTATCCCCAAATGGACTGGTATGAAATATATTCATGTTGGAAAATTCACTTTATAAGCTAAGTGATATATAGCAATTGAATGTATAAAATAAATTAAAAGAAAATAAAATATATTTTAAAAACTCTCAAAAATAAATAATATGTTTACTTACTTGTTTATTTCTTTATTTTTACACAAAATGCTTTCAGGCCCATTGCAGTGGCACAGCAGTAATGCAATAGTCTATTATGTTGCACATATATGGGAAGGTCCTGGGTTTGAATCCCAAGGTCTCTCTTCTGTATACACTCGGCATGTAAGCCCATACCAATGATCCCGGCTGGTTGAGGCTAAGGGTGGATTGTGACATAAATAGTAAGTGTCTCTCTTTTCCTCTCTGAAGAAGTAAATACATATACTTCTAAAAAGAAAAAAATATGCTTCCAGAATCAATACCCAACAAAATTTAAATTTTATGAAGATGTCACTAAGTTCTTGCAATAGTAAACTTGTTATCTTGATGTCTTTCATCTGCATCTCAGTTGAAACTTTAAAATTATAAAGCCAAATTTAATTCTTAGTTAATTATCATATAAGGTTATTCAGAGGGTGAAATATTTTTAAATCAACAAATGTAAGTAATATATACCTACTTTGATAATTTTTTCTTAAATGTATTTCAATTTATAAATTCTTTATAGTGATCACTCTCTGAATGATGACAATATGTAATTTAGTTAAGGATTCACTGAACTTTTACAGTTTATAGTTAGTTTAGGCACTGAGCACTGCCCCAACTACTGCTACCGGGTAGAAATATGTTAAAACTGTATTTGCAGGAGTATCATCAGTAGCAGTCACGTAAAGATTTCTGGAGTTATTGCTCCTCTTTTTCACTCCCCCCAAAAATAACCATATTTTAAAATTGACCTTGAAGTCATTGGAATCGCTATTCTGCCTCCCTTTTTGACTCTCCCATCTGACAATTCTTTCCTAGGATACTAATTTTTTTATGTTTGATCATGCCCGTTGCTTGTACTGCTTTATATCTTTTCCTTCAATTTATCAAATCACTTTAATTTGTCCTGTGATCACTTCAAACATCTCTGCCTTCATAATAAAGAAACAAAGCAATAGGTATAGCTACATGGTTTACACTATAAAACTGCTCTCCTATTTGTCACCATAATGCCATTTTCACATCCCTCCTATACTACACTTTCATTCTCTCCCTTGATTCTTTCTTGAAAGGATCCTTTCCTGGAAAGATAATTCTAATATGCAATGCCATTTGTATTCTAAGCCTTTATTCAGTAAACAATTCTAAAGGAAGATAAATTGTCTGGAAAAATTGCTTTCAATTATTTAAAATCTAATGTTTTTCTCTTCAGAAGCACTTTTAATCATTTTATTCATGAAGACAGGAGGTATTTTACACGATTGATTTTTCTATCAAGAGTGTTCAATGTCAGAAATTTAGTATAAAATAAAATTAGCTAGCTCTCTGCTATTCATTAATCAGAACCTAATTCATTTTCTGAGGAAGATGTAAGTCTTCTTTATTTGGACTAGCTAAGTATCTGATGGCTTAAAAAACATTTTAAATAAATGAGACTTCTAATCTCAAGGGGAAATGAAATCCAGATAAACCTTACACTAAGTTAGCATTTAGCTTTGTTCTGTAATGCTACAAACTGGAATATCTCACCTCTTCCTCACCTTCTCCCCTTTTTCTCTCCCCCTCCTTATCACTTTCTTCATTTCTACTTATTCATTTGTTTTTCTGATATAAAAATACAAGGATCTCAATTTAGAAGGAAGATATTTTTGGTTCAAATTAAGAGACATTTTTAAAAATAAATGAATAGTATGCTGGAAACATTTTCAGAATTTATATTAAGATTTTTTTAATAATTTATTTTATTTTATTTATTATTATTATTTTCTTATTTGATGAGAGAGAGAGAGAGAAAGCAAGCCATCAGGTCATCAAGTCCAGGACTGGAACCATGGTTGGCCATGTGGAAGCCCAGTGTCTTAACCACCACACCACCTGCCAGATCCCATAGTAAACATTTTGTTGCATTTATCAATCTCAAAGTGCCAAGGGGTTATCTTTCAAGTTTCTGACTAGGAAAGTTAAAGATTCAGTAAGATAATATTAACAGCAACTATGGAGTGTACATATTTTTCCCATGAAAAGAATTTTAGAGACCTGCTATTTTCATGATGTAGAGATAAGATGTAAGTGGAATGGGCTAAGATGGGACCCTATCCTATTACCTTGTCATCACTTTCAACATCTATGACAAACAAGGCCAGGTTTGGTGTCCACTTACAGAGAGAAATGGCTTCTAAATGACAGCTGCTCCTCTTTGGCAGATAGCAGTTTCCCCATGCACAGAAATAGCTCAGTGAGGAAGACTTTTCAGAAATGCACTCTGACCTTCAAATTTTTGGAATATTCTCGGTTAAGTACACATATAAGAGGTCACTGCACTGTCTGCCTTGTGAAATAACCCTTCTGCCACAAGATAAGAATATTCACAAATATTTAAATTTATATGTGCCAAGAAAATGTTTGAGAGCATACAAATTTTTAGTTTTTTTTTGCTATAGGGCGTGTGCGCTCACCAGAAAGACAGAGAGAGACAGAGACAGAAAGTGAGAAATCGCCCCCTCCCAGGGGGGATGGCCATGCTGCAATCCCTTCTCCTCCATTCTTTTCTTGGGATCTTGGACACTCACTCACACATGCCCGGCGTGAGTTCATGCCACCGGGTCCAGGACTCAAACCATGGTTGACTACATGGGAGTCCAGCGACAAAACCATTACACTAATTGCTGGTCCCAAGAGCATGCAAATTATTAAAAATAACTATATTTGAGTGGTGCAACTTGGATTACATTTTATTATCTTTACTATTCTTCATAATACAAGTTATGAAAAATATTTCAAAAATATTTAATAGAAATATGTATTGCTTTTAAAATCAGCTAAAAATTTTTGTGCAAATTGGCTAATATAAATTTCTAATTTCTCACAGTTTCGGACCTATATCTAGAAATAGTAAGCCTATTGAAAGATATTATACATTTCTTATTTAGGAAAATCTACTGTTAAGTCTAATTCAACTGCACTGTTGTGTAAATACGTGAGTGAATGAAACTAACACTATCTCTGGGACTCTTCATTCGTCTGTTGTACCCTAAAATCATTCAGTACTAGTCATGAGCAGGAGTTTCTGTTTAAGATAAATTCTTTTTTTTTTTTTTATTCTTTAGAAAGATTTTGCTATAGGGTGTGTGCACTCAAAAGAAATACAAAGAGACAGAAAGCAATAAATCACCCCCCAGGGGGGATAACCATGCCACAATCCCTTCTCCTCCATTCTCCTCTCAGGATCGCGGGCACGCATGCACACATGCCTGGCGTGAGTTTAAGCCACTGGGTCCGGGACTTGAACTACTTGGGAGTCTGTGATTTAGCCATTACACCAACTGCTGGTCCCAGTGCCTGGTGTGAGTTTTAAGCCACCGGGCTCAGGACTCAAATCACAGTTGACTAAGTGGGAGCCCAGTCCATTATGTCATCTGCTGGTACCTGTTTAAGTTCTTTTTTTTTTTTTTTTTCCTATTTCTTATAACAATTTTATTTGCAATTTGCCTAATTCAAGAGAGTTTAGACCTTCCAGTTAAGTTCTTACCCTGAGTAGTTATTCAGACCCTCTGAGAAGGGCTAATGCCTTTGATCTCTTAGCCCCAAGAACATTCATACCTTCCTCAGAGGTTCTTCTCTATTGTTCATCTCTTTTTAAAGGCTCCAGTTTGCTGAGGGAGGGTGCAGAGTACACGGTACAGTGGCCCAAGGGGAGGTAGATCTGCAGCTGCCCACATGTGAGAATCATGATTCTGCTGATTCCCAATTGTTTGTTGTAAGTTATTCTCAGATATTAAATTATATTAAATTTGTTATGGAGTCGTCTGATTTTTGGACTCAGAGCACAGTGTGATAGTTAACCATTATAAATACAATATGAAAAATTATGGACAGCCAGAAGTCAAGTCAGATATTACTAGGAGAGTACAAGTATGCTTCTCTTTCCAACTTATCTTAAGCAATTCCATGATAAATTTACCAAGGGTCTGACTTTCTGCCTGATATAGTCCTAGTCCTTATTTGTCAACACATCAAAAATAGATTTTTCTTTTAGGAATGCTTTATCTAAATCAAACTCACACAAGACTGATAAGCAAAACTATATACCAGGCTGGTTCTATGGCTTGGTGGTTAAGACAACTGGATCTCACATGATTGACTGCATGATTCAAGTCCTAGACCAGTTATCTTGGAAAATACACCAAGCATCATCTGTGTGTGTGTGTGTGTGTGTGTGTGTGTGTGTCCAAAATTCTGAAAGGAGGGAGAGATGGAGGACAAAAGATTGTGGTGTGACTATTTCCTGTAAGGAATACTTTCCCCCTTTCCCCCTCTGTCTCTCTCTGGTGAACACATACTCCCTTTAAGAAAAAAAAAAAAAAAAAAAAAAAAAAAAAAAAAAGCCAGATGACAGCAAATTAATTTAGTTGAGAATCATAATTACCATGATGACTACAAATAGGTCTCTAGGATCAGTGTACTTTGTTTCTGTAAAGCAGAGTAATACATAGCTCAGAAAAACAATCTAAGATTGTTGAGGCAGTGTGACTTGCTGAGTTAGTTTGCACAACTGTTTGATTTTTGTCATTAGATTATTGACCTTCTAAACTGTACACACTTATATAGCTTTTTTATAGTAATTGTTATGTACCGTTATGTGCTCATTTCACAATTCAGGTCTCTTAGAGTAAGTTTTTATATCCTTAAGCAATGTAACTCACTGGAATATAATATTGTTCCTGCTTAATTTTTTGTTTTAATTTACCCACTCATTCTTATACAAGTTCCCTTTTCTTCTAACTATGGTCATGGTTAAATATTTTAATATTTGGTAAATATATTTTATGTTTTATTTTATATACCAAACTGGTCACAGTTATTTTTGCATCTTTCTTGTTTAAGAAAAATTTTAGAAGTACCTGAGTTTTTGAATAGGATAGAAATGACATTTTGAGATTATTATTGAAATTAAAATGAACTAAGCAAGCATTGGAGGATTAAGATCTTTGGACTTTCAGCCTCTCTCATTTGCAAACACAATTTGTCTCTACATTGACTCAAGGTTTTTATATTACAAAAATGGTATTTACTTCATTAGTACTGTACACCATGTTCTAGTATTTTATATCTTATGTAAGTATATGAGGGCCAGTTGTGGTGTGGTGTTAACTCAATAATCTGCGATGCTAAACCTACATGTAAAGTTCCTGGGTTCACATCCCAGGGCTTCCTTATACATGCACATGTTTCTGGTCTGGCCTGGCTGAGGCCGGAGGTGAATTGTGGCATGCAGACCCTCTTAGCGGTGCCTGTCTCTGTTTTTCACTCTGTCACTCTTATGTAATAAATAAATAAATACACTGTGAAGAAATTACATAGGGATTATACATAGGATCCCTTTTTATTGTAACTCATTATTGGTGATAATCGAGAACTTTTATTTATCGAAAGTATCCATTTGAAATGGTCTTAAATCTGTGTCATTTCTTGAAGTATTTCATTATTCCTTATCCAGTTTTGCTTACCAGATCCAGTTTCATACAGATGGTTTTATTCATTGAGGAAAGATTTATGACTATGTACCAAGCACAGTGTGAAACTGAAGATATGGAGATAAAGAGTTTATAACCAGTGCATGAAGGGAGCTTGTTCTAGTGTATGAAAAGGATGGAAGGAAAAAACTGGATGGAAGAGGTGAAATGGAAAGAACAACAAATATCCAGCCTGCACGATTCGGCATTATTACTAGTGATGGTTTATGGATTTGCCTCAAATCATTCTGCTCATCCATAGTTTTAGATCTGTGCTTGTCTGTATTTTTCCTTGTTAATATATGCAGTTTCTCTATCTCACTTGATTTATGAAGTGTTGCACTTCTTATTTTCCATAGAATTTTAAAGAAATATCTTGTCCGAAGGCATATTGTTCAGGTTTTTTTTTTTTTGGATTTAACAGTTTATTATGATTTATAAGTATCATTTTAAAAACATCAGTTGATTACCCATGTAGAAATTAGTATGCAAAAAGTGTGCAAAACAGAACATACTTTAAACCTGTTAAGTATTATAGATGGATTATTCGAAATCCCAGATTTTTCAGTCACTTCATTATTATGCTACAGCAGCCAAGTAATCCTTAACTTCAGTTGGAGTAAGCCTCCTAAATCCAGCTTCATTGCAGATTCCAACTTCTATGTTATCTTCTGTCATTTGTCCTTCAAAGCTTTCCTTTAGAGTTAAGATGGCTGTATGAATGGCGTCTTCAAGGAAACTTTTCCCATTCACATATTCTTTCCCATTGCTGTGGCTTTCCAGGCAAAGTAAGCTCCAGATGGGTCTGACTGAAACAAATATGGTCGGCCCTCATTCCAACCACAAATAAATAAAGAAACTCCAAATGGACGAACACCACCTGACTGGGTGTACTCCTGCATTACAGAAGCTATTCTCTGTACCAGCTGAGCCATGGGGATGGATTCTTAGTAGACGAGATAGTACTACTGAGCTAGTTTTCGAGCTCTGTGCACAAGTACTCTGTAATCTAGGCCTATGCCACTGTACACCAGCCCGATGTGCTTGATAATTGGTTCTACCTTGTGTACGCTTTGTTCATCATACAGAATGGATTTCTGTTTCTTCTCAGTTGCTAATACCACACCATTTGCAGCTTTAATTCCCACTGAGGGGGCTCCTCCAGCTACAGCAGCCAATGCATATTCAGTCTGGACGAGTTTACCAGAAGGGCTGAAAGTAGTCAGCGAAAAGCTGTAACCGTGCTTCGTCATCTTTAACCAGAAAGTCAGGTACTTTTTAATTTCAGGGGAAAGAATCTATTTGTGAACATAGATGGATCCTATAAGAATCATAGATATCCATTTGGAGTATAGTATAATATAGCTTCCCTTTCTACCTTTAACAAATTTCAAGTAATGAATGATCATTTTGTGGTGAGGGTGAAAATGTATGGTATAAGAAAGTAATATAAACTCTGGGAAACCAAGAGTTGTGAACCCAAAAGACTTAGTGGAGAGTAAAATTAAAAATTTTTACATCCAGGGTCTGAAAAATACTGGCATTTATTCCAACAGTTAACATTGTTTTCATACAGGACATCCCTGTTTTAAAGAGATATTGATTTATTTCAAACAAAATAATACAATCTATCGTTAATTAATGTTATCCCTTTAAATCCTGAGCCCAAGAACTTTTCAGGTTTTATTGTACTTCTTGCCTGAAACTCTTCCTTTTGTATATTCATAAAGAAATATATTCATAAATTAGAAATTTTTCTAGATAATTTACATTCAGCTATTTTCACATTTCTTTCTAGTCTATGGTAAACAGAATGGCAATGCATATTGGATAAAGTAATAGAGTAGTTTTGTCTGTCCTGTTATGCCCTCATTTTAGCTACATATCACAATTGTATGAAAATACAGAAAAAAATTTATCAAGATGTGAAGAAATATTCCTGGGGCATCACAGAACCAGTGGAAAAATTATAGCTGCTGGCTTGCAGAGGCTGTACTTCTTTGCTGTTATCGGTGCTGCTATGCTTATAATTTGAAAAGAAAATTGAATAATTTTATTGTTGGGGAAGCTTTAGGACATATGGCAAATATATATTTTTAAACTGTCTGGCACAGAGGAAATCCTGTGCCAAATACATTTATTTGCCATTTTGTTTTTGAATTTCCTAGGAATGTACATGTTTCTACATAAACTATACAAGAAAATATAAACAGGTATATTTGACACAAGATACATTTTGTAGTTCATGAATTATTTTCAAACAGTTTTACTCTGAGATGAAATCACCAGCACACAACTAAATAGGACTTCAATCAAATGTTGTATTTCTAAGCATTGTTAGTACTATGAACATTTTCTGTGATAGCTATCTGACATAGACTTAATCAGTTCAAAGACCAGAAGTTCTCCCCCCCACATTTTTTTAAAAGAATTATCTCTGTGTTACTCTTGGAAAAATCCTCATGTTAAATCTACAAGTAAATCAAAAATTTGAAATGGTATCAAGTGACATGTGATGTGAAAGAATAAATAAATCTTCATCTAAAAATTAAGAAATTTGGGTTCTAATCACATTTTTACAGCTAGATTACTTGTGTGACACTACAAAAATCAGCCCTTTTGGTTTTCAAATTCTTCCTTTACAAAATTAAGTGGCTGGGGACCAGCAGTTAGCATAGTGGCTATGTCACTGGACTCCCATGTAGTCGACCGTGGTTCAAGTCCCAGACCGGGTGGCTTAAACTCACGCTGGGCGTGTGTGCGCATGTGCCCAAGATCCCGAGAGGAGAATGGAGGAGAAGGGATTGTGGTGTGGCCACCCCCCCGGGGGGTGATTTCTCACTTTCTGTCTCTCTGCCTCTCTCTGTCTGTCTGGTGAGTGCACGCACCCTATAGCAAAAACCTCTCCAAAAAAAAAAAAAAAAAAAAAAAAAATTAAGCGGCTAGATTAAATCATTAATCCAAAAATATTTGATACTGTCACATATATGTTCAATAGCTGTTAGATATTGCAGAGCCAGATTCATAGAAGTCAAGGGGTGGTGGTTACAAACAACATGGTGAATGATCATGCACTTGAGCTTATGTTAAGATCTGAGTGCAAGTCAATAAAACTTTGAGGCTGTTGAACAAAATTAGCTCTTCTACTTTCATTTTCTTTCTTAACTATAATTATGTATTCTAGTAAATATGATTAACTTACAAATGATAGACAATATATTATGGTATGCCACTGCAGTAGAAACATAGCCTTTAAACAGACTTCCTTTAATGGCTAAGTAAATATAATCAGAGTGAAATTTGAATTCATATTGTTTTCTTGCATGTATAAATTGCTCTACAAGAAAATAGCTTTATCCCACCACAGCGGCATGGATGTGGAACCTTGTTGTATGTTCTTGAAGCCTTATTGCTATATGTTGGGAAGGGCCTGGGTTTGGCTCTTTGGTCACCCTGAACACCCTGCGAATGGCCATGAATATGTCTATGGTCTTAGTTGGCTCTAGTGGTGTTGGAGGAAAGGGATCTCTGTATGAAGGGGCCCTGTTTGGGAGACACTAAATAAATAAATAAATAAACTTAAAGAAAAAAAAGAAAGTAGATAATGCTCTTTTGAGACAATGAATGTGCAGCAAGATATAAGAAGTTTTCACCATTGCAGAGTTCAGATTTTGCTGACTGGGATAATGCCAAATACCTCCTGATTCAGAAGAGCATACTAGTTTATAAACTGAGATCTGCTGAAGTAAACGTCTTCATTAGCACAATTTTCATCTGACCCTGAATTGACCCTGGAACTCTAATTACTTTAAGTTTAATTGTGAACATACTGTAAATGAAGAATACATGAACCTGAGTGAAATTACAAAGTCAGCTATGGAAAAACAGATTCTTAGAGGTCAAACTAAACTAATATGTAAATCCATAATGATTTTCACCTCCAGAAATAGAGGTTATTCTTTTCTTCAAAATAATTACTATCTTTCTAGCTTCGTAAGTAGGCACTGTTATTGCTTTGTAAGACAAGCTGATTTCAAATCTTACTTTTCATTCTATTTTATAATCCTTATTATAGTATTTTTATGTTGCTCAATTCTCATTTAAAAAATATTCCTATTTTCTTAAGGCAGAGACAGTTGAACTTGTCCCAAACAATCCTGTTTTTATATAAAATTTCAAGTCTGTAAAAGCATGTGTAAAAAGAGAAATACTACAAGAAATAAATGCTATTTAGCTTGCATTCTGTTACTTTAGCATATCTTAATGCTCTTCTTTAGCCCAGAAAGTACATCTTATGTGTATGCTTTTAAAAATGCTTCAGTTTCTTTAAAATATAAGTTTCTGACCATTCTTTCTTAGGGTGCAATTCAAGTAAATACTGTAAAGCAATAAAGGCTTTGCAGTGAACTTTTATATATGTAATTATACAGTGCAATCCCAAAATATTTAAAGAGTTAAGAACTGGGCCTGAAAGTTGAATGAGGAAACCTACATAATTATGATCATTTCCATGTTATGTTTTAATATAAAAGGTCTTTGTAGAAGTACTATATATATTGTCTTTGTATAAGCCTTGACCACAATTAATGGAAATATTTTTCCTGACAGGCAATTTAATTATGAATAAGTCAACAAGCTTATCTTGTACTTTAAAGAAATAGTCATTTACTTAATAGTCTTTGTATTATCTGATACATATTTAGAGAAATCATAACACTGCCTTACTCCCAATTATAGTATTATTGACATAAAAAATAAAGACTGTATAAAGAATAATTACAGAAAAGTAATTATAAGGTAGTTGAGGTTAGTTTTAATTGAAAGCCAAGGAAAGTACTCAATTTAAATTAAGCAAATACAATCTTCTTGACTCAAAGCTCCAATCACATTTTATTTGATATTAAAACATTAAAGTAACTGATGAAAAGTTCCAGACACATTTGCCAACAATCTAATAGTGTTTACATTTTAACAAAACCATGACCTCCATCTTCTCCCAGATCTGAAGTCCAAACACTTTACCAGCTCATCAATTCTCTAGCAAAGCACCTGACAAGTCAAGACAAGTTACAGTAAACCATAATAAAACCAGATTCCATTATTAAATTCTCCTTTATTTCTTGAAGAATAAAGTGATTTATTCAAGTCAGGGTTAATTTCACCTACTGTCTTACAAATAACTTTATATGGGGGCCAGCAGGTGGGTGGTTAAGGGCTTGGACTCCCACATGGCTGACCGCAGTTTCTTGGACCTGGCAGCCTGCTTTCTTACTTTCCCTCTCTCGCTCTCTTTCATACTCTGTCCCTCTCTGGTCAAATAAAAATAAATAAATAAATAAAGTTAAATAAAAAAAATATTTAAAACAAACAAACAAAAAGCAAATATCTATATATGATACAGATACACATAATGACAATCAAACAACTATCTTAGTCCTCTCTGACTCTTCCAGTGAGCTTTTCTATTTAAAAAAAATCCTGTTAAAAAGATGTACAAATTGTAGATATATAAAAGTAGGAAGCCATTTCCTAAAACTATTGTACAGGGTAATTCTTAGTTGTTTTGCTTGTTTGTTTAGAGAGATTTTTTTCTGTAGGGCACGTGCAGTTGCTGGAGAGGATGACCACCCACAATCCCTTCTCTTCCATTCTCCCCTCAGGATTTTGTGTGCACACACACACACACACACACATACACACACACACATGCCCAGCATGAGTTTTAAGCTGCTGGGTCCAGGATTCAAACTATAACCTACTACATTGGAGTCCAGCAACATAATCATTATATCATCTGCTTGTCTCTCTTAGTTTTTAATAAAACAAACAAGAAAGTCATATAATATTCATATTTTATTCATACATAGAGAAGGTATCATTTTGAGTATTTCAAATTTTTTTAAGGTTAAAAAAGAATGTTTCCATAAACATTGAATTTTGAATTCTATCCTGAATAGATACTTGCAAAAACTGAATCTCTCATAAATAATATTAATAATTTTTATTTCCCTGAAATTTTTTAGTATGATTTCTGTCTATAACCCATTCTAACACCTTAAAAATGATCAAAGAGGGGTTATTTTATACAATGTAATAAATATTTTCTGCTTCAGATGAAATTAGACTTTCTTTCTGAATGTAGAATGTCTGGTTATTATTTTTATGATTTATATCTAAATTATTTTGTGTTATGAATGCTATTAGCATTAGCCCCTTATTCAGAGTGTCTATAAGTAAATATGCAATAAATAAAATTTTTATTTAAATCAGTTTTTACTTCCTTTTAAATTTTGTATTTTCCTTCTATTTCATTCTTTTGCCATTATGATATTTTCTTTACCAGATTTGTTTTCCTATTTTATTTGTTTTACAGTGATCTGCTTTATGATATAACAATTTGGAATAAAAACAAGAAAAATGGTAACATAGCAGCCTAGTAATTTATTGTAAGTACATATCCCTTTCAACTCTGTAATTTCTAAAATTTAAAGAAAATCATTTAAAAAGCGTTAGTATGTAGAAAGTACCTCAGGAGCATCTAAGACTACATTGCTTTTTGTTCTTCAAGACTTTATTTTTAAAATTAAGATAGAACTCTAAATAAGATTATCTATCCATTAACTTTTAATGTATCTGAAATATATCTCAGATTGCCCTGCTCAAATAGTAACATTTCCCATCCACCCATTTATGACTCAAATTGTACTTAAACATCTTCTACCTTACTAACTCCATTGACTATACTTTATTACTAACAAAGTTATTAATTTTGTTAACTTCTATGAGACACTCCCTATAAATAAAAAGAACCCAAAGAGACTAAATGTAAATGCCAGGAAAAATACATATCAAAGTTTACCAAATATAGTAGCATTAATATCAATTAAATTAATATTTTTAAAAACCTGTCAAACTTACCAAAATTATAGGGTTTCTCATTTTATTAATATGGTGTATTACATTAATTATGTTTTTTGAGAAGTTTTTGCTTTAGGGCATGTGTGCTCTCTGGAGTGACAGAGACAGAGACAGATAGTGGGAGGGAAAGTGAGAAATCACCCCCGAGGGGGAGTGGCCATGCCTCAATCCCTTCTCCTCCATTCTCTTCCTGGGATCTTGGGCACACACACATACACACACACACACACATCCAGCATGAGTTTTAAGCTGTCAGGTCTGGGACTCATGCTGCGGTCAGCCATGTAGGAGTCCAGCGATATAACCACCTCGCCTACTGATGGCTCCATATTAAATACTTTCTAACAACTTTATTGAGGTATTATCTATATACAAAAAAAAGACACATGCTTAATATATGACTTGTGATAAGTCTAGACATATGCATATACTATCATCACAATCAAGGCAATAAATATATTCATGTTAATTATTCTTAAAGTGTATACACACACACACACACCACACACACTTGAGGTACTTGAGGAAACCTTTACATACAAAATGATATATTGATAGTGTTTTGCATGTTAAATAAATTCATATTCAAGGGCACAATCCCATTTGGTCATGTTGTATAAATCTTTTTATGTTGTTAGATTCAGTTTTCTAGTATTATGTTAAAGATTTCTTTGTCTGCAAGAGGAGAGATGCTATTTTTTTTTTTTTTTTGAGAGGTTTTTCGCTATAGGGCGCGTGCGCTCGCCAGACAGACAGAGAGAGACATAGAGACAGAAAGCGAGAAATCACCCCCCAGGGGAGATGGTCACGCAGCAATCCCTTCTCCTCCATTCTCCTCTCGGGATCTTGGGCACGCACGCACACGCGCCCGGCGTGAGGTGTAAGCCACCGGGTCCGAGACGCGAACCGCGGTCGACTACGTGGGAGTCCAGCGACAGCCATTACGCTAACTGCTGGTTCCCGAGAGATGCTATTTTGTAGTTTTCTTTTATAATTGTTTATTTAAACAATTAAACAATATTTTAAATGATTTTAGTTGACATAATAATTGTACATATTTATAGAATGTGGTATGAGTATTTGATGCAATTTGATGCAAAGATCAAATGAATACAGTGAGTAAAAATCAAATCATAGTAATTAATATATTCGTCATTCAACATTTCTTAGCGTTGGGAATATTCAAAATCCTCTCTTCTAAGCCATTTTAAAATCTACAAAAAAAATCTACAAAAAATCTTGTTAAGTATAGTCACCCTACTGTGCTATTTAACACTAGAACTTATCCCTCCATTCTTTTATATATAGGTAGAATAATGAGAAAGGGAAAATCTGAAATACCTATTTAGACATGAGAGAAAATAAAGAAGTTAAAACTACCTGTGTATACAGAAAACTATCAGTGTTTTCAAACCATGTCTCTTGAGTACAAATGTGGTAGTATTAAGAATTTTGGATAACACAGAACATAACAAGTTTATAAATGGTTTCCATGGCACAACTCACAACCCACCCAAAATCTGAATGCACTTGGAATTGAGCAAGAAGCCTCAAGAGACTTCACACTCAATTAAAAAATACTCTGAAGGGTGCCTTTATGCTGGTTTTCTCAATTAATTACAGCAAGTGCCACCAAGTACAACTTGTAGCAGTTAATTGAATTTGACAGGTTAACTTGAGAGCCCTTTTCACTGGATGCACTGGGGAGTTGAGGCATACAAAAGAGCTGCCCAAGAAGAGACTAGAGGACTAAAGTGGAAAAAAAAAAAATAATGTGATGGAGTCAGCATTTGGGGTCTGAAATATTTTTTCCTGAAAAGAAAAGAACGACCCACATACCATTTCATTATTCTTATATCTTATTGATGATCTAATTTGTTCTAATTTGGAAATTTTCTGTAAAAACATTTCATAAGTTTGGAGACTTTTCTGAATTATTTTAATTTCTGCACAAAATTAAAACATTCCTATTTCACTCTTCATATTGGGTACATTTAAAAGCCACAGATACATAAATTTAAAGTCAAGATCAATTTTTTTTCTCTTCACATTAAAATGTTCTTCTCCTATATTTCTGATGTTTGTCATGAGGACAGAAATCTGACTGCTTCTTCCTGTTTTCCAAAATTCCTACCATAGGGCTGGGGTGAATCACACCCACGAACATTAACACATCATTTGGCCCTTTTGATAACAGGACTTTCCAACATCCTGTCCCTGCCATAGGACCTTTGTAATGGGTGAGTTACACCCACAAACAGTAAGAGACCATTTTGACTCATTGATAAGAGGACCCTTCCAACATCCAGTCCTTGGACAGTATCATGTGATATATACAAGAACCCTTATCTCTGTTACTTACATTCTTTGCTGATGCCTTTCTGAAACACAGACCTCCCTTTCCAATCTCACCCACCTAAAGATTGTAAAACCCACCCATAAGATACAAGCCCCCACTTCCAGATACCCCACCTTTTGGGGCTGGACAATTAAAGAACTCTTTTCTCTAAATTCCAAACTTTGTCTCTCACTTTCAAAATCAAATTAAAGGAATCACAGTGTACCTGATCACCCCGAGAAAGGCATATTTGCCTCTTCTCCAGACCTAGAACACACACATTAATTAGAAACATTATTATCATCCACAGTAAAAACTTCTTTTTGAGAGGTTTTTGCTATATGGCAAGTGTGCTCACCAGAAAGACAGAGAGAGACAGAGATACAAAAAGTGATAAATCATTCCCCCCAGAAGGTATGGCCACGCCACAATTCCTTCTCCTCCATTCTCATCTCATGATCTTGGTCATGAACACACATGAGCCCAGTGTGAGTTTAAGTGCCGGGTCCAGGACTTGAACCACAGTCAACTACATGGGAGTCCAGTGACATAGCCATTATGCCAACTGCTGGTCCCTCAACAGTAAAAACTTTAACATTAAAAGTCCTTCATAGCTTCCCAAATCTATGTCCTATGCAAAGTGACTTTATGACTCCTCTCATGACTAGGAAAAATTTATATCCCGACCTTTGAATCTGGCTGGCTTCTGACTTGCTTTGGCCAATAACATGCAGTAGAAATGATGGTGTGCTGGGAACCAGCAGTTAGCGTAATGGTTATGTCGCTGGACTCCCACGTGGTCGACCGCAGTTCGCGTCCCAGACCCCATGGCTTAAAACTCACGCCGGGCACATGTGCGTGCGTGCCCGGGATCCCGAGAGGAGAATGGAGAAGGGATTGTGGCATGACCATCCCCCCTAGGGGGGTGATTTCTTGCTTTCTGTCTCTATGTCTCTCTCTGTCTGTCTGGTTAGCACACGCGCCCTATAGCGAAAATCTCTCAAAAAAAATAAAAAAGAAATGATGGTGTGCTAAGTCCTAGTGATAGGGAAGAAAAGATTTAAAGATTTCTCATCCATTGCTACATTTGTTGCTAAAATTACCATGACAAAAGATTGATTAACAAGAGAAAATCATGCAAATTTGTTCAATTTAAGTTTCATATTGCATGGGAAACTTCAAAAATGAAGACCCAAATAAATAGAGAAAACTATATACTTGGGTTTGATGAAGAGTGAATAGTGATGCAAAAGCATGCTTAGACAAGGAGGTATGACCTAATGGTCATAAACTGGAGGGAACTTAGCAAAGCTTATTTGTTCAGATTTATCTTGATGTCTCTGTGTCTCTGAGAAAAAGAATGCTTCTTTCATCCAGGTACAGGTAGGGCGCCTCTGGAATGAAGGTTTTATGACTTATTTTAGGGAAAGGTCAACTAGGATCTATGGTCTACTTCAGAAGAAAAGGAGTAAGAGGATGGTGAGGATGACCTTCTTGTTGCTCCTCTTATCTCAAATACCAAGATGCCATATTTGGGGAAGTATGTATTGAACCCAATCACAGAGTAGGCCTACAAAGATCTTACGTTTCTACTCCTTGGAAATCTGCAGTGTCATGTGGTCAAGGTTGAACTAGGCTGTGATGTTGGGAGATCCGTGGTACATTCAAGCCATTGTTCCAGGAACAGTCAACCAACCAAAGACATTTGAGTAAGGCAGTCCTACACCTAGGTGACCTTCCCCCAAGTCAGCAGATCCATCTAACTGACTGGTAGAGTAGTGAGCAATAATAAATGCTCATTGTTTTAAGTCATGGATTTGAGGTAGTTTGTTATGCAGCAATAGCTAATTGGTACAAAGTAAAAGAGATTCTTCTTTCTTTATCCTCCAGATCTTCTCTCCAGAAAATCTCAGTTTTCTCCCTTGAGGCCTCTCTTCAGAGCTAGCCTTTCAATAGTCTTTCTCTTTCTATTATTCCTATTTTAAAGATATTATAGTCATATTACATGAGACTTATAGATCATTGATGAAAACTATAAATGAAATCTGAATAGATATGAATTTTTTTAAAAGAGTGAGACACATATTACATGGTGGCAAATTGTGTGTGTATGGTTAAATGACTGGCCATGCTTTGGAGCAGCTTTTCAGTACAATGTCATACTTTACTTTTTCTCTCACAAGTTCCCTACTAACATATAGGAATTACTATTGCTGTTGCTTCTATTCCTCAAATATGTCTGAAATTCTTGTTTTAAACTAATTTTCATTTCTCTGGTTTAGGCTATTACTTTAGCTTGTCTAATAATAATTTTTAAAAAGCCTCATGTTTGATATTTCTGCCTTTTTTTTTCTGATTCTCTGTATGTTCTCTTGAACTTAGTCTCTAAATATAGTCTTAATGTCAATTTTTTTTCTAAAATGCACATCTCATTATGTTATTTTTATCTCTAGGACACTGAGAGACCAATTATTCTATTAAATTTAATTAATTAAATTAGACATTTAAATAGGCATATGTAGACTAGTGGATACTCTGTTGAACAGTGCAGCTTTCAAGAAACCTCTAAAATCACAACATACAATGTAAAATTAAACTAGAACACTGAAGAGACATTTTACCTACCCAACCTAGAGCAGAAATAGAAACAGAGGACTACAAATCAGAGGAAAATAAACAGGAAACAAATAACAAAATAGTAGACATAAACTCCACCATCTCAGCAATTACATGGAATGGAAATGGGCTAAATATTCTGACTAAATGGTAGCACTTCTGAGGTTGGATTTAAAAAAGAAAATTCTAAATGGCAGAAGTTTTAAGACTGTATTTTTTTAAAAAAGGTAGACAACTATACAGGGTCTATTAAATATGCACTTCAAACATAAAGGTTTGGATTGAAAATAAAATGATTAGTAAGAGATATATTACAATGTAAACAGTAAGAATAAGAAAGCTGAATTGCCTGTTTAAAAAAGAAAGTGGATTTTTATAAAAGAGAAGGTAAACAGAGATAAGTAGTCAAAGGTAAAGAAAATCATTTCATAAATTCAAAGGTAAAAAAATTAAGAAGACATAACAACCATAATGAACATATTTCCAATAGCAAAATTTCCAAATAAGCAAGTAAACGTTGACAGAAGCCTAGCCACAGTGATACAGGCGGTGCAGGTGCCACTGCATGATGCTGAGGCCATATGGGAAAACCTTGGGTATATATGAAAATGTCAGACACCTGCACACACCTATGTTCCTGTCTGGTTAGAAAGCTAGGGGAAGTATTACAGCCCAGCAAAACTCTCTTGGGGGAGTCTCTTTCAGAAAAGAAGCAAACAAACTTAAAAAAAAAAAAAAAAAAAAAACCTGACAGAACTAAGGAGTGAAATAGGCCATCAACATTGGAACTGAATATCTTAAAGCTCTTCTTTCAGTAATTAATAGAATAAATAGGAAATAAGATCAGTAAGACATAGAAATTTTGAACATTATCTCCCGTCTTGACTTAATAGGCATTAATGAAATACGTCATCAGAGGCAAGGAGTTGGTGTAGTGGTTAAAGCGCTGGACTCTCACATGACCAAATGCAGTCTGATTCCCAGACCCAACAGTTTGTAAATCAACCAGGCTCATGTGTGTATATAATCCAAATCCTGAGGGAAAAAATGGAGGAGAAGGGATTGTGGCATGGCCATCCCCTCTAGGGAGTGATTTCTTACTTTCCCTGTCTCTCTCTCTCTGGCAAGCATATGGAAAAAACTTAAAAAAAAAGAAAAGAAGAAAACACAGTACATGTACATAATGTTAATCAAAAAGTTTATATCTCATAGTGTGTTGCTTCTGGTCACAGCAAACTTAAATTACAAATTAACTGTCAGATCTATGAACCTCAAATTAATTAAATACAAAATAGAATTAATAGTTAGAATTTACCAAAAACAAAACTTGAACTCATTTAAAGGTATAACTAAGAAAATAAAAGCCATAAATTGGAAGAACATAATTGTGAGAAAAGTTGATAGAAGAAAAATAAAGAAAAAGAGTTATTATTAACCAATCAATCAAAAACGGACAAAAGATGTGATGACATTTCATAAAGCAAGACATGCACATTCTCATAAGCAAAGATACATATTCTGCCAATGAAATAGAAAAATCTTCTCCACATCATTACTGATTAGGACAATACAAATTAAAACCATAGGTTACCATAACTTGTAAAGTGGCTAAAATTTTTTAAAAATGAAAGCACTAAATGTTGGTGAAGATGTGGAAAAACTGTCACTCTGTACATTACTCATGGTATTGCACATCAACAATTACTTTGGAAAAGAGCTTGTGAATGTATAATAAGCTAAAACTCACAATATGAGAGCTAGGTCTTTATCCAAAGGAAATAAATACATGTGTCTACAAAACACTTGTACAAAAATGTTTATACACTTTTTTTCAAAGCAGATCACAAATGGAATCAACCCAATTATTTATCAAGGAGAATAAACTAATACTTTAATCAAACAAAGGAATACTAGTAAAATTTTAAAGCAACAAAATACTGATACATGCAGTATTTACATCATGGATAAGTCTCAAAAATATTATTGTTATTTCTTATTATTAAATAAAGGAAGCCAGACACAAAGAATAAATATATGTTCAATTGTATGAAGTTCAAGGACACACAAAGCCAATATTTGTTATTTGTAATAGAAATCTAAAGAGTGGTTACTAGAAAGGGAACACAAGAAAAACTGGGAGATAGTGAAAGTATTTTGCACCTTGACTATAATGGTATTGAGTACTTACATGTGTCAAAATTTAATGTTTATTAATTTTATTGTATATATATTTTACCTAATTATGTAAAAAATGGTTAAAATTTTAAAACTCATATACTGGGGTTGGTAGGTGGCATGATGTTTAAAGAGGCTAGACTCCCACATGGGTAACCATGATTTGAGTCCCAGACCTGGTAGTTTGCTTTTTCATTTTCTCTTTCTATGTCTCTGTCTCTCCCTGATCAAATTAAAAAAATAATAATAAATTTTAAAAATCTTAAATAAAATAATTCTTAAAGAAAAAAAAAAAAAACCTCATATACTTGTCCCAGTCTTGTTTCACAGTTTTAGCAACTGTATTGGTGTGCTGGATGCCACAGGGCCAACTGCGGGTTCAGATCTCTGGTGAGCTTGAAAATACACTGGGTGCAGGTTCACATGTCCAAGATCTTCAAGAGCTAGAGTGCCTGGGAAAAGGGATCACACCATGAGGACAGTCTGTCAGTTATGCTTCTCTCTCCTTCCCTCTCTCTCTTCCTCCCACACACACATTCATAGTCTGTCATGGGTTTTAAAAATACCTCATACTAAAAGAAAAAATTACAAATTATAATTAACTGTGAAATAATTCACATTAGTCCCTGTGTCTGTGGCATAGCCAAAAGTACAGCAGTTGGGAGTCTCTGGCCCAGTCAGCATGAAAACATGCCATGTGCATATGCATACCTAGGATCCCGGCAGACTAGAGTACATAAGGAAGTAAATTTGGAAGTGACTGAACTCTATGAAAGACATTTCCTTCTCTTTCTCTCTCTCCTTGTCACATGTGCATGTGATCTATCATGAACTTTTAAAACCGTCCATATTTACTTAGAATAAAGAAATGCAAGTGAAAACCAAAGAAATATATATCATTTTTATCTAACTAATAGAAAAATATTTTACTAATAATAACAATATATTCTAAAGAAGATATGCCCTCCTAGTGAAATGTTAAATTTACATATACTTTCTGCAAAACATATCCCCTAATATAGTAATTCAACTTCTATATATAATAAAACATTCAGAGAAATGTTAATGCTCATAGATAGCTAATATGGCACTTTTATAATAATTTTAACAAATGCAATTTTCCAAAATATGATATTTGCATTGGCTAAATAAATGGCAAATCATTTGTAAACAGTAAATAAAGACTGTATTTTTTAAATAGACTTTTTATTATAGAACTCCTTATACAATGTAAAATTAAAAATAAGCTCAGACTTCAAAAAATGCATTCAGCTTAATTATAATTTATGAAAAGATATACATATAATTATGTCAAAAATTAAAAACACCTACATCAAAACATTCACAATCTTTCTTGGGTGGCAGAACTACATAACTGCATGATTTCTACATAATTTTCTATATATTAATACTTTTATTTTTTATGAATTTTTTGATAAGAATTATTTTTATAAAGGCTCATATTTATAAACTACTTTAAATTATTACATCTTAACAGTGCTTTAGTAAACTCTCTTACCAAGATTGTCTTTACACTAAACACTGTTTAGAAGTTTGTCACTAATAATTTTCCAGACAATGTGCTGTGATAAGGTATTGCATTGCTGTTTCTTAGAAATATATGTATATATGTATGACATAATCCTGGGTATCTCTTTGTGCCTGAAATACATACATATACATATTACTGTTTATGAAAAATACATACACACATATACATGATCTTCAAAAAATTCATGGGAAATGTATCTAAAAAAAACTGTGCTTGGATTTAAATTTTTTGCAACAAAATGAACATACACTCTAATTCCATTTTTCAATGAATGTTCTGTATTATACTATATATAATATATTACATGTGTTATATAAACCAGTATAACTATTTTCATTTCTTATTAGTGACGAAGCATATGTACTCTATATAGTGATATATAGGGATTTGGTGCATGCATGCACATGCACTGGCATAATTTTCAAGCCACCTGATCTGGGACTCAAATTGCAGAGTTTGCCATGTGGGATCCAACACCTTAACCTCCATGCCACCTGCTGGCTGGTTTTGCTTTTAGTAATTAAAATATTTAAGAAAGTCATATAACTCAATAGCAAAAATACACATAACCCAATAACAAAATGGGCAAGGAACCTAAATAGACATTTTTCCACAGAAGTCATAAAAGTGACCAATGGGTCTATAAAAAAGTGTTTGTACCACTAATGATGAGGGAAAAAAAAAATCAAATCCACAATGAAAACAAATCACAGCTGATAGGATGGCTATGGACAATAACAAAACAATAAGTTTTGGTAAAGATGCAGAGAGAAGGGAATTCTTGCTTAGACTTAGGAGTGTACAGCCATAATGCAAAACAGAATGAAAGTTCCTTAAAAAATTCAAAATAGAACTACCATATGAAAGAGAAATCTTGGGGCCAGCAGGTGACATAGTGGTTAAGGTGCTGGATTGTCACATGCCTGACCGTGTTTTGGGTTCTGGACCTGGTGACTTGGAAATCATGCAAGGTGCGTGTGCATGCATGCCCAAAATACTGAGAGGAAAATACAGAAGGGATTGCAGCATGGTCATTCACGTGAGGGGTGATTTTTTCACTTTCCTTCTCACTGTCTCCCTTTCTACCTCTCTGTTGAGCACATATGCTGTAAGGCAAAATAAAATATTAAAAATAAATCTGACTGAGAAATCCCAATTCTGGGTATATGTGTAAAAGAAATTAAATCAGTATCTCAGAGTGATATCTGCACCCTCATTTGACTGAAAACAATCTAAAAACAGTAATTAAAAAACTAGGTTTTAGAAAATAAATTTTATTTTTGTGCTCCTTAAAAAATAAATAACCAATTCATGTATGGAAAGATGTGATTTGCATAAGTAAAGTCTTCACATTACTACATTTATTTGCCATGCAGATAACCCTGTGAGTCAATTTGTCTCAAATGTTTTGTGGAATGACACCCATAATGATTTTGCTCCCAATTTAGCATATACCAAATAATTATTTTCTATTACTTCTGGAACACTTTGCTATATTGATAAGTTTCAGATAATCAGCTTGTTCATTTAACCCTTAAAGTAGCTTTCTTCACTTTACTTATAATTATGTGAATTTTTTTATTTTTTAATAATTTATAAACATCATGCATATTTCTATATTCTATAAATCTACATTTTCTATGACAGTAAAAGCAGATATGTTGTGGTCATTACCAGATTTGGTTTTCTGTACTTAATTGTCTCTATTTTTTTAACCATTACTTGAAAGTATAATCTATATTCAACAGTGCAACAATTTGCACTCTTGTCAACTTAGTGACACTAAAACTATGCTTGCTAGAATTCTATACCCTCTATGTTCCAACCTAGAGCTACTTAAAGTAGAAAATTGCTTGACATTTGGAATATAGAAGTGAGGCAGCTACTGTAATTCTTTCAAGGTCACTAGATTAAATGCTGTGACAGAAAGAAAAAGTAGGTTCTCTTTTGTTCTTCTCTGCATTCAGTTCTTACTATCATTTCTGCTGATGAGCAGCAATGAGAAGTATGACTGGGGGTCCTTAAAAGCAGGAGTAATACATTGTGCACATTTTACTCTAATATTTTCCCTAACTTTTATGTTCCCATTTTATTTGGCAGCTTGTCATAACTAGTTTCCCAGAATCCCCTCAACTCCTGATTTTTGCCTATCTCTGTATTTTAGTTGGGCTGAGTAGTGACCTTTCTCTTATTTCCAAGTCACCCTTCTAGATCTTTTCTTTCCCAGTCTCCCACATTTGTGTAAGGTTTTATTCCCAGGACAAACCCTTCATCTATAATTCTCATGCTAGATCTCTTTCCTCATTTAAATGCTGTTGATACAGTTATGGTGTTGATTTGTAAATTGCTACATAATACAAAATAAGGCATTTCTCTACTATTTTCATTTTATTCCATTTCTTTGGAGTATGGTTATTTCCTCTTTACATTACTTACTTATAGAAATAGTTACAAACCTTTCCTTTCCTGAAATCTAAAATGTAATTTTGGCAGTAAAATTATGTGATTTAGTGGCCCTTATTTTAAGTGCAATATAGATATGGAAACTTATCTTTGTAAAGCAGATGATTAGTTAGAAAAATTTTCACTTGATAACTAAAAAAGAATCTGAGTTTACTTTTACAAAGACTTAATATTTCTTTTTACTTTAGACATTTTAAACAAAAGAAAATTTTTTGTTAAGCCTGTTTTTTCCCTCCTTCAAGCTCTATTCCTTCGTGATTTTTCAAAGTCATAGTTATTACATAATTAGCAATACCTTTATTTCACCAGAGGATATAATAAATGGTAGATTTACACTTGAAAGTGAAAGCTCTGATTTTCATAAGATGAGATTCAGCTCTCTTCTTTGTACTTCAATTCCCAATTTTTTGCAGTTTCCTCTCCTATACAAGTATTTGTTATCACAGAGAGGAAGTCTTGTCACATGTAGTGACAAATTGTTTCACTTATTTAAGATGGAGCCTTTACATTTCACTCCCTATGCTAATGCACACACATCTTTTATAATTAGGAAAAGATAAAATACTTAACTACTAAGAGAAAAAATTCTGTTTTCCATAAGCTTACCCGCAAACCACATACTGAGTTGTTAATACAAATGTCTGAGAAAGTTTCCTTTAATCAGAAAATTATTATGCCAAAAACATCAACAAAAAATGTTTTGAAGCTAGTTCCATATCTTTCTTTGTATATTTAAGCAATTTATCCCAGAGAAAAGTCCACATCCAACTGATCAAAAGAAGTAGCCTTTAGAAGTCAGAGAAAAATAGTCTCATTTATGCTCTGAATCAAAGCTCAAGCCACTTGGCTTGTAAATTTGTTAAACTATGATTGTCAAATATTCTATTACTATCTGAATCTTGTTAAGTGTTACTTCCCAAATATCATCAATACAATATCATCAATACAATGTTACTATAACAAAGCTATACTTGCTGCTTACTCTGGGGAGGGGGAATCCCACCTGACAAAGCTTTGACAGGGTCCTGGAGGAGAATATATGAAAGGCAAGAAGCAGAACTAAATATAAGAAAAGCAGAGTGATAAGATTAACTTTGGTGTCCCTTGTCATGTTAGCTACATACTTCATCCTAAAAGGCACTCTGTCATAACTATTATTTGAGATTTTTTTTTGTTTGTTTTTAGTGAGATCATAGTAACAATGGCCTTCACATGTGAGATGTATTACATAAGAGCTAAAGGCTTCCTGAAGTGTCTTTCCACTTATCTTTAAATATTGTCTTCCTAAATCCATGCTGCTCTTTTCCTTTTCTTCTGGAGGTAACCAGGCTGTCCTATATCTGTTCCAATCTGGCATAACAAGAAAACTATGAGGCAGAGCAGGGATTCTGTGACATGTCAGTTGGAAGATTTCCTGTTGGCTTTACTAGGTTAGACTGGGAAGAAGTGGGTCTAGAGGAGGAAATTAGGACATAATAGGTGGCTCCAGTATCCAGAAGGAATTTAATGGATCATCCTACCACATCTAACCCTGGGCTCTAGCACCATTATGACAACTTTCTACATTGGAGCTGCCCGAAGTGGGTTTTATTATTCCTGCTCCTGTTGTAGGGCCATCATGGGGTTTGTCTTAGGTCACTGAGCCCAGAAGGTAACCCAGTGACCCACCTGATGGAGCAAGAACAGGGAGTCCTTGGTGGGGATGTCCTAACTAAACCCTAACCCTAACAAACACCCTAACCCAAAACTATAATCCTAGCCCAAACTCTAAACAAACACTAAGCCAAACCCTCACCATAACCCTAAAACCTAACCCTAATCTAACCTAACCTTAACCCTAAACCTAACCCTAAACCCTAACCCTAACCTAAACCTAACCCTAATGCAAATATTAAACCTAATCCTAACCAAACCCTAACCCAATACCCTAACCCTAACCCTAATGCAAAATATAACCATAACACTAACACTAACTCTATCCCTCACCTAAAACCCTAACACAAGCCATAACCCCTAAACCTAACCCAAAACCTAATCCCAACCATAGCCCAACCCCAACCCTACCCTAAACCCAACACTAACCCTAAATCTAAGATTTACCATAAATCATAACACTAATCCTAATCCCTAACCCTAACACTAACCCTAATCCTAACCCTAACCCTAAACCCTAAACCCAAACCTTAACCATAAGTCTAACCCTAACCCTAACCCTAACTAAACTCTAACAATAAACCTAACCCTAGCCATAACCGTATTCCCTAACCCCTAACCCTAACACTAACCCTAAGCCTAAACCCTAACACTAAACCTAACCTAACCCTAACCCCTAACCCAAACCCTAACCATAACCCTAAACCCTAATTTTAACCCAAACCCTAACCCTAAATCCTAACACTAACACTAACCCTAACCCAAAAACTAATCCTAACCCAAACCATAACCCTAACCCTAACTCAAATCCTAACTGCTAACCCTAAACCAAACCCTAACCCTATCCTAAACCTAACTTTAGTGAAAACCCTAACCCTAAGAAACCCTAATCCTAACACTAACACTAAACCTTAACCTTAACCCTAAACACTAAACCCAAACACTAACCCTAACTCTAACCCTAACCAAACCCTAATCCTGACCCTAACACTAACCTTAACCCCTAACCTTAACCCTGAACCTAAACACTAACACTAACTCAACACCCTAATACTAACTCTAAGCCCTAACCCTAACCTTAACCCTAACCCTAACCCTAATTCAAACCCTAACCCTAACCATAACCCTATCCTAACATTAAATTTAATGCATACACTAATCCTAAACCTAAAACTAACCCTAACAAAAACTACCCCCAATCATAAATCTAAACCTAAACACTAACCATAACTGTAAACCTAACCTTAACCCCTAAGAAAAACCCAAAACCTAAATCCTAACCCTAACTCAACTCTAACCCGAACCATAACCCTAACAACTAACCCTAACCCTAAACCTAATAATAACCCTAACCAAACCCTAACCTTAATCCTAACCATAGCCCTAACCCTAATGTCTAACCCTAACATTTACCCTAATCCCAAACCCTAACCCTACCGCAAACACTAATCCTAACCCAAATGCTAACCCTAATCCTAAACACTAACACTAAAACTAACCCTAACCCAAATGCTAACCCTAACCCTAACCCTAAACCGTTACACTAATCCTAACTCTAAAGACTAACCCCTAACACTAACACGAACCTTAACCTTAACCCTAACCCCAACCCTAATACTTACACCTAACCCGAACACTAACTCTAACACTAACCCTAACCAAACTGTAACCATAAACCTAAGACTAACCAAAACCCTAAATAAACCCCTAACTCCTGAACCTTAATCCTAATGCTATCCCTCACCCAAAAACCTAACCCTAACCATAACCCCCAACATTAACCTAACACTAACCCCAATTTATAGCCAAACCCTAACTCTAAGACTAACCCTAACACTAAACCTAACCCTCACCCTAACCAAACCTTAAACCTAACTCTACCTTAACTACTAATGCTTAACTTTAAACCTAACCCTAAACCTAAACCCTAACACTAACCCTAACATCAAACCCTAACCCTAACCCTACCCTAACCCTAAACATAATGCAGACCCTAACAATAACCCTAACCCTAAGCAAACCATAACCATAACCCTAAACCTAACCCTAACAGTAACCTTAACCTAGTCCTAACAATAACCCTAAACCCTAACCCTAATCCAAACTGTAACCCTAAATCCTAACTCTAACCCAAACCATAACCCTAAATTCAAACGGTAATCCTAATCCTAACCATAACCCTACCCTAACACTAACCCTAATCATAAACCTAACGCTAACTCTCACCCTAAACTCAAACCATAAATCATAATCCCTAACCCTAAACCTAACCCTAGCCAAACCTAACACTAACCCTAACCCTAACCCTTAACCTAAATCATAACCCTAATTCTAACCCTAAAACCTAACCCTAACTATGACCCTAATCCTAACCCTAACCATAATGCTAAACCCTAACCTTAACCCAAACCCTAACTCTAAACCTAATCGAACCCTAACCATAACCCGTATCCCGTAACCCCTAAAACTTATGCTAACACTAACCCTAAGCCCTAGCCCTAACACTTATCCTAACCACTAACCTTAATACTAACTCTAGTCCTAAAACTAATCAAACACAAACCATAAACATAACCCTAAACCTAACCCTATCCCTTAACCCCTACCTCTTAAACTTAACCCTAACCATAACCCTAAACCGTAACCCAGCACTAACCCTAACCTAACCCTAACCATAATGCATTCCTTAAACCTAACCCTACCTAAACCCTAACCCTAATCCTAACCCAAATCCCAACCCTGACCCTAACCCTAACATTAATCCCTAACTCTAACTCTAACCAAAACCCTAACAAAACCCTAACCATAACCCTAACCTTAAGCCTAAATCCTAACCCTAACCATAACTTCTAAACATAACCCTAAATCCCAACCCTAACCCTAACCCTAACCTAACCCTAACACTAATGCAAACCCTAACCCTAACCATAACTAACCCCAACCCAAACCCTAACCCTAACCTAATCTAAACTTAACCCTAACCCGAACCCCTAACCCTAAACCTAACCCTACCTAACCATAACCATAAACATAACCCTAAACCTAACTAACCCTAATGCTAACTTTAAACCATAACGCTAACCTTAACCTTAACCTTAAACCTAACCTGAACCCCTAAACCCCTAAACCTAAGCCTAACACTACCTAATCCTAATGATAACCCTAACCATAACCAAACCTTATCCTAACCCTAACATTACCCCCTAACCCTAACTCAACCCCTATAACCTAACCATAACCCAATTCATTAACAATAACCCTAACCCTAAACCCTAACCCCAACCTTTAACTCAAACCCTAATCCTTACACTAAACCCTAAACATAACACTTACCCTAATCCTAAACCAACATAAACCCAAACCTAAACCCTAACACTAAACCTAACACTAAACCCTAAAACTAACCCCTACTCTAACCCTAAACATAACCCTAAACCCTAGCCCTAACCTATCCTATCCTATCCTAAAACTAACCCTAACTCTAACCCTAGCACTTAATCCTACTCTTAACTATAAACGCTAAACCCAAACACTAACCCTAACCCTAAACCATACCCTAAATCATAACCCTAACCCTAACCCTAAATCTAAAGACTAACTCAGACCCTAACCCTAACACTAAACCCTAACCCTAACTCTAGCTCTAACTCTAACCCTAACCGAACCCTAACCATGACCTTAACCCTAACCCATATCCCTTAACCCCTAAAACTTATGCTAACACAAACCCTAAACCCTAGCCCTAACCCTAACCCTAACCACTAACCCTAACACTAACTCTAACCCTAACACTAATCAAAACCAAACCATAACCATAACCCTAAACCTATCCCCTAAACCCTACCACTTAACCTTAACCTAACCATAACCCTAAATCCTAACCTGACCCTAACCCTAACCTAACCCAAACCATAATGCAAACCATAATCCTAATCCTAACCCAAACCCTAACCCTAACACTAAGCCCTAGCTCTAATCCCTAACCCTAACTCTAAATATAACCCTAACCCTAACCAAGCCCTAACCATAACCCTAACCCTAACCCTAAACACTAATCCCTAATCCTAACCCTAACTCCAAACCCTAGACCCTAACCCTAAATCATAACCCTCATCGTAACCCTAACCCTAACCTCTGATCCTAACCATAACCACATCCCTAACTAACCTAACCCTAACCCTTACCCTAAATCCTAACACTAAACCTAAACCTATTCCCTAACTCTAACCCTAATCCTAACACTAACCCTAACCATAACCATAATCCTAACCCTAACCCTAACCCTAACCATAAACCTGATGCAAACCATAACCCAAACAACAACCCTAATCTTAACACTCACCCCTAAATCTAACCCTAACTCTAATCTTACCGTAAACCTAACTGTAACCCTAACACTAATTCTATAGCACAACCCTAACCCTCACCCCTAAACTTAACCGTCACCCTTCACCCAAACTTATGCCTTAACTGGACTCTAACCCTAACACTCACCATTAACCCTAGCCCTAAACCTAAATTTAAACCTAACAGTAACAATACTGTAAACAAAAATACCTAACCTTAACCCTAACATTAACCACTAAACTGAACCCTAACTCTTAACACTAACCATAACACTAACTGAAACCCTAACACAAAACCAAACCCTAAGCCTAATCCACACCACTAACTCTAATCCTAAACCTAAATCTCACCCTAATAGTAACCCTACCGTAAACCTAACCCTAACCCTAATCCTAATGCCAAAACCTAACACTAACACCTAAGTCTAACTGTAACACTAACCAAAACCGTAAACATAAGCCGAAAACTGACCCTAACCCTAACCCCTAACCCTAGACCTAACCCTAAATCTATCCATAACACTAACCCTACCGTAGCCCTCACTGAAACCCTAACCCCTAACCATAAACCTAACCCATAACCATAACTATAACCTTAACCCAAACCATAACGCAAACACCAACCTAACCGTAACACTCACCCCTAACTGTAACTCTAAATCTAACCCTAGTCCTAACCCTACCATAACCCTAACCCCAACCCTAACAATATTGTCCAAACCTAACCCTAACCTCTAAACCTAACTGTAAACCTTAACCCAATCTTAAACCTAACCCTAACCCTCACCCCTAACTCTAATCCTCACCCCTACCCCTAACCCTAAACCTAAATTTAACCCTAACACTAACCCTACTCTAACCATAACCCTAATCCTAACCCTAACCCTAGTCACTAAATCTAACCCTAACTCGTAAATCTAACCGTAACACTAAACGAAACCGTAACCCAAACCTGAACCCTTAGCCTAATCCTGAACTCTAACCCTAATACTAAACCTATATCTAGCCCTAAGCATATTCCTACCATAACCCTAAACCTAAACCTAATCCTAACACATAAACCTAACCCTAACACCTAACCTTAACAGAAATGCTAACCAAAACCTAAACCTAACATGAAAACTAACACTAGCCCTCACTCCTAACCCTTGTTTGACTGAAAATCTAACCATAACATTAACTCTACTGCAACCCTAGCCATAATCATAACCCTAACACATAATCCTAAACCTAACCCCTAGCCCTAACATGTAATCCTAAACCTAACCCCTAACCCTAACCATAACACAAAACCCAACTATAACACTAACATGCACTCCTAGCCCTAACCCTAAATCTAACCCTACATCAAAACCTACCATTACCCTAACCCTAACCATAACCCTATTGCCCAAACCTAACATGAACCCCTAAACCTAACCATAACCCTTTACTGAAATTTAAGCCTAACCCAGACCCTAACCCTAGCACACACCTCTAACCCTAGCCCTAAACCTAAAATTAACCCTAACATTCACCATAGTGTAACCCTAACCCTAACCACTAAATCTAACCCTAACTCCTAAACTTAACCATAACACTAACTGAAACCATAAATAAAACCTGAACCCTAAGATTAATCCTCACCACTAACGCTAATCCTAAACTTAAATCTAACCCTACCCATAATTCTAATGCCTAAACCTAACATTGACACACAACCCTAACTGTAACACTAAACAAAACTGTAAACCTAATCTGAAAACTGACCCTAACCCTCACCACTAACCCTAGCCCTAACCCTCAGTATAACCCCAATACTAATCCTAGTGTAACCATAACCCTAACACTAACCCTAAACCTAACCACAAAAACTAACCCTAACTCCTAACCCTAATTGTAAAATTAACCAAAACCATAAATCAAACTCGAACCCTAAGCCTAATACCCCAAACCCTAATCCTAAACATATATCTAACCCCAACCATAACCCTACTGTAACCCTAACCCTAACCCTAGTCCTAATGCCTAAACCTAACCTTAACCCCTAACCCTAAACCTAACCCCTAACCCTAACCATAACCCTAACCCAAACCATAACCCAAACGCCCACCCTCACCCTAACCCTCACCCCTAACCCTTGCCCTAATGCTAAATCTAACCATAACACTAACCCTACCGTAAAAATAACTGTAACCCTAACTGTAACCCTAACCCTAACCCCTAATCCTAAACCTAACTCCAACCCTAACAATAACCCTAACCCAAACCATAACCCAAAACCCAAACCTAACATTAACACTCACCCCTAGCCCTAATCCTAAATCTAACCCTAATCTTAAACCTAACATAATAATCCTAACCCTAACCATAACCCTATTGATCAACCCTAACCCTCACCCCTAAACCTAACCATAAACCTTCAACCAAACTTAAGCCTAACCCAGGCCCTAACCCTAACCCTCACCCCTAACCCTAGTCCTAAACCTAAATTTAACCCTAAAACCAACCATACTGTAAATATAACCCTAAACCTAACCATTCAACCGAACCCTAACACCTAACCCTAACCATAACACTAAACGAAACCGTAACCCAAACCCTAAGCCTAATCCTCACCCCTAACACTAATCCTAAAAATAAATCTAACCCTAACTGTAACCATACCATAACCATAACCCTAATCCTAATGCCAAAACCTAACCCTGACACCTAAACCTAAACGTAATGCTAACCAAAACAGTAAACCTAACTCGAAAATGAAACCTAACCCTCAACACTAAGCATAGACTTAACCGTAAATATAACCCCAATGCTAACCCTCACCCATACCCCTCACCCTAAACCTAAATTTTACCTTAACACTCACCTTCCTGTAACCAGAACCCGAACCTGAACTCTAGCTCTAACCAATAAACTTAACCCTAATTCCTGACCCTATTTGTAACAACCAAAAACATAGCCCAAACTCAAACCCTAAGCCAAATCTTCACATTTGACCCTAATTTTAAACCTAAATCCAACCCTAACCATAACCCTATCGAAAGCCTAAGTCTAACCCTAACGCTGAAACCGAAACCTAACACCTAAGCCTAACCATAACGCTAACCAAAACTGACAACCTAATGCAAAAACTAACCCTAACCATCACCCCTAACCATAGCCCTGACCCTAAATATAACCATTACACTCACTCTAATGTAACCCTTATCGAAAACATAACCCTAGCCTATAACACTAATCCTAACCACTAACACTGACCAAAACCCTAACACAAACCCTAACACAAACCCCAAACCTGACCCTGACACTCACCCCTAACCCTAACCCTCAATCTAACCCTAACCCTAACACTACTGTAAACCTAACCCTAATCTTGAACCTATCGCCCAACCCTAAACCTGACACCTAAACCTAAATGTGACCCTTCACCCAAACATAAGCCTAGCCTGGAACCTTACCCTAACCCTAACCCTCACTCCTACCCATCGCCCGAAACCTAAATTTAACCCTAACATTCACCCTCCTGTAACCAGAACCCGAGCCCTAACCCTAGCCCTAACCACTAAACCTAACCCTAACTCCTGACTTTAACTGTAACAGTAAATGAAACTGTAGCCCAAACCTGAACCATAATCCTAATCCTCACCACTGACCTTAATCCTAATCCTAAATCTAACCCTAACCATAACCCTACAATAATCCTAAACCTAATCCTAACACTAACGCTGAAAAAGAAACCTAACACCTAACCCTAACTGTAACACTAACATAATCATCAAACTTACCTGAAAACGAACCCTAACCCTCAATATAACCTAAATATATTACCTTAACCTAAATATAACCCTAACTGTAACCCTACTGTAAGCCTAAGCCTAACCCTAAGTATAACACTGAAACCGAACCCTAACATCTAACCCTAGCCGTAACGATAACCAAAACTATCAACCTAAAATGAAAATTAACACTAACTCTCACCCCTAACCCTAGCCCTGACCCTAAATCTAACCATAACACTCACCCTACCGTAACCCTAACCATAACCATACACTAGCCCCAACCATAACCCAAACCCTAACCCAAACCCAAACCCTGACCCTAACACTCACTCTTAATTATAACCCTCAATCTAACACTAACCATATCCCTACAGTAATCCTAACCCTAACCCTGACCCTATCGCCCAACCCTAACCCTGACTACTTAAACTAACTGTGACCCTTCACCCAAACTTAAGCCTAGCCCAGTCCCTAACTCTAACCCTAACCCTTACCCCTACCCCTCACCTTAAAACAAAATTTAACCCTAACACTCACCCTCCTGTAACCAGAACCCAGACCCTAACCCTAGCCCTAACCACTAAACCTAACCCTAACTCCTGAACCTAATGGTAACACTAACTGAAACCATAGCCCAAACCCGAACCCGAAGCCTAATCCTCACGCCTGACCATAATCATAAACCTAAATCTAACCCTAATCATAACCCTACCATAAGTCTAAGCCTAACCCTAACCCTAACGCCAAAACCAAACACTAACACCTAACCCTAACTGTAAGGCTAACCAAACCCGTAAACCTAACCTGAAAACTACCCCTAAGCCTTACTCCTAATCCTAGCCCTGACCCTAAATCTAACCATAACACTCTCCCTACTGTAACCCTAACTATAACCCTAACTCTAAACCTAACCCCTAACCCTGAACATAAATCTAAACCAAACCATAACCCAAACCCCAACCCTGACCCTCACACTTACCCTTTACCCTAACTCTCAATCTAACCCTAACTCTAACCCTACTGTAACCCTAACCCTAACCCTGACCCTATAGCCCAACTCTAACCCTGACCCCTAAACCTAACTGTGACCCTTTACCCAAACTTAAACCTACCCAGACCCTAACCCTAACCCTAAGACTGACCGCTACCCATTGCTCTAAACCTAAATTTAACCCTAATAATCACCCTCCTATAACCAGAATCCGAACCCTAACCCTAGCTGTAACCAGTAAACCTAACCCAAACTCCTGACCCTAACCATAACACTAACCAAAACTGTAGCCCAAACCACCCTAAGCCTAATCCTCACCCCTGAACCTAATCCTAAACCTAAATCTAAACCTAACAGTAAACCTACCTTAAGCCTAAGCCAAACCTAAACCCTAATGCTGAAATCGAACCATAGATGTAACACCTAACCATAGATGTAACACCAACCAAAATCGTCAACCTAACCTGAAAACTAACCCTAATCCTCACTTCTAACCCTAGCCCTGACCCTAAATCTAACCATAACACTTACAGTTCCATAACCCTAACCATAACCGTAACCCTAGACCCTAACCCTAAACCTAACCCCTAACACTGACCATAACCCTAACTCAAACCATAACCCAAATCAAAACCCAGACATTCACACACACCCCTTACCCTAACCCTCAATCTAACCATAATCCTAACCCTATTGTAACCCTAACCGTAACTCTGACCCTATCGCACAACCCTAACCTTGACCCCAAAATCTAAGCATGACCCTTCACCCAAACTTAAGCCTACCACGGACCCTAACCCTAACCCTAATGCTCACCCCAAACCTCACCCTAAATCTAAATTTAACCCTAATACTCAGACCCCAAACCCTAACCTTAGCCCTAACCACTAAACGTAACACTAACTCCAGAACCTAACCATAACACTAACCTAAAACTTAGCCCAAACCTAAACCCTAACCCTAACCCCTGTCCCTAATACTAAACCTAAATCTAACCCTAACTGTAACACTACTGTAACCCTAAGCATAACCCTAACCCTAACATCAAAACCAAACGCTAACACCTATACCTATCTGTAACCCTAGCAAAACCATCAACCTAACCCAAAAACTAACCCTAACTCTCACTCATAAACCTAGGCCACACCCTAAATTTAACCATAACACTCACCATACCATTACCTTAACCATAACCCTAACCCTAGCCATCAACACTAAACCTAACCCCTAAACCCTAACCAAATCACTAACCCAAACCCCCACCCTGACCCTAGCACTCACCCCTAACCCTAACCCTCAATCTAACCTTAACCTTAACCCTGCCATAACCCTAACTCTAACCCTGACCCTAATGCCCAACCTTAACCCTGAGCCCTAAACCTAACCGCTACCCTTCACCCAAATGTAAGCTTAACACTAACCCTAACCATCTCCCCTACCTCTTGCCATAAACTTAAATTTTACCCAAACACTCACCCTCCTGTAATGAGAACCTGAACCCAAACCATAGCCCTAACCACTAAAGTAGCCCTAAATCCTGACCCTAATCATGACACTTATCGAACCTGTAGCCCATACCTGAACCCAAAGCCTAAATCTCACCCCTGACCCTAATCCTAAACCTAAATCTAACCTTAAATGTAACCCTACCATAAACCTAAGCCTAACCCTAACCCTAACACCAAAACCAAACCCTAACACCTAAACTAGCCGAAAGACTAACCAAAAGCGTCAACCTAACCTGAAAACTAACCCTAACAATCACCACTAAACCTAGTCCTGACTCTAAATCTAACCCTAACACTCACCCTACCGTAACCCTAACCATAACTGTAAACCTCTCCCCTAACCCTAAACCTAACACCAAACCTGACAATAACCCTAACACAAACAAAAACCAAACCCCAACCATGACCCTATCACCCCTAATCCTAACCCTCAATCTAATCATAACTCTAACTCTACCATAACCCAAACCCTAACACTGACCCTATCGCCCAACTCTAACCCTGACACCTAAACCAAATAGTGACACATCACCAAACTTAAGCCTAGCCCAGACCCTAACCCTAACCCTAACCCTTACCCTTCACCCTAAACCTAAATTTAACCCTAAAACTCACAGGCCTGTAACCAGAACTAGAACCCTAACCCTAACCCTAATCACTAAACCTAACCATAACTCCTGACCCTAACTGTAACACTAAATGAAACCGTAGCCCAAACCAGAACCCTAAGTCTAATCCTCACCCGTGACCCTAATTCTAAACCTAAATCTAACCCTAACCGTAACCCTACTGTAAGCCTAAGCATAACCCTAACACTAATGCTGAAACCAAAACCAAACACCTAAACCTAGCCATAACATTAACCATAACCATCAACCTAACCCGAAAACTAACCTTAACCCTCACCCCTAACTCTAGCCCTGACCCTAAATCTAAAAATAATACTCACCCTACCGTAACCCTAATGGTAACCAAAATACTAATCACTAAAACCCTGACCCTATCGCAAACCATAACCCAAACACCAACCCTGACTCTAGCACTCACCCCTAACCTTAATCCTCAATCTAACCCTAACCCTAACCCTACCATAACCCTAACACTAACCCTGACCATATCGCTCAACCCTAGCCCTGATCCATAAACATAATGGTGACCCTTCACTCAAACTTAATCCTAGTTTGAACACTAAACCTAACCCTAACCTTCACCCTTACCCTCGCCCTTAACCTAAATTTAACCTTAATACTCACACTCCTGTAACCAGAACCAGAACCCGAACCCTATCCCTAACCACTAAACTTTACCCTAACTCCTGACCCTAACAATAACACATACCAAAACTGTAGCCCAAACCCGAACCCAAAGCCTAATCCTCACCCCTGACCCAAATCCTAAAGTTAAATCTAACCCTAACCATAAGCCTACCGTAAGTCAAAGCTGAACCCTAACCCTAATGCTGACCCTTAACAACTAAACCTAGCTATAATGGTAACCAAAACCGTCAACCTAACCAGAAAACTAACCCTAACCCTCACCCCAACACTAGTCCTGACACTAAATCTAACTATATCACTCACCCTACCATAACTCTAACCGTAACTCTAACCCTAGCCCTAACACTAGCCCTAACACTAAATCAAACACCTAAACCTGACCATAACCTAATCTAAGCCATAACCCAAACAAAAACCCTTAGCCTAACACACACACCTTACCCTAACCCTCAAACACTAACCCTAAAACTAACGTAATCCTACCCGTAAACCTGATCCTATTGCCCATCGCTAACCCAGTTTCCTAAACCTAACCGAGACCCTTAACCAAAACTTAAGCCAAGCCTGGACCCTAAACCTAACCATAACCCTCACCTTTACCCCTTGCCCTAAACCTAAATTTAACTCTAACACTCACCCTCCTGTAAGCAGAACCTGAACCCTAACCCTAGCCGTAACCACTAAACCTAACCCTAACACCTAACACTAGCCGTAATGCTTACCAGAAACCTCAACCTAACCCAAAATCTAAACCTGACCCTCACCCCTAACCATACCCCTGACCCTTAATCTAACCAAAACACTCACCCTATCGTAATCCAAACCGTAACCCTAACTCTAGCCCCTAACCCTAAACCTAACCCCTAACCCTGGCCAAAACCCTAACCCAAACCATAATTCAAACCCCAAACCTGACCCTAACGCTCACCTCTTACCTTATCCCTCAATCTAACCCTATCCCTAATCCTGCTGTAAACTTAACCCTAACCCTGACCCTATTGCCCAACCCTAACCCTGACACCTAAACCTGACACCCTTCACCGAAATGTAAGCGTAGCTCAAACCCTAATTCTAAACCTAACTTTCACCCATACCCCTTGCCCTACACCTAAATTTAACCCTAACACTCACCCTCCTGTAATCAGAATCTGTACCCTAACCCTAGCCCTAACCATGAAACTTAACTGTAACTCCTGACCTTAACCATAACACTGACCAAAACCGTAGCCCAAACTCTAAACCTAAGAAAAAAACTCACTTCTGACCTAATTCTAAAGCCAAATCTAACCCTAAACATATTTCTACCGTAAGTCTTAGACGAACCCTAACCCTAACGTCGAAACCGAACCCTAACACTTATCCCTATCCATAACGCTAACTACCCGAAAAACTAACCCAAACCCTCAACCTTAACCCTAGCCGTGAACATAAATCTAACCATAACACTCACCATACCATAACCCTAACCATAACCCTAACCGTAACCCTAACCCTAGCCCCTAACCCTAAACCTAACCCCTAACCCTGACCATAACCCTAACACAAACCATAACTGAAACCCCAACCCTGAGCCTAACACTCACCCCTAACCCTAACCCTCAATCTAACCCTAAACCTACAGTAACCCTAACCGTAACCCTGACCCTATCACCTATCCCTAACCCAGTCCCCTTAAACTAATGGAGACCTTACACCAAAACTTAAGCCTAGCCGGACCCTAAACCGAACCCTAACCCTCACCTTAATCCCTCGTCCTAAACCTAAATTTAACTCTAACACTCACCCTCCTGTAAGCAGAACCCAAACCCTAACCCTAGCCGTAACCACTAAACCTAACCCTAATCCTGACCATAAACATAACACTAACTGAAACGGTAGTCCAAACCAGAACTCAAAGCCTAATTCTCACCCCTGACCCTAATCCTAAAGCTAAAGCTAACCCTAACCGTAACCCTACTGTAAGTCTAAGCTGAACCCTAACCCTAACACTAAAACTGAACCCTAACACCTAACCCTAGCCTTAACACTAACCAAAACTGTTAACCTAACCTAGCCCGAAAACAAACTCTAATTCTTATGCCTAACACTAGCCCTGACCCTAAATCTAACCATATCACTCACCGTACCATAACCCTAACCATAACCCTAACCCTAGCCCCTAACCCCAAATCTAATCCCTAACCCTGACCATAACCCTAATCGAAACCATAATCGAAACCCCAACACTCAGCCTAACACTCACACCTTACCCTAAGCCTCAATCTAACCCTAACCCTAAAGCTAACGAAACCCTAACTGTAACCCAGACCCTTTTGCCCAACCTTAACCCTGACTGGAAACGTAACTGAGCCTACACCAAAACTTAAGCCTAGCCTGGACCGTAATTCTAATCCTAATCCTCACCTTTACCCTTCACCCTAATCTAAATTTAACCCACTCACCCTCCTGTAACCAGAACCCGAACCATAACCCTAGCCATAGCCCATACCACTAGGGGCTAGGGTTAGGGTTACAGTTAGGGTTATGGTAGGGTGAGTGATATGGTTAGATTTAGGGTCAGGTCTATTGTTAGGGGTGAAGATTAGGGTTAGTTTTCAGTTTAGGTTGACAGTTTTGGTTAGCGTTACAGCTAGGATTAGGCTTAGAGTTTGGGTTTGGGATAAAGTTTCAGTTAGAGTTATGGTTAGGATCAAGAGTTAGGGTTAAGTTTAGTGATTATGGCTAGGGTTAGGGTTCGGGTTCTGGTTACAGGAGGGTGAGTGTTAGGGTTAAATTTAGGTTTAGGCAAGGGGTAAAGGTGAGGGTTAGGGTTAGGTTTGGGTCCGGGCTAGGCTTAAGTTTTGGTGAAGGGTCTTGGTAAGTTATAGGGAACTGGGTTAGGGATGGGCAATAGGATCAGAGTTAGGGTTAGACTTACAGTAGGTTTAGGGTTAGGGTTAGATTGAGATTAGGGTAAGGGGTGAGTGTTAGGCTCAGTGTTGGGGTTTGGGTTATGGTTTGGATTAGGGTTATGGTCAGGTTTAGGGGTTAGATTTAGGGTTAGTGGCTAGGGTTATGGTTACGGTTAGGATTATGGTAGGGTGAGTAATGTGGTTTGATTTAGCATCAGGGCTAGTGTTAGGGGTGAGTGTTAGGGTTAGTTTTCGGATTAGGTTGATAGCTTTGGTTAGCATTATGGCTAGGGTTAGGTGTTAGGGTTCGGTTTTGTTGTTAGGGTTAGGGTACAGCTTAGATTTATGGTAATGTTACAGTTAGGGTTAGATTTAGCTTTAGCATTAGTGTCAGGGGTGAGGATTGGGCTTTCGGTTCATTTTGGGTTTAGGGTCAGGAGTTTGGGTTAGGTTTAGTGGTTTCGGGTAGGGTTAGGGTTCAGGTTCTGATTACAGGAGAGTGAGGTTAGGGTTAAATTTAGGTTTAGGGGTAGAAGAATGGGTGAGTGTTAGGTTTAGTGTTAGGGTTTGAGCTATGCTTACGTTTGGGTGAAGAGTGTCGGTTAGATTTAGGGGTCAGGGATCGGGTTTGGCAATAGCGTCAGGGTTAGTGTTAAGTTTACGATAGGTCTAGGGGTAGGGTTAGATTGAGGGATAAGGTAAGAGGTGAGTGTTAGGGTCAGGTTTGAGGTTTGAATTATGGTTTGGGTTAGGGTTATGGTCAGGGTTAGGCATTAGTTTTAGAGTTAGGGGCTAGAGTTAGGGATACAGTTAGTGTTATAGTAGGGTGAGTGTTTTGGTTAGATTTAGGGTCAAGACTAGGTTTAGGCTTGAGAGTTGGGATTAGTTTTCAGGTTACGTTACAGTTTTTGATTAGCGTTATGGCTAGTGTTAGGTGTTAGATTCGGTTTTGGCATTAGGGTTAGGGTTCGGCTTACACTTATGGTAGGGTTATGGTTAGGCTTAGATTTAGGTTTAGGAGTAGAGTCAGGGATGAGGATTAGGCTTATAGTTCGGGTTTGAGCTATGGTTTCTGTTAGTGTTACAGTTAGGATCAGGAGTTATGGTTGGGTTTAGTGATTATGGCTAGGGTTAGGGTTTGGGTTCTGGCTACAGGAGGGTGAGTGTTAGGGTTAAATTTAGGTTTAGGGTGAGGGGTAAAGCTGAGGGTTAGGTTTAGGTTTAGGTTCCGGGCTAGGCTTAAGTTTTGGTGTAGGGACTCATTTAGGTTTAGGAGTCACATTTAGGGTGGGGCGATAGGGTCAGGGTTACAGTTAGGGTTACGGTAGGTTAGGGTTAGGATTAGATTTAGGGTTAGGGTTTTGGGTGAGTCTTAGCACAGGGTTGGGGTTTGGATTATGGTTTGGATTATGGTTATGGTCAGGGTTAGGTTTTAGATTTAGGGTTAGGGTTACAGTTAGGTTTACTGTAGGGTGACTGATGTGGTTAGATTTAGGGTCAGGACTAGTGTTAGGGATGAGGGTTAGGGTTATTAGGATTAGGGTCTTGGGAGATGATTAGGTTTTGGTTTCGGCTGTGGGCTACGGTTTCGATTAGTGTTACGGTTAGGGTCAGGTGTTAGGGTAAGTTTTAGTGGTTAGGGCTATGGTGAAGGTTTGGGTTCTGATTATAGGAGAGTGGGTGTTAGGGTTAAATTTAGGTTTAGGGTGAGGTTTAAAGGTGAGGTTTAGAGTTAGCACAAGGTTTAGGGTCGGGCTAGGCCTAAGTTTGAGTGAAAAGTCATGGTTAACTTTAGGGGGATGGGTTAGGGTTGGGCAATAGGTTGAGGGTTAGGGTTAGGGTTACGTTAGTGTTAGGGTTAGGGTTAGATTGAGGGTTAGGGTTAGGGGCGAGTTTTAGGCTCAGGGTTGGGGTTTGGGTTATGGTATCAGTTTGGGTTAGGGATTAGATTTAGGGTTAAGGGGCTACGCTTCAGTTGGGGTGAAGGGTGACCGTTAGGTTTAGGGGTCTGGATTAGGGTTGGGTGATAGGGTCAGGCTCAGGGTTAGGTTTAGGGTTACGGTAGGGTTAGGGCTAAGGGTAGAATTAGATTGAGGGTTAGGGTTAGGGTTGAGTGTTAGTGTCAGGGTTGGCATGTGGGTTAGAGTTACGGTCAGGGTTATGGGTTAGGTTTAGGGTTAGGGGCTAGGGTTAGGGTTATGTCTAGGGTTATGGTAGGGTGAGCGTTATGGTTAGATTTAGGGTCAGTGCAAGTGTTAGAGATGAGGGTTGGAGTTAGTTTTTGGGTTAGGTTGAAGGTTTTGGTTAGCGTTGCATTTAGGTTATGGTGTTAGAGTTCAGTTTTGGCAATAGGGTTAGTGTTAGGCTTACGGTAGGGTTATGGTTAGGGATCGATTTAGGTTTAGGATTAGGGTTGGGGGTGAGGATTAGGCTTAGGGTTCAGGTTTGGGCGACGGTTTCGGTTAGTGTTAGGGTTAGGACCAGGAGTTAGGATTAGGTTGATCAGTTAGGGCTAGGGTTAGGGTTTGGATTCTGATTACAGGAGGGTGAGTGTTAGGTTTAAATTTAGGTTTAGGGTGAGGGGTATGGGTGAGGGTTAAGGTTAGGGTTAGGGTCTGGGCTACCCTTCAGTTGGGGTGAAGGGTGACCCTTAGGTTTAGGGGTCAGGGTTAGTGTTGGGCGATAGGGTCAAAGTCAGAGTTAGGTTTAGGGTTACAATAGGGTAAGGGTTAGGGTTAGATTGAGGGTTAGGGTTAGGTGTGAGTGTTAGTGTCAGGGTTGGAGTTTGGATTAGGGTTACAGTCAGGGTTAGGGGTTAGGTTTAGGGTTAGAGGCTAGGATTAAGTTTATGGTTAGGATTACGGTAGGGTGAGCATTATGGTTAGACTTAGGGTAAGGGCAAGGGTTAGGGGTGAGGGTTAGGGTTAGTTTTCGGGTTCAGTTGACGGTTTTGGTTAGTATTAAGGTTAGGGAAAGGCCTTAGGGTTCGGTTTTGGCATTAGGGTTACAGTTAGGGCTTGATTTAGGTTTAGGATTAAGTTTGGGGCTTAGGGTTAAGTTAGGCTTAGGGTTCGGGTTTGGGCGATAGTTTCGCTTAGTGTTACAGTTAGGGCCAGGAGTTAGGATTAGGTTGAGCGGTTAGGGCTAGGGTGAAGGTTCGGGTTCTGGTTACAGGAGGGTGAGTATTAGGATTAAATTTAGGTTTAGGGTGAGGGGTAGGGGTGAGCGTTATGGTTAGGGTTAGGGTCCGGGCTACGCTTCAGTTGGAGTGATGTCTGATCGTTAGGTTTAGGAGTCAGGATTAGGGTTGGGCCTTATGGTCAGGGTCAGGGTTAGGTTTAGGGTTACAGTAGGGAAAGGGTTAGGGTTAGATTCAGGGTTAGGGTTCGGGGTAAGAGTAAGGGTCTAGATTTGTTTTGGGTTAGGTTTTGGGTTAAACTTAGGGTCAGGGTTAGGGCTTAGGTTTAGATTTAGGTGCTAGGGTTAGTGTTACACTTAGGATTATGGTAGGGTGAGCGTTATTGTTAGATTTAGGGTCAGGGCTAGTTTTAGGGGTGAGGTTTAGGCTTAGTTTTCAGGTTAGGTTGAAGGTTTTGGTTAGTGTTACAGTTAGGTTTAGGCTTTAGGGTTCGGTTTTAGCGTTAGGATTAGTGTTACTGTTAGCCTTACAGTAGGGTTACAGTTGGGGTTCGATTTAGGTTTTGGATTTGGGTTGGGGGTGAAGATGAGTCTTAGGTTTCAGGTTTGGGTGATGGTTTTGGTTAGTTTTACATTTAGGGCAGGGAGTTAGGATTAGCTTGAGCGTTAGGGCTAGGGTTAGGGATCAGGTTCTGGTTACAGGAAGGTGAGTTTTAGGGTTAAATTTAGGTTTAGGGCAAGAGGTAGGTTAGGATTAACCCCTCAAGAGGCGGGTTAGGATTAAGGTTAGGGTCCAGGCTATGCCACAGTTGGGTAAAGGGTGACCCTTAGGTTTACAGTCAGTGTTATGGTTGGGTGATAGGATCAAGGTCAGGGTTAGGTTTAGGGTTACTGTACGGTTAGAGTTAGATAGAGGGTTAGGGTTTGGGGTGATTGTTAGATTCAGGGTTGGGGTTTAGGTTAGGGTTTGGGTTAGGCTTAGAATCAAGGTTAGGGATTAGGTGTAGGGTTAGGGTTACGGATAGGGTTACGTTTGGGTGAACGTTATGGTTAGATTTAGGGTCAGTCTGAGGTTTAGGGGTGAGGGTTAGGGTTAGTTTTCAGGTTAAGTTGATGGCTTTGGTTAGCGTTACAGTTAGGGTTAGGCGTTAAAGTTCCGTTTCAGCGTTATGGTTGGGGTTAATGTTAGGCTTACGGTAGAGTTACGATTATGGGTCGATTTAGGTTTAGGATTAGGATCGGGGTTGAGGTTAGTGTTACAGTTAGGGCCAATATTTAGGATTAGGTTGAGCGGTTAGGGCTAGGGTTAAGGTTTGGGTTCTGGTTACAGGAGGGTGGTTATTAGGGTTAAATGTAGGTTTAGGGCGAGGGGTAGAGGTGAGGGTTAGGGTTAAGGTTAGGGTCCGGGCTATGCTTCAGTTGGTGTGAAGGGTGACTCTTAGGTTAGCGGTCGGGGTTAGGGTTGGGCGATAGGGTCAGGTTCAGGGTTAAGTTTAGGGTTACGGTAGGGTTAGGTTTAGGGTTAGATTGAGGGTTAGGGTTAGCGGTGAGTGTTTGGGTCAGGGTTGGGGTTTGGGTTAGGGCAGGGTTTAGGCTTAGGGTTAGGGCTAGTGGTTAGGTTTAGGGTTAGGGGCTATGGTTAGGGTTATGGTAGGGTTACAGTAGGGTGAGCTTTATGGTTAGATTTATGATCAGGGCGAGGGGTAAGCGTGAAGGTTAGATTTTTTTTCAGGTTAGGTTTACGGTTTTGGTTAGCGTTACTGTTATGGTTAGGTGATAGTGTTCGGTTTCGGTGTTAGAGTTTGCGTTAAGGTTAGGCTTACTGTTGAGTTATGGTTAGGGTTCGATTTAGGTTTAGGATTATGGTCGGGTGTGAAGGTTATTCTTAGGTTATGGTATTGGGCGATGGTTTCAGTTAGTGTTATGGTTACGGCCAGAAGAAAGGATTATGTAGAGCGGTTAGGGCTAGGGTTAGGGTTCAGGTTCTGGTTACAGGTGTGTGAGTGTTAGGGTTAAATTTAGGTTTAGGGCAAGGGGTAGGAGTGAGGGTTAGAGTTAGGTTTAGAGTACAGGCTACACTTCAGTTGGGGTGTAAGGTGACCGTTAGGTTTAGGGTTCAGGGTTAGGATTGGGTGATAGGGTCAGTGTCAGTGTTATGTTTAGGATTACAGTAGGGTTAGGATTAGGGTTAGATTGAGGGTTAGGATTAGGGGTGAGAATTAATGTCAGGGTTGGTGTTTGGGTTAGGCTTAGTGTCAGGGTTAGGGGTTAGGTTTAGGGTTAGGGGCTAGGGTTAGGGTTATGTTTAGGGTTACAGTAGGGTGAGCTTTATGGTTAGATTTAGGGTCAGCGAGATGGTTAGAGGTGAGTGTTAGGGTTAGTTTTAGGGTTAGGTTGATGGTTTTGGTTAGCGTTACATTAAGGGTTAGGTGTTAGTGTTCAGTTACAGTGTTAGGGTTAGTTAGGGTTAGGCTTATTGCAGTTAGGGTTCGATTTAGGTTTAGGATTAGGGTCGGGGCTGAAGATTAGGCTTAGGGTTCACATTTGGGTCACAGTTTCTGTTAGTGTTATGGTTAGGGCCAGGAGTTAGGATTAGGTTGAGCGGTTAGCGCTGTGTTAGGGTCAGGGTCTAGTTACAGGAGGGTGAGTTTTAGGGTTAAATTTAGGTTTAGGGTGAGTTTTAGGAGTGAGGGTTAGGGTTAGGGTTAGGGCGAGGGTCCGGATTCCGCTTCAGTTGATATGAAGGGTGACTCTAAGTTTAGGGATCAGGGTTAGGGTTGGGCAACAGGGTCAGGGTCAGGGTTAGGTTTAGGGTTATGGTCGGGTTAGGATTAGGGTTAGATTGAGGTTTAGGGTTAGTGGTGAGTGTTAGGGTCAGTATTGGTGTTTTGGTTAGGGTTTGGGCTATTCTTAGGGTCAGGGTTAGGGGTTAGGTTTAGGGTTAGGGGCTAGGGTTAGGGTTACGGTTAGAGTTACACAAAGGTGAGCGTTATGGTAAGATTTAGGGTCTGGGCTTGGGTTAGGGGTGATGGTTAGGGTTACTTTCTGGGTTAGGTTGATGGTTTGGTTTGCATTAGGGTTAGGCGTTAGGGTTCAGTTTTGGCATTAGGTTTAGGGTTAGGCTTTTGGTAGTTACAGTTGGGGTTCGATTTAGGTTTAGGATTAGGGTTGAGGGTGAGGATTAGGTTTAGGGGTTGGGCTTGGGCGATGGTTTTGGTTAGTATTATGGTTAGGGCCAGGAGTTAGGATTAGGTTGAGCAGTTAGGGCTAGGTTTAGGGTTCAGGTTCTGGTTACAGGAGGGTGAGTGTTAGGGTTAGGGTTAGGGTTAGGGTGAGGGGTAAAGGTGAGGGTTAGGGTTAGGGTTAGGGTCCGGGCTACGTTTCAGTTGGAGTAAAGTGTGACCTTTAGGTTTAGGGGTCATGGTTAGGGTTGGGCGATAGGGTCAGTGTCAGGGATAATTTTAAGGTTATGGTAGGTTTAGGGTTAGGATTAGATTCAAGGTTAGGTTTAGTGGTGAGTGGTAGGTTCAGGGTTGGTGTTTGCGTTAGAGTTTGGGTTAGGCTTAGGGGTCAGGGCTAGGGGTTAGGTTTAGGGTTAGGGGCCAGGGTTAGTGTTATGGTTAGGGTTATGGGAGGGTGAGCGTTATGGTTAGATTTAGGGACAGGGCAAGGGTCAGGTGTGAGGGTTAGGCTTAGTTTTTAGGTTAGGTTGACGATTTTGCTTAGTGTTACGGTTTGGGTTAGGTGTTAGGGTTCAGTTTCAGTGTTAGGGTTAGGGTTGGGCTATAGTAGGGTTAAATTTAGTTATAAGATTTGTGTTGGGGTTGAGGAATAGGTTTAGGGTTTGGGTATGGGTGACAGTTTTGGTTAGTGTTACGGTTAGGGCCAGGAGTTAGGATTAGGTTGAGCGGTTAGGGCTAGGCTTAGGGTTCGGGTTTTGGTTATATCAGGGTGAGTGTTAGGGTTAAATTTAGGTTTAGGGCAAGGGGTATGGGTGAGGGTTAGGTTTAGGGTGAGGGTCCAGGCTATGCTTCAGTTGGGGTGAAGGGTGACCATTAGGTTTACTGGTCAGGGTTAGGGTTGGGCGATAGGGTAAGTGTTACGGTTAGGTTTAGGGTTATCATAGGGTTAGAGTTAGGTTTAGATTGAGGGTTAGGGTTAGGGGTGAGTGTTAGGAAAAGTGTTGCTGTTTGGGTTAGGCTTAGATTCAGAGTAAGGGGTTAGCTTTAGGGTTAGGGGCTAGGGTTAGGGTTACGGTTAGGGTGACGGTAAGGTGAGCGTTATGGTTAGATTTAGGGTCAGGGTGATGTTTAGGGTTGAGAGGTAGGCTTAGTTTTCAGGTTAAATTGATGGTTTTGGTTAGCATTATGATTTGGTTAGGTGTTAGGGTTCTGTTTCGGCATTAGGGTTAGGGTTAGGGTTAGGCTTATGGTAGGATTATGGTTAGGGTTTGATTTAGGTTTAGGATTAGGGTCAGGGGTGAGGATTAGGCTTAGGGTTCAGGTTTGGGTGACCGTTTTGGTTAGTGTTACGGTTAGGGCTAGGAGTTAGGATTAGCTTGAGCGGTTAGGGCTAGGGTTAGGATTCAGGTTCTGGTTACAGGAGGGTGTGTGTTAGGGTTAAATTTAGGTTTAGTGCTAGGGGTAAGGTTGAGTGTTAGGGTTTGGGTTAGGGTCCGTGTTACGCTTCAGTTTCGGTGAAGGTGACCTTTAGGTTTAGGGGTCAGGGTTAGGGTTGGGTGATAGAGTCAGGTCAGTGTTATGTTGAGTGTTACGGTAGGGTTAGGGTTAAGTTAGATTGAGGGTTAGGGTTAGGGGTGAGTTTTAGGGTCAGAGTTGCGGTTTGGTTTAGGGTTTGGGTTAGACTTAGTGCCAGGTTTAGCGGTTAGGTTTATGGTTAGAAGCCAGGGTTATGGTTACAGTTAGGGTTACGGTAGTGTAAGCGTTATGGTTAGATGTAGGTTCTGGGCAAGGGTTAGGAGTCAGGGTTAGGGTTAATTATCGGGTTAAGTTGACGGGCTTTTTTAAGAGTTATGGTTAGGGTTAGGAGTTAGGGTTTGGTTTCGGCTTTAGGGTTAGGGTTTTGGTTAGGCTTATGGTAGGTTTATGGTTAGGGTTTGATATAGGTTTAAGATTAGTGGCAGGGTGAGGATTAGTCTTAAGGTTTGGGTTTCGGTGACGGTTTCAGTTAGTGTTATGGTTAGGGCCAGGTTTTAAGATTAGGTTGAGGGGTTATGGCTAGAGTTAGGGTTCGGGTTCTGGTTACAGGAGGGTGAGTGTTAGCATTCAATTTAGGTTTAGGGCGAGAGGTAGGGGTTAGGGTTAGGGTTAGGGTTAGGGTCCGGCCTATGCTATAGTTGGAGTGAAGTGTGACCATTAGGTTTAGGAGTCAGGGTGAGGCTTGTGCGATAGGGTCAGGTACAGGGTTAGGTTTAGTGTTATGGTAGGGTTAGGGTTAGGGTTAGATTGAGGGTTAGGGTTAGGGGTGTGTGTTAGGGTCAGTGTTGGAGTTTGGGTTAGGGTTACTGTCAGGGTTAGGGGTTAGGTTTAGGGTTAGCCGCTAAGGTTAGGTTTATGGTTATGGTTACGGTATGGTGAGCTTTAGGTTAGATTTAGGGTCACGGTGATGGTGTCAGGGTTAGGGGTTAGGTTTAGGGTTAGCCGCTAAGGTTAGGTTTATGGTTATGGTTACAGTACAGTGAGCGTTAGGTTAGATTTAGGGTCATGGTGATGGTTAGGGTTGAGGCTTAGTGTTAGTTTTTGGGTTAGGTTCACGGTTTTGGTTAGCATTACAGTCAGGTTTAGTTGTTAGTGTTCAGTTTTGGTGTTAGTGTTAGGGTTAGGGTTAGGCTTACAGTAGGGTTATGGTTAGAGTTCATTTTAGGTTTAGGATTAGGGTCAGGGGTGAGGAATAGGCTTAGTGTTCAGGTTTGGGCTACAGTTTTGTTTAGTTTTACACTTAGGTCAGGGATTTAGGATTAGATTTAGGTTAGATTGAGTGGGTAGGGCTAGTGTTAGGGTTTGTGTTCTGGTTACAGGAGGGTGAGTTTTAGGTTTAAATTTAGGTGTAGGGCAAGGGATAAGGGTGTAGGTTAGGGTTAGTGTTAGGTTCCGGGATCAAGTTGAGGTGAAGGGTGACCTTTAGTTTTAGGCGTCAGAGTTAGGGTTTTGTGATAGGGTCAGGGACAAGGTTAGGTTTATTGTTACGGTAGGGTTAGGGTTAGAGTGAGGATTAGATTTTGAGGTGAGTGTAAGGGTCAGGGCTGGGGTTTGGGTTAGGGTTTGAGTTAGGCTTAGGTTCAGGTTTAGGGGTTTTACAGTTAGGAGGTAGGATTAGGGTTACATTTATGGTTACGGTAGGGTGAGCATTATGGTTAGATTTAGGGTGAGGGTGAGGGTTAGGGGTGAGGTTTAGGGTTAGTTTTTGTGGTAGGTTGATGGTTTTGGTAAGCCTTACATTTAGGGTTAGGCATTATGGTTCAGTTTTGGCGTTAGGGTTAGGGTTAGGCTTAGGGTTAGGGTTAGGGTTCGATTTAGGTTTAGGATTAGGGATGGGGTTGAGGATTAGGTTTAGGATTTGGGTTTCGGCGATGGTTTCAGTTAGTGTTACGGTTAGGGTCAGGAGTTAGGATTAGGTTGAGCGGTTATGGCTAAGGTTAGGGTTCAGGTTCTGGTTACAGGAGGGTTAGTGTTAAGGTTCATATTAGGTTTAGGGTGAAAGGTAGGGGTTAGTGTTAGGGTTAGGGTCTGGGCTATGCTTCAGTTGAGGTGAAGGGTGACCGTTAGGTTTAGGGGTGAGTGTTAGGGTAGGGTGATAGTGTCAGGGACAGGGTTAGGTTTAGGGTTATGGTAGGATTAGTGTTAGAGTTAGATTGAGGGTTAGGATTAGGGGTGAGTGTTAGGGTCATGGTTGTGGTTTGGGTTAGGTTTACAGTCTGGGTTAAGGGTTAGGTTTAGAGTTAGGAGCTAGGGTTAGGGTTACGGTTAGGGTTACGGTAGAGTGAGCGTTATGGTTAGATTTAGGGTCAGGGCGAGGTTTATGGGTGAGGGTTAGGGTTAGTTTTCGGGTTAGGTTGATGGTTTTGGTTAGCACTATGGTTATGGTTAGACATTAGGGTTCGATTTTGGTGTTAGGGTTAGTTTTAGGGTTAGGCTTACAGTCAGTTTATGGTTAGGGCTAGATTTAGCTTTAGGATTAGGGTCAGGGGTGAGTATTAGGCTTAGTATTCGGGTTGGGGCCACGGTTTTGGTTTGTGTTACAGTTAGGGCCAGGAGTTAGGATTAGGTTGAGCATTTAGTGCTAGGTTTAGGATTTGGGTTCTGGTTACAGGAGGGTGAGTGTTAGGGTCAAATTTAGGTGTAGGGTGAGGGGTAGGGGTGAGGGTCAGAATTAGGGTTATGGCCCGGGCTATGCTTCAGTTTGGGTGAAGGGTGACCTTTAGGTTTAGTGGTCAGGGTTAGGGTTGGGCAATAGGGTCAGGGACAAAGTTAGGTTTAGGGTTATGGTAGGGTAGGGTTAGGGGTGGATTGAGGTTTAGGGTTAGGGTGAGTGTTAGGGTCAGTGTTGGGTTTGAGTTATTTTTACGGTCTGGGTTAGGGGTTAGGTTTAGATTTGGGGCTAGGGTTAGGATTACAGTTAGGGTTACTGTCGGGTGAGCATTATGGTTTGATTTAGGGTCAGAGCAAGAAATAGGGGTGAGGGTTAGGGTTATTTTTCAGGCTAGGTTGATGGTTTTGTTTTGTGTTATGGTTAGGGTTAGCAGTTAGGGTTCTGTTTCTGGGTTACGGTTAGGGTTAGGTTTAGGCTAACGATAGGGTGATGGTTAGGGTTTGATTTAGGTTTAGGATTATGGTCGGGGTGAGAATTATGTTTAGGGTTCAGGTTTGGATGATGGTTCTGGTTAGGGTTACAGTTAGGGTCAGGAGTTAGGATTTGGTTGAGTGGTGAGGGCTAAGGTTAGGGTTCGGGTTCTGGTTACCGGAGAGTGAGTGTTAGGGTTAAATGTAGGTTTAGGGCAAGAGGTAGGGGTGAGAGTTATGGTCCGGGCTATGCTTCAGTTGGGTGAAGGGTGACCTTTAGCTTTAGGGGTCAGGGTTAGTGTTGGGTGAAAGGGTCAGGCACAGAGTTAGGTTTAGGGTTATGGTTGGGTTAGCATTAGAGTTAGATTGAGGGTTAGGTTTAGGGGTGAGTGTTATGGTCAAGGTTGGGGTTTGGGTTAGGCTTAAATTCAGGGTTAGGGGTTAGGTTTAGGGTTTGGGGCTAGGGTTAGGATTACAGTTAGGATTACTGTAGGGTGAGCATTATGTTTAGATTTAGAGTCAGGGCGAGGTTTAGGGGTGAGGGTTAGGGTTAGTTTTTGGGTTAGGTTGACAGATTTGGTTAGTGTTATGGGTAGGGTTAGTTGTTAGGGTTCAGTTTCGGCCTTAAGGTTAGGATTAGGGCTAGGCCTATGGTAGGGTTAGAGTTAGGGTTCGATTTAGGTTTAGGATTAGGGTCAGGGGTGAGGATTAGGCTTAGGTTTTGGGTTTGGGTTACAGTTTCGGTTAGTGTTATTGTTAGGGCCAGGAGTTAAGTTTAGGTTGAGCGGTTAGGGCTCGGGTTAGCGTTTGGGTTCTGGTTACAGAATGGTGAGTTTTAAGGTTTAATTTAGGTGTATGGCGAGGGGCAGGGGTGAGGATTAGGGTTAGAGTTTGGGTCTGGGCTACGCTTCAGTTGGGATGAAGGTTGACCGTTAGGTTTAGGGGTCAGGTTTAGGGTTGGGTGATAGAGTCAGGGTCAATGTTAGGTTTAGGGTCACAGTAGGGTTAGGGTTAGGTTAGATTGTGGGTTCAGGGTGAGTGTTAGGGTCAGAGTTGGCGTTTGGGTTAGGGTTTGGATTAGGCTTAGGGTCAGGGTTAGGAGTTCAGTTTACAGTTAGGAGCTAGGGTTAGGGTTACGATTAGGGATACAGTAGGGTGAGCGTTATGGTTAGATCTAAGGTCAGGGCGAGTGTTAGGGGTGAGGGTTAGGGTTAGTTATCAGGTTAGGTTGACGGGGTTGTTTTGTATTATGGTTAGGTTTAGGTGTTAGGGTTTGGTTTCGGCGTTAGGGTTAGGGTTAGGTTTATGGTTGGGTTATGGTAAGTGTTCGATTTATGTTTAGGATTAGGGGCAGGGTGAGGATTAGCCTTTGGGTTTGGGTTTGGGCGACAGTTTTGTTTAGTGTTACAGTTAGGGCCAGGAGTTAGGATTAGGTTGAGCGGTTATGGTTAGGTTAGGGTTTGGGTTCTGGTTACAAGAGGTTGAGTTTTATTATTCAATTTAGGTTTAGGGTGAGAAGTAGGCTTAGGGTTAGAGTTAGGGTTAGGACACTGACTAAGCTTCAGATGGGGTGAAGGTTGACCTTTAGGTTTAGGGGTAAGGGTTAGTGTTGTGTGATAGGGTCAGGGACAGGGTTAGGTTTAGTGTTATGGTAGGGTTAGGGTTAGGGTTAGATCGAGGGTTAGGGTTGGGGTGAGTGTTAGGGTCAGGGTTGTGGTTTGGGATAGGGTTACGGTAAGGGTTAGGTTTAGGTTAGGGGCTAGGGTTAGGGTTACCGTTAGGGTTATGGTAGGGTGAGCATTATGGTTAGATTTAGGGTCAGGGCGAGGGTTAGGGGTGAGGGCTAAGGTTAGTTTTCAGTGTAGGTTAACACTTTTGGTTAGCGTTACGGTTAGGGTTAGGCAATAGGGTTTGTTTTTGGCATTAGGGTTAGGGTTAGGGTTATGCATAGAGCAGGGTTATGGTTAGGGTTTTATTTAAGTTTAGGATTAAGGTCTGGGTGAGGATTAGGCTTAGGGTTCAGGTTTGGATGATGGTTTTGGTTATTGTTATGGTTAGGGCCAGGATTTACAATTAGGTTGAGTGGTTAGGGCTAGGGTTAGGGTTCGGGTTCTGGTTAGAGGAGGGTGAGTATTAGGGTTAAATTTAGGTGTAGGGCAAGGGGTAGGGGTGAGGGTTAGGATTAGGGTCTGAGATACACTTCAGTTCGGGTGAAGGGTGACCATTAGGTTTACTGGTCAGGGTTAGGGTTGGGCGATAGGATCAGTGTCAGGGTTAGGTTTAGGGTTATGGTAGGGTTAGTGTTAGGGTTAGAATGAGGGTTAGGTTTAGCAGTGAGTGTTAGCATACGGCTTGGGGTTTGGGTTAGGCTTAGGGTCAGGTTTAGGGGTTAGGTTTAGGGTTAGGGAATAGGGTTAGGGTTATGGTTAGGGTTATGCTAGGGTAAGCGTTATGGTTAGATTTAGGGTCAGGGCGAGGGTTAGGGATGAGGGTTAGACTCAGTATTTGGGTTAGGTTGACGGTTTTGGTTAGTATTCTGTTTAGGTTTAGACATTAGGGTTTGGTTTTGGCACGTAGGGTTAGCGTTAGGGTTAGGCTTACAGTAGGGTTACAGTTAGGGTCAATTTAGGTTTAGGATTAGGGTTGGGGTGAGGCTTAGTGTTTGGGCGATGGTTTTGATTATTGTTACGGTTATTGCAAGGAGTTAGAATTAGGTTGAGCTGTTAGGGCTAGGGTTAGGGTTTGGTTTCTGGTTACAGGAGGGTGAGTGTTAGGGTTAAATTTAGGTTTTGGGTGAGGGGTATGGGTGAGGGATAGGGTTAGGGTTAGGGTCCGGACTACGCTTCAGTTGGGGTGAAGTGTGACCGTCAGGGTTAGGGGTCATGTTTAGGGTTGGGCAATAAGGTCAGTGTCAGTGATAGGTTTAGGGTTATGGTAGTTTTAGGGTTAGGGTTAGATTCAGGGTTACAGTGAGGGGTGAGTGTAAGATTAAGGGTTCAGGTTTGGGTTACAATCTGGGTTAGGCTTAGGGTCAGGTGTAGGGGTTAGGTTTAGGCTTAGGGGCTAGGACTATGGTTAGGGTTAGGGTTAAGATAGGGTGGACGTGATTGTTAGATTTAGGGGCAGGGCAAGGGTTAAGGGTGAGGGTTAGGGTTAGGGTTAGGGTCCAGGCTACGCTTCAGTTGGGGTGAAAGGTGACCGTTAGGTTTACTGGTCAGTGTTAGGGTTGGGCGATAGGGTCTGTTTCATGGTTAGGTTTAGGGTTATGGTAGAGTTAGGGTTAGGGTTAGATTCAGGGTTAGGGTGAGGGGTGAGTATTAGGGTAAGGGCTGGAGTTTGGCTTAGGATTTGGGTTAGGCTTAGGGTCAGGGTTACGGGTTAGGTATAGGGTTAGGTGCTAGAGTTAGGGTTACAGTAAGTGTTATGGAAGGGTGAGCATTACGGTTAGATTTAGGGTCAGGGCGAGGTTTAGGGGTGAGTGTTAGACTTCGTTTTTGGGTTAGGTTGATGGTTTTGGTTAGCGTTACGGTTAGGGTTAGGCGTTAGTGTTCAGTTTCGATGTTAGGGTTAGGGTTAGGCTTACGGTAGGGTTACGGTTAGGTTTAATTTAGGTTTAGGATTGGGGTCGGGGATGAGGATTAGGCTTAGGCTTCGACCTTGGGCAACTGTTTCAGTTAGTGTTAGGGTTAGGGCCAGGAATTAGGATTAGGTTGAGTGGTTAGTGCTAGGGTTAGGGTTCGGGTTCTGGGTACAGGAGTGTGAGTTTTAGGTTTAAATCTAGGTTTAGGGCGAGGAGTAGGGGTGAGGGTGAGGGTTAGGGTTAGGGTCCAGGCTACGCTTCAGTTGGGGTGAAGGGTGACCGTTAGGTTTACTGGTCAGGGTTAGGGTTGGGCAATAACGTCAGGGTCAGTGTTAGGTTTAGTGTTATGGAAGTGTTAGGGTTAGGGTTAGATTGAGGGTTAGGATTAGTGGTGAGTGTTAGGATAAGTGTTGGGCTTTGAGTTAGGGTTTGAGTTAGGCTTAGAGTCAGAGTAAGGGGTTTGGTTTAGGGTTAGGGGCTATGGTTAGGGTTATGGTTAGGGTTTTGGTATGGTGAGTGATATCATTAAATTTAGGGTCAGGACTAGTGTTAGGGGTGAGTGTTAGGGTTAGTTTTTGGGTTAGGTTTACCGTTTTGGTTAGCGTTATGGCTAGGGTTATGTGTTAGGATTCGCTTCTGGTGTTCGGGTTAGGGTTTGGCTTAGACTTACTGTAGGGTTACAGTTAGGGTTATATTTAGCTTTAGTATTAGGGTAACGGTGAGGATTAGGCTTTGGGTTTGGGTTTGGGCTACGGTTATAGTTAGTATTACGTTTAGAGTAAGGAGTTAGGGTAAGGTTCATTGGTTAGGGCTAAGGTTAGGTTTTAGGTTATGGGTACAGGTGGGTGTGTTAGAGTTAAATTTAGGTTTAGGGCGAGGAGTAAAGGTGAGGGTTAGGGTTAGGGTTATGGTCCAGGCTAGGCTTAAGTTTTGGTTTAGAGTCTTGCTTAAGTTTTGGTTTAAAGGTCAGGTTTAGGGATCAGCGACAGGTTCAGGGATATGGTTAGGGTTTCAGTAGGTTTAGAGGTTAGGTTTAGATTGAGGGTTAGTGTAAGGTTGAGTGATAGGCTCAGGGTTGTGGTTTGGGTTATGGTTTGAATTAGGGTTATAATCTGGATTAGGTGTTAGTTTTAGGGTTAGGGGCTAGGGTTAGGTTATGGTTAGGGTTATGGTAGGGTGAGTGATATGGCTAGATTTAGGGTCAGGGCTAGTGTTAGGGGTGAGTGTTAGGGTTAGTTTTTGGGTTAGGTTTACAGTTTTGGTTAGCATTACGGCTAGGGTTAGGTGTTAGTGTTCGGTTTTGGCATTAGCATTAGGGTTCAGCTTAGACTTATGGTAGGGTTATGGTTAGGGTTAGATTTAGCTTTAGGATTAGGGTCAGAGGTGAGGATTAGGCTTTGGGTTCAGGTTTGGGCTACAGTTTTGGTTAGTTTTACAGTTAGGTTCAGGAGTTAGGGTTAGGATTAGTGGTTACGGCTAGGGATAGGGTTCTGGTTCTGGTTACAGAAGGGTGAGTGTTAGGGTTAAATTTAGGTTTAGGGTGAGAGGTAAAGGTCAGAGTTAGTGTAAGGGTTAAGTCCGGGCTTGGCTTAAGTTTTGTGAAGGTTCTCGGTTAGGTTTAGGGGACTGGGTCAGGGATGGGCGATAGGATCAGGGTTACGGTTAGGGTTATGGTAGGTTTACAGTTAGGGTTATATCGAGGGTCAGGTAAAGGTGTGAGTGCTAGGCTCATGGTTGGGGTATGGGTTATGGTTTGGATTAGGTTTATGGTCAGGGTTAGGGGTTAAATTTAGGATAAGGGGCTAGGGTTAGGGTTACGGTTAGGGGTACGGTATGGTGAGGGTTTTGGTTAGATTTACGGTCAGCGCTAGTGTTAGGGATGGGTGTTAGGCTAAGTTTTCATGTTACGCTGACGGTTTTGGTTACCGTTATGGCTTGGCTTAGGTGTTAGGGATCAGTTTTGGCATTAGGGTTAGGGTTCAGCTTAGACTTATGGTAGGGTTATGTTTAGGGTTAGATTTGGGTTTAGTACTAGAGTCAAGGGTGAGGATTAGGCTTAGTGTTCGGGTTTGGACTACGGTTTTGGTTAGTGATACAGTTAGGGACAGGAGTTAGGGTTAGGCTTAGTGGTTACGGCTAGGGTTAGGGTTTGGGTTCTCGTTACAGGAGGGTGAGTGTTAGAGTTAAATTTAGGTTTAGGGTGAGCAGTAAAGGTGAGGGTTAGATTTGGGTTTAGGGTCTTAGCTAGGCTTACATTTTGGTGAAGGGTCTTGGTTAGGTTTAGGGGACTGGCTTACAGATAAGCGATAGGGTCAGTGTTACAGTTAGGGTTACAATAGGTTTAGGGTTAGGGTTAAATTGAGGGTTAGGGTAAGGGGTGAGTGTTAGGCTCAGTGTTGGGGTTTGGGTTATGGTTTGGATTGGGGTTCTGGTCAGGGTTAGGGGTTAGATTTAGAGTTACAGTTAGTGTTACAGTAGGTTGAGTGATATGGTTAGATTTAGGATCAGGGCTAGTGTTAGGGGTGAGGGTTAGGGTTACATTAAAGGTTACAGTATGGTGAGTGTTATGGTTAGATTTATGGTCACGTCAAGAGTTAAGTTTGAGTGAAGGGTCTCGGTTAGGTTTAGAGGACGGGGTTAGGGTCGGGCAATAGGTTTAGGGTTAGGGTTAGTGTTATGTTAGTGTTATGGTTAGGGTTAGATTGAAGGTTAACGTTAGGGGGAGTTTTAGGCTCGGGGTTTGGGTTTGGGTTATGGTTTGGGTTAGGGTTATTGTCAGGTTAGGGGTTAGGTTTATGGTTAAGGGCTAGGGTTAGGGTTATGATATGGTGAGTGTTATGGTTAGATTTATGGTCAGGGCTAGGGTTAAGGTTGAGGGTTAGGGTTAGTTTTTGGGTTAGGTTCACGGTTTTGGTTAGTGTTATGGCTAGGGTTAGGTGTTAGGGTTCGGTTTCAGCGTTAGGGTTAGGGTTCGGCTTAGACTAACTGTAGGGTTATGTTTAGGGTTAGATTTCAGTTTTTGATTAGGGTTAGAAGTGAGGTTTTTCCTTAGGGTTCAGTTTGGGCTATGGTTTTGGTTACTGTTACGGTTAGGGTCAGGAATTAAGGTTATGTTTAGTGGTTAGGGCTAGGGTTAGGGTTCAGGTTCTGATTACAGGAGGGTGAGTGTTAGGGTTAAATTATTTTTAGGGGGAGGGGTATGCATGAGGGTTAGGTTTAGAGTTATGGTTTGACCTACACTTACATTTGGGTAAAGGGTGTAGGTTAGGTTTAAGGGTCAGGGTTAGGGTTGGGCGATAGGGTCAGTGTTTGGGTTAAGATTACTGTAGGGTGAGGGTTAGGGTTAGATTGAGGGATAAGGTAAGAGATGAGTGTTAGGGACACGTTTGGGGTTTGAGTTATGGTTTGAGTTAGGGTTATGGTCAGGGTTACAGGTTAGGTTTATGGTTAGGGACTAGGGTTAGGCTTTCGGTTAGGGTTACAGTAAGGTGAGTGTTTTGGTTAGATTTAGAGTCAGGGCTAGGGTTAGAATTCAGGGTTAGGGTTAGTTTAAAGTTAGGTTGACGGTTTATGGTTAGCATTACAGCTTGTGTTAGGTGTTAAGGTTCAGTTTCGGCGTTAGTGTTGGGGTTTAGTTTACGCTTACGGTAGGATTACGGTTAGGGTTAGATTTAGGTTTAGGGTTGTGGTCAGGGACGAGGATTAGGCGTAGTGTTTGGGTTAGGGCTACAGTTTCGGTTAGTGTTACAGTTAGAGTCAGGAGTAAGGGTTAGGTTTACTGATAATGGCTAGGGTGAGGGTTTGGGTTACGGTTACAGGAAGGTGAGTGTTAGGGTTAAATTTAGGCTTAGGGCGAGGTGTAAAGGTAAGGATTAGGGTTAGAGTTATGGTCCGGGCTAGGCTTAAGTTTTGGTGTAGGGTCTCAGTTACCTTTATGGGTCAGGGTTAGGGGTAGGTGATAGGGTCATTGTTACGGTTAAGGTTACAGTAGTTTTATGGTTAGGGTTAGACTGAGGGTTAGGGTAAGGGGTGAGTGTTAGGCTCAGGACTGGGGTTTGGGTTATCCTTTGGATTAGGTTTATGGTCAGGGTTAGGGGTTAGATTTAGGGTTAGGGGCTAGGGTTAGGGTTACTGTTAGGCTGAGGGTAGGATGAGTGATATGGTTAGATTTAGGGTCATTGCTAGGTTTAGGGGTGAGGATTATGGTTAGTTTTCAGGTTATGATGACAGTTTTGGTTAGCGTTATGGCTAGGTGTAGGTGTTAGTGTTCATTTTCAGTGTTAGTTAAGGTGTACGACTAGGGTTAGGGTTAAGTCTATTGTTTAAGTTAGGCATATGGTTAGGTTACATTTAGAGTAAGGATTCAGGAGTAAGTTTAGGGCGACAGTTAGATTTAGGTTCAGTGTTACGGTTTGAGTTAGAGTCAGGGTTAAGTTAGGGTTGGGTTTAGGTTTAAGGTGTAGGACTAGGGTTAGGTATATTGTTTGATTTAGGCTTCGGGTTAGGTTAGGTTTGGACTTAGTTTTAGGGAGTACGTTTAGGGCTACTGTTAGTTTAAGGTTTAGTGTTACGGTTAAATTAGTTTCTGGGTCAGGTTAGGGTTTGGGATAAGGTTAAGGTGTATGGCTAGGGTTAGTGTTAGGTCTATTGTTTAAGTTAGGCTTATTGGTTAGGTTATATTTAGAGTGAGAGTTCGGGAGTAAGTTTAGGGCTACAGTTAGATTTAGGTTTAGTGTTCGGGTTTGAGTTAGAGTCAGGGTTAGTTTAGTGTTGGGTTTAGGGTTAAGGTGTAGAACTAGGGTTAGGGTTAGGTCTATTGTTTGATTTAGGCTTCAGGGTACTTAAGGTTTGAACTTAGTTTTAGGGAGTAAGTTCAGGGCTACTGTTAGTTTTAGGATTAGTGTTCCAGTTGGAGTTAGGGTCACGGTCAGGTTAGGTTTGGGGTTAAGGTTAATGTGTCCGGCTAGAATTAGGGTTAGGTCTATTGTTTAGACCTGTTGGAGTTAGCGTCAGGGTCAGGTTAGAGTTTGGGTTATCATTATAGTGTACGGCTAGGTTGAGTGTTCGGTCTATTGTTTAAGTTAGGCTTATGGTTAGGTTAGATTTAGAGTGAGGGTTCGGGAGTAAATTTAGGGCTACAGTTAGATTTAGGTTTAGTGTTATGGTTTGAGTTAGAGCCAGGGTTAGTTTAGGGTTGGGTTTAGGGTTAAGGTGTAGGATTAGGGTAAGGGTTAGGTGTATTGTTTGATTTAGGCTTCAGGTTAGGTTTGGTTTGAAGTTAGTTTTAAGGAGTAAGTTTAGGGCTACTGTTAGTTTTAGGTTTAGTGTTACGGGTGTTGTTAGTGTCTGGGTCAGCTTAAAGTTGGGGTTAATTTTAAGGTGTCTGGCTAGTGTTACGGTTAGGTCTGTTGTTTAAGTTAGGATTATGGTTAGGTTAGATTTAGAGTGAGGGATTGGGAGGAAGTTTAGGGCTACAGTTAGATTTAGGTTTAGTGTTAGGGTTTGAGTTAGCGTCAGGGGTATTTTAGCGTTGGGATTAGGGTTAATTTGTAGGACTAGGGTAAAGCTTAGGTCTATTGTTTGATTTAGGTTTAAGGTTAGTAAGGTTTGCACTTAGTTTTAGGGAGTAAGTTTAAAGCTTCTGTTAATTTTAGGATTAGTGTTACGGTTGGAGTTTGCCTCAGGTCTGGTTAGGGTTGGGGTTAATGTTAAGGTGTCTGTTTAGGGTTAGGGTTAGTTCTATTATTTAAGTTAGGCTTATGGATAGGTTAGATTTAGAGTGAGGATTCAGGAGTAAGTTTAGGACTATAGTAATAGTTAGGTTTACTGTTACGGTTTGAGTTAGAGTCAGGGTTAGTTTAGTGTTGGGTTTAGGGTTAAGGTGTAGGACTAGGGTTAGGGTTAGGTCTATTGTTTGATTTAGGCTTCCGGTTAGGTTAGGTTTGAACTTCATTTTAGGGAGTAAGTTTATGGATACTGTTAGTGTTAGGTTTACTGTTACAGTTGGAGTTAGCATCAGGGTTAGATTAGGGTTGGTATTAAGTTTAAGGTGTACAGCTAGTGTTAGGGTTAGGTCTATTGTCTAATTTAGGCTTATGGTTATATTAAATTTAGAGTGAGGGTTCGGGTGTAAGTTTAGGGCTACAGTGAGATTTAGGTTTAGTGTTAGGGTTTCAGTTAGCGTCAGGGGTAGTTTAGGGTTGGGTTTTGGGTTAAGGTGTGGGACTAGTTTTAGGGTTAGGTCTATTGTTTGTTTTAGGGTTCAGGTTAGGTTAGGTTTGAACTTTGTTTTAGGGAGTAAGTTTATGGATACTGTTAGTTTTAGGTTTAGTGTTAAGGTTGGAGTTAGCATCACGGTCAGGTTAGGGTTGGGATTAAGTTTAAGGTGTACAGCTAGGGTTAGGGTTAGGTCTATTGTTTAATTTAGGCTTATGGTTATGTTAGATTTAGAGTGAGGGTTCGGGTGTAAGTTTAGGGCTACAGTGAGATTTAGGTTTAGTGTTCGGGTTTCAGTTAGCGTCAGGGGTAGTTTAGGGTCAGGTTTAGGGTTAAGGTGTGGGACTAGTTTTAGGGTTAGGTCTATTGTTTGATTTAGACTTAAGGTTAGGTTAGGTTTGAACTTAGTCTTATTGAGTAAGTTTCGGGCTACTTTTAGTTTTAGGTTTAGTGTTGTGGTTGGAGTTAGCGTCAGGGTCAGGTTAGGGTTAGGGTTAAGTTTAAGGTGTCTGGCTAGGGTTAGTGTTAGGTCTATTGTTTAAGTTAGGCTTATGGTTAAGTTAGATTTAGAGTGAGGCTTTGCGAGTAAGTTTAGGGCTTCAATTAGATTTAGGTTTAGTCTTAGTGTTAGAGTCACGGTTAGTTTAGGGTTGGGCTTAGGGTTAAGATGTAGGACTAGGGTTATGGTTAGGTCTATTGTTTGATTTAGGCTTCAGATGAAGTTAGGTTTGAACTTCATTTTAAGGAGATGTTTAGGGCTACTGTTAGTTTTAGGTTTAGTGTTACAGTTGGAATTAGCGTCAGGGTCAGGTTAGGGTTGTGGTTACGGTTAATGTGTACGGCTAGGGTTAGGGTTAAGTCTATTGCTTAAGTTAGGGTTATGGTTAGGTTAGATTTAGAGCAAGGGGTCGGGAATAAATTTAGGGCTACAATTATATTTAGGTTTGTTAGGGTCTGAGTTAGCCTCAGGGATAGTTTAGGGTTGGGTTTAGTGTTAAGGTGTAGGAATAGGTTTACGGTAAGGTGTAATGTTTGATTTTCACTTAAGGTTAGGTTAGGTTTGAACTTGTCTTAGGGAGTAAGTTTAGGGCTACTGTTAGTTTTAGGTTTAGTGTTACGGGTGGAGTTAGCATCAGGGTCAGGTTAGGGTTAGGATTAAGTTTTAGTTGTATGGCTAGGGATAGGGTTAGGTCTATTGTTTAAGATAGGCTTATTGTTGGGTTAGATTTAGAGTGAGGTTTCAGAAGTAAGTTTTGGGCTATAGTTAGATTTAGGTTTAGTGTTAGGGTTTGAGTTAGAGTCAGGGTTCTTTTAGGGTTGGGTTTAGTGTTAAGGTGTAGGACTAGGGTTAGGGTTAGTTCTATTGTTTTATTTAGGATTCAGGTTAGGGTAGGTTTGAACTTCGTTTTAGGGAGTAAGCTTATGGATACTGTTAGTTTTAGGTTTAGTGTTACGGTTGGAGTTAGCATCAGGGTCAGGTTAGGGTTGGGGTTAAGTTTAAGGTGTACGGCTAGGGTTAGGGTTCGGTCTATTGTTTAATTTAGGCTTATGGCTAGGTTACATTTAGAGTGAGGATTCGGGGATAAGTTTAGGGCTACACTTATATTTAGGTTTAGTGTTAGACTTTGAATTAGTGTCAGGGGAAGTTTAGGGTCGGGTTTAGGGTTAAGGTGTGGGACTAGGGTTAGGGTTAGGTCTAGTGTTTGATTTAGACTTATGGTTAGGTAAAGTTTGAACTTAGTCTTTGGGAGTAAGTTTAGGGCTACTGTTAGTTTTAGGTTTAGTGTTATGGTTGGAGTTAGCGTCAGGGTCGAGTTAGGGTTGTGGTTAAGGTTTAGGTGTACAGCTAGGGTTAGGGTTAGTTCTACTGTTTAAGTTAGGCTTATGGTTAGGTTAGATTTAGAGTGAGGTTTCAGGAGTAAGTTTAGGACTACAGTAAGATTTAAGTTTAGTGTTAGGGTTTTAAGTTAGAGTCAGGGTTAGTTTAGGGTTGGGATTAGGGTTAAGGTGTAGGACTAGAGGTAGAGTTAGGTCTATTGTTTGATTTAGGCTTCAGGTTAGGTTAGGTTTGACCTTCATTTAGGGAGTAAGTTTAGGGAGACTGTTAGTTTTACAGTTGGAGTTAGCGTCAGCGCCAGGATAGGTTTTGGGTTAAGTTTAAAATGTCCGGCTAGGGTTAGGGTTAGGTCTATTTTTTAATTTATGCTTATAGTAAGGTTAGATTTAGAGTGAGGGTTCCGGAATAAGTTTAGGGCTACAGTTAGATTTAGGTTTAGTGTTCAGGTTTGAGTTAGAGCCAGGGTTAGTTTAGGGTTGGGTTTAGGGTTAAGGTGTAGGATTAGGGTAAGGTTTAGGTCTATTGTTTGATTTAGGCTTCAGGTTAGGTTAGGTTTGAAGTTAGTTTTGGGGAGTAAGTTTAGGGCTATTGTTAGTTTTAGGTTTAGTGTTAAGGTTGTAGTTAGCGGCATGGTCAGGTTAGGGTTGAGTTTAAGGTTAAGGTGGACGCCTAGGGTTAGGGTTATGTCTATTGTTTAAGTTAAGCTTATGGTGGGTTAAATTTAGAGTGAGGCTTTGAGTGTAAGTTTAGGGCTACAGTTAGATTTAGGCTAAGTGTTAGGGTTTGAGATAGAGTCAGGTTTATTTCAGGGTTGGGTTTAGGGTTAAGGTGTAGGACTAGTGTTAGGGTTAGGTCTATGTTTTTTTTTTAGACTTCAGGTTAGGTTAGGTTTGAACTTCGTTTTAGGAAGTAAGTTTAGGGCTATGTTAATTTTAGGTTTAGTGTTACGGTTGGTTTTAGCATCAGGGTCTGTTATTGTTTGGGGTTAAGGTTAAGGTGTTTGGCTAGGGTTAGGGTTAGGTCTATTGTTTAAGTTAGGCTTATGGTTAGGTTAGATTTAGAGTGAGGATTTGGGAGTAAGTTTAGGACTACAGTTAGATTTATGTTTAGTTTTAGGGTTTGAGTTAGAGTCAGGGTTAGGTCAGGGTTGGGTTTAAGGTTAAGGAATAGAATAGGGTTAGGGTTAGGTCCATTGTTTTATTTATGCTTCAGGTTAGGTTTGGTTTGAACTTCCTTTTAGCAATTATGTATAGGGCTACTGTTAGTTTTAAGTTTAGTGTTACTGTTGGAGTTAGCAGCTGGGTCAGGTTAGGGTTGATGTTAAGTTTAAGGTGTTCGTCTAGGGTTAGGGTTAGGTCTATTGTTTAAATTAGGCTTATGGTTAGGTTAGATGTAGAGTGAGGGTTCTGGTTACATTTAGGGCTACAGTAAGATTTAGGTTTAGTGTTAGGGTTTGAGTTAGAGTCAGGGGTAGTTTAGGATTGGGTTTAGGGTTAAGGTGTAGGACTAGGTTTAGGGTTAGGTGTATTGTTTGATTTAGGCTTCAGGTTAGGTTAGGTTTGAACTTAGTTTCTGGGAGTAAATTTAGGGCTTCTTTTAGTTTTAGGTTTAGTGTTACCGTTGGAGTTAGCATCTGGGTCAGGCTAGGGTTCGGGTTAACGTCGAGTTTGGTTAGGGTTAGGGTTAGGTTCATTGTTTAAGTTAGGCTTATGGTTAGGTTAGATTTAGAGTGAGGGTTCAGGAGTACGTATACAACTACAGTTAGATTTAGGTTTAGTGTTAGGTTTTGAGTTAGCGTCTGAAGTGTTTTAGGGTTGGGTTTAGGGTTAAGGTGTAGCACTAGGGTTAGGGTTAGGTTTATTGTTTGATTTAGCCTTAAGGTTAGGTTAGGTTTGAAATTAGTCTTAGGGAGTAAGTTTAGGGATACTGTTAATTTTAGGTTTATTGTTAAGTTTGGAGTAGCGTCAGGTTCACGTTAGGGTTAGAGTTATGTTTAAGGTGTCCGGCTAGGGTTAGAGTTTGTTCTATTGTTTAAGTTAGGCTTATTTTTAGGTCAGATTTAGAGTGAGGGTTCAGGAGTAAGTTTAGAACTACATTTAGATTTAGTTTTAGTGTTAGGGTTAGGGTTAGGTCTATTGTTTAAGTTAGGCTTATGATAGGTTAAATTTAGAGTGAGGCTTCAAGAGTAAGTTTAGTGTTACAGTTAGATTTAGGCTTAGTGTTAGGGTTTGAGATAGAGTCAGGGTTAGTTTAGGTTTGGATTTAGGGTTAAGGTATAGGACTAGTGTTAGGGTTAGGACTAGGGTTAGGTTAGTGTTAGGGTTAGGACTATGGTTAGGTCTATTGTTTATTTTTTAAGATTCAGGTTAGGTTAGGTTTGAACTTACTTTTAGGGAATAAGTTTAGGGCTACTGTTAGTTTTATGTTTAGTGTTACTGTTGTAGTTAGTGGCAGGTTCAGGTTGGGTTGGCGTTAAGTTTAAGATATCCGACTAGGGTTAGGGTTAGGACTATTGTTTAAATTAGGTTTATGGTTAGGAAAGATTTAGAGTGAGCTTTCGGAAGTAAGTTTAGGGCTACCGTTAGATTTAGGTTTAGTGTTAGGGTTTGCGTCAGCATCAGGGGTAGTTTAGGGTAGGGTTTAGGGTTATGGTGTAGGACTAGCGTTAGTGTTAGGTCTATTGTTTGATTTAGGCTTAAGGTTAGGTTAGGTTAGAACTTAGTCTGAGGGAGTAAGTTTAGGGCTACTGTTGGTTTTAGGTTTAGTGTTGCTGTTGGAGTTAGCATCAGGGTACAGTTAGGGTTGGGGTTAAGATTAAGATGTACGGCACAGGTTAGGGTTAGGTTCATTGTTTTAGTTAGGCTTATGGTTAGGTTAGATTTAGAGTGAGGGCTTGGGAGTAAGTTTAGGGCTACAGTTAGATTTAGGTTTAGTGTTAGGGTATGAGTTAGAATCAGCGTAAGTTTAGTGTTGGGTTTAGGGTTAAGGTGTAGGACTAGGGTTAGGGTTAGGTCTATTTTTTGATTTAGGCTTCATGTTAGGTTAGGTTTGAACTTAGTTTTGGGGAGTAAGTTTAGGAGTACTGTTAGTTTTAGTTTTAGTGTTATGGTTGGAGTTAGCGGCTGGGTCAGGTAAGGGTTGGGGTTAAGGTTAAGGGCTACGGCTAGCGTTATGTTAAGATCTATTGTTTAAGTCAGGCTTATGGTAGGTTAGATTTAGAGTGAGGCTTCAGGAGTAAGTTTAGGGCTACAGTTAGATTTAGGCTTAGTGTTAGGGTTTGAGTTACAGTCAGTGTTAGTTTAGGGTTGGATTTAGGGTTAATGTGTAGGATGAATGTTAGTTTTAGGTCTATTGCTTTATATAGACTTCAGGTTAGGTTAGGTTTGAACTTCATTTTAGGGAGTAAGTTTAGGGCTACTGTTAGTTTTAGGTTTACTGTTATGGTTGATTTTAGCGTCAGTGTCATGTTAGGTTTGGGGTTAAGTTTAAGGTGTCCGGCTAGGGTTATGGTTATGTCTATTGTTCAAGTTAGGCTTATGTTTAAGGTAGATTTAGAGTGAGGGTTTGGGAGTAAGTTTAGGGCTACTGTTAGATTTAGGTTTAGTGTTAGGGTTTGAGTTTGGGTCGGGGTTGTTTAGGGTTGTGTTTAGGGTTCAGGTATAGGACTAGGGTTAGTGTTAGGACTATTGTTTGATTTAGGCTTCAGGTTAGGTTGGGTTTGAACTTAGTTTTATGGAGTAAATTTGGGCTACTGTTAGTTTTAGGTTTAGTGTTACCGTTGGAGTTAGCGTCAGGGTCAGGTTAGGGTTGGGGTTAAGGTCAAGGTGTATGGCTATGGTTAGGGTTAGGTCTATTGTTTAAGTTAGGCTTATGGTTAGGTTAGATTTAGAATGAGGGTTCGGGAGTTAGTTTAGGGCTACAGTTAGATTTCGGTTTAGTGTTAGGGTTTGAGTGAGAGTCAGGGTTAGTTTAGGGTTGGGGTTAGGGTTCAGGTGTACGACTAGGGTTAGGGTTAGGTATATTGTTTGATTTAGGCATCAGGTTAGGTGAGGTTTGAACTTAGCTTTCAGAAGTAAGTTTAGGGGTACTGTTAGTTTTAGGCTTAGTGTTACGGTTGGAGTTAGTGTCAGGGGCAGGTTAGGCTGGGGTTAAGGTTATGGTGTATGGCTAGAGTTAGGGGTACGTCTATTGTTTAAGTTAGGCTTATGGTTAGGTTAGATTTAGATGGAGGGTTCTGGAATAAGTTGAGGGCTACAGTGAGATTTAGATTTAGTGTTAGGGTTTGAGTTATAGTCATTGTTAGTTTAGGGTTGGGTTTATGGTTTAGGTGTAGGACTAGGTTTAGGGTTAGGTCTATTGTTTGATTTATGCTTCAGGTTAGATTAGGTTTGAACTTAGTTTTAGAGAGTAAGTTTAGGGCTACTATTAGTTTTAGGTTTAGTGTTACGGTTGGAGTTAGCGTCAGGGTAAGGTTAGGTTTGGCTTTAAGCTTTCGGTGTCCATCTAGGGTTACAGTTAGGTCTAATGTTTACGTTAGGCTTATGGTTAGGTTCAATTTAGAGTGACGGTTCAGGAGAACTTAGGGCTACAGTTATATTTAGGTTTCGTGTTAGGGTATGAGTTAGTGTCAGGGTCAGGTTAGGGTTAGGGTCAAGGTTAAGGTGTAGGGCTTGGGTTAGGGTTAGATCTATTGTTTAAGTTAAGCTTATGGATAGGTTTAATTTAAAGTCAGGGTTCGGGACTAAGTTTAGGGCTACAGTTTGATTTAGGTTTAGTGTTAGGGTTTGAGTTAGATTCAGAGTTAGTTTGGTTTTAATCCTAAACTTTAACCCTAAACCCAACCATAAACTAACCCTGACTCTAAATCGAACCCTAACACTAAACCTAAATCTAACTGTAGCCCTGAACTTACTCCTGAACCCTCACTCTAAATCTTATCTAACCAAAAGCATAACTTAAGCAATAGACCTAAACGTAACACCAGACATATACCTCGACCTTAACCCCAACCCTAAACTGACCCTGACACTAAATACAACCGTTACTCTAAACCTAAAACTAACAGTAGCCCTAAACTTACTCCCTAAAAGTAAGTTCAAACCTAACCTAACCTGAAGCCTAATTCAAACAATAGACCTAACCCTAATCCTAGGCCTACATCTTAATCCTAAACACAACCCTTTACTCTAACTCAACCCTAACACTAAATCTAAATCTTACTGTAGCGCTAAATTTATCCCCGAATCCTCACTCTAAATATGACCTAACCATAAGTCTAACTTAAACAATAGACCTAACCCTAACCCTAGCCCTACAACTTAATCTTAACCCCCAACCTAACCTGACCCTGATGCTAACTCCAACCGTTACACTAAACGAACAACTAACAGTAGCCCTAAACTAACTCCCTAAAACGAAGTTGAAACCTAACCTACCCGGAAGCCTAAATAAAAAAAAAGACATAACTCAAATCTTAGGCCTACACCTTAACCCTAAACTTACCCTGACTCTAAATCAAACCCTAACACTAAACCAAAATCTAACAGTTAGCCCTAAACTTACAACTGTACCCTCACTCTAAATCTAACCTAACTATAAGCCTAACTTAAACAATAGACCTAACCCTAACCCTAGCCATTCACCTTAACCTTAACCCCAACACTAACCTGACCCTGACGCTAACTCTAAACTTAAGACTAAACCTAAAAATAACAGAAGCCCTAAACTTACTCCTTAAAACGAAGTTAAAACCTAACATACCCTGTAGCCTAAATCAAACAATAGACCTAACACTAACACTAGTCCTACACCTTAACCCTCATCCAACCCTAAACTACACCTGATGGTAACTCAAACCCTAACACTAAACCAAAATCTAACGGTAGTCCTAAACTTACTCATGAACCCTCACTCTAAATCTGACCTATCCATAAGCCTAACATAAAAAATAGACCTAACCCTAACACTAGCCGGACACCTTAATCTTAACCCCAACCCTAACCTGAACAAGACGCTAACTCAAACCATAACACTGAACCTAAAACTGACAGTACCCCTAAACTTACACCCTAAAATGAAGTTCAAACCTAACCTAAACAGCAGCCTAAATAAAACAATGGAGCTAACCCTAACCCTTGTCCTACACCTTAAACCTAAACCCAACTGTATACTACCCCAGACTCTAACTCAAACCATAACACTAAACCTAAATCTAACTGTAGCCCTAAACTTACTGCAGAAGCCTCACTCTAAATCTTTCCTAACCATAAGCCTAACATAAACAATAGACATAACCCTAACCCTAGCCGGAAACCTTAAACTTAACCACAACGCTAACCTGACCCCTAAGGCTAACTCCAAAAGTAACACTAAACCTAAAACTGACAGTAGCTCTAAATTTACTCATTAAAACTAAGTTCAAACCTAACCTAACCTTAAGCCTAAATCAAACAATAGACCTAACCCTAACCCTAGTCCTACACCTTAACCCTCACCCAACCCTAAACTACACATGACAATAACTCAAACCCTAACACTAAACCAAAATCTAACTGTAGTCCTAAACTTACTCATGAACCCGCACTCTAAATCTGACATATCCATAAGCCTAACATAAACAATAGACCTAACCCTAACCCTAGCCGGACACCTTAACCTTACCCACAACCCTAACCTGACCCTGACGCTAACTCGAACCGTAAAACTAAACCTAAAACAGGCAGTAGCCCTAAACATACTCCCTAAAACTAACTTCAATCGTAACCTAACCTGAAGCCTAAATCAAACAATAGACCTAACCCTAACCCTAGTCCTACACCTTAACCCTAAACCCAACCCTAAACTACCCCTGACGCTAACTCAAAACCTAACACTAAACCTAAATCTAACTGTAGTCCTAAACTTACTCCAGATCTCTCACTCTAAATCTAACCTAACCATAAGCTTAACTTAAACAATTGAACTAAACCTAACCCTAGCCGGACACCTTAACCTTAACCCTAACTCTAACCTGACCCTGACGCTAACTCTAACTGTAACACTAAACCTAAAACTAACAGTAACCCTAATCTTACTCCCTAAAACTATGTTCCAACCTAACCTAAACTTAAGCCTAAATCAAACAAAGATCTAACCCTAACCCTAGTTCTACACCTTAACCCTAAACCCAACCCTAAACTACCCCTGATGCTAACTCATAAGCTAACTCTAAACCTAAATCTAACTGTAGTCCTAAACTTACTCCTGAACCCTCACTGTAAATCTAACTTAACCATAAGCCTAACTTAAACAATAGACCTAAACCTAACCCTAGGCGTACACCTTAACTTTAACCCCAACCCTAACCTGACCCTGTTGATAACTCCAACCGTAACACTAAACCTAAAAATAACAGTAGCCTTAAACTTACTCCCTAAAACTAAGTCCAAACCTATCCTAACCTGAAGCCTAGATCAAACAATAGAACTAACCCTAACCCTAGTCCTACACCTTAACCCTAAATGCTACCATAAACTACACCTGACACTAAATCAAACCCTAACACGAAACCTAAATCTAACTGTAGCCCTAAACTTACTCCCGAAGCCTCACTCTAACTCTAACCTATCCATCAGCCAAACTTAAACAATAGACCTAAGCCTAACCCTTTCTGGACACCTCAACCTTAACCTCAACCCTAATTTGAACCTGACGCAAACTCCAACCCTAACACTAAACCTAAAACTAACAGTACCCTTAGACTTACTCCCTAAAACTACTTTCAAATCTAACCTAACATTAAGCCTAAATCAAACAATAGACCTAACCCTAACCCAAGTCCTACACCTTAACCCTAAACCCAACACTAAACTAACCCTGACTCTAACTCAAACCCTAACACTGAACCAAAATCCAACTGTAGCCCAAACCTTTACCCGAAGCCTCACTCTAAATGTAACCTCACCATAAGCCTAACTTAAACAATAGACCTAACCCTAAACCTAGCAAGACACCTTTTTTTTTCTTTTTCCTTTTTTGTTTTTTGAGAGGATTTTGCTATAGGGCGCGTGCGCTCGCCAGACAGAGAGAGACAGAGAGACAGAAAATGAGAAATCACTACCCAAGGGGGATGGCCACGCCACAATCCCTTCTCTTCCATTCTCCTCTGGGGACCTTGGGCACGCACGCACACGTGCCCAGCTTGAGTTTAAGCCACTGGGTCCAAGACACGAACCGTTGACTACGTGGGAGTCCAGCGGCATAGCCATTATGCTAACTACTGGTCCCTAGACACCTTAACCTTAACCCTATCCCTAACTTGAACATGACGCTAATTCCAACCTTAACACTAAACTTAAAACTAACAGTACCAGTAAACTTACTCTCTAAAACTAAGTTCAAACCTAACCAAACCTTAAGCCTAAATCAAACAATAGACCTAAACCTAACCCTAGTCCTATACCTTAACCCTAAACCGAACACTAAACTAACCCTGACACTAACTCAAACACTAAAACTAAACCTAAATCTAACTGTAGCCCTAAATGTACCACAGAAGCCTCATTCTAAATCTAACCTAACCATAAGCTTAATTTAAACAATAGACCTAACCATAACCCTAGGAGGACACCTTAACCTTATCCCCAACCCTAACCTAACCCAGACTAACTTCAACCGTAACACTAAACCTAAAACTGAAAGTACCCCTAAACTTACTCCCTAAAACTATGTTCAAACCTATCCTAACATGAACGCTAAATAAACAATGGACCTAACACTAACCCTAGTCCTACACCTTAACCCTAAACCCAACTCTAAACTACCCCTGACTCTACCTCAAAACCTAACACTAAACCTAAATCTAATTGTAGTCCTAAACTTACTTCCGAACCCTCACGCAAAATCTAACCTAACCATAAGCCTAACTTAAACAATACACCTAACACTAACCCTAGCCGGACACCTTAACCTTAACCCCAACCCTAACCTGAACTTGACGCTAACTAAAAAAGTAACACTAAACCTAAAACTAACAGTAGCCCTAAACTTAATTCTTAAAACTATGTTCAAACTTAACCTAACCTGAAGCCTAAATCAAACAATAGACCGAACCATAACCCTAGTACAACACCTTAAACCTAAACCCAACCATAAACCACCCATGACGCTAACTCAAACCCTAACACTAAACCTAAATCTCACTGAAGTCATAAACTTACTCCAGAACCCTCAATTTAAATCTAACCTAACCATAAGCCTAACTTAAACAATAGACCTAACCCAACCCTACCTGGACACCTTAACCTTAACCCCAACCCTAACCTGATCCTGACGCTAACTTCAACCATAACACTAAACATAAAACTGACAGTACCCCTAAACTTAATCCCTTAAACTACGTTCAATCTTAACCTAAACTGAAGCCTTAATCAAACAATAGCCCTAAACCTAAACCTAGTCCTAGACCTTAACCGTATACCCAACCATATATTACTCCTGAAGCTAACTCAAACCCTAACATTAAACCTAAATCTAAATGTAGTCCTAATCCTATTCCCGAACCCTCACTCTAAATCTAACCTAACCATAAGCTTAACTTAAACAATAGAACTAACACTAATCCTAGCCATATACCTTAAACTTAACCCCAACCCTTACCCAACCCTGAGGCTAACTCCATATCACTAAACCTAAAACCAGCAGTAGCCCTAAACTTACTCCCTAAAAGTAAGTTCAAACCGAATCTAACCTGAAGCTTAAATCAAACAATAGACCTTACCCTAACCCTCGTCCTACACCTTAACCTTAAACCCAACCCTAAACAAATCCTGACTCTAACTCAAACCCTAACACTAAACCAAAATCTAAATGTAGCCCTAACCTTACTCGCAAACTCTCACTCTAAATCTAACCTAACCATAAGCCTATCTTAAACAATAGAACTAACCCTAACCCTAGATGTACACCTTAATCTTAACCCCAACCCTAACCTGACCCTGACACTAACTCAAAACATAACACTAAACCTAAAATTGACTGTAGCCCTAAACTTAATCCTTAAAACTAAGTTCAAACCTAACCTAACCCTAAGCCTAAATCAAACAATAGACCTAACCCTCACTCTAGTTCTAGACCTTAACCCTAAACCCAACCCTAAACTACACCTGATGGTAACTCAAACCCTAACACTAAACCAAAATCTAATGGTAGTCCTAAACTTACTCATGAACCCTCACTCTAAATCTGACCTATCCATAAGCCTAACATAAACAATAGACCTAACCTTAACACTAGCCAGACACCTTAATCTTAACCCCAACCCTAACCTGACCCCTACGCTAACTCCAACCGTAACACTAAACCTAAAACTGACCATACCCCTAAACTTACTCCCTAAAACGAAGTTCAAACCTAACCTATCCTGTAGCCTAAATAAAACAATAGAGTTAACCCTTACCCTTGTCCTACACCTTAAACCTAAACCCAACTCTGAACTACCCAAGACTCTAACTCAAACCCTAACACTAAACCTAAATCTAACTGTAGTCCTAAACGTACTCCCGAACCCTCACTCTAAATCTTTGCTAACCATAAGCCTAACTTATCAATAGACCTAACCCTAACCCTAGCCGGACACCTTAACCTTAACCACAACCCTAACCTGACCCGGACGCTAACTCTAACCATAACACTAAACCTAAAACTGACAGTAGCCCTAAACTTACTCCCTAAATCTAAGTTCAAACCAAAACTTACGTGAAGCCAAAATAAAACAATAGATATAACCCTAACCATAGTCCTAAACCTTAACCCTAAACCCAACCCAATACTAACCCTGATTCTAACTCATACACTAACACTAAACGTAAATCTAACTGTAGCCCTAAACTTACTCCCAAACCATCACTCTAAACCTAACCTAACCATAAGCCAAACTTAAACTATAGACTTAACCCTAACCCTAGCCAGAGACCTTAACCTTAACCCAAACCCTAACCTGACCCTGATGCTAACTCCAACCGTAACACTAAACCTAAAACTAACAGGAGCCGTAGACTTACTCACTAAGACTAAGTTCAAACCTAACCTAAACTTAAGCCTAAATCAAAAAATAGACCTAACCCTAACCCTACTCCTACACTTTAACCTTAAAACCAAACCTAAACTACAACTGACGCTAACTCAAACCCTAACACTAAAATTAAATCTAACTGTAGTGCTAAACTTACTCCCAAACCCTCACTCTAAATCTAACCTAACCATAAGATTAACTAAAACAATAGACCTAACCCTGATCCTAGCCAGACACCTTAACCTTATCCCCAAAACTAATGTGAACCTGACGCTAACTCCAACAGTAACACTAAACCTGAAACTAACAGTCGCCCTAAACTTATTCCCTAAAACTAAGTTCCAACTTAACCTAACCTGAAGCCTAACTGATACAGACCTAACCCTAAACCTAGTCCTATACCTTAACCCTAAACCCAACCCTAAACTAACCCTGACTCTAACTCAAACCCTGACACTAAACCTAAATCTAACTGTAGTCCTAAACTTACTCCCAAACCCTCACTCGTAATCTAACATAACCATAAGCCTAAGTTAAACAATAGGCCTGACCCTAACCCTAGCCATACACCTTAACTTTAACCTCTACCCTAACCTGACCTTGATGTAACTCCAACCATAACACTAAACCTAAAACTAACAGTAGCCCTAAACTTAATCCCTAAAACTAAGTGGGTGAAGGATAAGGAATCAAGGATGGCAAAGCAAAAAACAAAGTATACAAGACATAAGAATTGGAAAATTATTTGCTGAAAACATGTATGTTGATGTGCTTGATTGAGTCAAAACACAATGTATTTTGGTTGAAAAATTTATTTGTATGCTGTAATGATGTATAGTGAATTAATGTAAAAAATAAATAAATTTAAAGAGAAAAAAAAAGAAAACAAAAACTGAGTTCATACCAAACCTAACCTTAAGCCTAAACCAAACAATAGACCTAAACCTAACCCTAGTCCTACACCTTAACCCTAAACAAAACCCTATACTTCCCCTGACGCTAACTCAAACCCTAACAATAAACCTAAATCTAACTGTAGTCCTAAACTTCCTCCCGAACACTCACTCTAAATCTAACCTAACCATAAGCCTAACTTAAACAAAAGAACTAACCCTAACCTTAGACCTACACTTTACCTTAACCCCAACCCTAACCTGAACGTGACTCTAACTCAAACCCTAACACTAAACCTAAATCTAACTGTAGCCCTAAATTTAATCCCGAACCCTCACTCTAAATCTAACCTAACCATAAGCCTAACATAAACAATAGCCCTAACACTAAGCATAGCCGTACCCCTTAACCTTAACTCCAACCCTAACCTGACCCAGATGCTAACACCAACCATAACAATAAAACTAAAACTATCATTAGCCCTAAACTTACTCCATAAAACTAAGTTCAAATCTATCCTAACGTGACCCAAAATCAAACAACAGGCCTAAACCTAACCCTAGTCCTACACCTTTACCCTACACCCAAACATAAACTCACCCTGACTCTAACTCATACACTAACACGAAACCTAAATATAACTGTAGCCCTAAATTTACTCCCAAACCCACACTCTAAATCTAACCTAACCATAAGCACAACTTAAACAACAGACCTAACCCTAACCCTAGCCAGACACCATAACCTTAACCCCAAACCTAACCTGAAACTGACGCTAGCTCAAACCATAACACTAAACCTAAAACTAACAGTAGCCCTAAACTTACTCCCTAAAACGAAGTTCAGACCAAACCTATCGTTAAGCCTAAATCAAACAGTATACCTAAACCTAATCATAGTCCTATACCTTAAAACTAAACCCAATCCTAAAATACCCAACTCTAACACTAACACTAACATTAAACCTAAATCTAACTGTAGCCCTAAACTTACTCCCAAAGCCTAACTCTAAATCTACCCTAACCATAAGCCTAACTTAAACAATAGACGTAACCCAAACCCAAGCCGGACATCTTAACCTTAACCCCAAACCTAAGCTGAACCTGATGCTAACACCAACCATAACACAAACCTAAAACTAACAGTAGCCCTAAATTTACTCCCTACAACGAAGTTCAGACCAAACCTAACCTGAAGCCGAAATCAAACAATACACATAACCCTAACACTAGTCCTACACCTTAAATCAAAACTACCCCTGACGCTAACTCAAAATCTAACACAAAACCAAAATCAAACTGTAGTTCTAAACTTACTCCCAAACCCTCACTGGAAATCTAACATAACCATAAGCCTAACTTAAACAATAGACCTAACCCTAACCCAAAACAGACACCTTAATCTTAACCCCAACCCAAACATGATCCTCATGCTAACTTCTAACGTAACACTAAACCTAAAACTGACAGTAGCCCTAAACTTACTCCCTATAACGAACTTCAAACCTAACCTAACCTGAAGCCAAAATCAAACAATAGACCTAACCCTAACAATAGTCCTACACCTTTACCCTAAACACAACCCTAAACTACCTCTGACTCTAACTCAAACACTAACACAAAATCTAAATCTAATTGTAGCCCTACACTTAATCCCGAAGCCTCACTCTAAATCTAACCTAACCATAAGCCTAACTTAAACAATAGACTTAACCCTAACCATAGCCGTACACCTTAACCCTAACCCTAACCCTAACCTGACCCTTATGCTAAATCAAACCATAACACTAAACCTAAAACTAACCCTAACCCTAACCTGACCCTTATGCTAAATCAAACCATAACACTAAACCTAAAACTAACAGTAGCCCTAAACTTACTCCCTAAAACTAAGTTCAAACCTAACCTAAACTTAAGCCTAAATCAAACAATAGACCTAACCCTAACCATAGTCCTGCACCGTAACCCTAAAACCAAACATAAACTACCCCTGACGCAAACTCAAACCCTGTCACTAAAACTAAATCTAACTGTAGTCCTAAACTTACTCGCGAATCCTCACTCTAAATCTAATCTAACCATAAGCATAAGTTAAACAATAGACCTAACCCTAACCCTAGCCGTACACCTTAACCTTATCCCCAACCCTATCGTGAACCTGACGCAAACTCCAACCTTAACACTAAACCTAAAACTAATAGTTGACCTAAATTTACTCCTTAAAACTAAGTTCAAAGCAAACCTAACCTGAAGCCTAACTCAAAAAATAGACCTAACCCCAAACCTAGACCTACACCTTAACCCAAAACCCAACCCTAAACTAACCCTGATTCAAACTCACATCCTAACACTAAACCTAAATCTAATTGTACTCCTAAACTTACTCCCGAATCCTCACTCTAAATCTAACCTAACCATAAGCCTAACTTAAACAATAGACCTAACCCTAACCCGAGCCGTACACCTTAACCTTCACCCCAACGGAAACCGGACCCTGATGCTAACACTAAGTGCAACACTAAACCTAAAACTAACAGTAGCCCTAAAATTACTCCCTAAAACTAAGTTCAAAGCTAACCTACCTTAAGCCTAAATCAAACAATAGACCTAACACTGATCCTAGTCCTACACCATAACCCTAAACCCATCACTAAACTACCTCTGACACTAACTCAAACCCTAACACTAAACCTAATTCTAACTGTAGTCCTAAACTTACTCCCAACCCTCACTCTAAATCTAACCTAACCCTAAGCGTAACTTAAACTATAGACATAATCCTAACCCTCGCCTGACACCGTAAACGTTAACTCCAACCCTAACCTGACCCTGACGCTAATTCCAATTGTAACACTAAACCTAAAACTAACAGTAGCCCTAAACTTACTCCCTAAAACTAACTTCAAACCCAACCTAACCTGAAGCCTAAATCAAACAATAGACCTAACCCTAACCCTAGTCCTACACTTTAACCCTAAACCCAACCCTAAAATAATCCTGACTCTAACTCAAACCCTAAATCTAACTGTAGCCCTAAATTTAATCCCGAACCCTCACTCTAAATCTAACCTAACCATAAGCCTAACATAAACAATAGCCCTAACACTAACCCTAGCCGTACACTTTAATCTTAACCCCAGCCCTAACCTGACCCAGATGCTAACTACAACCGTAACACTAAAACCAAAACTATCATTAGCCATAAACGTACTCCCTAAAACTAAGTTCAAACCTATCCTAACGTGACCCTAAATCAAACAAGAGACCTAAACCTAACCCTAGTCCTACACCTTTACCCTAAACCCAACCCTAAACTCACCATGACTCTAACTCATACACTAACACAAAACTTAATCTAACTGTAGCCCTAAACTTACTCCCGATACCTCATTCTAAATCTAACCTAACGATAAGCATAACTTAAACGATAGACCTAACCCAAACCCTAGCCAGACACCTTAACCTTAACCCCAAGCCTAACCTAAATCTGATGCTAACTCCAACAATAACACTAAACCTAAAACTAACAGTAGCCCTAAACTTACTCACTAAAACGAAGTTCAGAACAAACCTAACCTGAAGTCGAAATCAAACAATACACATAACCCTAATACTAATCCTACACTTTAACTCAAAACACAACCCTAAACTACCCCTGACGCTAACTCAAAACCTAACACAAAATCAAAATCTAACTGTAGTTCTAAACTTACTCCCGAACCCTCACTCTAAATCTAACATAACCATAAGCCTAACTTAAACAATAGACCTAACCCTAACCCAAGCCGGACACCTTAACCACAACCATAACATAATTCTCACGCTAACTTCAAATGTAACACTAAACCTAAAACTGACAGTAGCCCTAAACTTACTCCCTAAAATGAACTTCAAACCTAACCTAACTTGAAGCCTAAATCAAACAATAGACCTAATCCTAACCCTAGTCCAATACCTTAAAACTAAATCCAACCCTAAACTACACCTGACTCTAACTCAAATCCAAACAAAAAACCTAATTCTAACTGTTGTCCTAAACTTACTTCCGAACCCTCACTCTAAATCTAACCTAACCATAAGCCTAATTTAAACTATAGAACTAAACCTAACAATAGCCTTACACCTTAAGCTTAACCCCAACCCTAACATGACCCTTACACTAATGCCAATCATAACATCAAACCTAAAACTAAGAATAGCCCTAAACTTATTCCCTAAAACAAAGTTCAAACCTAACCTAACCTGAAGACTCCATCAAACAATAGACCTAACCCTAACCCTAGTCATAAACCTTAACCATAAACCCAACCATTCACTACCTCTGACGTTAATTCAAACCCCAACACTAAACCTAAATCTAACTGTAGCCCTAAACTTACTCAAGAAGCCTCAATCTTAATCTAACCAAATCATAAGCCTAACTTGAACAATAGACCTAACCCTAAACCGAGACAGACACCTTAACCTTAACACCAACCCTATCCTGACCCTGACGATAACTCCAACCTTAACACGAAACATAAAACTAACAGTAGCCCTAAACTTACTCCCTAAAACGAAGTTCAGACTAAACCTATCCTTAAGCCTAAATCAAACAGTACACCTAACTCTAATCCTAGAACTATACCATAAAACTAAACCCAACCCTAAACTACCCCTGACTCTAACTCTAACACTAACACTAACATTAAACCTAAATCTAACTGTAGCCCTAAACTTACTCCCGAAGCCTAACTCTAAATCTACCCTAACCATAAGCCTAACTTAAACAATAGACCTAGCCCTAACCCTAGCCGGACATCTTAACCTTAACCCCAAACCTAAGCTGAACCTGATGCTAACTCCAACCATAACATTAAACCTTAAACTAACAGTAGCCCTAAACTTACTCCCTAAAACAAAGTTCAAACCTAACCTAACCTGAAGCCTAAATCAAACAATATACATAACCCTAACCCTAGTCCTACACCTTAACTCAAAACCCAACCCTAAACTACCCCTGACGCTAACTCAAACCCTAACAGAAAACCAAAATCTAACTGTAGTTAAAAACTTAACCCTGAACCCTCACTCTAAATCTAACATAACCATAAGCCTAACTTAAAAAATAGACCTAACCCTAACTCAAACCGGACACATTAATCTTAACCCCAATCCTAACCTGACACCGACACTAACTTCAAATGTAACACTAAACCTAAAACTGACAGTAGCCCTAAACTTACTTCCTAAAACAAACTTCAAACCTAACCTAACCTGAAGCCTAAATCAAACAATAGACCTAACCCTAGCCCTAGTCCTACACCGTAACCCTAAATCCAAACCTAAACAACCCATGACTCTAACTCAAACCCTAACACTAAAACTAAATCTAAATGTAGTCCTAAACTTACTCCAGAACCCTCACTCTAAATCTAACCTAACCATAAGCATAACTTAAACAATAGACCTAAACCTAACACTAGCCAGACATCTTAACCTTAACCCCAAACCTAAGCTGAACCTGATGCTAACTCCAACCATAACATTAAACCTTAAACTAACAGTAGCCCTAAACTTACTCCCTAAAACAAAGTTCAAACCTAACCTAACCTGAAGCCTAAATCAAACAATACACCTAACCCTAATCCTAGTCCTACACCTTAACTCTAAACCCAACCCTAAACTAACACTAATGCTAACTCAAACCCTAACGCAACACCAAAATCTAACTGTAGTCCGAAACTTATTCCCTAACTTTCACTCTAAATCTAACATAACCATAAGTGTAACTTAAACAATAGACCTAACCCTAACCCTAGCTGGACACCTTAATCATAACCCCAACCCTAACCTGACCCTGACGCTAACTTCAAACGTAACACTAAACCTAAAACTGACAATAGTCCTAGACTTACTCCCTAAAACGAACTTCAAACCTAACCCAACCTGAAGCCTAAATCAAACAATAGACCTAATTGTAACAATAGTCCTACACCTTAAGCCTAAACCCAACCCTAAACTACTTCTGACTCTAACTCAAACACTAACACTAAACCTAAATCTAATAGTAGCCCTAAACTTACTCCCGAAGCCTCACTCGAAATCGAACCTAACCATAAGCCTAACTTAAACAATAGACTTAACCCTAACCCTAGCCATACACCTTCACCTTAACCCCAATCTTAATCTGACCCTGACTCTAACTCCAACTGTAACACTAAACCTAAAACAAACAGTACCCCTAAACTTACTCCCTAAAACTACGTTCAAACCTAACCTAACCTGAAGACTAAATCAAACAATAGACCAAAACCTTACCCTAGTCCTACACCTTAACCCTAAACCCAACACTAAACTAACACTGACTCTAATTCAAACAATAATACTAAACCTAAATCTTACTATAGCCCTAATCTAACTCCCAAACCCTCACTCTAAATCTAACCTAACCATTAGCCTAACTTAAACAATAGACTTAACCCTAACCCTAGGCAGACACCTTAACCTTAACCCCAACCCTATCCTGACCCTGATGCAAACTCCAACAGTAACAATAAATCAAAAACAAACAGGAGCCCTAAACTTACTCCCTAAAACTAAGTTCAAACCTGACCTAACCTGAAGCCTAAATCAAACAATAGACCTAACCCTAACCCTAGTCCTAAACCTTATCCATAAACCCAACCACACACTACCTCTGATGCTAACTCAAACCCTAACACTAAACCTAAATCTAACTGTAGCCCTAAACTTACTCAAGAAGCCTCACTCTTAATCTAACCTGATCATAAACCTAACTTAAACAATAGACCTAACTCTAAACCTAGCCGGACACCTTAACCTTAACCCCAAACCTAACCTGACCCTGACAATAACTCCAACCTTAACACGAAACAGAAAACTGACAGTAGCCTTAAACTTACTCCCTAAAACGAAGTAAAAACCTAACCTATCCTTAAGCCTAAAGCAAACAGTAGACATAACCCTATTACTAGTCCTATACCTTAAAACAAAACCCAACCCTAAACTACCCCTGACTCTAACTCAAACACTAACATTAAAACTAAATCTAACTGCAGCCCTAAACTTACTCCCGAAGCCTCACTCTAAATCTACTCTAACCATAAGCCTAACTTAAATAATAGACCTAACCCTAATACTAGCCAGACACCTTAATCTTAACCCCAACCCTAACCTGACCCTGACAAAAACTCCAAATTTAACATTAAACCTAAAACTTACAGTAGCACTAAACTTACTCCCTAAAACTAAGTTTAAACCTAACCTAACCTGAAGCCTAAATCAAACAATAGACCTAACCCTAATCCTAGTCCTACCCCTTGACCCTAAACCCAACACTAAACTACCCCTGACGCTCACTCAAACCGTAACACTAAACCTATATCTCACTATAGTCCTTAACTTACTCCCGAACACTCACTCTAAATCTAACCTAACCATAAGCCTAACTTAAACAACAGACCTAACCCTAACCCAAGTCCTACACCTTTACCCTAAACTCAACCCTAAACTAACCCTCACGTGAACTCAATGCCTATCACTAAAACTAAATATAACAGTAGCCATAAACTAACACCCGAAGCCTCACTCTAAATCTAACCTAGCCATAGCCTAACTTAAACAATAGACTTAACCCTAACCCAGGTCGAACACCCTAACCTTAACCCCAAACCTAACCTGAACCTGCCGCTAACTCCAACCATAACACTAAACCTAAAACTAACAGTAGACCTCATCTTGCTCCTGGTAACTAAGTTCAAACCTAACCTAACCTGAAGCCTAATTCAAACAATAGACCTAACCCTAACGCTAGTCCTACACCTTAACCCTAAATGCCACAGTAAACTAACCCAGACTCTAACTCAAACACTAACACTAAACCTAAATCTAATTGTAGCCCTAAACTTACTCCCGAACACTCACTCTAAATCCAACGTAACCATAACCCTAACTTAAACAAAAGACCCAACCCTAAACCTATTAGGACACCTTAACCTTAACCCCAAACCTAACCTGACTCTGACGCTAACCCCAACCATAACACTAAACCTAAAATTAACAGTAGCCCTAAACTTACTCCCTAAAACTAAGTTCAAACCTAACCTAACCTGAAACCTAAATCAAACAATAGACCTAACCCTACCTAACCCTAAACCTAGTCCTACAAATTAACACAAATACAACGCTAAACTAACCCTATCTCTAAAACAAACCCTAACACTAAACCTAAATCTTCTGTAGCCCTAAACTTACTCATGAAGCCTCATTCTAAATCAAACCTAACCATAGGCCTAACTTAAAAAATAGACCTTACCATAACCCTAGCTGTACAACTTAAGCTTACCCCAACCCTAACCTGAACCTGACACTAACTCAAACCATAACACTAAACCTAAAACTAAAACTAGCCCTAAACTTACACCCTAAGACTAAGTTCAAACCTAACGTTACCGTAAGCCTAAATCAAACAATAGGCCTAACCCAAACCCTGGTCCTATACCTTAACCTTAAACATAACCCTAAACTACCTCTGATAGTAACTCAAACCCTAACACTAAACCTAAATCGAACTTTAGCCCTAAACTTACTACCGAACCCCCACTCGAAATCTAATCTGACCATAAGCCTAACTGAAACAATAGACCTAACCCTAACCCTAGCCGGACACCTTAAACTTAACCCTAACCCTAACCTGACCCTGAAGCTGACTCCAAACGTAACCCTAAACCTAAAACTAACAGTAGCCCTAAACTTACTCCCTAAAAGTAAGTTCAAACCTAACATAACTTGAAGCCTAAATCAAACAATAGACCTAACCCTAAACTTAGTCCTACACCTTAACAGTAAACCCAACCCTAAACTAACCTAATTCTAATCAAATCTTAAATCTAAACCTAAATCTAACTGTAGTCCTAAACTTACTCCTGAACCCTCACTCTAAATCTAACCTGACCATAAGCCTAACTGAAACAATAGACCTAACCCTAACCCTAGCCGGACACCTTAAACTTAAACCCAACACTATCCTGAACCTGACGCTAACTCCAAATGTAATGCTAAGCCTAAAACTAACAGAAGCCCTAAACTTACTCTCTAAAACGAAGTTCAAACCTAACCTAACCTGAAGCCTAAAACAAACAATAGACCTAACGCTAATGCTAGTCCTACACCCTAACCGTAAATCCAACAGTAAACTAACCCCGACTGTAACTCAAAGCCTTACACTGAACATAAATCTAATTGTAGCTCTAAACTTACTCCCAAACCCTCATTCTAAATCTAACATAACCATAAGCCTAACTTAAGCAATAGACCTAACCCTAAACCTATTCGGACACCTTAACCTTAACCCCAAACCTAACCTGACCCTGACGCTAACTCCAGCCATAACACTAAACCTAAAATTAACAGTAGCCCTAAACTTACTCCCTAAAACGAAGTTCAAACCTAAGCCTAAATCAAAGAATAGACCTAACCCTAAACCTAGTCCTACAAATTAAACCTAATCCCAACCCTAAACTAACCCTAACTCTAAAACAAACCTTAACACTAAACCTAAATCTTCTGTAGCTCTAAACTTACTCACGAAGCCTCATTCTAAATCTAACCTAACCATAGGCCTAACTTAAACAATAGACCTTACACTAACCCTAGCCATACACCATAACCTTAACCCAAAACCTAACCTGAACCTGACGCTAACTCAAACCATAACACTAAACCTAAAACTAAAACTAGCCCTAAACTTACTCCCTAAGACTAAGTTCAAACCTAATGTAACCATAAGCCTAAATCAAACAATAGACCTAACCCAAACCCTAGTCCTATACCTTAACCCTAAACATAACCCTTAACTACCTCTGATAGTAACTCAAACCCTAACACTAAACCTAAATCTAACTTTAGCCCTAAACTTACTCCCGAACCCCTACTCGAAATTTAACCTGACCATAAGCCTAACTGAAACAATAGACCTAACCGTAACCCTGCCGGACACCTTAAACTTAACCCTAACCCTAACCTGACCCTGAAGCTGACTCCAAATGTAACCCTAAACCTAAAACTAACAGTAGCCCTAAACTTACTCCCTAAAAGTAAGTTCGAACCTAACATAACCTGAAGCCTAAATCAAACAATAGACCTAACCCTAAACTTAGTCCTACACCTTAATGGTAAACCAAACCGTAAACTAACCCTAACTCTAACTCAAATCTTAAATCTAAACCTAAATCTAACTGTAGTCCTAAGCTTACTCCAGAGCCCTCACTCTAAATCTAACCTAACCATAAGCCTAACTTAAACTATAGACCTAACCCTAACCCGAGTTGTACACCTTAACTTTAACCCCAACCCTATCCTGTCCCTGACACTAAGTCCAACTGTAACACTAAACCTAAAACTAACAGTACCCTAAATTTACTCCCTAAAAGTAAGTTCAAACCTAACCTAACCTTAAGCCAAAATCAAAAAATAGACTTAACTGTAACCCTAGTTCTACACCTTAAGACTAAACTAACCCTGACTCTAACTCAAACCCTAACACTAAACATATATCTAACTGAAGACCTAAACTTACCGCCAAAACCTCACTGTAAATATAACCTAACCATAAGCCTAACTTAAACAATACACTAACCCTAACCCAAGCCAGACACCTTAACCTTAACCCCAACCCTAACCTGAACTTCACGCTAAATCCAACCGAAACACTAAACCTAAAACTAAGAGTAGCCCTAAAATTACTCCCTAAAACTACGTTAAAACCTTACCTAACCTGAAGCCTAAATCAAACAATAGATTTAAACCTAACCCTAGTCCTATGCCTTAACCCTAAACCCAACCCTAACTAACCCTGACTCTAACTCAAACCCTAACCCTAAACCTAAATCTAACTGTAGCCCTAAATTTTCACCTGAACCCTCACTCGAAATCTAACCTAACCAGAACCCTAACTTAAAAAATAGACCTAATCCTAACCTGAGTCCTACACCTTAAACTTAACCCCAACCCTAAGCTGACCCTGACGCTAACTCAGACCGAACACTAAACCTAAAACTAACAGTAGCCCTAAATTTACTCCCTAAAACTAAGTTCAAACCTAACCTAACATGAATCCTAAATCAAACAATAGACCTAACCCTAACCCTAGTCCTATACCATAACCCTAATCCCAACCCAAAACTAACCCTAACTCTAAATCAAACCCTAACACTAAATCTAAATCTAACTGTAGTCCTAAACTTACTCCCAAAACCTCACTCTTAATCTAACCTAACCATAAGATTAACTTAAAAAATAGACCTAACCCTAACCCTGCCGTACACCTAAACCTTAACCCCAACCCTAACCTGAACATGACGCAAATTCCAATCATGACACTAAACATAAAACTAACAGTGCCCCTAAACTTACTCCCTGAAACTACGTTCAATCCTAACCTAACCTGAAGCCTAAATCAAAGAACAGACCTAACCCTAACCCTAGTCCTACACCTTGACCCTAAACCCAACCCTAAACTAACCCTGACTCTAACTCAAACCCTAACACTAAACCGAAATCTAACTGTAGTCCCAAACTTACACCTGAACCCTCACTCTAAATCTAACCTAACGATAAGCCTAACTTAAACAATAGACCTAAGCCTAACCCTAGTCAGACACCTTGAACTTAACCACAACCCTAACCTGACCCCACGCTAACTCCACCCTTACACTAAACATAAAACTAACAGTACCCCTAAACTTACTCCCTAAAACTAAGTTCAAACCTAACATAACCTGAAGCTTAAATCTAACAATAGACCTAATCCTAACCCTAGTCCTACACCTTGACCATAAACCGAAACCTAAACTAAACCTGACTCTAACTCAAACCCTACCACTAAACCTAAATCCAACTGTAGACCTAAATTTATGCCTGAACCATCACTCTTAATCTAACATAACCATAAGCCTAACTTAAACAATGGACCTAACCATAACCCTAGCTGGACACCTTAACCTTGACCCCAACCCTAACCTGAACCTGACGCTAACCCCTACTGTAACACTAAACCTAAAACTAACACTACCCTAAAACTTACTCCCTAAAATTACGTTCAAACCTAACCTAACCTGAAGCCTAAATCAAATAATAGAACTAACCCTAACCCTAGTCCTACACCTTAACTCTAAATCCAACCTTAAACTAACCCTGACTCTAACACAAACCCTAACACTAAACTTAAAACTAATTGTAGCCCTAAACTTACTCCTGAACCCTCAGTCTAAATCAAACCTAACCATAAGCCTATCTTAAACAAGATGCCTAATCCTAACCCTAGTCGTACAACTTGATCTTCACCCAAAGCCTAACCTGACCCCGACGGAACTCCAAACGTAACACTAAACCTAAAACTAACAGTAGCCCTAACTTACTCCCTAAAACTAAGTTCAAACCTAACCTAACCTGAAGCCTAAATCAAAAAATAGACCTAACCCTAACTCTTTTCCTACACCTTAACATTAAATCCAACCCTAAACTAACCCTGACTCTAACTCAAACCCCATCACTAAACTGAAATCTAACTGTAGCCCTAAACTTACTCCTGAACCCTCACTCTAAATCTAACCTAATCAGAAGCCTAACTTAAACAATAGATCTTACCCTAACCATTGTTTTACACCTTAACCTTAACCTCAACCCTAAATTGACCCTGACGCTAACTCCAACCACAACTCTAAACCTAAAAGTAACAGTAGCCCTAAACTTACTCCCTAAAAATAAGCTCAAACCTAACCTAACCTTAAGCATAAATCAAACAATAGACCTAAACCTTACCCTATCCTTCACCTTAACCCTAATCCCAACCCTAAACAAACCTTAACTCTAACTCAAACCCTAACACTCAGCCTAAATCTAACTGTAGCCCTCAATTTACTCATGGACCCTCACTCTAAATCTAACCTAACCCTAAGCCTCACTTAAACAGTAGACCAACACGAACCCTAGTCATACACCTTAACCTTAACCCAACCCTAACCTGACCCTAAAGCTAACTCCAAACGGAACACTAAAACTAAAACTAACAGTAGCCCTTAACTAACTCCCTAAAAGTAAGTTCAAACCTAACCTAACCTGAAGCCTAAATCAAACAATAGACCTAATCCTAACCCTAGTCCTATACCTTAACCCTAAACCCAAACCTAAACTAACCCTGACTCTAACTCAAACCCTAACACTAAACCTAACTCTAACTGTAGTCCTAAACTTACTCCCGAACCCTCACTCTAAATCTATCCTAACCATAAGCCTAACTTAAACAATAGACCTAACCCTAACCTTAGCTGGACATCTTAACTTAACCCCAACACTAACCTGACCATGACGTTAACCCCAACCGTAACACTAACCCTAAAACTGACAGTAACCATAAACTTACTCCCTATAATTTAGTTCAAACCTAACCTAACCTTAAGCCTATATCAAACAATAGACCTAAACCTAACTGTAGTCCTACACCTTAACCCTAAACCCAACCCTATCTAAACATGACTCTAACTCAAACCCTAACACTAAACCTAAATCTAACTGTACCCTTAAACTTAATCACGAAGCCTCACTCTAAATCTAACCTAACCATAAGCCTAACTTAAACAATAGACCTAACCCTAACCCTAGCTGTACACCTTAACCTTAACCCCAACCCTAACCTGACTCTGACACAAACTCCAATCCTTAACACTAAACCTAAAACTAACAGTAGCCCTAAACTTACTCCCAAAATGTAAGTTCAAACCTAACCTATCCTGAAGCCTAAATCAAACAATAGACCTAACTCTAATGCTAGTCCTACACCTTAACCCTAAACCCAACCCTAAACTAACCCTGACTCTAACTCAAACCCTACAACTTATCCTAAATCTAACTGTAGCCATCAACTTACTACCAAAACCTCACTCTAAATCTAACCTAACCATAGGCCTAACTTAAACAATAGACCAACCCAAACCCTAGTCCTAAACCTTAACCTTAACACCAACCCTAAACTGACCTTGACGCTAACTCCAAAAGTAACACTAAACCTAAAACTAACAGTTCCCTGAAACTTAATTTCTAAAACTAAGTTCAAAGCTAACCTAACCTGAAGATTAATCAATCAATAGACCTAACAATAACACTAGTCCTACACCTTAACCCTAAACCCAACCTTAAACTAACCCAGACTCTAACTCAATCCCTAACACTAAACCTAAATCTAACTGTAGCCCTAAACTTACTCCCGAACCCTCCCTCTAAATCTAACCAAACATAAGCCTCACTTAAACAATGGACTTAACCCAAACCCTAGTCGTACACCTTAACCTTAACCCCAACCCTATCCTGACACTGACGCTAACACCAACCGTAACTCTAAACCTTAACTAACAGTAGCCCTAAACTTACTTTCTAAAATGAAGTTCAAACCTAACTTAACCTTAAGCCTAAATCAAACAATAGACCTAACCCTACACCTAGTCCTACTCCTTAACGCTAAACCAAACCCTAAAATAACCCTGACTCTAACTCAAACCCTAACACTCAACGTAAATCTAACTGTAGCCCTCAACTTACTCACGGACCCTCACTCTAAATCTACCCTTACCATAAGCCTAATTTAAACAATAGACTAACACGAACCCTAGTCGTACACCTTAAACTTAACCCAACCCTAACCTGACCCTGATGCTAACTCCAAACGGAACACTAAACCTAAAACTAACAGCAACCCAAAACTTACTCCCTCAAACGAAGTTCAAACCTAACCTAACCTGAAGCCTAAATCAAACAATAGTCCTAACCCTAACCCTAGTCCTACACCTTGACCTTAAACCCAACCCTAAACTAACCCTGACTCTAACATAACCCCTAACACTAAACCTAAATCTAACTGTAGCCCTAAACTTATTCCCGAACCCTCCCTCTAAATCTAACCTAACCATAAGCCTAACTTAAACAATAGACCTAACCCTAACCCTAGTCGTACATCTTAACCTTAACCCCAACCCTAACCTGACCCTGACGCTAACTCCAAAGGTAACACTAAACCTAAAAATAACAGTAGCCCTAAACTTACTCCCTAAAACTATGTTCCAACCTAACCTAACCTGAAGCCTAAATCAAACAATAGACCTGACCCTAACCCTAGTCCTACACCTTAACCCTAAACCCAACCCTAAACTAACCCTGACTCTAACACAAACTCTAACACTAAACCTAAAAGTAACTGTTAGCTCTAAACTTACTCCTGAAACCTCACTCTAAATCTAACCTAACCATAAGCCTAACTTAAACAATGGGCCTAACCCTAACCCTGGTCGTACAACTTGACCTTCACCCCAACCCTAACCTGACCCTGATGCTGACTCCAAACTTAGCACTAAACCTAAAACTAACAGTAGCCCTAAACTTACTCCCTAAAACTACGTTCAAACCTAACCTATCCTGAAGCCTAAATCAAGCAATAGACCTAAACCTAACCCTAGTCCTACACCTTAACCCTAAACTAACCCTGACTCTAACTCAAATCCCAACACTAAACCTAAATCTACCTGTAGCCCTAAACTTACTCCCGAACCCTCACTCTAAATCTAAATACCCATAAGCCTAACTTAAACAATAGACCTCACCCTAACCCTAGTCGTACACCTTAACCTTAACTCCAACCCTAACCTGGCTACGACTATGGTTAGGGTTAGATCTATTGTTTGATTTAGGCTTAAGTTTAAGTTAGTTTTGGAGTTCGTTTTAGGGAGTAATTTTAGGGCTAGTGTTAATTTTGAGTATAGTGTTATCATTTGAGTTAGCGTCAGGGTCAGGTTAGGGTTAGGGATAACGAGATAGACTAGTGTTAGGGTTATGTCTAATGTTTAAATTAGGCGTATGGTTAGATTAGGTTATGGTTAGCGTTAGGGAATCAGATTATGGAGAATGTTAGATTTAGGTTTAGTGTTAGGGTTTGAGTTAGAGTCAGGCTTAGTTTACGGTTGGGCTTAGGGTTAAGGTATAGGACTAAGGTTAGGGTTAGGTTTACTGTTTGAGTTAGGCTTATCGTTAGGTCATGTTTAGGTTAGAGAGTAAGTTTAGGGCTACTGTTAGATTTAGGTTTAGTCTTAGCATTTGAGTTAGAGTCAGGTTTAGCTTAGGGTTCAGGTGTATGACAAGGGTTAGTGTTATGTCTATTGTTTGAGTTAGGCTTATGGTTTGCTTACGATTGGAGTTAGGTTTTGGGAGTAAGTTTAGGGCTACTGTTAAATTTAGGTTTAGTGTTAGGGTTTGAGTTAGAGTCAGGGTTAGTTTAGGGTTGGGTTAAGGGTTAAGGTGTAGGACTAGGTTTAGGCTTAGGTCTATTGTTTGATTTAGGCTTCAGGTTAGGTTAGGTTTGAACTTAGTTTTAGGGAGTAAGTTTAGGGCTACTGTTAGTCTTAGGTGTAGTGTTACAGTTGGAGTTTATGTCAGGGTCAGGTTAGGGTTGGGGTTAAGGTTAAGGTGTACGACTAGGGTTAGGGTTAGGTCTATTGTTTGATTTAGGCTTAAGGTTAGGTTAGGTTTGGACCTAGTTTTAGGGAGTAAATTTAGGGCTACTGTTAGTTTTAGGTTTAGTGTTATGGTTGGAGTTCACATCAGGGTCAGGTTAGGGTTGGGGTTAATGTTTAGGTGTACGACTAGTGTTAGGGTTAGGTCTATTGTTTAAGTTAGGCTTATGGTTAGGTTAGATTAAGAGTGAGTGTTTGGGAGTAAGTTTAGGGCTACAGTTAGATTTCGGTTTAGTGTTAGGGTTTGAGTTAGAGTCAGGGTTAGTTTAGGGTTGGGTTTAGGGTTAAGGTGTAGGACTAGGGTTAGGGTTAGGTCTATTGCTTGATTCAGGCTTCAGGTTAGGTTAGGTTTGGACTTAGTTTTAGGGAGTAAATTTAGGACTACTGTTAGTTTTAGTTTTAGTGTTACAGTTGGAGTTAGCATCAGGTTCAGGTTAGGGTTGGGCTTAAGGTTAAAGTGTACGACTAGGGTTAGGGTTAGGTCTATTGTTTAAGTTAGGCTTATGGATAGGTTAGGATTAGGGTTCAATTTACGTTTACGGTAAGGTTAGGTTAGGCTTTGATTTAGCATTAAGATTAGGGTAAGGGGTGAGGATAAGGCTTTGGGCTCGGGTTTGGGCTAAGGTTTTGGTTAGTGTTATGGTTTGTACAGGAGTTAGGATAGGGTTTACTGGTTATGGCTTGGGTTAAGTTTTGGGTTTTGGTTACAGGAGACTGAGTGTTAGGGTTAAAATTTGGTTTACAGCGAGGGGTAAAGGTAAGGGTTAGGGATAGGTTTTGGGTCCAGTCTAGGCTTATGTTTGAGTGAAGGGTCATGGTTAGGTTTAGGGAAATGGGTTAGCGTTGGGCAAAAGGTTTAGTGTTAGGGTTAAGGTTATGTTAGCATTAGGGTTAGGGTTAGGTTGAGGGTTATGGTTAGGGGTGTGTATTAGGCTCAGGGTTTGGGTTTGGGGTATGGTTGGGGTAAGGGTTATGGTCAGGTTAGGGGTTAGGTTTAGGTTTAGCTGCTAGAGTTGGGGTTAAGGTTAGGGTTATGGTATAGTGAGTGTTATGGTTAGATTTATGGTCAGGGCAAAGGCTAAGATTGAGTGTTAGGGTTAGTTTTTGGATTAGGTTCATGGTTTTTGTTTAGTGTTACGGCTAGGATTAGTTGTTAGGGTTCAGTTTCGGCGTTAGTGTTAGGGTTCGTCTTAGACTTCCGGTGGAGTTATGGTTAGGGTTAGATTTGGGTTTAGGATTAGGGTCAGAAGCGAGGATCAGGCTTAAGGTTTGGGTTTGGGCTTCTGTTTTGGTCAGTTTTACAGTTAGGGTCAGGTGTTAAGTTTAGGTTTAGTGGTTAGGGCTAGGGTTAGCATTCAGGTTCTGATTAGAGGAGGGTGATCATTAGGGTTAAATTTAGGTTTAGGATGAGGTGTATGGGTGAGGTTTAGATATAGGTTAGGGTTTGAGCTACGCTTACGTTTGGGTGAAGGCTGTCAGTTAGGTTTAGGGGTCAGGGTTAGAGTTGAACGATAGGGTCAGTGTTAGGGTTAAGTTTACAGTAGGGTTAGGGTTAGGGTTAGATTGTGGGATAACATAAGAGGTGATTGTTAGGGTCAGGTTGGGGGTTTTAATTATGGTTTGAGTTGGGGTTATGGTAAGGGTTAGGGGGTTAGATTTAGGGTTAGGGGCTAGGGTTAGGTTTACATTTAGGGTTATGGTTGGTTTAAGGTTAGGGATAGATTGAGGGTTAGGATAAGGGGTGTGCTAGGCTCATGGTTGGGGTTTTGGTTATGGTTTGGATTAGGTTTATGCTCAGGGTTAGGGGTTAGATTTAGGGTTAGGGCCTAGGGTTAGGGTTATGATTAGGCTTACAGTAGGGTGAGTGATATGTTTATATTTAGGGTCAGGGCTAGTTTTAGGGGTGAGGATTAGGGTTAGTTTCTGGATTAGGTTGACAGTTTTGGTTAGTGTTACAACTAGGGTTAGGTGTTAGTGTTCGTTTTTGGCGTTACGGTTAGGGATGTTATGGTTAGATTTAGCTTAAGGATTAGTGTCAGGGGTGAGGATTAGGCTTTGGGTTCGAGTTTGGGCTACAGTTTCGGTAAGTGTTACAGTTAGGGTCAGTAGTAAGGGTTAGGTTTAGTGGTTATGGCTAGGGTTTGGGTTCGGGTTCTGGTTACTGGAGGGTGAGTGTTAGAGTTAAATTTAGGTTTAGGGTGAGGGTTAGGGTTAGATTTAGGGTTTGTGCTAGGCTTAAGTTTTGGTGAAGTGTCTCGGTTAGGTTTAGGGGACTGGTTTAGAGATGGGCCATAGGATCAGGGTTACAGTTAGGGTTACGGTATGTTTAGGGTTAGGATTAGATTGAGGGTTAGGTTAAGGGGTGAGTGTTAGGCTCAGGGATGGTGCTTGGGTTATGGTTTGGATTAGGGTTATGATCAGGGTTAGGGGTTAGATTTAGGGTTAGGGGCTAGGGTTAGGGTTACAGTTACGGTAGGGTGAGTGATATGGTTAGATTTAGGGTCAGGGCTAGTGTTAGTCATGAGGGTGAGGGTTAGTTTTCGAGTTAGGTTCACAGTTTTGGTTAGCGTTTTGTCTAGGTATAGGTGTTAGTGTTTGATTTCACCATTAGCGTTATGGTTCAGCTTAGACTTACTGTAGGGTTACGGTTAGGATTAGATTTAGATTTAGGATTAGGGTCAGGGGTGAGGATTAGGCTTTGGGTTCGGGTTTGGGCTATGGTTTCTGTTAGCGTTACGGTTAGGGTCAGGAGTTAGGGTTAGGTTTAGTGGTTACGGCTAGGGTTAGGATTTGGGTTCTGGTTACCGGAGGATGAGTGTTAGTGTTAAATTTAGGTTTAGGGAAAGAGGTAAAGGTGAGGGTTAGGGTTAGGGTTACAGTTCAGGCTAGGCTTAAGTTTGAGTGAAGGGTCATAGTTAGGTTTAGTGGACTGGGTTAGGGTTGGGCAATAGATTCAAGGTTAGGGTTTAGTTTACTGTAGGGTTAGTATTAGGGGTGAGTGTTATGCTCAGGGTTGGGGTTTAGGTTATGTTTGGGTTAGGATTATGATCAGGTTAGGTGTTAGGTTTAGGGTTAGGGGCTAGGGTTAGGGTTACAATTAAAGTTACAGTATGGTGAATGAAATGGTTAGATTTATGGTCATGGCTAGGGTTAAGGTTGAGGGTTAGGGTTAATTTTGGGGTTAGGTTCAAGGTTTTTGTTAGAGTTATGGCTAGTGTTAGGTGTTAGGGTTCGATTTCAGTGTTAGGGGTATGGATTGGTTTAGACTTACTGTAGGGTTACAGTTAGGGTTAGATTTGCATTTAGGATTAGGGTCAGAAGTGAGGATTAGGCTTCTGGTTCGGATTTGGGCTACAGTTTTGTTCAGTGTTAAGCTTAGGGTCAGGAGTTAATATTAGGTATAGGGTTAGGGGCTAGGGTTATGGTAGGGTGAGTGATATGGTTAGATTTAGGGTCAGGGCTAGGGTTAGGGTTGAGGGTTAGGGTTAGTTTTCGAGTTAGGTTGACGGTTTTTGGTTAGCATTACAGCTAGTGTAAGGTATTAGGGTTCGATTTTGGCATTAGGATTACAGTTTGGCTCAGGGTTATGGTAGGGTTATGGTTAGGGTTAAATTTAGGTTTAGGGTGATGGGGTGAGGATTAGGGTTAGGGTTAGGATCGGATAGGCATAACTATTGGTGAAGGGTCTTGGTTAGGTTTAGAAGTCAGGGTGAAGGTTGAGTGATAGGGTCAGGGTTACAGTTAGGGTTACGGTAGGTTTAGGGTTAGGGTTAGATTGAGGGTTAAGGTTAAGGGTGAGTGTTACAGTCAGGGTTGGTGTTTGGGTTATGATTTGGATTAGGGTTATGTTCAGGGTTAGGGGTTTGATTTAGGGTTAGGAGTTAGGGATAGGGTTACAGTTAGGTTTATGGTAGGGTGAGTCATATGGTTAGATTTAGGGTTAAGTCTAGGGTTAGGGGTGAGGATTAGGGATAGTTTTCAGGTTAGGTTGACGGTTTTGGTTAGCATTACGACTAGGGTTAGGTGTTAGGGTTCAATTTCGGTGTTTGGGCTAGGGCTCAGCTTAGGTTTATGATAGGGTTCCAAGTACGGTTAGATTTAGGTTTAGGAAACCTAACCCTAACCCTAACACCTAACACTAGCTATAATGATAACCAAAAACTGTCAACCTAACCTGAAAACTAACCCTAACCTTGAAACCTAACACTAGCCCTGACCCTAAATCTAACCATAATACTCACCCTACCTCAAGCCTAACCATAACCCTAACCCTAACCCTAGCCCCAACCCTAAACCTAAGCCTCAACCCTGACAATAACCCTAACCCAAACCATAATTCAAACTCCAAACTTCATCCTAACACTCAACTCTTACCTTATCCCTCAATCTACCCCTAACCCTAACCCTATCGCAAACTTAACCCTATCCCTGACCCTATTGCCCAACCCTAACCCTGACCCCTAAGCCTAACAGACATCCTTCACCCAAACATAAGCGTAGCTCGAACCCTAACCCTAAACCTAACCCTCACCCATACCCCTTGTCCTAAACCTAAATTTAAACATAACACTCACCCTCCTGTAATCAGAACCTGGACCCTAACCCTAGCCCTACCCACTAAACCTAACCTTAACTCCTGACCATAACTGTAACAGTGACCAAAACTATAGCCCAATCCCGAACCAGAAGTCTAATCGTCGCTTCTGACACTAATCCTAAACCCAAATCTAACCATAACCATAACCCTATAGGAAGTCTAAGCCGAATCCTAACCCTTATGCCAAAACCAAACACTAACACCTAATTCTAGCTGTAACACTAACCAAAATCGTGAACCTAACTCCAAAACTCACCCTAACCCTCAACCTTAACCCTTGCCCTGACCATAAATCTAATCATTAACACTCACCATACCGTAACTGTAACTGTAACCTTAACCCTAGCCTCTAACCCTAAACCATACCCCTAACATGACCATAACCCTAACCCAAACCATAACCCAAACCCCAACCCTGAGATAACACTTATCCCTAACCCTAACCCTCAATCTAACCCTAACCCTAACACTAACATAACCCTAACCCCAACCATCAATATAACCATAACCCTAACCCTAAACCTATTGCCCAACATTAACCCAGTCCCCTAAACATGACTGTGACCCTTCACCCAAACTTAAGGCTAGCCTAATCTAACCCTAACCCTAACCCTCACCATTACACCTCGCCCTAAACCTAAATTTAACCCTAACATTCACCCTCCTGAAACCAGAACCTGAACCCTAACCTTAGTCCTTACCACTAAACCTTACCCTAACTACTGACCCTAACCGCAACTCTAACTGAAACCATAGCCCAAACCCAAAACCAAAGTCTAATCCTCACCCCTGACCCTAATACTAAAGCTAAATCTAACCCTAACCATAACCCTACTGTAAGTCTAAGCCATACTCTAACCCTAATGCCAAAACCGAACCCTAACATCTAACCCTTGCCGTAACACTAACCAAAACCGTGAACCTAACCCAAAAACTAACCCTAACCTTCAACCTTAACCCTAGACCTGACCGTAAATCTAACCATAACACTCACCACACCATAACCCTAACTGTAACACTAACCCTAGCCCCTAACTTTAAACCTAACCCCTAACCTAACCATAACTCTAACTCAAACCATAACCCAAACCCCATCCCTGAGCCAAAAGCTCACCCTAACCCTAACCCTCAGTCTAACCCTAACCCAAACACTAATATAACTCTAAACATAACCCTAAACATATTGCCCAACCCTAACCCAGTCCCCTAAATCTAAACGTGAAACTTTACCCAAACTTAAGCCTAGCCCAGACCCTAAACCTAACCTTAACCCTCACCTTTAAACCTTGCCCTAAACCTAAATTTAACCCTAACACTCACCCTCCTGTAACCAGAACCCAAACCCTAACCCTAGTCATAACCACTAAACCTTACCCTATCTCCTGACCCTAACCATAACATTAACTGAAACTGTAGCCCAAACCTGAACCCTAAGCCTAATCATCACCTCAGACCTTAATCCTAAACCTAAATCTAACCCTAACCATAACCCTACCATAAGCGTAAGCCGAACCCTAACCCTAAAGCTGAAACTGAACACTAACACCTAACCTTAAACATAACACTAACCAAAACTGTCAACCTAACCCTAAAACTAACCCTAACCCTCACCGTAACCCTAGCTCTGACCCTAAATCTAACCATAACACTCAGCCTACCATAACCCTTAACATAAACCTAACCCTAGCCCCTCAACCTAAACCTAACCCCTAACCCTGATCAAAGCCCTAACCCAAACCATAACCCAAACCCCAACCCTGAGACTCTCACCCCTAACCCTAACCATCAATCAACCCTAACCCTTACCTTACAGTTACCCTAACCCTAACACTGATCCTATCGCCCAACCCTAACCTTGACCCTAAACCTAATAGTGATCCTTCACCCAAATTTATGCATAGCCCAGACCCTAAACCTAACCCTAACCCTCACCCCTAACCCTCATCCTAAACCTAAATTTAACCCTAACACTCACCCTCCTGTAACCAGAACCCGAACTCTAACCCTATCTCTATCCACTAAACCTAACTCTAACTCCTGACCCTAACCATAATCCTAACTAAAACCATAGCCCAAACCCGAACACTAAAACTAATCCTCACCCCTGACCCTAATCCTAATCCTAAATCTAACCCTAACTGTAACCCTACAGTAAGCCTATACCTAAGCCTAACCCTAACGCCGAACCCAAACCCTAACATCTAACCTTAGCCATAATGCTAACCAAAACTATCAATCTAACCCGAAAACTAACCCTAAACCTCACCCCTAACCCTAATCCTAACCACTAAACCTAACCCTAACTCCTAACCCTAACTGTAACACTAACCAAAACTGTAACCCAGGGGACCAGCAGTTAGCATAATGTCTATGTCACTGGACTCCCACATAGTCGACCGTGGTTCGTGTCCCGGACCCGGTGGCTTAAAACTCATGCTGGGCTCATGTGTGTGCATGCCCAAGATCCCAAGAGGCGAATGGAGGAGAAGGGATTGCGGCGTGGCCATCCCCCCTGAGGGGTGATTTCTCGCTTTCTATCTCTCTGTCTCTCTCTGTCTGCCTGGCGAGTGCACGCGCCCTATAGCAAAAAACTCTCAAAAAAAAAAAAAAAACAAAAACAAACAAACAAACAAACAAAAAAACCAACATAACCCTAACCTGAAACCTAAACTTAATCCTGACCTTTAACTTTAATCCTAAACCTAAATCTAACCCTAACCTTGACCCTACCATAACCCTGACCCTAACCCTAACCCTAATCCTAATGCCTAAACCTAACCCATACACCGAACCCTGACAGTAACACTAACCAAAACCATAAACATAACCCGAAACCTTACAATAACCCTCACCCCTAATCCTTGCCCTAACCCTAAATCTAACCATAACACTCACCCTACCATAACCTGAACCATAACCATAAGCCTATTTCCTAACCCTAAACCAAACCCATAATCTTAAACATAACCCTAACCCAAATCATAACCCAAATCCCAATCCTAACCCTATCACTCACCCCTAACCTTAACCCGCCATCTAACCCTAACACTTACCCTATCCTAAGGTAACTGTGACCATAACCCTATCGCCCAACCCTAACCCTAACCCTTAAATTTTACCATAACGTTTCACCCAAACTTAAGCCTCACCCGGACTCAGACTCTAACCCTAACCCTAACCCTAACCCTCACACCTCACACTAGCCCTAAACCTAAATGTAACCCTAACACTAACCCTACTGCAACCATAGCCTAACCCTAACCCTACCCTAACCCTGACCATAAACCTAACCCTAACACCGATCCCTGACCATAATGCTAACCAAACCCTAAACATAACCTGAAAATTGACCCTAACCACCACCCCTAACCCTCCCACCAAACCGCAAATGTAACCATAACACTCACCCTACCGTAACCAGAACCATAACCCTAAAAATAACCCCTAGCCCTTAACCTAACCACTAATCCTAACTATAACCCTAACCCAAACCATAACCCAAAACCCAACCCTAACCCTAACACTCACTGCTAACCCTAACACTCAATCTAACCCTAACCCTGACCCTAACTCTAACCCCTATCCGTAAAACTAACCCCTAATCCTAAACATAACCCTAACCCAAACCATAAGCCAAAAACCAACATTTACCCTAACCGTCACCACTAAACCTAAGCCTCCATCTAACCCTAACCCTAACCCTACCATAAGGTAACCCTGACCCTAACCCTGTTGCCCAACCATAGCCCTAACCCCTAAACCTAACGATAACCCTTCACCCAAAAATAAGCCTAAACCAGACCCGGACCCTAACACTAACCCTAACCCTCACCACTCACCCTATCCCTAAACCTAAATGTAACCTTAACAGTAATCCTACTGTAACCATAAGCATAACCTTAACTCTAACCCTAACCACTTAAACCTAACCCTAATTCCTAACCCTAACCGTAACTAACCAAAACCCAAACCCAAACCCAAAACCTAAGATTAATCCTCACCCCTAACCCTAGTTCTAAACCTAAATACAACCCTAACCATAAACCTACTGTAACCCTGACCCGAACACTAAAACTAAAGCCTAAACTTAACCCTAACACTGAACCCTGACCATAACGCTAATGAAAATCTTAAACATAACCCAAAAACTGACCCTAATCCTCACCCCTAACCCTCACCCTAACCCTAAATCTAACCATAACACTCACCCTATTATAACCTGAACCGTAACCTTAACCCTAACTCCAAACCCTAAACCAACCTCTAACCTAACCATAAGCCTAACCCAAACCATAATCCAAACCCCAACCCTTACCCTAACACTCACACCTAACCCTAACCCTCCATCTAACCCTAACCCTAACCCTACCGTAAACCTAACCCTGACCCTAACCCTATTGCTCAACCCTAACCCCTAAACCTAACCGTAACCCTTCACCTAAACTTAAGCCTAACCAAGACACATCCTTAACACTAACCCTAACACTCACCCCTCACCCAAGCCCTAAACCTAAATGTAACCCTAACACTAACCCTACTGTAACCATAAGCCTAACCCTAACACTAACTATGAAACCTAACCCTTACTCCTAATGCTAACTGTAACAGTAACCGAAACCGTAACTGAAACCTGAACCCTAAACCTAATCCTCACCCTAACCCTAATCCTAAACCTAAATCTAACCCTAACTATAACCCTACCATAACCCTGATGCTAACCCTAACAATAACACCTCCACCAAACCCGAACATCGGCCCCTGACCGTATTGCTAACCAAAACTGTAAACATAACCTGAAAACTGACCATAACCCTCACCCCAACCCTCGCCCTGACTCTAAATCTAACTATATCACTCACCCTACCATAGCCCAAACTGTAACCCTAACTCTAACTCCTAAAACTAAACCTAAAACCTAACCCAAAACATAGCCCTAAGCCCTAACCATAACCCAAATCCCAACCCTAACTATAAACTCACTGCTAACGCTAACCCTCAATATAACCCTAACCCTACCATAACCATAACCATAAACCTGACTCTAATTCTATCCCCCAACCCTAACCCTTAAACCTAACTGTAAATCTTCACCCAAACTTAAGCATAACCCAGACCCACACCCAAACCCTAACCCTTACACTCACCCCTCACCCTAGCCCTAAACCTAAATGCAACCCTAACAAAAACACTGCTGTAACCATAAGCATAACCCTAACCCTAACCCTAACAACTAAAACAAACCCTAACTCCTAACCCTAACTGTAACGCTAACCAAAACCATAACACAAACCCAAACCCTAAGCCTAATCCTGATCCCTAATCCTAATACTAAACCTAAATCTAACCCTAACCGTAACCTTACCATAACCCTGACACCCTAACCCAAACGCCTAAACCTAACCCTAACACCGAACCCTGACCATAACGCTAACCAAAATTGTAAACAACCCGAAAACTGACCCTAACCCTCAACCCTAACCCTCGCCCTAACCCTAAATCTAAACATAACACTCACCCTACTATAACACGAAACATAACCCTAACTCTAACCTCTATCCCTAAACCTAACCCCTAAACCTAACCATAACCCTAACCCAAACCATAACCAAAACCCCAAACCTAACCCTAACACTCACCCCTAACACTAACCTGCCATCTAAACCTAACCCTAACCCTACCATAACCCTAACCCTGACACTAACCCTATTGCCCAATCCTAACCCTAACCCCTAAACCTAATTGTAACCCTTCACCCAAACTTAAGCCTAACCCGGACCCAGACCCTAACCCTAACCCTCAACCCTCATCCTAGCCCAAAACCTAAATGTAATCCTAACTCGAACCCTACTGTAACCATAACCCTAACTCTAACCCTAACACTAACCACTAAACCTAACCCTAACTCCTAAACCTAACCATAACACTAACAGAAACCATAACCCAAACCTGAACCCTAAGCCTAATATTCACGCCTAACCCTACTCCTAAACCTAAATCTAACCCTAACCATAACCCTACCATAACCCTGACCCTAATCCTAACCCTAACGACTAAATCTAACCCTAACACTGAACCCGGTTCGGGTTACGAGTTAGAGTTAGGAGTTAGGGTTAGGTTTAGAGGTTAGTGTTAGGGTTAGACTGATAGCTACAGTAGAGGTTAGTGTTAGGGTTACATTTAGGTTTAGTGCTAGGGTGAGTGATGAGGGTTAGCGTTAGGATTAGGGTCTGGGTCTGAGTTAGGCTTAAATTTGGGTTAAAGAGTTCAGTTTGGTTTAGGGATTAGGGTTAGGGTTGGGTGATAGGGTTCGGGTCAGGGTTAGGGTTATGGTAGGCTTAGGGTTGGGTTAGATGGAGGGTTAGGGTTGGGGTGAGTGTTAAGGTTTAGGTTGGGGTTTGGGTTATGGTTTGGGTTAGGGTTATGGTTAGGATAAGGGTTAGGGTTAGGGTTAGGGTTTGGGTTATGGTAGGGTGAGTGTTATGGTTAGATTTGGGTTAGGGCAAGGGTTAGGGGTGAGGGTTAGGGTCAATTTTTGGGTTATGTTTACAGTTTTGGTTAGTGTTACGGTCAGGGTTCCGTGTAGGGTTAGGTGTAGACATTAGAGTTAGGGTTAGGGTCAGGGTTACAGTTAGGGTTAGATTTAGGTTGAGGATTAGGGTTAGTGATGAGCATTAGGATTAGGGATTGGATTTGGTTTATGGTTTTAGTTAGTTTAGGATTAGGTTAAGTGGTTAGGGTTAGGGTTAGGGTTATGGTTACAGCAGGGTTAGTGTTAGGATTACATTTAGGTTTAGGGCTAGGGTGAGGGACTAGTGTTAGGGTTAGGGTTAGGGTCTGGATCCGGGTTGGGCTTAAGTTTGGGTGAAGAGTTATGGTAAGGTTTATCGGTTAGGTTTATGCGATAGGGTTCGGGTCAGGAATAGGGTTATGGTACAATTACGATAAGGGTTAGATGGAGGGTTAGGGTTAGGGGTGAGTGTTAGGGTCAGGGTTTGGGTTTTGGTTAAGGTTTGGGTTAGGGTTATGGTCAGGGTTAGGGGTTAGGTTTAGGGTTAGAAGCTAGGTTTAGCATGGTTATGGTTCTGGTTCTGGTAGGGTGAGTGTTATGGTTAGATTTAGGGTCAGGGCTAGGGTTAGGGGTGAGGAGAAGGGTTAGCTTTTGGGTTAGGTTAATGGTTTTGGTTAGTATCACGGTTAGGGTTAGGTGTTATCGTTTGGTTTAACTTTATGGTTAGGGTTAGGGTTAGGCTTATGGTTGGGTTATGGTTAGGGTTAGATTTATGTTGACAATTAGGGTCATGGTGACGATTAGGCTTAGGGTTCAGGTTTGGGCTATGATTTCAGTTAGTGTTACGGTTAGGTTCAGGAGTTAGGGTTAGTTTAGTGGTTAGGGCTAGGGTTAGGGTCCGGGTCCAGGTTAGGCTTAATTATGGTTGAAGGGTTATGGTTAGGTTTAGGGGTTATGATTTGTGTTGGGTGATAGGGTTAGGGTCAGATTTAGGGTTATGTTAGGGCTAGGGTTATGGTTAGATGGAGGGTTAGGGTTCAGGGTGAATATTAGGGTTATGGTTGGGGTTTGGGTTATGGTTTGGGTTCAGGTTTTGGTTAGGGTTAGGGGGTAGGTTTAGGGTTAGGAATTAGGGTTAGGGTTATGGTTCGGGTTATGGTAGGGTGAGTGTTATGGTTTGATTTAGGCCTAGGGCAAGGGTTAGTGGTGAGGGCTAGGGTAATTTTTTGGGTTATGTTTATGGTTTTGGTTAGCATTACTGTTAGTGTTCAGTGTTAGGGTTAGATTTAGGCGTTAGGGTTAGGGTTACGGTAGGGTTATGGTTAGGGTTAGGTTTAGTTTTAGGATTAGGGTTAGGGGTAAGGATAAGGCTTAAGGTTCAAGTTTGTGTTACGGTTTCGTTTACTGTTACAGTTGGGGTTAGGAGTTCGAGTTAAGTTTAGTGGTTAGGGCTAGGGTTAGGGTTAGGGTTATCTTACAGTAGCGTTAGTGTTAGGTTTAAATTCAGGTTTAGGGCTAGGGCTATTGGTGTTAGGGTTCATTTTAGGGTCCTGGTTAGGCTTCTGTTTGGGTGTAGGTTTACTGTTAGGTTTAAAGGTTTGGGTTAGGGTTAGATTGAGGGTTAGAGTTAGGGGTCAGGTTTAGGGTTAGGGGTTTGGGTTAGTGTTACAGTTAGTTTTATGGTAGGGTTAGTATTATGGTTAGATTTAGGGTTAGGGCTAGGTTTACGGGTGATGGTTAGGGTTAGTTTTTGGGTTATGTTTACGATTTTGGTTAGCATTACAATTAGGGTTATGTCTTAGGGTTAGGTTTATGTGTTAGGCTTACAGTAGGGTTACGTTTAGGGTTAGATTTAGGTTTAGGTTTAGTGTTAGGGTTGAGGATTAGGTTTAGGGTTTATATTTGGGTTACAGTTAGGTTTAGGGTTAGGTTTAGGTTTAGGTATTAGGATGAGGAATAGGGTTAGGGTTAGGGTTACCGTTCAGGTTAGGATTACGGGAGGGTTGGTGGTATGGTTAGATTTAGTTTTAGGTTTAGGGTTAGGGTTGAGGATTATGGTTAGTGTTTGTGTTTGGGTTAAGGTTAGGTTTAGTGCTATGTTTAGTGTTAGGTGTTAGCATGAAGGATAGTGGTTAGGATATGGTTTAGGGTTAGGGTTAGGATTATGGGAGGGATAGGGTTAAGATTAGATTTAGGGTTAAATTTAGTGTTAGGGGTGAGGGTTAGGATTAGGTTTCACATTTGTGTTACGTTTAGGGTTATGGTTATGGTTAGGTGTTAAGGTTAGCATTAGGGGTTTAAGTTAGGGTTAGGGTTCGGGTTAGGGTTATGGTAGGTTTAGGACTGTGGTTAGATTTAGGCTAATGGTTATGATTAGAAGTGAGAGTAACGGCTAGGATTTGGGTTTGGGATACGATTAGCGTTACGGTTATGGTTAGGGTTAGGTGGTAGGGAGAGGTTTATGAGTTAGGGTTAGGGTTAGGATTAGGGCTTTGGTAGGTTTAGGATTAGGGTTATATTTAGGGTTAGGGTTAGTGATAGGACTGAGTGTAAATGTTAGGGTTTGGGTTTGGGTTAGGTTAGAGTTAGGACTATGTTTAGGTTTAGAAGTTAGGGTGAGGGTTAGGGGTTATGGTTAAATTTAGGGTTAGGATTATGGTAGGGTTAGGGTTAGGGTTAGATTTAGGGTTAGTGTTAGGGTTAGGGTTAGGGGTGAGGGTTAGGGTTCGAGTTTGGGTTAAGGTTAGGGTTAGGGGTACTACGGTTAGGGTTAGGTGTTAGGGTGAGGTTTAGGGGTTAGGGTTAGGGTTAGAATTAGGGTTAGGGATATGGTAGGTTTCAAATTAGGGTTAGATTTAGTATTAGGTTTAGGGGTGAATATTAGAGTAAGGTTTCGGGTTTGGGTTATGGTTAGGGTTAGGGTTATGTTTAGGTGTTAGGGTGAGGGTTAGAGTTAGGGTTAAGGTTGCAGTTAGAATTACCCTAGGTTTAGGGTGAGGGATAGGTTTAGTTTTAGGTTTTGGGGTGAGGGTTAGGGTTATGGTTTGGGTTTGGGTTAAGATTAGGGTTATGGTTAGGTTTAGGTGTTAGTGTGAGGGTTAGGGGTTAGGGTTAGAGTTATGGTTACAGTTATGACTATTGTAGGGTTAGGGTTAGGGTTAGATTTAGGGTTAGGATTAAGGTTAGAGTTGAGGGTTAGGGTTAGGGTTCTGGTTTGGGTTACTGTTAGGGTTACGGTTAGGATTAGGCATTGGAGGAGTGTTAGGGGTTAGTGTTAGGGTTAGGTGTTGGGGATAGATTTAGGATTAGGATTAGTGCTAGGGGTGAGGTTTTAGGTTGGGTTTTGGGTTTGCATTATGGTTTGGTTTATGGTTATTGTTAGATGTTAATGTGATTGTTAGGTGTTAGGGGTAGGGTTAGTATTTGGGTTACGGTTATGGTAGGTTTATTATTAGGGTTAGATTTAGGCTTAGGTTTAAGTTTAGGACTGAGAGTAAGGGTTACGGTTTGTATTTGTGTTATGATTAGAGTTAGGGTTACGTTTAAAGTTAGGTGGTAGGGTGTGGGTTATGGGTTAGGGTTAGGATTAAGATTACGGTAGGGTTAGGAAAAGGTTTATATTTAGGGTTAGGTTGAGGGTTAGTGTTGAGGGTTAGCATTACGGTTCGGGTTTGTGTTATGGTCAGGGTTAGTGTTACGTTTAGGGTTCGGTGTTGAGGGTTAACGTTACGGTTCGGGTTTGGGTTATGGTCAGGGTTAGTGTTATGTTTAGGGTTTGGTGTTGAGTGTTAGGGGTTAGGGTTAGGGCGTCAGTAGGTTTAGGATTAGGGTTATATTTAGGGTTAGTTTTAGTGATAGGTGTGAGTGTATGAGTAAGGGTTTTGGTTTGGGTTATGGTTAGATTTAGGGATAGGGTTAGGATTAGGTATTAGGGTGAGTGGTAGGGGTTAGCTTTAGGGTTAGGGTTAGGATTACGGTAGGTTTAGGGTTAGATTAAGTGTTAGGGTTAGGTTTAGGGTTAGGTGTTAGAGGGAGGGTTAGGGGTTATCTATAGAGTTAGGTTTAGGTTTAGGTTAGAATTATGGTTCAGGTTTGAGTTAGGTATAGGATTAGGGTTAGATTTAGGATTCGGGTTTGGGTTAGGGGTGACGGCTAGTGTTTGGGTTCGGGTTTGGGTTAGGGTTAGGGTAATGGTTAGGGTTAGTTGTTAGGGTGAGGAATAGGGGTTAGGGTTATGGTTAGGCCTAGGTATTGGGGGGGATTAAGGGTTAGGGTTAGAGTTAGCATTAGAATTACGGTGGGGTTGGCTGTATGGTTAGATTTAGGTTTAGGGTTAGGGTTGAGGGTTATTTTTAGTGTTCAGGTTTGGGTTACAGTTTGGGTTAGGGTTATGTTTAGGGTTAGGTATTAGGGTGAGAGATAGAGGTTAGGGTTAGGGTTAGCATTAGGGTTAGGGTTAGAATTACAGGTGGGTTAGGGTTAGGATTAGATTTAGGATTAGGTTTAGAGTTAGTGAGGGTTAGGGTTATTTTTTGGGTTTGGGTTACAGTTAGGTTTATGGTTAGGTTTAGGTGTTAAGGTGAGTGTTAGAGGTTACTGTTAGGGTTAGAGTTTGGGTTATGGTTATGGTAGGTTTAGGATTTTGGTTAGATTTGGGCTAAGGGTTAGGGTTAGAAGTGAGCAAACGGTTAGTGTTTGAGTTTGAAATATTATTACCGTTACGGTTATGGTTAGGGTTAGGTAGTATGGTGAGGGTTATGGGTTAGGGTTAGGGTCAGGGCTTCAGTAGGCTTAGGATTAGGGTTAGATTTAGGGTTAGTTTTAGTGATAAATGTGAATGTGTTAGGGTTTGGGTTTAGGTTATGGTTAGATTTAGGGTTACGGTTAGGGCTAGGCGTTAGGGTGAGGGTTAGAGTTTAGGGTTAAGGTTAGCGTTAGGATTACAGTAGGGTTAGGGTTAGGGTTGGATTAAGGGTTAGTGTTAGGGTTAGGGTTCGAGTTTGGGTTAAGGTTAGGTTTAGGTGTACAGTTAGGGTTAGATGTTAGGGTGAGGGTTAGGGATTAGGGTTAAGGTTAGAGTTAGGGTTAGGATTGCAGTAGGTTTCAAATTAGGGTTAGATTTAGTGTTAGGTTTAGGGGTAAATATTAGGGTAAGGTTTCGGGTTTGGGTTATGGTTAGGGTTAGGGTTACAGTTAGGTTTAAGTGTTAGGGTAAGGGTTAGAGGTTAGGTTTAGGTTTGGGGTTAGAATTACGATAGGGTTAGGGTGAGGGATAGATTTAGGGTTAGGGTTAGGGGTGAGGGTTAGGGTTATGGTTCAGGTTTGGGTTATGATTAGGGTTAGGGTTACGGTTAGGTTTAGATGTTAGTGTGAGGGTTAGGGGTTAGGAGTTAGGTTTAGGGTTACAGTTATTATTATGGTAGGGCTAGGGTTAGGGTTAGATTTAGGGTTAGAATTAAGGTTAGAGTTGAGGGTTAGGGTTCTGGTTTGGGTTACTATTAGGTTTATGGTTAGGGTTAGGTGTTAGGGTGAGGGTTAGTGGTTAGGGTTAGGGTTGGCATTCGGGTTAGGGTTATGGTTAGTTTAGGATTAGGGTTAGATTTAGTATTAGGGTTAGGGTTAGGAATGAGAATAAGGGTTAGGATTTGGTTTTGGGCTATGATTAGCATTAGGGTTACAGTTAGGGTTAGGTGTTACGGTGATGGTTAGGGGTTAAGGTTATGGTTACGGCTATAGTAGGTTTAGGTTTCAGGTTAAATTTAGGGTTAGTGTTAGTGATCAGAGTGATTGTGAGGGTTAGGGTTTGGGTTACTGTTAGAGTTAGGGTTTCTGTTAGGTTTAGCTGTTAGGGTGAGGATTATGGGTTAGGGTTAGGATTACGGTAGGGTTGGGGGTATGTTTAGATTTAATGTTAGGGTTAGGGTTAGGGTTGAGGGTTATGGTTAGTGTTCAGGTTTGGCTTAACGTTAGGGTTTGGGTTACGGTTAGGGTTAGGTGTTAGGGTGAGTGATAGGGGTTAGGGTTAGGGTTAGTATTATGGTAAGGTTAGGGTTAGGGTTAGATTTAGAATTATGTTTAGTGGTAGGCGTGAGGTTTTGTGTTAGGTTTTGTGTTTGGTTTACGGTTAATGTTATGGTTAGGGTTTTGTGTTAGGGTGAAGTTTATTGGCTATGGTTATTGTTATGGTTTGGGTTCGGGTTATGGTAGCTTTAGAATTATGGTTAGATTTACACTTAGGGTTAGGGTTAGAAGTGAGAGTAAGGGTTAGGGTTAGGGTTTGGGTTACAATTAGCATTACAGTTATGGTTAGGGTTAGATGGTAGGGTGAGGGTTATGGGTTAGGATTAGGGTTAGGGTTAGGATTACGGTAGGGTTAGGGGTGAGGGTCAAAGTTATGGTTCGGGTTAGTGTTAGGGTTACGAGTTTGAGTGAGATTTAGGGGTTAGGGTTAGGTTCAGGATTAGGGCTAAGTAGGTTTAGCACTAGGATTAGATTTAGGGTAAGTGTTAGTGATAGGAGTGAGTGTAAGTGTTAGGGTTTGGGTTACAGTTAGTTAGGTTTATGGTTAGTGTTAGGTGTTAGGGTTCGGGTTAGGGGTTAAGGTTAGGGTTAGGTGTTAAGGTTAGGGTTAGGTTTAGGATTACAGTAGGGTTAGGATTATGATTAGATTAAGGGTTATTGTTAGGGTTAGGTTTCGGGTTTGGGTTACGGTTAGTATTAGGGGTACGGTTAGGATTAGGTGTTAGGGTGAGGGCTAGGGGTTAGGGTTTGGTTTGGGGTTAGAATTATGGTAGGGTTAGGGTTAGGGATAGATTTAGGGTTAGGGTTAGCGGTGAGGGTTAGAGTTATGGTTAGATGTAGGTGTTAGGGTAAGGGTTAGGGGTTAAGGTTAGTGTTGGGGTTACTGTTATGATTACTGTAGGTTTAGGGTTAGATTTAGGTTTAGGATTAAGGTTAAGGTTGAGGGTTAGGGTTCTGGTTTGGGTTTTGGTTAGGGTTACAGTTAGGTTTAGGAATTAGAGTGAGGGTTAGGGATAAGCTATAGGGTTAGGTTGAGGTTTACATTAGGTTTAGGATTAGGGTTAGATTTAGGATTCGGGTTTGGGTTAGAGGTGAGGTCTAGGGTTTGGGTTCATGTTTGGGTTATGGTTAGGATTAGGTTTACGGTTATGTTTAGGTGTTAGGGTGAGTGTTAGGGGTTAGGGTTAGGGTTAGTTTTATGGTAGAGTTAGGTGTATGGTTATATTTAAGGTTAGGGTTAAGGTTAGGATTAGGGTTGAGGGTTATGGTTAGTGTTTGGGTTTGGGTTACCGTTAGGGTTAGGGTTATGGTTATGGTTAAGGTTAGGTGTTAGGGTAAGTGATAGGGGTGAGGATTAGGGTTAGGGTTAGCGCTAGGATTATGGTAAGGTTAGGGTTAGGGTTAGATTTAGGATTAGGGTTAGTGTTAGGGGTGAGGTTTAGGGTTAGAGTTCGAGTTTGGGTTAAGTTTAGGGTTATGATTAGGGTTAGATGTTAGGGTGAGGGTTGGGGTTAGGGTTAGGGATAGGGTTATGGTAGCTTTAGGATTAGGGTTAGATTTAGGCTTAGGTTTAGGGTTAGGAGAGAGAGTAAGGGTTAGTGTTTGGGTTTTGGTTACAATTAGCATTAGGGTTACCATTAAGGTTAGATGGTAGGGTGAGGGTTATGGGTTAAGGTTAGGGTTATGGTTAGGATTAGGATTATAGTAGGGTCAAGGTAAGGTTTAAATTTAGGCTTAGGTTGAGGGTTAGTGGTGAGAGTGAGAGTTATGGCTCGGTGTGTACGGTAAGGGTTAGTGTTACGGTTAGGGGTTAGGGTTAGCTTTAGGGTTAGGGCTATGGTAGGTTTAGGATTAGGGTTAGATTTAGGGTTAGTGTTAGTGATAGGAGTGAGTTTAAGGGTTAGGGCTTGGGAACCAGCATTTAGCGTAATGGCTATGTCGCTGGACTCCCACATAGTCGACCGCGGTTTGCATCTCAGACCCGGTGGCTTACAACTCACGCCAGGTGCGTGTGCGTGCGTGCCCAAGATCCTGAGAGGAGAATGGAGGAGAAGGGATTGCAGCGTGACCATCCCCCCTGGGGGGTGATTTCTCGCTTTCTGTCTCTATGTCTCGCTCTGTCTGTCTGGTCAGCGCACGCGCCCTATAGCGAAAAAACCTCTCCAAAAAAAAAAAAAAAAGGGTTAGGGCTTGGGCTTGGTTTATGGTTAGAGTTAGGGTGACGGTTAGGGTTAGGTGTTAGGGTGAGAGGCATTAGGGTTAGGGTTAGTGTTAGAATTATAGTAGGGTTAGGGTTAAGGATAGATTTAAGTTTAGGGCTGGGGTAATGGCAAGGGTTATGGTTCGGGTTTGGGTTATGATTAGGATTAGGGCTATGGTTAGGTTTAGGGGCTATGGTGAGTGTTAGAGGTTAGGGTTAGGGTTACGGTTACAGTTATGATTACAGTAGGGTTAGGGTCAGAGTTAGATTTAGGGTCAGGATTAAGGTTAGGATTGAGGGTTAGGGTTAGTGTTCTGGTTTGGATTATGGTTAGGATTATGTTTAGGGTTAGGTGTTAGAGTGAGGGTTAGAGGTTAGCAATAGTGTTATGTTTAGGTTTACGTTAGGTTTAGGATTAGGGTTAGATTAGGATTCTTGTTTGATTAGGGGTGAGATCTAGGATTTGGTTTCAGGTTTGGGTTACAGTTAGGGTTAAGGTTTAACATGGGCTTTAATATTAGACTTATTTAATATGGCTTACATTCTAATCATTTTGAATAGTTTTCCACATAGGATATGATCTTTAGCTATGCACATTATATAATTGTTTGCTACTATTGGCATTTTTTGACTTGTAATAGAGACCTATGAAAGTCTGTTCTTTAGAATATTAATAATTTATAAAGAATTCAAATTACTGGGGAAACTCCAGGAGACATTGGGAAAGGGAAAGACTTCTTAAATAAGAACCCCAATGCACAGTCGATAATCCCCAATTTAGACAAGTGGAATTACATCAAACTAAGAAGTTTCTGCAGGGCAAAAAGACACAGTAATTAGTGTGAATAGACAGCCCACAGAGTGGGAAAATATTTTTGTAAACTATGTGTCAGATAAGGGTCTGATAACCAGAATTCACAAGGAACTCAAGCAGCTGTTCTGAAAAAAGATGATCAATCCTATTAAAAGATGGGAGAATAAGTTGAAAAAAAAAAAAAAACACTCTCTAAAGATGACATACAAATAGCTAAAAAGCATATGAAAAAATGCTCAACATCCCTCATTGTAAGGGAAATGCAGATCAAAACAACAATGAGAAGAAGGGCTGTTCTTCAAGAACCAGCTCCATGGCTCCTGCAATCTAGCCATTTTGGGGGAAACGGAGGAATGAAGAGATCCCACTAATAATTCAGCCTCCAGTATAGACAACTCACGTGATAGGAAGACTCAGGCCTCCTCTCTCTGTATCTGTCTTTGTCTCTCTCTATCTCTGTCTCTGACTCCTCTCTTTTTTTCAATTTTTGCTTTTTAGAATTTTGTTTAAGGTGAGGCATCTTTCTGGGCCTGTTGGCCCTGCCTAGCCCTTTATCTTGTTAATAATTCCCTCTCCTACTCCCCACCCAGGAGAGGCGGAGGGAACAGAACAGCCCTTCTTCAAGAACCAGCTCCATGGCTCCTGTGATCTAGCCATGTCGCACTGCACACAAGCGCACCACATGGTTTTCTAATTTTTGGGTTTTTTTGAAATTTTTTGAACATTAATTTTCCTTTTTTTAGTTTTATTTGAAAGTTTTCCTCTTCATTTTTTCGCTTTTTCTTTGTTGTCTTTTTTTTTTTTTTTTTTTTTTTTTTTTTTTTTTTTTTTTTTTGCTGTTGTTGCTTTTGTTTCCGTCTCTCTGTTTCCTTTTCTACACAGTCCTCGACACTCAGATTGAACTTCCAAGTTTGGGATGAAATGGTCGCATCCACAAGATGACTAGAAATTGCTGCAGGACCAAAAGAAATATGGGAAAGCAGGAAAATACCTCTCCTCCAAGAGAAAAGGATAACTCCTCTTCATCTACACACAGTTCAATGGAAGTCATGGAAAAGTCTGATAAAGAATTCAGAACATTCATAATGGCAAAGCTTAGAGATGGAAGAGAAGAGAGACAAGGAACTACTGAAGAGGAAGGAGAAAGGAGTTGAAGAGTTCCAGGAGGTGAGGAAATTCATGCAAGATCTAAAAGAGGAATTTCACACATTACAAAAGAATCAGATGGAACTGTTAGAGATGAAGGCTATAATACAAGAAGTCAAAATTTCCCTTGAAAGTATTAAAAGCAGACTAGATCATACAGAAAATAGAATCTCAGATGTAGAAGAGAAAATTGCTGGCTTAGAAAAATCCACCATGAAGACTGAGAAAATGGCCCAAAAATTTGAGAATAATATAAGAGAAATAGTAGATACAATTAAATGTCCAAACATCCGGATAATAGGCATCCCAGAAGGCGAAGAAACTCATAAGGGCATTGATAATCTATTCCATGAAATCCTGCAAGAAAACTTTCCAAACCTGGAGAGGCACTCAAAGATCCATTCCCAAGAAGTACAGAGGACCCCAAATAGAATCAACCCAAGAAGATCTTCTAAAGACACATTATAGCCAGATTGACCAAAACCGCAGACAAAGACAAGATACTAAGACTGGCAAGAGAAAAACGGCAAGTTACCTACAAAGGATATCCCATCAGACTAACGGCAGATCTTTCATCGGAAACAATGCGAGCGAGGAGAGAATGGGAGAATATATTCAAAGCACTAAGGGAAAAGCAATTTCAACAGAGAATTCTGTACCCAGCAAGGTTATTGTTCATTTGGGAAGAAAAGACACAAACATTCCTAGATAAACAAGACCTGAAAGAATTTACCAGCACCAGACCAGATCTCCAAGAATTTCTTAAGGGAGTGCTATGTCAGTAAAATTAAATGCAGACACACAGAAACAAGAGTTCAGAAACTAAGAAAATGGGCAACTTAATAGTAGGGACAAAGTCTGGAGTTGAGTATTATACCCCAGAGCTCAATCTGGAAAATCGAACCTCAACAGAAACAGAAGAAAATTAAGTACATGAGACTGAACTGATGAAACAGCATTCTATGACTTGACTAAAATATTGCTGCTTTTCTTCTAAGCTTTGTTGTCCGGTTTTAAGGATTTTTGTCCTGTCTTGAGCTGTCAATGGATTCATGTACCTAATATTTGAACAGAATACTAACCTTGAAACCTTAAGTTTCAAGGAAATATCCTTACCAGTTCAAAACTGCTTTTCTTGAAACCATCAGCTGAACTTGCTATTGTAAATAGTTAGATTACTTATGATATTGTGTGATCAATGAAATGTCAGGAGAAAAGGAATTGAAGATAACTGTAGACAGCAGAGATAGTGTAATAAGAGAGTGGAATAGGGCAGAGGGTCAGACATGGGGTAAAAAAATATATACATGAAAGTAGAAATGGAATATTATAGATGATAACATGCATGATTAAGCCACTACCCAGTTTATTCTAGATGGGAAACCACATTTTGTATGTTGTGATGATGCTCAGGGAATGAATGTAAATTAATAGAAAAAATTTTTTTCAGAAAAAAAGGGCATTAAAAATACCTATCTGATGACTGCAGTAAGCTATATAGCCTTAGGTAGGTGCTACTTTATAGTATGTTCATTCTACTCACTGAGGTTTATGCCTAAAGTCAGACTTGTGTTCATGGATATGTATATTTCAGCTGTGCTTGCTATTGAAAATATTTAGATTTATTAAGATATTTAGTGAAACAATAAAATAGGGGAGGCAGAGAAAGCAACAATAGATACCAGACACAATGTGGGAGGTGGGTGGGAGATGGCAGAGGGTGAGATAGGGAATCAAGGATGGGGAAAAAAGGCAAAATATACAGAAAACAAGAAATGGAAAATTATGTGTAGATAATAGTACACATCTTGAAGTGCTTGATTGAGCCAATATACAGTACACTGTGAATGGAAAAATCTCATTTTGTATGCTATAATGATGTACAGTGAATGAATGTAAATAAATAAATAAATAAATAAAAAGAAAAAAAAAGAGTTACCACCTAACCCCAGTCAGAATGACTAAGATTTTAAAAAAAAATGATAAGTGCTGATGGGGGTGTGGTGAAAGGGGGACTCTATTACACTGCTGGTGGGAATGTAAATTGGTCCAGCCACTGTGGAGAACAATTTGGAGATTCCTCAAAAATCTACAAATAGAACTACCATATGATCTAGCAATCCCACTCCTTGGTTTCTACCTGAAGGACAGAAGAATACTTAATTGGAAAAGTGTTTGCACGTTGATTTTTATTGCGGCACTATTCACAATTGCTAAGTCATAGAAACAACCCAAATGCCCATAAACAGATGAATGGATAGAAAAACTGTGACAAATATACTCAATGGAATACTATTCAGCCCTAAACAACAACAACAACAACAACAACAACAACAACAACAAAAACACCCTGGCTTTTGACAGGAAGTGGATGAATATGGAAGACTTACTGCTGAGTGAAGCAAGCCAGGCTATGAAGGAGAGGCATTGTATGTCCCCACTTAATATATTCAAGTGTCCGCATTCTATGACTGAAACTAATTCACTAAAGGATATAGAAACTCAGTATATAGATGTAAATACCAGATATAGTATGTGTGCAAGAGGAGGGTGTGAGGAAGGACATTTAGAAGAAAAATAGGGAGTCAAAGTATTATTGTCACAAAGAAATGTGGTATTATCTGTTGAAGATGATATTTTGTAGTTTTATAAACTGTATTAGGGAGAAATGTTCACCTGTTGAAATATCCATTTTGTAAGACAAATAATAATGTGATTGAATGTATAAAATAAAATAAAATGAAAAATAAGTGAATTAATTAATGAAAAAGAAAAAAATTCAAACTAAATAGTGCTACATTTGTGGAATAATTCATTCATTTTTATACCCTCATCATTTTAAAGATCTTTATGTTATATTTAAAATATACAAAATTTTAATGTTTTGTAAGTTTATTGCAGATAATTAGGTATAGCTTAAATATGTTAGAACACTTACACATTCATTTTCTAATTAAACTATTTTCATCAAAAATAATCATATGAGTCTCAAGATTCAATGTAATAGTTATAGCTTGTAACTTAAAAGAAATAAAAACACTGGGACCAGCAGACGGCAAAATGCTTACGTTGCTGGACTCCCACATAGTTGACTGCAGTTAGAGTCCCAAACCCAGTGGCATAAAACTCATACCAGGCACATGTGCATGCATACCCAAACATAAAAGGAGAAGAGATTGCAGTGTGGTCATCCCCCCAAGGGGTGATTTTTCATTTTCTGTCTCTCTGTCTCTCTGGCAAGTGCATATGCCCTATAGAAAAACTCTCTCTAAAAAAAAAAAAGAAAGAAAGAAAAAGAAATAAAAACATATTATTGCCATGCTGAATACCATTTTTATTCAATAGTGCAAAAGATCTAGCTATGAACAATTATTTATTGCATATTGTGTGTCTTTGCAAAGATAAAATAAACTTAATAAGTACTAAAAACAGAGCACAGGACACTAAAGGAGAACCTGAAAAATTTATCTACATGTATGTGGGGAATCAAGAAGAGCATCCCAGGAGGTGTGACGTGCAACTTGAGACCCAAGGGACCCGGTATTTGGACATAGGCTCCCAAAATAGAAAGCATTATTCCCTTTGAATTATCACAAGAAATAGTTAAGTGATTTGCACACTGTCTATAGAACTAGAATCTTCCAATTTAATTGTTAAACTCTTCAATTTAGTTAAAGATATTTACACTATAGATCTAAAGATTTAATTGCCAAATATCTAACTTCATGAAAACAAAATTTATGCAAATATTGCATGTAGTATTTTAGCAAGAAAAAAATTCATTCACACTAAGCAAGCCAATTAACATAGATAATATCTTTTCATCCAGTTGAAACTAGATCAGAGTTTGTTTTCATTAATACTCTGTACAGGTGAGTGTTAGCAATTCCAGGAAAACTACAGAAAGGAAAGATTTGCTGATTAGAACTTCAACTGTTACAGAAGATCCTTTGGTCAAACTATTTTTTTCATTCCCTTTTCATATTTGTAGAGGACTAAAATGTACCTGGAAGTCATCACTCATTAAATGCAATCACTTAATAGAAAACAAAGTTTTAATTTATGGACTGCAATTTCTTCAAGGAAACAATGTCCCCAGGGAATCAAAAATAATCAGTTTCATAAAAAGAGCTCGCACTTGCTTTAATTGTGCTGTTAATGGTGACAATTGTGAGAAGCAGGGGCGCTTTAGAGTCCCTTCACCAACATACTACCTAGTGCAGAATAGCTTTTCTGTAAAATGGAATGGATTCATCAATTGCATTAGCCTTAAATATTTCCAAATGATGCACTTTCTCTTTGGGACACTTGTTTTTCATTTTTTTCTATTTTTCTAAACCAATGTTAAAGGGATATTGAAAAAAGCAACATTTAGAGAACATCACATTTTAAAATACTATAGCTTAATAACATAGTTTTCAGTCTGGTATAGTCATTTCTGTATCATTTAATATTTTCTACACTTTCTTCAAGGAATGGTAATATTATTCTTTTACATAGTTTTATATTTTATTCATGTTATCATATATCAGTATATATGAGTATAATAATATATTCTTCAGCAAATTAAAACTCTAAAGAATGCTTTAATAAGCAATTCTATTTCAAGTAATTTTTCAGTTTCAATAAACATCCTTTAGGAATGCATGATGCACTTAAATATTTTACAGGACAAGGGGAGCTGTTTTATAGATTCCCTTAAAGACTTTTCTTTATATTTAATTATCTTTAATTTTTAGTGCCTTATAGATATATTCTTTTATAAAGGTGAACTTAATAAGAACAGGTTATGAAAAAAATATGTATAGCTAAAAATTAAGAGAATAGCTGACAAGAGTGCTAAAGAAAACAAAAAATGCAAATGTAAATATATACATGTATATACACATATATATGTATACGCGTGTGTGTATATATATATATGTATGTATAATATTTTGCTAGAGGGTGTGTGCACTCATCAGAGAAAAATAAGGAGAGAGAGAGAGAGAGAAAGGGAAAATGTACCACCCATGGGAGATGGTCATGTTGAAACCCTTCCTCCATTTCTCCCCTCTGTTGGGGTTTTGGGCCCACATACATTTACAACCAGTGCATTTCTCAAGTTACCAGGTCAGGAACCCAAACTGCAGTTGGCCATGTGGGATCCAGCTACTTTAATCACCATGTCCTGGGCTAGCTGGACATTTTTATTATTATAAAACACACCTAATAAGCAGAGAGGGTCTTCCCTCTCACATACCTACTAAGCAGAGAGGGTCTTCCTTAAATATGTGCACTTTTAGTTTACACAGGCAGAAAGCAGAGCAATCTACTTGAGATGACTTGAAACCATTCATACGCAGTTTTATGATTCTATGAAAAGCATATTCTTTTTGAATTTTCAAGAAATCAATAGTGCTATTAGATGATTAACATTTATAAATGTCTATACCACTGAAGTCAATGTAAAAAATATTTATAGTCAGCATAAATAATGAAACTAGCCAGCTATGGTAGCATGTATTACTTAGATGCTGTGCTTTGCAGGCTCAGAACACATGGGAGGGCTGGGTTCAATCCTTGATCCACCTACAAGCCAAACACTGTAATCCGGTCATTTTAGAGACCAAGGCAAGAGGATAGCTAGCATGAGGTGGACATGAGCAATATACAGAAACCCTGTCTTAAAAATGAAACAAACATACAAACAACAAGACCCAGTACTTTCACATATTTAAAACAATAGGACCTCTACTTGCCCTAGTACTTTTAGTTTCTTTTATTTTTAAAAAAGTGTCTTGTAATTAATTGTGTTACTATTGATACCTAAAAGAAGAATAAAATAAACAATTTTCATTATGTGACAAAAATTACAAGTCTTCACAGTGAAATATTTCAAACTATAATTCTCAAAAAAGGATCATAGAAAGTCACAGAGTTCAAGACGGGGCCTGTAGCCTGGTGAAGGGAGCTGGATGCCACATGATTGACCATGGTTCAAATCCCAGTCCAGCAGCTTTAAAAAAAAGCTGGGGGTGGCTAGTAGGTAGTGTGGTAGTTAAGATGTTAGACCTCTACATGGCCAGCCATGGTTCGAGTACCAGATCTGGCAGCTTGAAAATCATGGCCGGCACATATATGCGACCCCAAAATTCCTAGAGAAGAATGGAAGTGAAGGGCACTGTGGTGTGGCCATCCCCCCAGGGAATGATTTCTCATTTTCCCTCTTTCTGTCTCTCTCCAGCAAGCATAAACACCCTTTGAAAAAAAAATTAGGCACGTGTTTATGTATGCCCAAATTTCCTACAGGAGGGAGAAATTGCAGAGAAGGCATGTGGCATGACCCTGTCCCATTAGGGGTACTTCCTCCCTCTTTCTCTCTTTCTGTCTCTTCCTGCTAAATGCATGCATCCTCTGGCAGTTGGAAAGAAAAGGAGAAAGAAAGAAAGAAAGAAAGAAAGAAAGAAAGAAAGAAAGAAAGAAAGAAAGACAGAAAGAGAGAGAGAGAGAAAGAAGGAAAGAAAAAAAGAAAGAAAGAAAGGGAGAAGAAAATCATAGTTCTTAAGGACAAGGGTAGAGATAATTAGAAAATATTATAAAGAAAACTTCCATGAAGCCAAGTTAACACCAGTGGCATGGTGGTTAAAGCATTGGATCCCAAATGGCCAACTATGCAGTTCCAGTCCAGGACCCAATGGTTTGAATAATGCTCGAAGCACATGTGCGTGCATACCAAAAATCCTAATAAAAGGGAGAAATGGAAGAGAAGGGGTTGTGGTATGATAATCTTCCATGGAGAGTATTTTCTCTCTCTCCCTGTCTCTCTCTCTCTCTCTTGTAAATGTATGTGCTTGCTGGCAAAAAAATAATAATTTAAAAAATTAGAAACTTTCAAATCAATGAGCTCATATAGATAACATTTGTACCAGCCTAAGCTTGTCATAGGGTTCCTATGAGTATAAACAGTTTTTCCTTTTTTCTTTATTTTTTGTACCAAAGACTGGGAGTAAAATAACATTTTTTCAAACATTATATATAATAACAAGTTTTAAAAAGCTTTTATAGTAGGATCCAGCAGATGGCATAGTAGTTACATAGCTGGACTTCCTTCCACATGGCTGACCTAGGTTCTTGTCCCAGACCGGGTGGCTTGAAACTCACACCAGGTGCATGTGCATGCCTGCCCAAGATCATAGGAGAATGGAGAAGGGATTGTGGTGTAGCCATCACCCTCCCTCCCCCCCCCCCCCCCGAGGGGTGTTATTTCTTCATTTATATCTCTATCTGGTGAATGAATGTGCCCTATAGCAAAAATCTCTCAAAAAAGAAAGAAAAAGAAAAAAAATATTGCAGTGTAATTTGCCTTCATAATATCATCTTAGTTATTTTAAACATAAATTCTGTTGCTTTTGTATCTAAAGTTTAAAAAATAATTATCTTGTGAATTACAAAGGAGGACACGTTTAGAATTGCTGAAATATTGCTGTGCAGAAAGACCATATCAAACAGAAGTAATGTCACTAAAGTATGTACCACATGTGCATCAATATATTGTCCTGGTTTGCATGACTGAATCTTCTAAAGCACACTCAAGTCTGCGAGAACTAATTGCAATTTATTGAATATGTCAGTGAAGCAGAACTTCAGTAAATCAAGACCAAGTTGTAGGTTGGTTATAACATTTTTGCCTGTTTTCTTAACCAACTGACAGTTTCTTCTTTCAATCAGCGAAAGTTACAAATAGTCCAGAAACTAGTTATGGCAGAAGAGTAATGGTTGAAAGACTAGATGATCCTGTTTTACGACCTTTGGGCACAAAAATTAAACCCTCTACTTCCAGCAATGCACAATTTCATGCTATTTCCGGGACTTGCCCCTGAACTGAACTTCTTCAGACTGTTGAGTTCAACCTGAATTTATAAGAGCTAGTGACAGTCTGTAGCACATAATGAAAAGAAATAATGGAGGGACAGCTGTTAGCTTCCACAACCCTGCCACTGATGTTGAGAAAGCAAAAACTGTGGGGCTGGTGGATTCAGAAGAAAATGAATTTGAATTTAACATTTGCAAAGTGAAATCTTTTTTGTCATATACTGATTTGAAGTAAATCCCTGGCAGTAAAATAAAGGTTGAGATTTGGAACAATTTTCCTTGCAATGAGAAAGGAACATAGCACAATATTTTCTAGTAGCTTATTGTTTTCTGTTTATTTAAGCATCTGGTTAAATGCTGTATGTTATGTATTTTTCCTAAATCTAACACCATTTGGAATACATAGGATCATTTCTTTAAGGTGAGCACATCTATAATGGCATCAACGTGGAATAGCATTTTAAAAAAATCCTTAGAAATACATTTTACTTGGGACTAGCAGTTGGTGTAATGGCTATGTCTCTGGACCCCCATGTAGTCGACTGTGGTTCGAGTCCCGGACCTGGAGGCTTAAACTCATGTTGGGTGCATGTGTGTGCATGCCCAAGACCCTGAGAGGAGAATGGAGAAGAGATTGTAGCGTGGCCATCCCCCCTGGGGGATGATTTCTCATTTTCTGTCTCTCTGTCTCTCTGTCCTTTTGGCGAGTGCATGCGCCCTATAGCAAAAACCTTTCTCAAAAAAAAAAAAATACATTTCACTTAAAACATTAATTAGAATATATATTGACTAGTTTGTATTTGGAATTTTAATATTATGGGTTAAGAAATTTACAAATGTGTTCCTATAGGTATGTGTATATAATCTTTTATTCAAATACAAACATAACAAGGAATATAGCATTTTTGAGAAAACATTACATTCTCTCTACATACATAACAATGACACAAAACTATTAAAATTATCATGAAATCATATTTCACGATGACAATTATCATCAGATTTTTACCAGTAGGAAATCTATAAAATATGGTACTTATGATGTTGGAGAAGAGAAACTTAGATTTTTATGACTACATATATAGTTATGAATTAGAACACTAATTCTTGAAAAATTCTAACAAATATAGCCACTATCTCTGGGACAACACAGAGACCTCTTCCCACAATTTATCCAACTCTGAAGTGTTTGGTACCTAAAGACTTTGCTATCAAGTTCACTCTTACATAGGAGGAGAAAACCTCTGGAAAGAAAAAAAATGGAGAGTCTTAAACTTATGAAATGAGGGCCAGCTGGTGCATGGTGGTTAAGGTGACTGGATCCCACATGACCCACTGCATGATTTGAATTGAACACAGTAGCTTGAAAAACATGATAGGTATGTACTCTTGTGTGTACGTGCATACAAAATCCTGACAGGAGAATAGAGGACAAAGGATTGTGGCTTGACCATCCAGTTGGGGAGTGTTTTCACATTTTTCCCTTGCTCTGTTTTTCTGTCTCTCTGTAGCAAATATATATATATATATACACACACACACACACCAGCAGATGATGTAATTGTTACATTTCTGGACTCATACATATCAACGTGGTGTGAGTCCCAGACCAGCAGCTTAAAACTCACACTGGATGTGTGTGCGAGCATGCCCAAATTCCTGAGAGGAGAAGAGAGAGATTGTGACATGGCCATTCCCTCCTTAGGGGTGATTTCTTTCTTTCTGTCTCTGTGTGTGTGTGTGTGTGTGTGTATGTGTGTGTGTGTGTGTGTGTGTGTGTGTGTGTGTATATACATATGTATATATGTATAGGTGCGTATATGTGTATATATATATATATATATATATATATATATATATATATATATGTATAAGTGTCTTATAACTTTAGGAATGAATTTCAAATGTTACATCTGAAGCATCATTGACTGCTTAGTGAACTATATTCTCCATAAGTATCTTTGGGACATCTTGCTAAAAAAGATAAATGCTTTTGTAACTATGCCTCTCTATTAATGACAATTTATTAAATTAAGCTGTCATTTCTTTTGGAATCATAACAATAGCCTATGGAAAACAATGCAGCAACTTTCCTAAATGTTTCCAGGAGCTGATAGTTGCCATGTATCATGGAGCAGACCAGAAATGGAAATGGTGTTAGGTGCATGGCTCATATGAAGCATGTTCTGTATGTGAAGAACCAGTAGAAATCTCCAGTAAGAAGCCATTAAATGTTGGGTCCTGCCATGGTTATCATTTAACACACACACAACCAGAGAAAGAGAATGAGAGAGAGAGGGAGAGTGAGAGAGCAAGCCACTAGATTTGGGACTTGAACCATGGTCAACCATGTGTGAGTCCAGCACTTTAACATCATGCCACCTGCTGGCCCCAGTAATTTTTTTATATGAGAGTTAAAACTTAGAGGAAGAAAATTTATTTAGACAGTTCTTGTTAAGTAGAATAAATGACTTCATTTACTAATAATAAAAGTCAACTATTTCTGTTTGTTTTTCTCTCCTACTCTCTCAAGCACTATGAAGCTAAGTATTCCATATTACATCTCAGGATGATGTAATTCATAGATGTCTTTGTACCATAAGAAAAGTTAGCTGAGTTGATATTTTACATACAATTTGACTTCAAAATATTTACATAGTGCAGATTTATTCAGTAAGAATGCCTGTTTCCCCAGTTTACAGTAATTGCTCCAAGTGAAGATTTCTCAAATCAAATAAAGCCAATCTCAGTCCCTCCATGGAAGTTAATATATATTGGGTCACTGGAAAACCCATGATGTATTTTTTCTATGTTGTTCTATACAAAAATGCATCATGACTTTTTAATGACCCAATAGTTAGAGGTATAAAACTTCTGTCTTATATGGAGCCATGAGAGGTGATGACCAGGTAATGCTGGAGCTGTCAGTAGACATTGTCACTCATGCATATGCATGCACGCGCGCGCGCACACACGCACACACACACACACACACACACACACACAACCACACATACAACCAGATTGTCCTAAAAAAAATATGAAGCAAATGGAGTGTTAAACTTCCTAGGTAACTCACTCTTGGTAAAACTGGTCAGTACTTATTTTCTCAATTTTCTTTTAAGACTACTATCTTTGGGACCAGCAGTTAGCGTAATGGCTATGTCGCTGGACTCCCACGTAGTCGACCGCGGTTCGAGTCCCGGACCCGGCGGCTTAAACTCACGCCGGGCGCGTGTGCGTGCGTGCCCAAGATCCCGAGAGGAGAATGGAGGAGAAGGGATTGCGGCGTGGCCATCCCCCCTGGGGGGTGATTTCCTGCTTTCTATCTCTCTGTCTCTGTCCGTCTGTCTGGCGAGCGCACGCGCCCTGTAGCAAAAACCTCTCCAAAAAAAGAAAAAAAAAAAAAAAAAAAAAAAAGACTACTATCTTTTTTCTTTTCCGCTTTTTTTTTTGGAGAGGTTTTTGCTATAGGGTGTGTGCACTTGCCAGAAAGACAGAGAGAGACAGAGAGATAGAACGTGAGAAATCATCCCCCAGGAGGATGGCCACACCACAATCCCTTCTCCTCCATTCTCCTCTCAGGATCTTGGGCACACACGCATAGGTGCCTGGCGTGAGTTTAAGCCACTGGGTCTGGGACTCGAACTGCAGTCGGCTACTTGGGAGTTCAGCGACATAACCATTATGCTAACTGCTGGTCCCTACTATCTTTTTTCTTGAAGACTACTTTGAAAATTAACTGTCCCTCCTGGAGGGGGAGGTGATTTCTCATTTTCCCTGTCTCCGTCTGTCTCTGGCCAGCACACACGCCCTATTGAAAAAAAAAAAATTACTTTTGTCTTCAAGACTTCTTTTGTGAAAGTGTTTTTAGATTCTTTAGGCATGGTTACAATCCAGAAAGAAAGATCCATAATTGGAATAATTTTATGTATAGAATGTTTGACCAACTATAAACCAAACCCCAAATTTAATTATTAAAAACATACCAAAATTAAGTATGCATATGTACTAATAGACTAATCCATTTATGGATCACTGCTTTTTACTATGGGCATGCCTAAACTTTTAAAAGATTGCTTTTTGAGACCTGAGGTAATTTGACATTTTCCCTTCATTTCTGAATGCCACAGTTTTACTTCTATAATCTTCTGTACCTTGCTTGTTTCTCTCTTTCTTTCTTACACAAACAAACATATACACATATATACACATACATAAACACATATGCATACATACACATCCTGAAGGGACTTCAATTCTTTCCAGCAAAGTCACTATTTGATGAACACATGTATGTGTATGTATACTCACAGTTCTTTTACTTTATATATATGAAATTTATAAGATAATGAATTTATTTCAGCCAATCTCTGATTCAAAACATTCTAATAATAGCATGTCACACCTAGATATTACAATAACTTACTTAATACAAAGTTGAGATGCAACTATTTATAAAGTAATGCTTTAATAAAGTGTTAAAGCATGGACTATTCACAGCAAACAAAAATCTGGTACTTAAGTACCAAGTACAACAAACAAAATCTGGTATAAGTTCCAGGTATAGCAATGACCTTAAACAAGGTAAATATTTACCTAGTATAAAATTTGAAAGTTCAGTGAACATTATCTGAGCCTTTGAATTATGTTTTTGACAGACAATTTATTTTAAAACTCTTTTTTTTTATTTTAGAAGTTTTTGCTATAAGACATGTGTGTTTGCCAGAAAGACACAGAGACAGAGAGACAGAAAGCAAGAAATCACCCCTCCCCACCCCAGGGATGGCCATGCAGCAATCCCTTCTCCTTGATTCTCCTCTCAGGATCTTGGGCATGCACACACACACGTCTGCCTTGAGTTTAAGCAACCAGGTCCAGGACCTATATCGCAGTTGACTACATGGGAGTCCAGCAACATAGCCAATACGCCAACTGCTGGTCCCTAAAATGCTGTTTTAATCTAACATGTACCTAAAATGTTTTATGTGACAATTTACTTTTTTTTTTTTTTGGAGAGGTTTTTTTCACTATAGGGCGCGTGCGCTCGCCAGACAGACAGAGAGAGACATAGAGACAGAAAGCAAGAAATAACCCCCCAGAGGGGATGGTCACGCCGCAATCCCTTCTCCTCCATTCTCCTCCTGGGATCTTGGGCACACATGCACACGCGCCCGGCATGAGTCCAGTGACATAGCCATTATGCTAACTGCTGGTTCCTGACAATTTACTTTTTTAAGCATAAGAATAAGCTCAAGGAAAACTTCCCCATTGAATAATTATTCAATTACCATGGAGAAAAAGTAAATATTTGTATATATTAATAATAATAGAGCAAAGAGCAACCAAGATATTAAAAATATGAGTCATATAATAAGCAAAATTGACCCATCATAAGGACTCTGACAGTGGAATCTGAAGTGCAAAATCAGTATAAAATCTTAGCTGCATATTTTATGGTCATATACAAAGTAATCTGCTCTATTTCAACCCAACATTGTATATTTTTGTTTACTGACTAACGTTACACAATAATTCTGTAATGCCATATGAAATGTTTTAGCTAGTGATTCAATATTTCATGAAGTAGTATAAGAAGTCATTATATAAAATACTTTAATGAAAAGAACCTGTGTTTGTCTGTTATCATTTAGGATCTAGTTGGGAATTTAGAGATCACTGCAGAGATTTTCTACAGAAAACTTGATACAAAAAAAAAAAAAAAAAAAAAAAAAAAAACAGTATTGGAACATCAACAAAATAAAATGCTGTTACAACACAAGAAGTAGATACCATCCCTAGAACTGAGGGAAGAAATAGAGCAGTTTAAGGGGGAACAGATAGATGGGCATATAAAATATTCCACAAAGTAGTTACTCAGAATTGTTTTTTTTTTTTTTTTTTTTTTTTTTTTTGTTGTTGTTGTTGTTCTCTATCCATGACAGAATGCATATGTGTGGGGCCAGCAGGTGGCGTGGTGGTTAAGGGCGCTGGACTCCCACATGGCCGACTGTGGTTCGAGTCCTGGACCTGGCGACTTGCTTTCTCACTTTCTCTCTCTTTATATCTCTCTCTCTCTCTTTCTCCCTCTCTCCCTCTCTGGACAAACTTAAATAAATAAATAAATAAAGTTAAATAAAAAATAATTAAAAAAACCAGAATGCATATGTGTGAAAACAAGAATGAGAGAGAGAGAGAGAGAGAGAGAGAGAGAGAGAGAGAGAGAGAGAGAGAAGTATCCCCCAAAGGGTATGGTTACACCATGATTCCTTTCCTCCAGTCTCCAGGCTATTGGATGTTGGGCAGTTACAGGTACACCACCCAGGGTATTTTATGTAGATCAGACAGGGCTGGGAATTTAAACTAGGGTCTCCACGTAGGACCAACCATCCGTTGAGTAGCACATTACTGCTGTGTCCCAGAGTCAACCCTGGTGCTTAGAATTCTAAGAAGGGTTTTAAGGGACATTTATTGTCCCTTTTTTTTATTGCACTCAGATAAGAGGAGGGCCACCATAGAATAAGGTTTCAGACCTCTGAGAAGGAGCAGGGTTGATTCACTTGTCATTATGAGGGATTTTAGTAAACTGGCTCTAGGATTATCTAAAGAAGCTGGCAACCATAAAGGTCTGCTATTGCCAGAGCATTGAGGCATTGCTAGGGCAACATTGTCAAGAATAGCAAACAAGGAAAAACAACTTTCCTTTTCTGTTGCCCTCCAGTGTGCCTTTAATGCTCAGAATTTGTAGACCCCACTAGTATTCCAGGAACAAAGGGGAGATGGAATTTGCAGAACTTCACCTGCAGAATCAAAAAGAAAAGTATCTTTTACTTGTCTATGATCTTTAAGAATGTCAAGAAATAAAGATTCATATAAGCTTCAAAGATTTTTCTGGACATTGCTGTTATTTCGCCTATGCTTTTTAGATTAAATTTTACTATAATGTTTTTCTGATTTATAAATTATTTTTGATGATGATTATGATTGGATCGAATAGGGTTCAACCAGAAAAGCAGAGCTTATAATCCTATAAAACTATTATTTTTGCTTCTGTTGTTGCAGTTTTAGGCTCATGTGGTGGCAGTTGAGGAGGAAAGATGAATATAAAGTAGATAGAACAAGAACAATCTTAAACCCATGGCATCATTTGGAATCAGTGCACATAGCCTAGCTGAAAACCATGAGGATGGACTGGAAACCTTAGGTATGCTGCAAGAAAACTAGGGCTCTTCATCACAGTACTAAGCACATCCCAAACAGGAACCAGCAAAGCTCCACCAAGGCAAGGTGGAATAGTTACTGGCCTGTCTGCAATCCTGCACTGAGTGAGTGTAACGTGAAAGAACTGAAAAGCACCTGTTCCAACGCTCTGAGCATAAAACCAACAACTACTGCTTTACTTCCACACTCCAAGTCTCAGCACAAAAATGGTGCTTATATTTAATATGTGATTAAAAAGTTCAAAAACCAGTACAGACATAAATAAATGGATTCCTTCAGAGGAAGTAGAAACAGTTTTTAGATGCAAAGGTATTATTCTAAATTGAAAATGTTATAAGGAAACATACAGATTTTGACTTGGAAAAAAATTACTTCAAATTGCCTTGATAACAGCAGAACTAGAAAATATTTGAGATGTATTATTTTGTTTTTTATCAAAAAGTTGTTTTAACCATTTAGTAGCCTAATTTGGTAAATTAATACAAAAATAAATCAATGCAATTACAAAAATTTTTATCATTTCTTTGTGTAATCTCTGGCTAAATATTAAAATAAAATAATATATGTACAAATTTAAATTCACATCTTACTTCATGTGCACTTTTAATTAAATTTATTTCTGTAGTACATATCAATCAAAACAAAATTATTTTTATGAGTTTCTTCCAAATGAAGATATGTAGGTGATTATTTAAAGACACAATATATGAAAGCTTTTATTTTATTTTACTACTTGTTATTTTTGGAGGTCTATTTTACATACCTCTTTAAATTGAGCTTTTTTAGAAAGCCCTCAAAAGACTATTAAAGAACAATAAAATAACAGTTTTCTCTTCATGCAAGACTCTATCTGTATTTAAAACCTTAAGCTCTAGTGACTTTGCAGTCTCAGTATAATAAATATCTTCCTTTCTATATAAAAAAAAATCCACTTTTGTGAAGCACATTTACTATGCAGTTTTCTTTTTTAACATGTATCCTGTATTCTGCTTCTACAGTAGCTCAGGACACGCTTTCTGAGAATACCAAATATTCTAATTGAACATACCCCTCTTATTTTTTCATTTCTGTTATAGGGAATCTGATTTAGTTTCAGTTCTCTCACCATCTCATTAAAAATTAGTAGAGGAAATGTCAGTAGGCACACCACCTTACAAATGCAGGTCTAACTGTGTAAATTAAACATGCTTTGTGTGTCTGCATTATTCATTCCTGTTTGCTTTTAGATGTGGTCATGTGAGTGCTCACTGGCACTATCTTTGCATCTGGAGCTTCTCTGGATTTGAGGGAAGAAAGTGAATGAATATCTTATTATGAATCACAACTATAAATTATGTAAATGAAGCCACCGAGTCAGGGCAAAGAGGAAATGAAAGTTACTCTAAGGGGCTATTCTAAAAACTTTATAAAGAAGAAAAGAAAAGAAAAATTTGGTGTCATGCACCAATTATGACAACCTGTTTATACTGAATTTTTTTCCTTCAACTCTTAAGGCAATTAGATATGAAAGCATTGTTTGTACCTCTAGCCCAGGCTAAATTATTCTAGAATGTTTTCCAATGTGCTTTATCAAAAGTGTTAACCTCCAGAAAATGAACAACAGCAAGAGAAGGGCCAATGTTTTTTGGTAAATGAGGTGCCAGGATTCTGAACCACAATTTTTGTAACATGGGATTATGGTTTATACAAATCAAAATCACTTTTTAAGGAGAAAAAAGGAGGGAAAGCAGGCTGAAATAGGAGGGAATTCAGAAAGCCACAGAAGAGACTAGCTATGGCATGTCCACCCACTTTCAACTTCTGGACTAAATATTTCTTGTCCACCATGTATGGATAAGCTATTAGTGACCATTCTGGCAGATATCTCTAACATGTGTCAAGTGGCAGGTTTGTAGGAGCAGATAAGTAGTAGAAAATCAATCTTAGATGACGAGGAGTCTCTGCAGGCAGAGGACACCATAGGCAGAGATTCTTGAGATAAACAAGGGAACATAGGGATAACATTTTGGAGAAAGCCTTATAAGAAGCTGAAAAGCTATGGTAATAGGAATTGCACAGCAAAACTAAGGCAGTAATGGTGAGACCTTAAGCTTTGTTTTGTGTCACACAAGCTGAGGATCAAGTTCTAAACATTACATATTTTAATAGCCTAGGAGCTTGCACCAGTTCCTAAAACTGTCCCAGTTTCTCAGCAGTAAGTTTAGGTAAGAGTATTGCCCTTAATGTTGAGAGGATTTACAGAGATGACATATGAAAATGGCTAGTTAGGTGTCTGGCACATGGACTGAGGGAGTGGCTAAGTTATCCAGGAGAAAATCCCAGCTTGAACTGAAGATCCACTCTTAGGAATAAGGGATAGTGAATAAGAGCTCTGGAATCAAGTAAATCAAATTTTCCAGAAATGGGCATCAGGTAAGAGATGAACTAACAGAACATTGGCTAAATCCTGCTCTATGCCTTACTGCTTTACTGATGTTTAGTTTACTAAAACCCAACATTAACTAACAGTTTTTGAACTATATTCAATAGCTCATAAGGTTAAATCTGAGCAGCATGAGCATGCCCATTCATCTAGAAATAGGCATCAAAATGACCAGCATACATGATATGTGAGAGAAGTAAGTGCTATCTATTGGGTCATTGGAAAGGTCATGACGAATGTTTCTATGAAAAACAAAATGTGTCCTGACTTTTCTGATTACCCAATAGAAAAAATGACACCACATGCTAAGAGGTAGGTCCTAGAGCAGACTCAGGTTGCCATTGGGATCAGTGACATAGGTTTTGTTTTGTTTTTTTTTGCACTTCTAACTGAATTTCAAATTTTATTGGTACTTGCTCAATTAATTGTGAACCTATCAATTTAAAATCCACGTAACAGCACTGGAAGGTTGGATGCGTTTTATTTGGGATAGGGAGTGAAGAAAATATTCATTATTGAAAATATTAGTGTAAACTCCTAGCATAGGAACATTTGTCAGTCTTAAAATTTCTCATAAGTAAATGACTATATAAAGTTACATATATTTTGTTTTTATAATACTAAGAAAAAATCAAAAAAGGTATATATGCTGGATAATAAGATAATGTCAATACTGATTTTGATCCTTGTATAGTGGTTACATATAAGAACATTCTCATTTTGGGGGGAAAAAACTAAAGTATTTATTTAAAAGTAAAGGGCATGATTTCTGTAACAAACATTTTAGAAAATATCGTGTGTGTGTGTGTCTGTGTGTGTGTGTGTAAACAAAAAGAACATGAATAATAAAGCAAGTATACTACGTGGTAATGAAAGGAAAGCTGAGAGAAAGATATACAGGACTGTTTCTACTATTTATATGGTTTTTGTGTTCTGATACTATTTCAAAATATAAATTTAAAATATTTAATCAAAGCTAGTTAAGGTTCCATGCAGTGAAGCTCTTCTGAGCACCACCTGGTATCGCTCCAGGTCTGACAAGGAACCAAGGCCCAAGTTCTGCATAATGGGTCTTGGCAAGAGCCCGTACTCCAGGTGCTGCTACTGCAAGGTCACATTGATCCAGGAAGCAGCAGATAAAGACCCACAGTGGGTACTGGGAGGTAAGTTCCTAAAGATGGACCAAAAAAACCCACCAAATGTCATATATGCCCATCCCCTTCGTATCAGTCATGCATACAGTCTCCCATAAGTATCTCGATTACTCTATGAAAGAAACTCTCTTTCTGGCAGGCTGAGGCCCCTCTAGCTTCAGACCCCACATAGGTGCTCTTTTCTCTCAATAAACTTTCCTGTTCTCTTGAGATGGTGCCTCCTGAGTCTTATTCTGGACATGACAACTAGTTTCACAATGTTATGTTGACTTTATTGGAAATGGTTTGAAAATAAATGCAAGATTTGTAGAATACAATATCAGTCCCCACATTAGTTATTTATGACATGTTTACTTTAGTGTGGGAAAGTGTATTTTATTTTCTTCAATAATATGCTAATGTCAGTAGGCTAACTCACATAGTGAATTAAAGTTATATGCGTTATCATCAACTTTGTATTTGACTTTAATTGATTTTTGTTCCCTGTTAATGATACCTATATTTGATGTCAGTACAAGGTTTTGTTAATTTAACAGAAAGAAAATTAATAATATTCTCATATATTTTCCTCATTAAATTCACATTATGGGGGTAATGGTTGTATTAAATGGGCATAATTATTAATAAAAAATGCACACATGAATTTTAAACCTTAATGGCTACGGTACTTTTTGCTTTTCTAGAAATAATTTAGGCACACTTGCATAAGTTTCACTTCCCTTTTAAACATACTTCCTAATAATGATTCTACAACAAAGACAAGACAATGTAAAACAAAGGTCATTGGAAGGATATATATAGTTTATAAATTTCTGTGCTTATATAACACTATCAGTGACATACTTTATATGATGCTATCTCAACTAGAGCATCTTAGCAGTATAATGCCCTTCATGAAAATGGCTGTCCACAGAAAATTTTTTTTAGTATAGCTCTGTTTTGTTTTTTTTTTTTGTTTGTTTGTTTTTTTTTTTTTTTTTTATGGAAAGTCCTTCTGTTTATTTTTATTCTTCCCTTTAGGCAATTACATTGGACTGACCTACAAAGGTATTTTTTAAAATTCACATTGGACTGACTACTAAGGTATTTATAAAAATTCTATAAAGAGGAGTCAGCAGGTGGCATAGTGGTTAAGGTGCTGAATTTCCATGTGGTCAACAGTGGTTTGAGTTCCAGACCTGATGGATTAAAACTCACGCAGAATGCCTGTGTGTGCGTGCGTGCCCAGAATCCATGGAGGAGAGTGGAGCAGAAGGGAATGTGGCATGGTCATCCGCTCTGGGAGGTGATTTCTCACTTTACCTCTCACTGTCTTTCTCTATCTCCCCAGGGAATGTACACACTCTATGGCAAAAACCTTAAAAACATTATATAAAGGAAATTAAATTATATACAATGAATAAAAATATTAAGTAATTTGTTACCTTATTTCTGTAGTACCCATTAACTCCTTAGCACTTTCATTCTGCCTTCAGTCCAATAGTCCATTGAAACATTGTTTCAAACCGTTAAATCAAAAAGTACTTTTCTTGGGACCAGCAGTTAGCATAATGGCTATGTTGCTGAACTCCTATGTAACTGAGCACGGTTCGAGTCCCGGACCCAGTGGCTTAAACTCACGCCAGGCACGTGTGCGTGTATGCCCAAGATCCCAAGAGGAGAATGGAGGAGAAAGGATTGCAGCATGGCCATCCCCTCTGGGGGGTAATTTCTCGCTTTCTATCTCTCTGCCTTTCTCTGTCTTTCTGGCAAGCACATGCGCCCTATAGCAAAAAAATCTCTCTCAAAAAAAAAAAGAAAAGTACTTTCTTTGTCCCCCATTACTTTTGATCTCTTGAATATCTCAACATGATGTAATGAAAATGAAAGTGTTTCACATTCAGTGTTCCATTGTTTGTATTCTGGACTTGCCATATATAAAGAACCTTCATTGTATTTTGATACATCTCTATGTTGAAGTTTCTCTCTGAAAGCCATGGATACATTTTCTATACCCCAAGTGTATTTAAGTATCAAATACAATAATGAACTTAAAACAGATAGCAAGAGTCTGAAACGTACTAAGCACTCAAAAATGTCAGTGTTACTAAATTAAAAAGGAATACATTTGACAAACCTGTTCTAAGGATTTGGAGAATGATGTTGCTTACACTGTTTCACTGGATATTTAAAACTTGAGATAATTATTGAAAGGGTAAACTTTGGTTAAGCAAAACAAAAGAGAAAATATAGAGTGTTTGTATAGATCAGCAAGTTATATTTTGAATATGAGTAAAAAACCAGTTAAGTTGAAGCAGAGTTTCAGGGGAAATTCAGGATCTCATTTAGAGAGATTCAAATCTATGAATGCTAAATTAAGGATTTCAAACTTTGTTCTGAACATTAAAAAAAATGAATTATTAAAGTTTCCTTTTTGACAAGAGGGTGACTTTATGAAAGCAGTGATTAATGCAGACTGGTTTAGAGACACACTAGGTAGTACAATTTGGAGAATGGAAAAGAGTACCCAAAAAGAAACCAATTAATGGCTTATGACTGCCCATATATGAGATTACAACAGTTTGCCTTTGTTGTCTACAGTGAGATGAAAAATAAAGCACTTAATTCATCCCATAACAAAACCTTGATAAAATATATTATTTGACTAAATTATTTGTCTTATAGAAAAAAGAAAATTTCACAGAGACTTTTTGTCTTGAGATATTAAGAAGAAAATATTATCAAAGACAGAAATTATATAAATCAAGAAGGGAAAAGGTACTTTTGGTTAGATGTAAATTTGGTTTTAAAGAGAGAGATTAGGCTAAAATAACCACATGGGACTTCCCTTGAGTCAGATTTTCACATGAGCTTGAAACTTGAAACAAAGAGCCTTCAAAAAATATGGAAATAAATATATGACTAAGGCTGAAATGTTGGTGCTTGAGTCAGGTAGGATAATCTGGCAAGGACTGTGTGACAAAGTCCAGAGTAAGCAAATAGTCTAAGATGGAAAGAATAAACATGCTTATGATAACTTTCATTGAGTACCCAGAATATTCTAAGGACTGATTTTAACAGATTATCTACTTAATTAGTTCAACAATTCTGTGAGAAAAAATCACATATTCTATGATATATTTTCCTTCTGTTCAAGAATTTAGCCTAATCCTAATATGGGGACAAAAGCCACTACTTTCTTCATCTAAGTATAGAAAGTCACCATCAATCAGAATAAGTCACATCCCAGCAGGACTATTCGAAAAAGTCATGTAGAAATCTAGCCCATTTTGCCTAGCCCAATTCTAGTCAACATAAAAAGACTAATGATTAAAGACGCTATTGGCTTTTGGAGAAAATCAGTAGTAATTAACCATAACCTTGCCTACTAAAGCCAAGAAAAATGATTCCAAGAGAATCACCAAAGGGATCTCTAAAAGAAGAGGACAGTATCATTTTGTTGTTTGTTAAGGTATCTTTTAAGGATCCAAACTTGTTGATCTGTCCCTGTGCTAAATTATCAGAGAGAAAGAGAATTGGATGGTGATTTATTTTGGGGGGATTGCCAAGAGACAATTAGGATTTCCTCTACTCGGGTTCTGTGTCTAAAGGTGTAGACGATACATACGGAATGTCAAGGCATTCTAAGATATTGGCCAAATTGGCTAGACAAATTTGGGGGTTTCAGCTTTGGTGGGGTACCTACAGCATTGGTATGAAGGGCACACATTTGACGAAAGAACTCTGAATGTCACCAAATGGGGGTCAGCAGGAAGATGTGGAGGGAGGGATAGCTAGCATATGCCTAGGGGAGATGTAAGGAAGTGACTCTGCCAAACTCAGTAAAGCATGTTGGAACTGTCACCTATATCCTTGATACGGGATAACCGGCATGTGCTTATGCCCAGCAAGTAAAGAGCTACTACCTTTACCCATTTGGATATTTTACACTTTTCACTCGTTTTCCAACCAGTACCCTGACAACATACATCTGAGAGAAGAGGAGTGTAAAAAGAGTAGATCTTATCTTCCCTTTATACTTTAAGCCTTTGTAAAGCTATAGATAACATAGTTGGCATAGGCAGAAAGGAAGAAAAGAGAGATTCAAATTTTTAAATTAATAAGACTTAATCTCCATAATAAAGTGAGATTGTTCTGATAACAGAAAGGAATTGCAAAGTCATAGAAGCTAGCTAAGCTATCCAAAAGAGACTTATTAACAATTGAGTGAAAGTAGACTCCAGCATGGTATATTTGGAAAGCATTTATTACGAATGTATTGCTAATATTTAACTGTATTTTAATAGATAGAGAAGTGCTCCTTATATTTAATTAAACCTGCAAGTTGTTAAATATATTTCCCCACTTTCATTTTTTCTATTACTGTGGCAATTTCTCCTTCTAATAATTATATAATATTTGAATATTTTCATGTCACATTTAATCTTTCATTCTACTAATACTCTAGAATTCTTAATATTTATATTGATTTAAATTTCATGTTTTTAAAAAGCCTAGCAATTTTAAAAGTGTTTTTGACTGAATATTTCATAGTCACTCACATGCATAGTAATAAACTATTCAAATGCCAAATCGTAATATACTGAACTCTACAGAAATTCTGTTAAGCTTTCCTTGAACTCTTACTAGCCTCAGACATATCTGTCTGCTTAGGAACATGGCCTAAACATTTGAGCTTGGTTAAACTTTAGACTGGCTTCTTTTTGCTAGTAGGCCCTGACCTACCTCCCAAGCAGATCCTTACAGAATCCAGATGGCTTAACCATCTCTCCCCTCATTTTCTTACCCACATTTATTTTAGAAAATGTACTGTAAATTATTTCTCACCCTTTTGAAATGTAAATCTTATTAAAAAGCCTCTTCTCACTTTGACAACCCACTTTTGTCTCTTTAAAGGTATTTTGATCTATCCCTTTGAAATGGAATCATCAAGGAAAATAGTGCTCTACCTCCCCAGTCTCTATGTGAAGGTAGGAGCCTAACTTTGGTAGATACACTCTGCTCTTCAGGTTGTGAAACAACTTCCCTATCATGGTGCGACCAGAAGTTCCTTTCCTGTGAGGCCAGTTAGCAAACACAGTGGCCTATCGTCTCTCTCACCACAAGTCTTAAAAAATCCTTAGCCCTTTGTCCCAGTGCAGTTGAGTTCAAACTGCATCCTGGTCTTACTCTCTTATTGCAATAGTCTTGCATTAATTCTGCTTCACCTGTTTAACTTTGCTGGTGCAGTTTTTGCTTTGACACTGCCATCCCATTTCTCTCCTATTCTCCTTAATTATGAAGCACTAATAACAATAGCATGTGTACATCTGTACATAAAGAACAGTGCTGTCCCTCCCAGACTGATTCTAATGAAATCTCTTTTTAAAAAATGCACACAGAGCCAGCCACTGGCATGGTGGTTTAAGATAGCTGGATCCCACATGGGTGAATGTACAGTTCAAGTCCTGGACTTGGTGGCTCGAAGACATACCAGGCACATATGCATGCATGCCCAAAATTCAGAAAGGAGAAATAGAGAAAAGATTGAGGCATTACCATTCCCCTTGGGAAGTGCTTTCCCACTTCCCTTCTTTCTCTCTCTGACTCTGGTTAACACACACATCCTCTAGTAAATTTTTTTTAAAAATGTAAACAGTAAGAGATGCTTATTCTATTACATATCTAGTATTAGTATTAGTGATTAAATTAAGAAAAAAGATATTTTGGAAGGGAAGGAAATTTCTAGTCATTGTTACGTACCAAAAGTTTAGTACTGAATGCTTTATATCAACAGTATCATGAAGGTTTTCTTTCCTACAGCACATGTAGAAAGCTGATTTGCCCATTTATATAGGCACTTTCTAGGGACCAGCCTATGGCCTGGTGGTTGAAGAGGCTGGATCTCACTTGGCTGATTCTGGACTTTGCATTCCAGACCTGACAGCTTGAAAACAGGCAAATCAAGGTGTTCAGAATGTGAATCTGTTTGGACTTTTCTCTTTTTGTTTTGTCTGAAAGCCTTCCTCCTTTCCTACCCCTCTCTATTTCATCAGATAAAAGGATCTAAAAATCTTACTGGGCAAAGCATGCTGGTTTTTTATTCATAAGCTTTATAGATGTTTAGGTATTATTTAATCAGTGCTGTATATGAACTCTTAGAAACAATGTATATAATTTTCTATCCAGTTGAAATGCACACTAAATCTACAACACTTAGTTTGTTTGCCTTCTTCTGAAAGAGGCTTTACACTTGTTAGATCATGGAGGCCAGGAAGCTTGGCCATTCAGACACACAACGTACCTGGGCCTTGGGCCCTCAAGAAAGAAAAAGAAGAAGATGGTCAAAAGACCAGAGACTCAGTTTTCAACAATGACAATTATTTCTCTGACATTTCTCCTGTGAAAACCACATTCCCCTCTAAAAATGTGGTCTGAGACAACATGGACGAGATACACAAAGACCAGGTAAGGCGAAAGGCCTTGCAAAAGATAAATCACAAGTCCAGCAAAATGGAAGCTTCTGAAACTAGGAAGGGAATGGGAACTCAGTTTGACCAGTAGGATACTGCTGGTTTTGAAAGTGAAGAACATAAACTGAAATTTCTCAAACTTATGAGAAGCCTTAAAAACCAATCCCCTTCAATCAGCCACCGCCCTAGCATGAGTGGACGGTTCAACATGACCCTCAACAAGAAGGCCACCCACATCCTGCAGCAGAACCTGCAGCAGGTCGACAACCATGTCCTGAGCTGGAAGCACAAGCTCGAAACCTGCTAGGCTTCCCGCCACTCAGGACAAAACTTTTTATTTTTGACAGGAATGCTTCTAAGTTAATCAAGTTGGAATGTTAAACTCCAGTGCTTGTCCCTGCCACCCCCAACTCCACCCCTCATCTCCCCCCACCCCCCACCCCGGAATAGCTTTTATTATTCAGTTTTGCAGAGGAAAGTCATCTGACAGATATCTCAATCAAACGCCTGTGATGATTAAGAATAAATATCTTTATAGGTTTGAGTGCACCCAGTGGGAACAGCTCATGTTTCAGGGGCCAAGAGAACGAGTGACGGAAAATGACTGCCTTCTGCGGTAGACTGTCCATCCCTGCTTGCAAGACCTCAGCATGTGTATCTAGTAGTGACAGCTAACATGTGGAGAGTTTAACGTGTGTTCCTTGCATTTATGTATTTAATCTTCATAATGGATGATGTTATTATCCCCATCTTATAGAGGAGCCAAGTGAGGTTCAGGATAAAGTAATAAAATCATCCAGACACCCCCCCACACACACACACACCTTGCCTCCCCAAATTTGTTCGGTATCTTTAAATGTTACATGTTTAAATGAGACAGATATTTAGTTTTTCAGGTATACGTTAAAGTCACTCAGTCCTACCAGAGAGAAGGGGAAAAACTGTCCATGTGGAATAAAAATTTTTATAAACATTGCTCAAATAAAAGCCAATGCCAGTTTTTTTTGTTTTTTTTTTTTTGAGAGGTTTTTGCTATAGGGCGCATGCGCTCGCCAGACAGACAGACAGAGACAGACAGACAGAAAGCAAGAAATCACCCCCCAGAGGGGATGGCCATGCCACAATCCCTTCTCCTCCATTCTCCTCTCAGGATCTTGGGCCCACACGCACAGATGCCTGGCATGAGTTTAAGCCACTGGGTCCGGGACTCGAACCGCAGTCGGCTACATGGGAGTCCAGCGACATAGCCATTGCGCTAACTGCTGGTCCCAAAAGCCAGTTGCACTATGTCATTCTCTTAATTCTTTTTAAAAGAAGTACATTTTCTTAATTATCCAAAAGCTTCTTTTGGCAGTTGGACACACATTTTTCATGCTAGAGGGGAAAACAAACAGACAAGGTGAATGTGCAATTGAAAAGAGAACAGAAGAGAAATTTCACACACAAATGGACTCTGAAGTCACCTTCAAGTAAAGCTGACAAATTAAACTCTAATTTGCAAAACAGGAAAAGAGAGCAAAGCTTAGTCAAAAATCTTTAATAACAGCGGTTCTTTGGGCTACATTTTCTTTTTTTAAAATTTTTTTTTTGGCTACATTTTCTTTTCCTTTAAATAATCTGAATTTCAAAGTGGATTACATTAATTAAATCATAGCATTTATTTACCCTTTGTTTCTATAAACCCTGGTACTCAGTTATTTCATACTCAGAGATGTTTTTAAAAGTTAGCTTTCTTATGTATACTGTTCTTTTCCTTCAACACATCAATGTATAACATTAAAAATAATTGTCAAACCAGAGGCACCACATCTGAAGTTTCTTCTTGCAGCTGACAAAAACATGTTTTCACCAGGAATTTAACAAGGCCAACACCTGGCACATAGATTTTGCTCTTGAGCTAACATGAGCTATTTTTATTGACATTTTAAGAGAATTGTATACAAAACAATCCTGAAAAAATAAGTGTACATAAATGAATGACTAAAAATGTTTTAGACATGTTTATAATGCAGTATCTGGCTATAAATGTGGGCTGATACTGAATGATAGCATCATTCTAGATAAAATCCTGATAATAGTAGTACATTGAAAATGGTTTGTTGGTACCAGCAGATGACATAATGGTTACATCACTGGACTCCCACTCAGTTCAAGTCCCAGACCAGGTGTCTTAAAACTCATGCTGGCCATGTGTGAGTGTGTGCCCAAGATCTGGAGAGGCGAATGGAGGAGAAGAGATGTGGTATGACCATCCCCCCAGTGGGGTGATTTCTCGCTTTCTGTCTCTGGTGAGTGCACATGCCCTATAGCAAAAATCCCTCTTTAAAACAAACAAACAAAAAAATGGTTTGTTGAAAAACCACTGCAAGGAGATATTGAAGCAAATGCTTGGCTTATAGTATATTAAAAATAAATAAAGCTGGCACTAGCAGATGGTGTAATGGCTACATTGCTGGACTCCCATGTAGTTGACAGCAGTTCAAGTCCTGGACCTGATTGCTTAAACTCACGCTGGGCGCATGTGCGTGCGTGCCCAATATCTTGAGAGGTGAATGGAGGAAAAGGGATTGTGGCACGGCATCCCCCCCAGGAGGGGTGATTTCTTGCTTTCTGTCTTTTTGTCTTTCTCTCTTTCTGGTGAGCACACATGCCCTATAGCAAAAATCCCTCACAAAAAAAAAAAAAAAAAAAAAAAAAAAAAAGAAAGAAAGCTAGCTTAAAATTCTGTTCAAATTCCTGCTCTCTACTAGTTTTACAATCTTGTGAAAATCAGCTAATCTCTCTACATCCAGATTTTATTATTTGTAAATCTGAGATGATATCATCCCACTAGGCTTCATTGTGAAAGTTACCTGAAAAAAATATATAAGAATATAAGCCATTTAACACAATGCCAGAGACTCAACAGAGCAATAAGTATTAGCCGTAGTTACAATGGCTGTTTTTCCTACCATCATCACTAATGACTTATATACACTTAAACGTGGACCTAATAGTCGTATATTCTTCCTTCCAGTTCACTGAGACTAGTCCTTCCCTTGACCTTCTCCAAGTGTATGAACCAGCATGCACAGAGGCAGGTACATTCCATACTTACCATGACGCAGAGTTGAATCAGAATTCCCAAGTCTATAAGTAAGCCACTTATCTGGAAGCATCTTGGAAGATTATACAGCTAATATTAGATATAATTTTCAAGATCTACTTCATACTATATCTCCTAAATTATACTTTTTAATGTCTATTTATTCATTCTTCAGGGTGAGGAAGAGAGGTACAACCCCATAGGGTTCTTATACCACAACCCACCTCCAGCCTCAGTCCTTGTGGAATGGATCGTCACATATGCAGCATGTACAGAAAGGTCTTGGTGCATGAACCCAGGACCTTTTTATGTGGTTCAGCACCATGGAGTATTGCATTACTGCTCTGCCACCATAGCTTACCCTCTAAATTCTGGTTACTGAAACGCAGAGAATATCTTCCAACATCATGACAGTTTTTTACATTTTTCTATGCAAAATTGTATTGTAACTTTTCCGGCAACCCTAATTTTCATTTTATTATATTATCATCAAGAAATGCATTACTAGTTTGAAGGCTCAAATGCTAAGCCACAACAGTTTTATCACAAACTCTGTCACTAAAAATACCCTATTGCAGATAAAAAATAGTAATATAATTCAGGATAACATACAAAAAATAACTATCCGAGGTTCTTGGGGGTGAGAAAATCAGGGATGATTTTAGACAGGAATCTAAACATGGAAGGAAGAAGCAGCCCAACTCGTTTTCTAAATTCTTAGCCTGAGCTAAGTGTTAGCTATGATTGTGATATGACAGAAGGTGGCTGAAACTTTATTATAAAATCCTCTGAATTTTTAGGATAATTAATCAGATACCAGAGCCTGAAGTGGTCATAACTGCCAGAAGTTGAATAGGTAGGGAAACGAGTGAACCAGAGAAGGAAAACCCTAGGTTATTTGTATAAACTCTGGGCCAGTCTCTGGATGACCCATTGTCATATTCAGAACTCTAGTTAACTAATTTCTCCAAAGTAAAATTTCCCCCTTCTGGTCAATTTATGACACATCTGTCTTAATACTGTCTGATGTTCAAGCAGCTTAGTTTGGTAGTTTCCTTGCAAGATAGACATCATGGGCAGGTTAGTGGCATAGATTAGATAAGGTTAGGGGTCAGATGACTGCTTGATTTAGATGGTTTCCGTTCAGAGACTATTCTCTGAATTTTGGGGGATCGCCTCTCCCTTTCATATCACTGTATTCAGTTAGGGTCAGTTACCAGGTATTTTTTTCACAGAAGGACTTTAAGTTATATTTATACGAGGAACTTTTTTTTGAAGATTCATAAAAGTTGCATCTATGCTGAGGTTATCTTATCTCCTGGAAATCCCTGGGTCAGAGTTGAATATTTCTATGCTGGTTCTATTATACTGCAAAGTGCATGTGTCAATAGCATTAGTTCTGTTCTAAGTGGATCTTATGCCTTTTATTAATATTATAGCCACAATATGTCTTATATAGCATACTACAGTTCTGAACAATGAATATGCAATTGAGACTCAAAACAGTCTGCAAATAGGGTTGCTATGAGATATAAGAAGGCGTGGTAGCATTTGCAGTGTAAATGTAACCAAGTTAATTATTTGTTAAAACAGCCACTATTTTATAAAATAATGTAATAGAATCCACGTTTAAAAATTAACATTTGAATGATAAAATCTAAAGTAACTCTACCTACAAAAAGCCAAAAGGATGATTTTCTTTCTCAAGAGAAAAGAAAATTAAAAGAGATTTGAGACTAGTTCTGAAGTATTAAAAAAAATCTAAAAATATGGAAGTTCCTCAAAAATCTACAAATAAATCTACTGTATGACCCAGCAATTCCACTCCTGAGTATCTACCCAAAAGATAGGAAAAGACTCAATTGGAAAAACACTTGCCGATCCATGTTTATAGCAGCATTTTTCACAACTTCTAAGACATAAAATCAACCAAAAGTTTTAAAGGCAAATAAATGGATTTAAAAATTTGGCACATATACACTATGGAATACTAGTTAGACAGAAAGAATAATAATTAGACCCTGGCATTTTATAGAAAGTGAAAAAATATAAAATGTTTAATGCTAAGCAAAACAAGCCAGACTATGAAAGAGAGGCATTATATGTCCACACTTAATAATACTGAATGTCTGCTCTCTGTGGCAGAAACTGAAATATTAGAAGGTATAAAAGTGGAGGGGGATGTGGATTCTAGAGACACTAAAGGATGGATTGAGTAATAGGGAGCAGGAGGAAGAAATCAGGAAAAACATAACAGACACAAAAATAAAAGGTAATTTGTTGATGATAATGTATATGTAATATTTTAGCCTGGATTAATATACAAAGTATCATTGCTGGGAAAAAACAGTTTGTACACTGTAAAGCTATACAGTGATGAAATGTAAATTATAAAAAATTAAATGCCTAAATAAATGAAATATAACATGTTTTATGAAGAAGACTCTATATTATTTAAATATTAATTTTATTTAAATATATGAATCAAAGCAATCACTCCCCAAATTACAATAAACTTTTTGGAAATATTTCATAAGGTAGTAAAAAGATGGGAAAGACCCAAAAATCAAACACAATTTCATAAAATAAAATTGAGGTTTGATAACAAAAATTTTGTTTGAGAATTTTTTGCTATTGGGCCTATTCACTCACCAGAAAGATAGAAAGAGACTGAGAGACAGAAAGTGAGAAATCACCCCCCTGGGGGGGGATGGTCACGCCACAATCCCTTTTCCTCCATTCTCCTCTCAGGATCTTGGGCATGCACGCACATGTGCCAGCGTGAATGTAGGCCACCAGGTCTGGGACTTGCACCACAGTTGACTACATGGGAGTCCAGCGAAATAGCCATTACGCCAACTGCTGGTCCTGATAACTTATGCAAACTTTAAATTATAATATAAAGCCACAGTAATCAAGGCTGTGTAGTTATTAGCATAAAAAAGGACATATAGATTAATTGGACATTATAGAATCCAAGAATAGGTGTAAAAATATATGGTCAAAAGATTTTCAATCAAGATTTAAGAGCAAGTCTTTTCAAAAAATTACTTCAAAAATTTTAGGGAAAAATTGGATATCTGCATAAAAATTAACAACAATCCTGACTGACTTCACAACATAAATGAAGTTTACTCAAGAAAGAGAAATACATAAATGTAAAAGTTGAAACACAAATAAAAAATTTCTAGAAGAAAAAAGTAAAAGAAAATTTTCTTAGCCTGGGAGTAGGTGAAGTTTTTGCCTTTTTTTTTTTTTTTTTTGGAGTGGTTTTTGTTATAGGGTGTGTGTGCTCTCCAGAAAGACAGAGTGAAACAGAGAGGTAGAAAGCGAGAAATCACCCCCCAGGGGGGATGGCCACGCCACAATCCCTTCCCCTCCATTCTCCTCTTGGGATCTTGGGCACGCACGCACACGCGCCCAGCGTGAGTTTAAGCTACCGGGTGTGGGATTCGAACCACGGGCAATTACATGGGAGTCCAGCGACATAGCCATTATGCTAACTGCTGGTCCCAAGGCAAAGTATTTTTAGATAGGAACCATATAAAAGACAATTTTGAAAAATCGGCTTTTATTAAAATGTGGAATATTTCTTTTTAAAAGGTAACTTTAAAAAAAATGGAAAGAAAGCCACATAGTGGGAGAAAGTATTTATAATACTGTATCTTATAAAGAACTTTTCTCTATAATTTATAAAACTCTTATAATGGGCAAAAAATTTGAACATAAAAATGACAGTAGAAGAAGAAGAGGAAAAGAGAAGGGGAAATATGACTATAAATAACCAAATGAAAAGATGTTTGGCATGATTAGTCACCAGGGAAATGCAAATTTAAACCTTATATGACACTACTATATAGACATTAGAAGGGTTAAATTTAAGTAGGATGCAAATATCACTTACCAAGAATGTGAAACTATTAGTACTCTAATATTACTATAATACAGTGCTACATTTTGGAAAAGTTTGACAGTTTCTTATAAAGTTGATGATATACCCTTATAGGACCCATTATTCCATTCTTGTTGTTTGCCCCAAATAAATAAAGTCATATAGGAAACAATAGTATTAAATTTATTAAACACAAGTAAATCTAAAAACTATACTGATAGACAAAAGCCATACACAAAAGAGTAAATGTTCATTTGTATAAAATGGTATAAAGTGCAAATTAGTTTATAGTAGTACAAAGGAAATTAGTGGCTCCGTGTGATCAGGGAACAGTGGCGCATATGAACTGCAAAGTATATGTGATAGCCTCCAAGATGGTCTACAAAATCCCTGATTCAGGTATTAATGCTCTTCATTATCTCCCACATTTAATAAGTTGATTCATATAACCAATGAATATGGTAAAGTGATGTTACATCATTTCCCAGATTAGATAATGAAAATAGTGGCTTCTGCCTTGGTCTCCCTCTTGGACCTTTTCTTGAATCACACCCTCTAAGACTGGTCAGCTATCATTTCATGAGGAAACTCAGAAAACCCATTGAAAGGTTCATATACCAAGGATCTGAGCCCATATGCAACAGCCATGTAGATGAGTTACGTTGAACAAGGATTATCCTGCATCACTCAACTTTCAAATGACTATATCCCAGAAACATTTTGATAGCAACTTTATAAGATACTTGAAACTCAAGCATCCAATCAAAGTGCTTCTAAATTTCTTACCCACAGAAAATAAATATCTACATATAATAAATATTTGTAGTTTTAAAAACCACTAAGTTTTGGGGTAACTTGTTATACAACTACAAAATACTAATACAGATACTAATAACAAAATGTAGTTGTTACCATAATAAAACTTTAAAATGTGCTTATTGCTTTGAAACAGGGCAGTGAACTTTAAAGATAATATTATCAAACACTTGAAGAGCCTTGAACACATCATTCATAGCATTTACTTTGAGGAAGCTATTAGTGAGCACTTAAAATAAAACTGAGGATATAAGCAAAATGTCAGTCCTACCCAAATTAATCTACATATTTGATGCAACCCTGATCTAATTACCTGAGACATTCTTCACAGAAATAGAAAAAAATCATTTCAAACTTTGTCTGGAATCAAAACAGGCCTCATATTGCCAAAGCAATACTGTAACAAAATAATAAACTAGGAAGCATCTCACTACCTGAGTTAAAAGTTTACTACAAAGTAGTGATAATTAAAATAGTATGGTACTGGCACAAAAATAAATACATAGACTTATGGGAAAGAATACAGAAATAATCCCAAATGATACAGTCAACTGATTTTTGATGTAGGATATAAAAAAATGCAGTGGAGAAAAGAAAGTCTCTTAGGCAAAATACATTAGGAAATTCATCTGCAGAAAGAAAGAAAGAGAGGAAGGAAGGAAGGAAGGAAGGAAGGAAGGAAGGAAGGAAGAGTAAGAAAGAAAGAAAAAGAAAGAAACAACCTCTAACTCTCACCATTAACTAGAATTAACTCAAAATGGATCAAAGACTTAAATATAATGCCTTCAACCACAAAACTACTGGTAGAAAATGTAGATAAAACTTTTGAGGACATTGGAGTAGGCAAAGATTTATTAGATAAGACCCCTCAATATATGCAATTGCCCCTAAAATAGAAAAGTGAGATTGCACCAAGCTGACAAGCTTTGTTTCTCTTTTTTTTTTGGAAAGGTTTTTGCTATAGGGTGTGTGCACTCACCAGAAAGACAGAGAGAGACAGAGAGATAGAAAGCGAGAAATCACCCCCCAGGGGGGATGGCCACGCCGCAATCCCTTCTCTTCCATTCTCCCCTCTGGTTCTTGGGCACGTACACACACGCACCCAGCATGAGTTTAAGTCGCTGGGTCCGGGATTCAAACTGCAGTCGACTACATGGGAGTCCAGTGACATAGCCATTATGATAACTGCTGGTCCTGACCTAGCTAACAAGCTTTCTCACAGCAAAAAGAAACTATAACTAAAGGCAAAAGATAACCTTCAGAATAGGAGAAAATATTTGCAAATTACCCCTTAGATAAGGGATTGCTATCTAGAATATATAGAAAACTCAAGGTGCTCAATCATTTTTAAAAAAATCCAATTAAAAATGGGCCCATGAATTGAATAGAAAGCTTTCTAAGAAGACTTACGAATGGCTAAAAGCCATTTGAAAAAAATGTTCAGTCTTTCATTATATGGGAATTACAAATAAAAACTACAATGAGATATCATTTAACCCTATTTAGAATGGCTAGGATAAAAGAACCTCTAAAAGAACCATAAGTGTGGGTGAGGCTGTGATGAAACGGGAACTCTCTTACACTATTGGTGGGAATGCAAATTAGTCCAACTTCTCTGGAAAACAATATGAATATTTCTCAAAACTCTATAAATAGAACTTCATTATAACCCAGCAATCCCACTTCTTGGTATCTACTCAAAGGATAAGAAAATGCTCAATCAGAACTACCATATAATCCAGCAATCCTGCTCCTTGGTATCTACCCAAAGGACAGAACAATGCTTATTTGGAAAAGTGTTTGCTTATTGATGTTTATTGTGGCATTATTTATAATTGCTAAGACATGAAACCAACCCAAATGTCCACAAGCAGAGGAATGGATTGAACAAGTATGGAACATATACTCTATGGAATACTACTCAGCCATAAAAATAGACCCTGGCTTTTGAAAGAAAGTGGAGGAAAATGGAAGATTTACTGCTATGTGAAGCAAGCCAGGCTATAAAGGAGAGCCATTGTATGTCTCAACTTAATATATACTGACTGTCCACACTTCATGGCTGAAACTGAATGACTAGAGGATACAGTAAATGGTACAGATACCAGATACAGTGTGGGAAGAGGGTGGAAGAAGGAGGAGAGTTTGAGGATAGACATTAAGGAGAAAAATAGAGAGGCAAGACATTTATGGGACAAAGAAATGGGTCATTATCTGTTGAAGATAATGTGTATAGTATTCCCAACTGTACTGGCAAGAAATGTATTCATGTTGGAAAATTCACTTTACAAGTTAAGTGACACATGTGATTGAACGTGTAAAAGAAATGACCAAAATTGAATGACTAAAGGATATAAAAACACAGTAAATGATTGTGAATATCAGATATAGTGTGGGAAGAGCGTGGGTGAAGGAATAGAGGCTGAGGAAGTACATTAAGGAGAAAAAAGAGAGGCAAAGCATTGACGGGACAAAGAAATGGTGTATTATCCGTTGAAGATAACTTTACACTATTATCAACTGGACTGGGGAGAAATGTAAACATGTTGGAATATGCACTTTGCAAACTAAATGACATGATGGAATGTATTAAAGAACTTGAAATAAAATAAGATAAAAAATAAATTTAAAAAAAATTAAAAAAGAAGACTGTGTTTAGACCTCAAATATTTTTACATCAAAATAAACTAATAATTTAATTCCAAAACCACAACAACAAAAAAAATGCTCAATCAAAAGACATCTGCACATCCTTGTTTATTTCAGCAATATTTATAATTGCTAAAACATGGAACTAACCTGTCAAAAACAGATGATTGGGTTGAAAAACTGTATCATATATACTATGGAAATAATATACAGCTATAAGAAACTGTAAGATCTTATTGTTCAGGGGACCAGCAGTGTGTGCCCAATATCCCAAGAGGAGAATGGAGGAGAAGGGATTGCGGTGTGGCCAGACCCCCTGGGGGGTGATTTCTTGCTTTATGTCTCTCTGTCTCTGTCTGGCTGGCAAGCGCATGTGCCCTACAGTGAAAACCTCTCAAAAAAAAAAAAAAAAAAAAAAAAAAGATCTTATTGCAACTCAAAAAGGATGAAAATAGATTTAATGTTGTGTGAAGTGAACCAGACTTTAAAAGATACACATTGTATTTCCCCACTAAATTTGTATTGATTGTCTGCACTTTATGGAAGAGGTTGAGAGACCTGAAGATGTGATGGTGGAGAGGATTGGTATGGATGCTAGGGACAGTAAGGGGGGAAAGTGGCTGGTATAGAGTGGTTGTGAGACAAAGAAACAGAAAAAAAGAATATAAATGATAAGCTATTGTTTACAAGAGAAAAGGAAATCAAAACCATTTATTGTATTTTATATTGTCTGAAATAGTTCACAATAATGTGTATTTGTTAATCTATCTGTCGTCAAAAGAGCACTTTGCTTAAAAGAAAGGTCTGACTGGTGTGTAAAATGTTTACAATCTTTTGCAAAATTGTAGTTTTCCATTGATCATTAAGCCATTGTTACTAATACCAATTTAATTTTGGTACATGTGAAATTCCAAGCAAAATTTATCTTGTCAATGTTTTTTGAATTAGCTGAACAAAGATTTTGTTTACTTAAAAAAATAAAATAAGGGAAATCTTAGCAACTAGGAAAAAGAAATAATTATTAAATAGTGGCAGAAAGTTTAGTAAGACTATCACCTAAATGAATGTGGAAGACAAAATAAAATCCAATTAAACAGGTGTTCTAGCTTAAAGTGATTGTGTATCTTTTAAAACCTACGGGTGAAGCCGGCAGGTGTCATGGTGGTTAAGGGTGCAGGACTGCCACATGGTCACATGGTCAACCACAGTTTGAGTCCTGAACCTGGTGGCTTGTTTTCTTACTCTCTCACTCTTTCTCTCTCTCTGGTCAAATTTAAATAAATAAATAAACAAAGAAATAAAGTTAAATAAAAAATAATTCTAAAACAAAACAAAACAAAAAACCTATGGGCTATCTTGTCCTTTAATAGATCTCTTATAAATTTGAATTTATGGACCTCTGAAATGATCTCAGAATTCACTTGTTTTCTTAGAAAAAAGGAAAAAAAATGTTTCTTTGATGATGTATTTTTAGGTAGTTGTAGAGATATCATAAAAAATCCATTGTAGATTTCAAAATACCACTGTTTAAATATTAAATGTCCAATAGAAAATATAAAAAAACTTGGTTTATAATAAAGATAATTAAATATTTATTTTAGACATAATTTATTGAAAAAAGAGAGAATAATCAGGGACAAATTAAAGGCATTGAATATGTCACTATTTTTGCAGTGTTATAGATAAAAAGGTCCATGAAGGGACCAGCAGTTAGCATAATGGCTATGTCACTGAACTCCCATGTAGCTGACCGCGGTTTGAGTCCCAGACCAGGTAGCTTAAACTCATGCTTGGCACATGTGTGTGTGTGCCCAAGCAAGATCCGGAGAGGAGAATGGAGGAGAAGGGATTGCAGTGTGGCCGGTGGCCATGCCCCTGGGGGGTGATTTCTTGCTTTCTATCTCTCTGTCTCTGTCTTTCTGGTGAGTGCACACACCCTATAGCAAAAACTTCTCAAAAAAAAAAAAATAAAAGGTCCATGAAATAACTTTACATAATAAAAAGTAAAACAAATTTAAAAAGATTAATGAGAAAAATAAATAATATCTTATGTTTAAATTTTTTACATTTAAATAGTTAGGTATATTTCTTGACAACACACTTGTATACTCTTATATTGTCATGTTCATTTTGTTTTTCATTCGAATTTATTTATTTATTTATTATGTTTTTTAATATATTTTACTTCTTTTTTCCCCCTTGCTTCTCTCTTTCTCATGCTCTGCCACCCCCATCCTTCTTCCACACTGTCTCTGGTATCCACAGTTTCTCTTCATGCTTTTATACAATTCAATATTTTAGTTTCTGCCATACAGTACAGACATTCAGTATATATTAAGTGGGGATATACAATGCCTCTCTTTAATAGTCTGGCTTGCTTCTCTTAAGAGTAAAGCTTCTGTGACTGACATGCATGGCATTACCTTTTGAAAAAGCAATGTAATACACTGTAAAGTTATATGTAATCCAATGTAATATAAAGATTTTGATGATAATTAAAAAAAAGAGTAAAGCTTCTGTATTCATCCCCTTTCTATAAAATGCCAGGGTCTTATTGTTTTTATGGATGAATAGTATTCTGTATTGTATATGTGCCACACTTTTTTAATCCATTCATTTGTTCATGGCCATTTGAGTTGATTCCATGTTTTAGCTCTTGCAAATAACACTGCAATAAATATAGATGTGCAAAGATTTTTAACAACTCAGTGTCTTTATTTTGGTTCCCAGTGACAAGAATGTTAGACCATTTGTCTTAGTAAAGGCATGTTATAAAATCATTTTCTTAAACTAAGATGCCATAATGACTTGAGGAAAAACAAATATTCTTCATTACATTTTAATTATTACATGGAATTTGAATAGAATGATATTCATATAAGCTTGTATCACTTCTACTTCCTACTGTACAGGAAGGAGAGGTTACCAAGATTCACTTACAAATAACTATAGAACCATATCTCACAGGGAATAAGTTAAGGAAAGAAAAAGTTCAAGTCTCTATAAATTAAAATTTACTTAGATTGTGTATCATCTAAACTTACACTGGAATTAAAATTCAAGACTGGGGCCAGCAGGTGGTGTGGTGGTTAAGGATGCTGGACTCCCTCATGGCTGCCTATGGTTTGAATCCCAGACCTAGCACTTGCTTTCTCACTTTCTCTCTCTCTCTCTCACACACTCTCCATCTCTCTGGCCAAATTAAAATAAATACATACATACATACATACAGTTAAATAAATAAAATAATTCTTTTAAAAAAGGCCAAGACCAATCACTGATACTGTGGAAGGAAAATAGCTCATCATTGCACTTGCTATGTGCTTTGAATTTATTGGAGAAGTTGCATTTATGATCATAGATTATCTGATACTTAATTTAGAATCAAAGTAGATTTGGAGATAATTTAAGGCAAATAACTTTACATTTACCACACTTTACCCAGTGTTTTTGAGGCAATAATGGTTGTATGTGACCAGTCTTTTGCATAAATAATTTTCTTTGTTCTCTTCCAGTCTCTATGAGTTGGAAAATAGAAGTGATTCTAAATAGAATTCTAAAAGTGTTATCAGGCGAACTTTCTTCTCAAGTAGAGTTTCTTTTTTTTTAATATAAAGAATTATTGTATTTTATTTTATTTATTGATTATTATTATTCTTCAATTCAACAAGTGACAGACAGAGAGAGAGAGAGAGCAAGAAAGCAAGCCACCAAGCCTGGGACCTACACCATGATCATCCATGTGGGAATCCAGAGCTCTAATCTCCAGGCTTAAACTTCATACCACTGACATGTTGGGCTGGAAATTTTTCAGTCTAAGGGATGGCCCTATGCATTGCACAACGTTTAATAGCATACCCAGCCTTTACCTACAAGATGCCAGTAATGCTCCCTTTCCTACCTTCCTCCAAATTATGACAACTCAAAGTGTCTACAGATTTTGTCTAATGCATCTTGGTGTACAAAATTGTCCTCCTTTTTTCCCTTGTGTCTGAGGATTCTGCCAGATCAATTCATATCTGAATCTTGCAAAGAGTTGACCATCAGCAAAAACTAACAGGCTAACAAATTTTAAAATACACACAAGTATTACGTTAAAATCAAATCCAATAATGGAAGAAAATCCCTCGAAATGGTAAGATCTCAGGCAGCCCTTCCTGGGAACTTAGGTGACAGAGTAATACCCCAAAGTATGGGTAAGAATATTCTTCAATTCTTCTTGGAGAAGACAGAATGCTTTGCCTCTCTCAGGCACTGGAGGATATGATAGTAATGCATTAGACATATACAGCTCTGACATGTCACATGTCAGACTGTGCCTGCACTTCTGGGAGTCAATGACTTGGCAGCACCATGTCAAAAGACAGCAGCTTTAGCACAGGCAAGAAGACTTACAGGGTTCCTTGGAAGACAGTGTAATTCAAGGAGCCACCACAAGACAAAAGGAAAGTAACACATTCCATAGGATAGTCAAAAGAGTGTGTTTATATATATGGATAAGATGCCCAAAAGACTTCACTTTTCTTCTGTGGACTTGAAACCTATAGTGGAGACAACTGAATTGGTTTAGTATTTTTTTTAAACACAGAACCCTAAGAAAACACATGCAACTAATTTGACAACTTTGATTTGACTATAGAAGTCTAATAAAAATCACATTAAAAGTGAGTAAAACTGGGGCTAGCAAGTGGTGTGGTGGTTAAGGTGCTGGACTTCCACATGGTTGATTGAGTTTGAGTCCCAGACCTGGTGGCTTGCTTTCTCACTTTCCCTCGCTCTGTGTCTCTCTCTGGTGAGTGCGTATGCCCAATAGCTAATTTAGTAATAATACTATAAATAAAATTAAATAAATAATTCTTTTTTAAAAGTGCATAAAAGTATTGGTTTAATCTCCAGTCAAAATGGTCACTGATCAAATGTCCTTTCTTTAATGCCAGGCTGAAAAAAAATTATAGATCTCAGTTTGTTCCTATTTACTAATTCATGTTATTTATTGAGAACCCATCTGTTTTTCTAGGTGTTGACAATAGACTGTAAACAAGAGACAAATAGTATATGTTCTCATAATTCCCATTCAAGTAGAGAATCAAGTAAACAAATAAATGAATGAGCTAATTTATGGTAAGGATAAATACAAAGAAAAAATCAAATTGGATATATATCAGTGACTGAAAGATGAGGGTCTTCATTGAATTGCGTTTGAGTTGAGGTAATATTTGAATTAGACCTAAACAATGAGATAGAGCCAAATAAGTCTGGAGAAGATATATTCTGGGAAGAATTAATGTCAAGTTCCAAGACTGAAAGGGAAAAGTTTGGCATGTTTAAGAGAGAGAAGAGAAGTCAGCATTGCTGAAGGTAAGACAGAGAAGGAAGAAAAGAGATTGAGAAGTGAGTTAGGGGCAGACTATATTAGGCTTTAGTGTCCTTAATAAGAAATAGAGATTTCATTCTGAGCGTGACGGGAAGGCATCAAAGTATTTGAAGCATGGGAATAATGTGATTTTATTAACTATTCTGTGCAGACTGGATTTAGGGCATTCTATGTAATGCTTCAGCTAAAAAGAAAAAAAAAAGACAAAGTACTATCTCTTTAGAGTGCAACACTGAGGACATCATAATCCACACTATTTTCCCTATGAAGATGATTACATTTATTCATTAATGTCAAGGGTTTAATGACAATATTACTGACTTAGTAATATGGAGAAAAAGGAAATTACTATAATTTCTGATTTCAATATCGGTCTAATTTCTAATATAATTATGATGCTATAAAATTCAATCATAATAGAATATTTGTAATAATTATAAAAGTAATTATTGTGTCATTCATTTTCAAGCCATTAAGACAATTGTGATTTTGGACTGAAGATATGTATAAAATCAGCCATTTGTCATTTTATTACCAATTATTGACAAGAGAAAGTCAACGTTGTCTTCAATAAATCTATATATTTGTAATAATTCCAGGTGAAGACTATTAAAGTTTTAATTAATATATCTTTATAAATTATCATATTTCCTATATTTTATACACTTGAGTTAATTTTTGAGTACTCACACCTGTCATTATAATTTAAAGCAAATAGACTAATAGTTGTTAGTTGTTGGATTGGAGAATACTAATTTTCTGGGGTTTTTTTGAGAGAGATTTTTTTGCTACAGGACACCTGTGCCCAGGAGACAGACAGAGAGAGAGAAAGCAAGAAATCACTCTCCAGGAGGGATGGCCATGCAGCAATTCTTCCTCCTCCATTCTCCTCTTGGGATTTTGGGCACATGTGCACATGGGCCCAGTGTGAGTTTCAAGCCACTGGATCCAGAAAAGAACCATTGTTGACCATATGGAAGTCCAGTGCCTTAATCACCATGCCACCTGCTAGAATCAAGAATACTAGTTTTAATATTTTTTTCTATAAATGTAGACATTTGGATAATCACTTGTAACACAGAGACTATTTCAGCCCATTCTCTATTCTAAAAGAACCTAGCATTAATGTTTATTGTTTCTCATTAATAACTATCAATAAGTGTTTGCAGTTTTAATTCTGAGTTACATGATTACGTTTTAATTTTTGCTTCTGTAGAAAGACAAAACATATATAAATCTTACTTCTTTATGCTATGGCATAATTTCTGGAGAGTCATTCTAATAAGAGTTAAATTTTAGAATTTATAAGAATAATTTATTAAAAGGCCAGTAATATCTAGTTTTTCTTTCTTTTGAATACAGGAAATAATTTCAAAATTCTGCCAGTATTTCCTACAGTTGTTTCATATTTGAATAATAGTCAATTGAGATATATTGGGGCAAAAAATATTATGAAAGTCCAATGGGAGTCGTACATTTTAATTTAACTATTTTACAATATGCTTTAATGTAAAATCATATGATCTAGAAGCCATTTAAACTGACTTCTTACCTTCAAGCATGAGTAACTATTTTTAAAACTGAACATGAATGTTTGTCATATTATATTATTTAATTATATATAAGCCATAAGTAAAGAAATATCTGAGCTACAATAAACAAGATATATTCTGATATCTAGTATTTCAAACAGTATAAACAGACATTAGTATACCCATTTTGTAGATAAGGAAAATAGAATCAAAAAGAATAAAACACAAGAGAAACTCGGGTTGATTTAGTTCTAAAGCTTCTATGGTACATCTTGAAGTATCATGCTGCCCTTGCACTAAGTGCATACTTCCTGTCTATTAAAAATAAATTTTGGGGGCCAGCAGGTGGCATGATAGTTGGGCGCCAAACTCCCACATGGCCGACGTACTCTGAGTCCCTGAACTTGAGGCTTGCTTACTTGCTCTCTCTGTCTCTCTCTGGTCAAATTAAAATAATAATAACAATGATAAATAAAATGTTAAAAGTAATTATTTAAAAAATATTTATATTTAAATGTTCACATTTAAAATGTCTTTATTATATAAGTTGTACACTCAATTTATATCACATAGGCTGGATATATAGAAATGTACTATTTTATTAGATAGTATAGTTTTTTTTTTTTTTTCTGTAGGTCTAGGCCTACAGAAGATAGTTTGAATAAAATGGTGATAGTCAAGTATTATTTATTCATTTCAAATAGTAGAAAAATAATTTTAAGGGTGGAGCTTACTAATGAAATTATATCAGGCTTTCCAAAAGGAATCAGTTCATTTAAACACACTTCATGTTAATGTTATAATCCACTTAATTCGAGTTTTCAGCAAGTCCTCCAGAAAGAAAGAAATATACATATTATCCAAACTAGGGGAAATAGTGAAGATCCAGACCCCAGTTATTTGATTCACATTCAGATACTGTGAAATCACTTTGGACCTTCTTTTTCATGTTAATTCCCTTCATGAATTTTCTACTCCTATTAAATTACATGCTTTAAACTTTTCTGTGTCTACTGCTTTGTTTGCCTCAGTGAACAGATACCACTCTCCCTCTCTTTGCCTGTCTAAATCCTGCCCACCCTTTAGATAAAAATCAAATATCCCTGCCCTAACCATGGTGCATTTCATCATAAGTTCTTTTTCATCTGCAATCCAACTGCACTCCAAAGCATTGTTACTTATAAATGCTTTGAATATTTCATGTATTTTAATATTAAAAAATGAAAGCATACACAAATACAATTTTTATAGATCCATAAACACAATCTCTAATTTTCTGTTTCTTTATATTTCAACTTAAACCATATTCTCTAAATATATTCATTCCTAAATCTCTCTATATTCTTTATGTGTTTTTTTATATGTATCTATATATTCTTTTAATTTCACTGAATACAAGATTTCTCATTGCTTTTTTTCACTACTATATCCCCAGATAGGCACCTATTTTGAAATCATGTAATATTTATCTCTATTTAAAGACTCTCTTATGCCAAAATGCAGAAAATAATATCTTAGTCATTTTTTTTTTCTTTTTTGTTGTTGGTTTTTGTTTGTTTGTTTGTTTGTCTAGAGCTAACCAGAGAGAGTAAGAGGGAGGGAAAGTGAGAAATCACCTGCCACCCCCCAGAGAGATGTCCATGCCACAATCCCATCTGCATTCTCCTCCTAGGATTTTGGTATGCATGCACACATGCCCAGAGAGTTTCAAGCCACCAGGTCTGGGACTCGAACGGTGGTTGGCCATGTGGGAATCCAGTACCTTAATCACCATGCAACCTGCTGATCCACATCTTAGTCAATTCTAAGCAAACCTGAGTGTTTGAGGGTTATTCCTCACTGATTTAGGATTGCCAAAAGCTTTCTTATTCATTATTCCCATGCTGCCAGGCCCTATGCAGTAAAGATAAAGTAGTGTTGATGAAGGTCATCTGTTTATTTGTAACCACTGATCATGTTATCTCATGAACACCCCTAAGTGGCATCTGCCATGATATCCAGACTGTCTACAAAGATTCTAAGATAAACTACAGAGTTGTTCTAGACATTCTGCACACACTCATCTGAACTCCAGACTTCTTAGAAATTCCCAGCTTTCTCAAGTCACTCAAATGTCTACCTTAGGGTGGTTAAAAAACTTTTGTGCACCCCCCACCAAGTGTGTAGCTTATGACAACTCAGCCACATGACCCCTTAGCTAAGCTGTGCTAGCAACTAAGAACTATGTATGTGAGGGTACTTCCAAAAGTCATGAAAAAATTAAAATATGAATTTAGTTTGGTGTAAAAGTATTTTAAAATCTATGCATAGCTTTTCTAAAATGCTCATTTTCCATGGAAATTTTGGAGACCCCCCCCACACCTTTTCTACTGAAACTTCTCACCTCTTTTCTTTATTAATGCTTCTGTCTCTTCAGCTTATGAATCATTTCCCCATCTTCACTATTTCCAGTCTATTACTTCAAAGATAGTCCCTAAACATGAAGAACAAAAAGGAGCAACTCTGTGTTGGTGCTCTAAGTCACATTATAGCCAGGCCTCCTTATACCCTGACACCACTTGTCCCTATAATATATATTCGTACAAGCAGGAAATGAAGAACTGGCAAAGATGTAAGAGTCTGTTGAGTCAGTTGACAGGTTTTTCTTTAACCAATTTTTTTTCCTTAATTAATGATTAACTATAGTCCTAATAAAGATTGTTGCTGTCCCCTATTAGAAATTATAGACATAATGTAATAACACAAATGAGCTTTAATAGCTTTTCAAAGTTTATAAAGGAGTAATCTGACAATAGTGCGACTCACTCTTGGCCACCAGCCAAATAAAATCTAATGATAGCAACTGTGGATACTAGAGACAGTGTGGGAGGAAGGTAGGAAATGGAGGAGAGTGAGAAGGAGGGAATTAAGGGGAAAAAGATAGAAGCAAAACATTTAAGAGACATAAAAATGGAAAATTATCTGTTGATAGTAATGGGTATGGTAATATCTTTGACTAGACTAATACACAGTATATTCATGCTGAAAAAATTCATTTTGTATGTTGTAATGATATACAGTGATAGAATTCAAAAAATAAAATCTAATGATTGCATATTTACTCACTTCAAATATCCTTTTCAATTTCATGTGCGAAATTATCACCCATATAGTCTTTTGTGCCAGTGTTGTGAGACAATTCCACATGTTTCTCAAATTTTCTTCTTCTTTTTTCCCTTCTTTAATACTTATTTCTTCTTTAAGTGAGAGAAGAGATAGCATCCCCAACCTGGTCTTGATGCAACCCACCCACAGCCTCAGTCAGTTCTGAATCATGGATGTGTGTGTGCCTGGTGTGCTCAGGGACATCTCTAATGCCTACCTAGAACCTTACTAGGGGTCAGCCTCACAAAGCAGCGTATTTTACCACTGTGCTACCATCTGGTCTCCTCTCTCAAATTCCTGCATGCCTCATGAACTATTTAGTTTTTTTGTTTTTTGTTTTTATATTTTGTTTTGTTTTGTTTTGTTTTCCTGGACTATTGTCTTAGTCTATTAGGGCTGCTATAATAAAATACTCTTTTGAATAGTTCATAAGCAACCTAAGTTTATCGCTCACAGTTCTGAATGCTGGGAAATTCAAAATCAAGACACCAGCATGTGAGGGCCCTTTGCTCTCATGATCCAATCACCTCTTAAGTGTCTCACCTCTTAATATTATAGCATTGGAAATTAGGTTTAAACAAATGAATTGTGAGAGAACACCAACATTCAAAGAGATGTTTGTATAGCCCCTCAATTCTGGTTGGGTCAGCTGTCCTGTTTTTTTCTCAACTTCAGATCTTCTGGGAATAAAATTTTCAACCTGGCTTTCACATTCACATATCTGATGCCTAATCTGGTTGACTGGAGCATCTTCACTAGTCATATGCTGTTTTCATGTGGCTTCTTCACATACCTATCATAGCTTGAGCTTCCTGATAGCAGTCAGAACATGTTGTAATGTCGTATTTCTTAACAGCATAGTGGTCCCAAGGTAGTCAGGTTTCTTACTTGGTGGCTGATTTTCCCCTCCTGTCTACAAAATAACACTCCAGAAGACCAGGTGGGAACTGTAAGCTTCTAATGGCCTAATCCTGGCAGTCCCTGAGTCTTTCAAGTTCATAGCATTCTGTTTTTCAAAGAAGTGACTAAGACCATTCCAGATATATAAGAAAGGGAATTAATCTTCACTTCTAAATAAAAACAAAAGCAAATAAGTTATAGCCATCCTTATTCTACTACCCCTGTACATACATTCCTGAAATTTGAAAGACAATGGCCTTAATAGGTTTGAAATGATCATGATTTAGGTTTGAGATCAAAACTTTCTTTCGAATATTTGTAACATTTACTCATTTGTTTTTATAAAACCTATATTCGCTTCCTTCAATAAATTCTTAAAATTAAGTCAATTGAAATCTCTGGTGCAATTTTCATATAAGTAAATTGATATTATAAAATTGTCTATGCTATCTTTAACATTTTTTCCAGAGAGAACCCTAGAAAATAGGATTTCTAATATTTCCAATGCAAATTTTCAATGTAATAATCCACACTGGTGCCAATAAAAACCAACCATAGTGGAAACACTCTTGGGGAAAAAACTGATAAAAGTGATAAAAATGCAAACTTAAAGGTATCTTGCTGACTTTAGAACTTTAGCAAAGCAGCATAAAGCCAAAGGAAAAAGGTATCTAAAGTTCGCTGTTGTAGAAGATAAAAAGATATGAAAAATTGATAAGAAATACAAATTTTAAAACTGAATTTAATTAGAAATGCAATGCAATAATTGAAAATATTTAAGAAAAATAACAAATGGAAAATTTTGTTGAGACAATAAAGCTTACAAAGGGCAATGTAAAGAAAAAAAGATCTTATATAAAGAAGGAAATAGTATTTTTAATATTTTAATGTAAATATATACCTTAAATAAACATTAAAATATGAATTTATTTATAGAGAAAAATATGTCAATAGCCCTAGACGGGTTTATGACATACAGAGTCTAGAAATAACTATAGTTTTAATTTACTATCAAAATGAACATGGACAAGTGAAAACCTCTTTGATCTTTTATTGGGTAAATTAAACTGAGAGGATTATATAGACTAGATTATTTCCCTTTTTTAGAACTTTCTATGTTTTATTCTTTTTTCCATGCTATATATGTATATAATGTATATATACATCCTTTTGTAATCTTTTTATAAAATGTGTATATATGTATACTCCCATTATATGTGTAAACATACTTACACATATATGCTCATGTTCATATGCCTACATACACATATTCATACATTTATGTATATATAACATCTAATACGTGAGATAGATAATAGACATTAACACAAGATACATACTAAGTCAATCAGTTTATAATTATTAAATAATATATTCATGTGATAAAAGTTACAAAGATTACAAATGGATATATGCTGAAAAGTTAATCTCTCATCTACCCTAGCTATGTTGTTTCAGTTTCCAGAGTAGACTAGAAATAATAGTTTCTCATGTGTTCTCTCAGAAAGCTCTGTTTGGACCTATTAGCACATGCACTTATATATACACTCGTGTGTGTGTGTGTGTGTGTGTGTGTTTGTGTGTGTGTATCTCTATAGCTATTGATCTCTATATAAATATAAATATATACACACATAAAATAAATTATTACATATGTATTCTATATCAGCAAAAATAGGTATACTGTTATTTTTTATTATTTATTTTTTATATTTTGTTTTACTATTTCACTATTGTTGTATACAAGTACATACTACTTGCGTACATGTTTAAAACACTAGGATTAATTCTTAGGGAATCAGTGGATGAAAGGTTGTATATTCAGAAATATGAAAGCTATTCCTAAATTGTCTTCTGAAAAAGTTGTTCTAATCACTATTCCTACCAGTAAGGTAGGAGAGAACATTTCTCCACAATGTGACAGTAGTTGCATTACTAAACTTGCTAATATGTATATTTTAGGTAACATAGCATTTCATTTTTTTAATTTCAGGTGAGGTTTGACATATTTTCAAGTGCTTTTAAGCTACTTATATTCTTTATTTATGAAATGCTAATCTAATTCCCTTGGCCAATTTTCTATTGAGTTATTTTTTCCTAATTAAAGAAGACTTCACATATATTAGAAATGTGACAAACACTATTTTTTTCATTTTTTGTGTGTCTTTGGATTATTTATCAATTATATATATATAAATATATATAATTTATTTATATTATATATATAAATATATATATTAAATTTATATATATATATATATGCATGTATATATATAATTAGTTTTTGCTGTAGGTCATGAGCATTCGCTGGATAGAGCTAGACAGAAAGAGAGTGGAAACTTGAGAAATCAGCTGCTAGGGAGATGGCCATGCCACAATCTTTTCTCCTTCCTTCTCCTCTCAGGATTTTGAGCACACTCACAATGCATCCAGCGTGATTTTCAATCTACCAGTTCAGACTCCAACCACAGAGTCGATTATATGGGATCCAGCCACCTTAACCATCATATCACTGGCTGGATGTTAAAAATGTGTTTAAATTTGTTTCTGACATTGTTTTAAAAATTATTATGTACAGAATTTTATCTTTTTTGTTTGAGAATTTCAAGTACCATATAATTCTTGCACTGTTGGATTTTTAAAACTCTTACAGTTTTATATTTTTTATAGTTTTATATTTTAAAGCTATGACTTGCTATTTCTAAATTTAAAGGACATATTTATTCTTTCTGAAGTCACAGGAAGAAGTGCATCACATGAAAAGCTAAGAAGCAAACCAAATTCATCCTAAAGATTTTGAGTGGTGACTGACAAATATGTGGCATTTAGCACCATGTCTTAGCTCTAACTCTTGTCGTTCAGTGGTTCTAAGAGAAGAGATATATTTGCTCTGAACTATATTCTCTTCCAATGGCTTTAGAAGCAGCTTCAGATTTCAGAGAAGTATATGACTGACAATTATATGTCCAGAAGCATTCTAGGTATGCAAATTGTGACAAGAAAAAATAAGACTTAGCTTTTTTGTATTTAAAGCACATAAATGCTAATTTGGGAAGCTAGGTTACACACATCAAACAACTAGAGAATAATAATCAGGTGTCTCTGAATCCAATTATAAATTTCAAGTGAAGAGAGAAATTTATGAAAGTAAATATAGATGGGAATAATATCTTAGAGCTTAAACTCTACATTAAAATATATGTATTTTGTAAGCAAGAATAAAATAAAAGTATGAAAAGTGGAAGAATTAAGAAAAGAATTTTGAAGGATATGGAGAGCAATCTTACTGGATTAGACTGGATTTTAATGTGAAAGAATATTACTTTTTTTTCTCAATGAACTATTAACATTTTCAAATTGTTTTGTAATAGTTAGAATACAGCTTATATCACTGAGTAAAATTGGTCTTTAATTAGAATAGTAGGCTAACCCTCATCCACATCTTTTCCATGTTTAAAACAATTCTACTCTGAATGATTTCAGATGGTTAGAAATCAACAGACTATGTCTTCTATATATTCATAGTAGAGCATTTCTTATAAATTTCTTCACCTAAATTAAGTCAGAAAACTATCTTAGAAAATCTTCACAAGTCCTTTACGAAGTTATGTCTTTTTTAAATAAATTTATTTCTTTCTTTTATTAGATAGAGAAAGAGAGAGGGGGAGAGAGGGATACAGTACTCTTAACAGGGTATACTATGCTGTGATCCTCCTACATTAGCTAGCCCCTGGCAACTGACTTCAGACGCTGAGATGAGAACTGCACAGAGCAAATGGCTGAATGTAGAATTATGAACTAAATAAATGCTTGTGGTTTTAAATCTTAATGTTTTGGGGTTTTGTTACATAAAACCAAACCAAAACAAAACTGATAGATGTATAAGGGAATAATAGATACTCCACACCTGGAGCCCCAGAGAGAGATATCTGTTAATGGGCTCACATTTCTACCAAACAGTAAGAAATACACAGATAAGCATGATTACTGTGTTGTTATCTTTTATTTTGATCTTATTGCATCTTTCATTGGAGAGCTGAGGCAGATCATCAATAGTTTGTAAATGTTTACTTATAGACTCCTGATAATGTAACTTCTCTACTTTCATGATTTACTTTTGAATTCCTCCAAGAATCATGCTTATTTTTAATTCACACTACAAAATTCTAAATTGTGAAAACAGATTTTTCCTTTGGAACATTATAAGTAAAAGTTGGAAGTTTCCTTACCAATCACCAACCTAAGAATTGTAAAACCTGCTTATAGCCTATAAACCCCCACTTCCAGATGTCCTGCCTTTTTGAGACAATGAAAAAACTCTTTTCACTAAATTCCAAACCTTGTCCCTCACTTTCAAAATCAAATAAAAGGAACTCCCATATCTAATCATCTCAAGAAAGACATGTTTACCTTTCTCAGGATCAATCACACATATTCATATTTAGAAATAAGTTGCATTGATTATTATTTCTGTAGAGTTGGTTATTTCTATCAACAATACAAATATTCAGGTAGAGAAATAAATATAAATGTTTTTTATAAATTGTGCCTACTCTAAGTTTAGTATGCTAAAATGTCATAGAAACAATTATACCCCAAGAGCAATAAGTACATGGAACATTCAGGGCTTAGTTTCTAAATAGCGTTCTCTTATAAAAAGAACTTGAGCTCCTTGGAGAAGTGTTTGATTCCAGATCCAGGAAGGAAAAATGCAGGAGAAAGCTGGAGCATCTTTTTTGTTTGTTTGTTTTGGGAGAGGTTTCTTTGTTTTGTTTTGTTGTTGTTATAGGGTGCATGAGTTTGCTAGAAAGACGGAGAGAAACAGAGAGACCAGAGAGACAGAAAGCAAGAAATCACCCCCCAGGAGGGATGGCCACGTCGCAATCCCTTCTCCTCCATTCTCCTCTTGGGATCTTGGGCATGCACACACAGGTGCGGGTGTGAGTTTAAGCCACCGCGTCTGGGACTCAGGCTGCAGTTGACTATGTGGGAGTCCAGCGACATAGCCATTATGCTAACTGCTGATCCCTCAGAAAGCTGGAGCATCTGTGGCTTCAGAAAGAATGGAAATGCTCACAGGAGGATGGAAGCACATTAAAAGGTACCAGAACCTGGATAGAGTTCCAATAACCAGTCTAGAATTGGAACAACAAAATAAATAATGTAGTATTAGAAAGCCTACAGAATGATATAAATATTTATGTACCCAACTAACATAAATAAATGATTGAATAAGTAAATAAGTGTGGGGAAAGTAGCTCTTCCTTATAGAATAAATTCAATTAATAAAGGTAGAAAATATTTTTAAAATAGGAAATTTCCTTGGGGCAGCTAGCTGGCATGGTGGGTAAGGCAGTTGGATCTCACATGGCAGACTATATAGTTTGTGTCCTGAACCCAGTGGCTTGGAAAATACACCAGATGCATGTGCATGTATGCCCAAAATCCCAAGAGAAGAATAGAGGAGAAGGGATTACAGAGTGGCCATCCTCCACTGGGGGGTGATTTCTCATTTTCCTTCTGTCTCTCTGGATCTCACTGGCAGAGGCATGTGTCATACAACAAAAAATAAAAAGAAAAAAAAGACGAAAATTTCCATTAGAACAGCACAGTAATAATTATTGGTGGCAAAATCTTATGCTAAAATTAAGTTGGCCCATAGTACAGTGGTTTAACCCTGCAGATAGAAAGCTGGATCCCAAATGGTCAACTATGGTTTGAATCCTGATCCCAGAGGCTCAAAAAACACTCCAAGCACATGTGCATGAGTGTCTCAAATCCTGAAGGGATGGGAAAATGGAAGAAAAAGAATTGTGGAATGACCATACCCCATTAAGGGGTGCTTTCTCTTCTCCTCTCTCTATTTCTCTTTGGTAAATGCATGTATTCTCTAGCAACAAAAAAATAACAAAATAAAAACTTTTAAAAATAAAATTGTTCTGTAAACTTTTGATTAGAGGGTACATTATAAGATATTTGGATAGTGTCAAAGTATCACTTATCAACACAGGGTGCAAGAACAATAACTTTACAGAGAATAAACCTGGCACACACACACACACACACCCAACAACAATCAAGTGATAAAAGTTACAATCACCAGTTATAATGACATAGGACATCTTACATCCCCAGATATAATGCACAGAAAGAGACACTTCTTTCTTAGTTGTCTTGCCAGAAAGGCATAATTTCAATATAATGATGGAAAAACATCAGAAAAGATAAACCTAAAAAGGAATACCTGGCTCTTACCTGGAAAAAAGGAAGTGGTAGAGAGTAGCAATGACTTAGCATCAGAGAATGATAATTTGTGCACAGGCATGGGTCCCTGAGTATGGCTGGTCAGCTCTCCATCCAGGAAAGGATGAAGAAGAGTCCTCTTCTTTCACTTTTTAATGCCTACACTGGAAGAAAACAAAACAAACAAACAAAAAAAAACAACCCCACAATGTTTACACAAAGCATGTTTAGAGGCACTTTATTTATTTATTTATTTATTTATTTATTTATTTATTTATTTTAAGGTTTCTGGCATAAGGCACTTGCATTTGCTGGAGTGACAGGGACAGTTTCAGCTACCCATTGTCACCCATGGTCTAAAAAATTCAATGGAAAATTCTAGATAAAAACAATTCATAAGTTTTCAACTGTACACCTGAGTAGTGTGATAATTTTGTACCATCCTGCTCTGTCTTGTCCAGGATGTAAATCATTCCTTTGCCCAATGTATCCATGCTATATATACCACCCACTGATTAGGTTATCAGATAAAAAAAATGTAATATAATAGATAAAGAGTAATATCCATAGTTTTAGGTATTCACTGGAGATTTGGGGACATTTTTCCCATGGGTAAGGGGAACAACTGTGCTTCCATATTTTTAAAGATACTGATGTGTACTTTTATTCCTCCATATTCTATTAAAAATTATCCTACTTTCTTTTCCAAGATTACGCAGATGCATTAACTACAGGACTGCTGATTGTCTACAACCTTTAGATGTCTCAGAGGTAGAGATGTCACTAAACATTAGAGAAAAACTCATTTTCTTTTTGTACTGACTTCAGAAGGTGAAGTGAAAGTTACCTTCAATTGAACATTTGCTTTCAACATCAAGGCCCAGAGAAAGAATTTGAAACTGTATTTGGGTATATTTAATTAGACCTAAGTTCATTCAAGGACTTTAGATCCTTCTGGTAAAGACCTAATAAAATAATGCTAGATTGAAGTGTTTGGAATATTTTAAGCTCAGTAAATAGCCTGCTCAATTATTAAACTTTTCCTGTTCCCTTGAACCAGCATCAAAAATCCCTTCATCTACTGGGCTCACTTCAACTATAGAATTTTTATAGCATTTATGATATTATGCCTCACTCCCACACTTTACTTAATATATAAGCCTTAATTCATCTAGAGACATTATTTAAGTTTCTTACAGTCAAAGTAATCTTATTTAACTAAATAAATACTGTACTTTGATCAATGCCTTTTACATATAGGGGGACAAGTAAAAGGCTATTGAATGAAATAGATTATGGTATAGTTTTATTACCAAATCTAGCAAGAGAATTAATATTTCTATCTCCATACTTATTCTTTTACCTGTATCTATAACTAACTACCTCTGTCTATAAATCTATCCAGCTGTATATATAGATCTAGTTACATATGTGGATATAGAGACAACCTGAATATAGACACAATTCTGCATCTGGGCTATTTCTTAGTGTATAACTATTATGTCTCTAAGGATACACATACTATATTTGTAACTAAAAGTTTTAGTGGTTTCTTCATAATGATGTGTTATAGCTTATGCTAAGAAAGAAAAACTAACATGTTAAACCAAATGTTTACACAAAGCATGTTTAGAGGCACTTTATTTATTTATTTATTTATTTATTTATTTATTTATTTTTATGGTTTCTTGCATTTGCTGGAGTGACAGAGAGAGACAGAGAAAGGGAAAGTGAGAAATCATCCTCCAGTGGAAATAGCTATGACACAATCCCTTCCTCTCTATTCTCCTGGGATGCTGGGCATGCCCACACATGCATCTGGTGTGATTTTCAAGCCACTAGGTCTGAGACTTAGCTGTGGTCAGCCATGTGGGAGTGCAGTGCCTTAACCACAACGTTACCTGCTAGGCCCTAGGGGTACTTTCAAACAAAATATCAGAGGGAAATTAATTTATTTAATCATTCACAAGTCAATTAATTAGACCTAAAATCGTTTAAAGACTTTAAATCCTTCTGGTAAAGGTCTAATTATGCTAGATTGAAGTGTTTGGGATATTTTAAACTCCATAAATAGCCTGTTCAATTAAGCCTTCTTTGGTCAAAGAATACCTGTATAAATTCTTAATCATAAGATTTCTTTCTGGATGTTTCTAAAACCTTCAGCTGCTATTCAATTCAACCCTATCCCAATCTTGGTGAGAAAAGATATGCATTTACATATACAATTTGATCACTACTTTTTTTACTTAGAGGTGAACAGCTTCTCTCATAGATAAAATACTTGGCAATATTGACATCCAGTTATAACTTTTTGTTTTCATTTGGGGACACTGATAGGAGGTATTCTCTCATCCCAATTATAATAGTATGCTCTGATTTTTTAGTTAAAAAATAAGCCATAAATCTAAAATAATACCTCTTCTATGTGCCCTGGAGAATGCTCATGCCAGGATCCTTTCTCTTCCATCTCTCCCTCCTATTGGGATTTTGGATACACATGTACCCAGTGTATGTTTTTTAAACCACTGGGTATGGACTTGAAGCATGCAGCTCGTCACGTGGGATTCAGCAGTCTCAACCACCACACCACTAACTGGCCTGAGAGCACTTTTTCAATGCTATCATGAGAGATCCTTTTATATGAAACATATGGAGTAGAAAAAAAGGAAGTCTGGCTGTGGTTCAGAAGATGATCTTCAACTCCAGTTTTGTCAATTATTTGCTATTTAATGCTCAACAGGAGAAAGCCTCTTTTTCAATGTCACTTTGATTATCTGTAAAGAGAAAGGGTTGTGTTCTCTCAATAAGCAGTAACTAATCCTTGACTATACAAATTTTCTTGTAAGTCATAAGGGCTTATTACATGGAATAGTATATAGCTTATGTGTCATGTTTATCCTATATGGTAAAATATTTGTATAGTACAATAGTATATATAACCTATGATATAGTAGGTTTAATTTTGTTAATCCACTGCTACAAATAATTTTCTTTTAGGAGACATTTTTGGTATAGGATGCATGAGTTCACTAGAGAGAGAGAGAAATAGATAAAGAGACAGAAAGCAAGAAATCATTCCCCCCCTCCCCAGGGGGATGTCCACACTGCAATCCCTTTTCCTCCATTCTTCTCTCAGGATCTTGGGCAAACATGCACACACTCCTGGCATGAGTTTTAAACTGCTGGGTCTGGGACTCGAACCACAGTTGACTACATGGGAGTCCAGTGATGTAATCATTATGCCATCTGCTAGTCCCACTATAAATAATTTTCAATGTTTACTATCTCTAATATTCCTTGGCTAAATGGGTTATCAACTACTCATGAGTACAATTCATTTAATCTTAAAAATTATTTCTATTTCTTTTATACATTCGATCATGTTACTTAGCTTACAAAGTGAATGAATATTCCAAAGCATGTACATTTCTCACCAGTCTAGTTCACCATACTATAAAGTTACCCTCAATAGATAATAATCCATTTATTTGTCCCATAAATGCCTTGCCTCTCTATTTTTCTCTTTAATGTCCTTCCTCAGACTCTACTCCTGCACTCACCCTCTTCCCACACTGTATCTGGTATTCACAACCACTTACTTAGCTTCTATAACCTTTAGTCATTCAGTTTCAGCATATAGTGTGGACACTTGGTATATATTAAGTGGAGACATACAATGTCTCTCTTTCATAGCCTGGCTTGCTTCACTCTGCAGTAAATCTTCCACATTCATTCACTTTCTGTCAAAAGCCAGAGTCTTGTCATTTTTTATGGCCAATTCATTTAATTCTAAGAAGAGCACTGGAGAAATCTGATGCTCTCCTCATTCTACAAATGCAGAGACTGAAGTTACCAGATGATAAGCAACTTAAATCTGCATAGAATACAGGCCACAGAGCTAGCACTAGACCTCAGCTACTCTGAACTTGAGCGCTGTTTCACCACAACCTACTGCCTGTGTTCAGTCTTTCAAACAGTACTTGCCCTCCAAATGATAAACTGCATCTTAGTAACACATGTCTACTTCTTTTTTCTCCCACAACTTTGGGTTTCTGAGGCAGGAAGATGAGGTTGTGGTAATATCCACATTCTGTCAAACAAGCTTACCTGGCATCCTCATTTAATCCTAACATCTTCAACCCCAGAATTTCACACATAGTTAAAATCAACGGCAACATCACTTGCTGTACAATGCTAAACCTAATATTTAGGATTTTCTCATAGATACCTTGACATTTAAGATATTTTTTAAAAGCATAAACCAAAAATTTTTTTATCTTGGAGTCAATGTTGGAGGACAAATTTGGGTGCTAGAAAGGAAACTGAATAGTAAGTCAGCTGATCTATATTATAATTATAGCACTATGATATATAGCAGCCCTTAATGGTGAACCTCTTATTATTTTAACCCAGTTGCTTTCTCTGCAAATTAAAGATGTTCATATCACAGAGATTTTTGTCTTCTTTACACAAAACATTTTGAGAAGATGATGGGTGTGCAGTGAGGAAAAAAAAAAAAAAAAGACTGAGTCTTAATTAAATTAAAAAAAAACATTAGGTTATACTGAGTTAAATAGGTTTCTTTAATAATGTCCTTCACAGAGTCTTTAATGTGCTAATAAGAATTATGAATTCTAACAAGGGGATAGGCTTTGCAGCATTTCCCAAATATATTTTTTACCACAAAACGTTTCTTGTCCTTGGGTTTGAAAAAAACTACACTACAGTTTACTGTCTCTATAATTGATAAAAAAAAAATTTAAGAAAACCATAACACATATAGTAGGATTTGTAAATACTTTAAACATTTCAGCAAACTCTTGGTCACCTATTGGGTATAGGTATAGCAATATTGCCATTGCTAAATGTGTTTCTTCACTCTCTGTCTTCATGGTCTGTTGTGTGTCTCAGAGGGGAGAAAAGCATGTTTAGGTAATTGTGTTCAGTTGGTATGACACTATATTGAATATATTTTATAGATGATGCTTTTTGATTTTTTTCTTTAATTTTTATTTTTATTTACATTTTTAATGCATTCAACCACATTATTTAGCTTACAAGGTGATCATTTCAATATATGAACATTTCTCCCCAGTCTAGTTGATCAAAATATAGCAACACTACCTCCCTGTCTCAACAATGCTGTCTTCATATCCCTCTTCCAAATGTTCTTCCCCAGGCATAAACAACAAAGGTGACAATTACCACATGGAAAATAAAAAGAAAATAATTTCAAGAGGAGACCACCACCTCTTAAATGAAATGATCAAATTAATTCCCCATATAACTCATATACAAGTTATATATTATTAATTAAAATGACTGTCAAGTTTATTACTGAGTGAGGGGCCATCACTGTATTATAAATTGGGTAACTAAGATATTTACATTCGAATTTACACTTTGGAATTTATCCTACCTCATTGTCACTATGTGTAAGCTATAAAGGAATTCTAGCTGGAAAAAGTTAGATGGGGTGGAATCCCTAGTGCAGATTATTCTTTTTATCTTACTCTGATGTATCAGTTCTAGTGCATTTCTAATGTAGTAGGGCTCTTGAGTAAAAACTATCTAAACAAATTAATCTAGTATTATATAATAAGTTCATCATTCTAGCTGAAGAATGATTAACTTTCTTAAAAGTTTGACTAGAGTGACTGTGTTTTTGTACACAACTTTTTATTACAAAACTGCCCTGATCTCATACTTTATGTTGGCAACAGTACATCACCACTACTGTGTCTCCCAATCTGCTGGATTTATAGTCTGTTGTCCATTATTCTTGAAGAATTGTAAACTCATCCTTTCGTTCTTAATTAAATTAGTGGGGGATAAACTTCCATTTTTCTAAATGTCAAGATATTCTGTATAAAAGAGATAACAGTTTATATCAATTTCCTAGAGTTAAACATAGATATAGTCATCATCATTTTTGTAAGTATACTTTCTTTAGTACACAAGTTTTAGTGAGTGTTATTGGAAACTGGTTGTACTGAGTATATTTTATGGGTTGGGAGGATAAAAGGTGCTTTAACGCTATCAATCTTTGACATAAATATATACTTTGAGAAGGTATACTTTATCCTAATTGCTGGACAGTGTTTTCTCTGCACACTGTCTCATATATAAAACTTCAGTGAATTATTGCCTCTGTAAAAAAGAAGTGTTTTCAATCTTACTGTGATAAAGACAGAATTAAGCTGTAGGTAAAATTAGAATTGATAAGTAGGGTACATGGAAGAAGAAGAAGAGACATGATAGATCTGGGGCTATATTTGATTCTGAGGAAATGATAACAAAGGAAATTATTATAAGGGCTTACTTCCAATATGGAGTTATCAAAATCTAGCTAACAAATAGCTGGCATAATTCACATAGGACAAAAGAGAGCTAATAGGCATCCCAGTAGAAAAAGAAATTCAGTAGTTACAGGAAATCAGAAATAAGGGAGAAACCTAGTCTAGGGAGTCAGCTAGAGAGGCAGACCCACGAGGTCTGGTATCTAAGCAGGTTGTACAAATCTGGGAAGTCATAGCCCAGGGCAAAGCTGACGAGAGGCAAGGCTAATTCTACAGTTTAAAAAGTTACTTCTCAAATTCCGAACAATCTCATCTTGGGATGAAGACTATTGTATTAATTCTAAATTCAGCTGGTTGGAAACAGACTGCTAATATATGTATGACCTGCTTTAATCACGATTGCTTCTCTGGTTAGAAAGGACTGAGAGTATGAGGCCAAGATAGTAGCTTCTGGTTACATAAAGGCATGGAGCATTGACATTACCATAGAATAAATATTAAAGGCAAAGTACATGTTGGATTGTGGTGTACTTATCTTTTGAAAAGGTAGGATATATTCCAGTCTAACAGAAGAAAGACCTAAATGATTCCCCCAAATTAAATGGATAATAAAAATAATAGCTCCTAATTAGGAGCTCCTTATAGCTAACACTCTATAAATACAGTTACACAAGTTGAGTTATTTGTATGAATTATTCCACAAAGTTCTCGCAATAACCACATAAAATATATTCCAGTAATGCTCCATTTTAACAGTGTAAAATCTAAATTTTACAGACATTAAGTAGGGCCAGGATTTGAATTATAATCTGTATGTTAATTATTGACTGTTCTATAACAAATTATCTCAAAATTTAGTAGCCAAATTGCAAATATTTATTATCTTACACTTTCAGTGGGTCAAGAATCCGAGAATGGCTTAGCTGAGTGTTTCTGGTTTAGGGTCTCCCAAAGTGACGTTAAAAATGCCAGGTGGAATTGCAATAATTTCAGGGATAGACTGGAGAAGAAATTCATACATGTTCATACAAGTGACTTCTTTCAAACTCACTGAAATTAGACTCTGCCCAGGGCTCCTCAATACAGGACAACCGGCTTCTCTCAGAAGGAGTGATCTAAGAGAGTGAGAGAGAGCACCAAGATAGAAGCCAAAGCCTTTTTTTTTTGTCTTTTTTAAAAAATTTTATTTCAATTTATTTTATATATGCAATCATGTTATTTAGCTTGCAAAGTGAATAGACTTTTATACCTTCTTGGAAACATCTCAACCTTTTTGCATTTTTTTGTTGTTTAAAAGCAAGTCAGTAAATCCAATCCACACCCAAGGAGAGGGGATTCCACAGGAGTCTGAATACCAAGAGGTGATGATGATGGGGGGCCATTTTAGAGTGTGCCTACCACTCTATGTTTTACTTCAGAAACTATGCTCCAGCAAAAACACTCTAATTAAGTTCATTAGCAAATCAATTAAATGGGGGGGAAAGGCATAGAAAGCAACCATGGATACCAGAGACAATGTGGGAGGAGGGTGGGACATGGCAGAGGGTGAGGGATAGGGAATCAAGGATGGCAAAACAAAAAACAAAGTATACAAGACATAAGAATTGGAAAATTATTTGCTGAAAACATGTATGTTGATGTGCTTGATTGAGCCAATACACAGTGTATTTTGGATGGAAAATTCATTTGTATGCTGTAATGATGTATAGTGAATTAATGTAAAAAATAAATAAATTTAAAGAGAAAAAAAAAACACTCTATCACTTTCCTCTTAATTTTTAAACTCCAAATTCTCTTGCTTCGATTTTTCTAGCTACATGGTCAGAGATTTATAATATCATAAGCCAAGCAGAATAGCTATTTCCTCCTTTTTTGCTTAGTTGATAACTGTCCTTTAGAAAAGATGAACAACCCTGCAAAAGGTAGTAAGTTCAATCTTCCTGAAGCATATATTTTTCAGTGTGTAGCAGCTCCCTGCTATTAAGATAAGAAATAAAATGAAACTGAGCTTTCAACCTTGCCTGGGAGGCAAGCTTTCTTTCTCTGATACTTTCCTTGTAAAATGTAGATGCAAGAATGAAATCAATGATTCTTCTCCAACAAAACCTGAATGAATGCATGGTGTCTACTTTCAGAAACCCCAATGCATACATTTTTAATCTTTGCTTCATTTCATATAATAAATTCAAACTTAGGAAGCTAAGCTACAATATTCTTTTTTATTTCTATGTGTTTGATACAACTGTATATTGTGAACAATTACTTCTTCATGTATTCTGATTTATTAACGTAAAACTAATTTTATACCTAGTACAGAAAGAAAAATCAATTCTACAAAGGTAGTAAAATTTTAATAATTTCTTTTTCACAACAGTAAAGAAAGCTCAGTTTCATAAATATTTAAATTCTACTTTCTTTTAAGAAAGTATTGGCTCTAAGCAATGATATTTAAACAAGTTGCTCCATCTCACCTCATTTGGTTTATCAAGAATTTAGAGTTTTGGCAGAGAAATAATTTCATCCCTCCTTCCTGCCTTGACTTGCTCTCTCTTATACTTAATATTTGCACAGCTATTTATTACTAAACTATTATAGTTTATTAATGAGTCCGGCATCTTGGTGAAAAGCTCAAATCCAAGCAAGAGGTTTACAGTCCAGGCACTTGTGATGGGTTGGCATTGGTTCTCTCACAGGTAAACTTCCATGGTCATGTTTCCTGTCTTCTCTCCAGGGTTCCCACTACTTCCATGCCAATTCCTGACCAGAGATATTTCTTTCACCTTCTCCTGCCACTCCACAAGCAAAGCTTTTGGGACCAGACTCAAACTGGAACTGTGCAGTCAGCCATGTGGGATCCAGTGCCTTAAACACCATGTCATCCGTTCGTCCTAATTACTCTTTTATCTTGAAAGTGTTATCCTACCAGAAGTATATACTACAAAAATAAAATATGAATCACTTTTAGTAGCAATCTAGAAAAGGCAGAGTAATGTAAAGCAGATAAGGACTCATTTTATAAAAGTGAGTCAAAACTGATTCCATTTTTTATTTAATTTTTACTTTTATCAAAAATTATATAAACATGCTTTTAAAAAGCAAACAGTAGAGGTTTATAATAAAGTGAACTATTTTCTACCTCTTTCTTTCCAATCCATCAATTACATTCCCCAGCAACAATTCTAATTCTTTTTTTTTTTTTTTTTTTTTACTGTTTCCTTGGGTATTCAACATTCTTGTACTGTCATTTCTTCAGTATTTAGTTTTAGGCAAGTTTTTGCTTTGCAAATGGAAGATGAGAATCTACCTCTCTTCCAAAGTACCACACCTAGCAGACAGATATACAAGCACACAGGCTCAGATACATACTGCCTATAATCTCTGAATGTAGTTACATCATATTTAACTAAGTTAACACCAGTACCTACATCGTTCTGACCATGTAAATATTCATAGTGAAATTACTTGGTATACTATGATTATAATTCTTAACAACTTCCTGTTTCTCCTAAAGATAACAACTGACTTATCACCTTTCATTTCCCATCCCATAAATTTAGATGCATTTGTAAATTGCTGCCAGCCTGTTTTGAGCTATATAAATGTGTATAATACATATACATTAATGTATATGAGATAGGGTGTAGGGTTTCTTGTCACTTGAGACTGATTTCTTCTAGTTGTTTCAAGCAGGGGTTGTTTCATTCAGTGATGGTTTCTATCTGGAATTGCCAAAATTAGTCAGAATAGTCCATTCAACTTTACACTCAGATGTTCTATGTGGCACTGCTATGAGTCTATGCCCACAAAACAGAGGAACTCAGATAAATTCTATTCATGCACAATTTCCATCAGGAAAAAGTGTGAGGTGCATTTATAATTATATATCTTGTACTATACAGTACATTCCTGACTGGAGAAAATATCCATTTTCTTCTAGGCTTTAGTGAGAACTAAATTATTTGTTTACAATTTACACATATGATGGTTGATTTTTCTGCCAACTACTTTGATTTCTGTAACTTTCACTTTCTTTTCTTTTCTTTTTTTTTTTTTAACTATTCAGATCCTCTGGTGTCAGCTATGGAAAAAATATATTCTCACATATTGTGATAAACCTCTGGCTTGGACCTTTGATGTTACCATACAAGTAAATTGGTATAATGGTGGGATGAGATTCCTGGAAGTCATCCTTTCATACTTACACTATCACTATTGGAAATATTTTAAATACACATGGAATGTCAACTTCATAAACATATCCTACCAACCACAAAACAATGTGTCTATAATATATCTTCTTATCTGAATCTCGAAATGCCTGCAGCCAACTGCTTCAGTACACCTGTTGCCCATGTATAAGTGTTTGCAGGAGGACAGGGGGACCTGTGACCTTGACTGACCCATGTAACTCTTATCTTCCTGGTAATAGTACTTAGAATAACTGCAGAATATGCAATATCCTAAAATAAAGAGGAACTGTCCAGAACAGCACTACTCTGTCCTCATCCCTCTTAGAGAGGATGTCCTAAAATTTTGGTGAGCCAAGTGATTCCTAGGATATAAAACCTAAAGTGGAGGCTTTCAGGCTCTTCAGAGGTGGGGCATACACAGACAGAACTGCGCATCCCAACCTGAGAAATGTTCTTGAGCTATCGAGGATCAGCTTGCCATAGATCCTAGGCTTCATTGATTATTCCTGCCTGTAGGTAATAGTTACTCTGTCTGAGTTCTGAGCCCATTCTGTGTCACACACCTAGCAATGCAAGTGGTGGAGGTAGGACTACTGCAGCAGCTGGGTCTGCTTTGACCTGCTGCTGGAATCAAGAACATTTGCAGAACTCTGACAACTAGGTTTATATAAAACCTCCTGCCTGCGGGACCAGCAGTTGGCATAATGGTTATGTCACTGGACTCCCATGTATTCAACCACGGTTCGCGTCCCAGACCCGGTGGCTTAAAACTCATGCCAGGCACGTGTGCATGCGTGCCTAAGATCCCGAGAGGAGACTGGAGGAGAAGGGATTGCAGCGTGGCCATCCCCCCTAGGGGGTGGTTTCTCGCTTTCTGTCTCTCTGTCTCTCTCTGTCTGGCGAGTGCACGCGCCCTATTGCAAAAACCTCTCCAAAAAAAAAAACAAAAAAACTCCTGCCTACCAGACTTAAGAACCTTAAGTCATAATCAATAGTGGTTAAATTTTCTTTCTTTCATATGTGTACAAAATCATTTTATCATGTCAACATATTGCTAGGGCCATTTTTATCCATTCATGTAAGAGGAATTTGAAAGTTGGAAATAAATTAACTTCCTAGTAAATCCATCTTGGCTCGTCCCTGTTTAATTAATTAATTAATTAATTTTAGAGAGAAATTTTTGCTAAGGGCGCATGTGCTTGCCGAAGAGACAGAGAGACAGAAAGTGAGAAATCACCCAACAAGGGAGATGGCCACACTGTAATCCCTTCTCCTCCATTCTTCTTTCTGGATTTTGGGCACACATGCACATGCACCCATCATGAGTTTTAAGCCACCATGTCCAGCACTTGAACAGAGGTTGACTACATGGGAATCCAACAACTTAACCATTACGCCATCTGCTGGTCCCTGCTCTTCTCTTTTAAATAAGTATGTAAACCATTGGCAGTCTGAGAAGGGGAACATGAGAAGTTAACACTTGAGTCTTTGTGTACCTTACATCTTTTCTAGCCCACCTTTACATTTAATGATTAGTGGCATGCGTATAAAATTCTACATTGGAAATCATTTCCCTCAGAAATTTGAAGGTGTATTAGGAAATCTAATGTCATTCCGAATCCTTCTACATGAGCTGTGTCATATACATTGCCTTTCTAGATGTTGTGACTTGCCACGGGTTCATTGTAATGAGGCCAGACTCATTCATTATAATATTTTAGTAGCAAAAAGCTGAATAAATATTAAGTACAAGAGAGGGCCCCCTCAGGACCAGCAGTTAGCGTAATGGCTATGTCGCTGGACTCCCACGTAGTCGACCGCGGTTCGAGTCCCGGACCTGGTGGCTTAAACTCACGCCGGGCGCGTGTGTGTGCGTGCCCAAGATCCCGAGAGGAGAATGGAGGAGAAGGGATTGCAGCATGGCCATCCCCCCTGGGGGGTGATTTCCTGCTTTCTGTCTCTCTGTCTCTCTCTGTCTGTCTGGCGAGCGCACGCGCCCTATAGCAAAAAAAAACCTCTCCAAAAAAAAGAAAAAAAAAAAAAAAAAAGAGAGGGCCCCCTTAAAATTGTATGTTGATTATCTTCTCCCTCACCACCGCAGAAATGAACCAAATCAGAAAATAGGGTCATTGTAGCTGTATTTATGTAAGTTAAGGTCTCTAGGGGAGGCTCTAATCCAATATGAATGACAGATGTCTTATAAAAAGGGAAAATTAGAACTTGGAGACAGATGTACATAAAGGGAAGGTGATAGGAAGAGACAGAAAGAAGATAGTCACCCACAAGCCAGAACTATACCCTTTCCTCAGCCCTCAAAAGAGCCATCCTGCTGACACCTTGACCTGCATTGCCAGCCTCCGGAATGTGAGATGATGTTTAAGCCACTCAGTTTGTCATAATCTGTCATAGCAGCCCCAAGAAACTAATATATTTTATTTGTCTCCAGTATTCTAAAATTTGATCATGGCACATTTTCTATTTTTCTTCCCAGGCTCCTTTTTAATATGGAAACATTCCCTTCAGTTCTGAAACATGTTTTTGTTTGATTGTCTTAAGTTTGTGGACCAGCCCTGTAGCCTAGTGGTTAAGGAAAGTAGGATTCTGACACAGCTGACTATGGTTTGAGTCTCAGTCCCGGTGGCTCGTAAAACACTGGGTGCATGTGCGTGGATGCTAAAATCTTGACAGAACAGAGAAGTGGAGGAAAAGGGACAGCATGTGACTTTGCCCCCATTTGGTTTTTCCTGCACCTCCTTCATTTTGCTATTTCTCTCTGGTGTGTGTACTCACCCTCTGTCAACTAAACAATGCTTAGAAGTTTATTAATTTATTATTTCCTTGAGTTAAAAAGACAAAGAGAAAAAGGTAGCACTCCCAATATGGTCTTGACACTGCAATCTTCCCCTAGTTTTACCCAGCCCTGGTTCCTGGGCATATGCTCAGTGTACTCAGGGAAGTCACTGGACATGAACTTTCCATGTGTTTCAGTCTCACAGAGCATTGTATTTACTGCTGCACCCCCATGTAACCTCTGGAATTTGCTTTTAAAAATTATATCTTTGGGACTAGTAGACAGCATAATGGTTACGTCACTGGACTCCAATGTAGTTGACCACAGTTTGAGACCTGGACCAGGTGACTTAAAAGTCACACTGGGGTCTTGTGCACACATGCCCAAACTTCTGAAAGGAGAATGGAGAAGAAGAGCCATTCCCTCCAGGGAGTGGCCATTCCCCCCTGAGGGAGTGATTTCTTGCTTTCTGTCTCTCTGGCAAATGCATGCGCCTTATAGCAAAAATCTCGCTTAAAAAAAAATGATTATCTTTGGATAAGTTGCTACTTTTCATTTTCTGTTTCTTTTTTTTTCTGGAGGTTATATTCATATTTATATTGAACTTCTTGGTTTAATTTGCTTATTTCTCATGTCAAATTCATTTTTTTCTTTATTATTTTCCCCTAGTAACTGAGAGATGTCCTCAATTTTATATTCTTGACCCTTTTGAAATGTATTTCTATATTTGCTCCTATTGAAGAACTTTTTCTTGTTCTCTGAATGTTATTTTTTTTCACATTATCCTAGATTTGTTGTTGCCTATTTCTTCTTCTTAAAAAAATGTTAGTTCACAGTTCAGCAATTGAACATTTGGACATTTGAGTTCATTTTGACAGATTTAATTTGTCTTGGTTTGGCTTACTAAAGTATCTGTGATAGGCTCTTGAGCAAGCTAGAGGTTCAACTTTACATGATATTTTGTCCCCTGACAAGCTAGCTCAAGCATGTTTACATGAAGTTGTACAAGATCTTTATCCTAAAATACATTCTTGAGAGCCCTTTAATTACATTTCATCCCTATCCTGCCACTAAAATTTTCTCATCAAGGTCACTAATGATTCCATGTTAAGTAAAATGATCAAATCTCATTCTTCATTTTACTAGATCTCTCAGGAGTTGCTCAGGCAATTCTCTTTAAAACACTTTTTGAAAATTTTACTTCCAGGACATCATACTTATACACTTTTCAATGTATTTCTGGGTGATTCCAACAAGTCTCCTTTGTTGGTTCTTCTCATGGTCGCATCTCTAAACTTGATGGTCAAATACCTTCTCACACTTACAAAATATAAGAGCCCTTAAAATACTAAATGTAAATGAGTATGTTTCTCAATACTCATATATTTCAGACAGGAGTATAAACTGATACAGTTTTTAAAATAATTTGGTCTTATCAATAAAATTAGAGCCCTCACCTTGATAATATAGCTAGAGAAAACAGTATTTTCTCAATATCTAGCACAGCAAGTGATTAATAAAATGACACTGTGTATACTCAGGATAAATCAATCCACTTCATGATCAGAGAAGAATCACTGGCAATGGCAGATAATTCTTACATAAACTTAGATTATAGTTTTAAAATTTTTGGAAGAACTAGGAGATTGGAGGACATAAAAGCATCATAAATTGTTATGGACTCTGGGGACAAAGTGGAAGGAGAGTGGGAGATGGGAAGGGTATAGGGAAGGAAATTTGAGAAAAAATAGAAAGGTAAGATATTTGCAGGACACAGAAATGGTTTATTACCTGTTGATGATGCTGTGTATAGTATTTTAAACTGGACTGGTCTGAGGTATATTTCATGCTGGGTAAATTCTCTTAACAATCTAAAATAATAATAGTAATAAAAGGTCACATTGCATAGACCCACAAAAGAAATGATAGAGAACCAAAAAGGAACTTGGGTTTGGGTCAACTTTTGTAATTGTTGTGTTTAGAAGCTTCTGAAATAGAACATTAATGACAAGAGTATGTCAGTGCATCTGATTCCAGCTTGTGTCAGGTGACATGCAGATAGCCTCAAGTCTCTAGCCAACATGTTGAAGTCCGAGATTTTTCAACAGAAGCTGTTTTTTATTTGTTTGTTTGTTTGTTTAGTTACTTCATTTTGTTTTAGTTCATTTTGTTTGTTTGTTGGGTTTTTTATATATTTTCCCCATGTAAAGATACCTCCCAATTACCTTTAAAAAGATTTCTCCTAAAGCAAGGCCCAAAGATACCTTAACAAAGTAGGCAGCTTTTAAAATAAGTAAAATCAGGAGCCTCAGCATTCTCTAACAAGTTTTACAACATATTTGTTTGATTTGCTTTCACTGAGACATTATTTGGTTCTTTCTTATGGTTTATTATATAAAGAAGAAAATATTACTTTCATCACTTTTCCAATTTCAAAATATTGCCACTGAAATACTTGCATGACTATGGTGAATTACCAAAAATCACTAAATTGTATTTTAAAATAAAATTAGAAAAGCATTTTGAAATTAAATACTGAACTTTTTCATAATCTTTAGGCTAATCTTAAACCAGCTATTTAAAAATGAACATCAGTGAACAACATTCACACCAGCTTTATACATTGACACAGTTTAGAAACTGTTGAAGTTCTAAATGCACTTATGTTTACAAAAAACCACTATTTCAATATACCATTGAAACTTAAAATATACTAGAATAACCCGAGTCCAATGTACATTTATATCTGAAATCTGAAGTACTAAATGTGTTTTTTTCAAATATGTATAAAACAGATAATATTTGAAAATATAAAGCCAAGATGAAACCTCTATTTTTACTGCTTTCTATAAAATACATTTTCTCCATTTACATATGAGATTTCTGAATTCTCAATTTTGCTTGCTTTCATTATTGTCCTTTGTTTCAGCCTTACTATTCAGATTATTTTAGGATGTGCCAGAGAATGTACAATCAGGACAAACAAATAGGGAAACATTGGCAATGTGATATTTTCATCTAGTCATTCAAAAGTATTTCCATGCAAGTAGGATGGTGCTGATAGAAGGCTCATGTATAGAGAAAATCAATTTACTTTTAATTATGATGTCTGAAGTGATACAATCTCTGCCAACAGTTCCTATGATACGTAGTACATGATTAAAAATGTGACTTAGGAAAGCAGAAAAAAAAATGAGAGATTTTGAAGCATATTAACATTTTTGGATTTCTTCCAGGGAAGTAACTCCTAATTACAAAAACAATCATAAAAATAATTCTGATTTTAATTTTGCTCTAGGAATTATAGCCTTTTCAGCATTTTTGGAAGGGTTGAATTTTAATGTTTGTAATTCAAAATGCATTAACAAAAGGCAAAGAATTATCTCTAAAGCTTATTGCACCATAATGTTTTCCCGGGTTGTTGACAATATGTTCTGGTGAAAAGGTTCATTTGTTTATGCATCGAAGACTTATCATCCGAGTTAATTAAGCATGAAGCAGAAAACATCTTTTGAGCACTTGTCTCTAGGACCTCTTTCATTTCCTTGTGGTGAGTCACCGAATATACTGTTTGTGACAGTCACTGGGCTGCTGATAACTGATTGGGTTTTCAAGCTGGAGAAGTTTGATGAGCTTCCTGTCTCAGGGGGCCAAAGTACCTAGCTACTAAAGCTACCAGGCTGCTGTTGGTATGATAGAAAGACAAATTAACAGATGAGGAGAGTAAGAGCAGGGTGGGGCAGTAATTGCAGGAGTCTGTGTTTTAATTGGGGGAGGCCATCTAAAGAAATATTTTCTCTAATCTTTGCTGTCACAAAACCTGTCATCACTTCATGGTCCAGATGGACTACAGCAATAATTCTGCAATTCTATGATTCCTAAACAAAGCCTCAAATCCCACACAAATAATTTCATTTAACATCTGTGAACAAAAATCCATGTAGCCAAAACTTTTAATTAATTAACACGTTATTTGAGGGTAAAAGTTACAGATAGAAATATCTGAAGCATTGACAGGGTCTTTGGAAGACTATAATAATTAAATCATACACATATCATAATACTTGAAATTTCACACCGTGTCAATGCTTTAATGTCACTCTTCTTATAAATTTCTTTCAGACTTCAGATACCTAGTTATCTTAATTTTCTGAAGAATATTTTTAAAAATAATTATTCCTTTAATTTTATTTGTTATTTTTATTTTTAATTTGACTAAAAAGAGAGAGAGGGAGAAAGGGGAAAAGTGAGAAGCCACCAGGTCCAGGTTTGAACTGTGGTCAACCATGTGGGAGTCCAGGGCCCAAACCACCACACCACCTGCTGGCCCCAGAAGAAAGTTTTTATGTTACAAAGTAACATAATTTATTCTACAGATTAGCAAATATAAAATTTCTGTTTTAAACACAATTATTTATGACATTCTTTCTCTTCCATTTTTACTAAAAGGTAAATATGACTTATTCTGAAAAGGATTAGACCTAGTGTAACTTGCAGGGTGACTTTTTAAAAAGACTGTATGTGAATTTTTTTTCCCAATGGTGACTTTTTTAGAAGACTACATGTGAATTGTTTTCTACCTGTTGAATTTTCACATGCATTTATAAATTTAGTTTAATCTTCAATTAGCTGTAAAATCAAATGAACATGTTTTAATTATAACATTTAATTAATAGTGATATAATTTTAAGTCTTTTTAGTTCATATGCATGCTGCTAGAAAACCAGTGTGACTCTTATAACCAACTCTGACTTGTTTCTGCTTAGGTAATTATATAACCAGAATTTGGAAATAGAAAATAAAGTTTTTCAATTCAAAATTCTTTTCTTTTCTTTTTTTCTTTAGAGAGAGTTTTTTTTTTTTTCTTTTTTCTATAGTAAAGGGCACTTGCCGAAGAGACAGAGATAGACAGAGAGACAGAAAGCAAGAAATTACCCCCTGGAGGGATGGCCAGGCTGAAGTTCCCTTCTTCTCCATTCTCCATTAGGGATTTTGGTACGCATGCTCATGCACCCAGCATGAGTTTTAAGTCACTGGATAAAAGATTTGAATCATGGTCAACTATGCGGGAGTCCTGCAACATAACCATTATGGCATCTGCAGGTTTCCAAAATTATTTTCAAAATGATTTCAGGTATCATGCTTTTTATGGTCAAGGTAATTTTAAAATATGGGAGAAGATAACCAATTACCTTAAGGAAATGATAGCCTGTTGTATATTTATATAAGGCAAATAATTATGAGAAAACTTAGATGGCTAAAACAAAGGTCAACGGAAGCAATGACCTAAAGTGAAACAGGTAAAGGGTGGGGAATGAAAGAAAAATATCTAAGAAGCCAGTAAGCAAGTCAGTATTTTTCAGACAATTGCAGGTCTAAAATGTGTGATAAAACTACCACTTCTTAAAATTGGAAATAATTCTGAATACACCTTGAGAGACCACCATCTCTGGAACAGATCATACAGAAAGTTAAGAAACACATTATTCCATCTGAACATTGAAGTGACCATTTCTGCAGGTTTTCCTTCAAGAGCTCAAGCACAGTATTCAGTCACCCATGCATAAATACATCTGACAGTAACATAAGTTTCAGTGTGGAAAACATCTGGAGGTGGATGCATAGTTACTTGTAATCACAAAATGTTTAAGTAGGCTACCCCCAGGAGTTAGCATTTGTGCAGAACTTTCCTTATCTGACCTTTGGGTGATTCTTTTCCTACACGAGAGTATTCCTATATTCTCTCCTCAATACCTTCCTAATAATAATAACAAAACTATCAAATTCCAAATTTTAATAATAATTTGTTAAACTTTCCACTTACATGAGTAAACTTTTCATTTCCAGTCCATTCACCTTGACAGTGACAAAATATTCTAGCTCTAATAGGTCTTAAATATATATTTTTTTCACACGGGCATTGGCATACGAGGAACATTCATGTAGGTATATAGATTATGTCCATAGACTTTCTCAAATTACCATTAGTCCACTTTTAAACATTAAACTATCATGTCCTTATCCTATATTTCACTGATTTTAGTCAACACAAGTTGTCAAGAATATGTTTACAAAGGTCCCATATCAATGCATACTTAAAAGTCATCATGTAATACTGTGCATGTTATTATTAGATGATACATCTTTTATTGAGGCCTATATTTTTCAGTCTGTATGAATTATCTACATTTTGTGTAAAAGGGAGTAGTGGATTTTTTTTCTCCTGTCTTCTGTATATGTTTGCTTGGGCAAGAATCAATGCCCTGTAAATTGGATACCATTGCAGCTATTTATATACCTTCATCCCTTACGTTGGTCCTCTTTCTCAAAGTATTGGGGAAGAACAAAGGATTGAATTATTTGCCTTGGGGCCAAACCTCATTGACTGACCCCCAAAATACTTTGAAATTGAAAATCCTGCTAAGCAAACTGAAATAGCATTCAAAAGGGAGTGAATGTGAGCATTGATTTTGTACCTGGAAGCTGAGATCTAGGGCCATTTATTAGTTTCACCTTATCCATAGTCCCTTGAGAAGAGAGAATAGAAAGTTGCAATTTCTAGAGGCAGGAATCAGACAATAAACAAATTGATCCATGTACAGTTTCATATTTCTATTTTCTGAGATTGGAAGCAAGGAAATTAAAATTAAAAGTTTTAAGAGAAAAATGGAGACTTAGTGATGAGATTCCGGAGGGATTTTTATAGACACTTGTGACTGTTCTGAGACATTAAAAGGGAAAGGAACCTTAGAGAACTTTTGTGTCAGTGACCCCTAACTCTGGCTACTCATTAGAAAAGGTCTTGGGAACTTTTATGATATACCAAAGCTCAGGCACTATATCCCAGAGATCCTAATGGGATTCATTTGGAGTAAGGAAAAGGCGCATATATTTTTCCCCCAAAGTTATAGGCTATCATCTTGCTATCTGGATAGAGAATCATTAGCATAAATCAGTGGGTAGATATTTAAAAAATCTTGGGATTTATACAAATGAACAATCTGATTCAATACTGGGGTGAGACCTGATGGCCTAACAAGCTCCCAGGTGAGGTCACTGCTGCTGTTACTTCCACACACTAGAGTGGCGAATGTCCCACAGTACTGCTCTATGAATTTTCATCAGTCCTCGAGGGAAAGCGCTGCATCAGGTGCTCAGCATTGGTGAGTGCTGCCAGCCATTTTGTATCTCCATCCTCACTCTTTAAGGGTATTTTTTTTTAACTTCTAAAATTGACACTCAAAAATTTCTTTCTCAAAATTACACTATATTGTTCATACACATATTTTAAGAAAATTACTTAATTGGTAGGTGTTATGGTGGGTTCCCCCAGGATGCAGAAAATAAGACTGAAATTAGTATGTGGAAAGTTATAAGGAATGTTTTTGATATCTACATTTGTAGAAAGGGGGGGGGGGGAGTAGATATGGACAGCGGGAAAAGGCGTCAATGATGTAGTCTTAACAAAGGAGGCCTCGGTCAATTTTAGGGCCCTTTTCAGTCATTCCCACTTGGTAAAAAGAGAGTGAGTCTTTAAACACCTGCATTGAACAGTCATCAGATGTGAGCCACACCAAGAAGAGAATGTGATTTTGTGTGAGGTGACAACTGAGGCTGACATCTTTCTAGTGCCTGGAAGAATGAGTCATCTGATCCTAAAGGAGGACCAGGACCATGCAACGGAGTCTATTCTTAGTTCTGCTTAGTCTTCCACTTACAAACTCTGGAAGCTCACACAGGATTGTGGTAGGCTGCTTTTCCTAGGAAAAGCTTATAAAGGATGATCAGTGGACCAATAACGGCCATCACCACTGCAGTTGTCTGAGTCATCACTAACATTCATCATCCCTGTCTTCCACATTCCATTTTAAAACAGATTCTCTTCTTCAGCTATAGCGCCTCTTCAGGTCTCTATGGTTTCCTGGTAATGTGATAGTCCTTCACTTCTGAGTGGCCTGAGTCCTAGATACTATATTCTCAGTCTATGGCTGCGAAAGTTACTTATTTAACATTCAACTTGCATTAAGAATTATTAAGACACATCCAAGTGGATAAATAACGTGCCCTACATATTCTTCCCTGCCTCTGCTGTGAAACAGCCCTACCTTCTTCATGTAATGAGTCAGTGGTCCAGGATAGTGGTTTGTCTTCTCATCTGCTGGTCCTGAATATGAGAAGCTCAAACATTCACACAGGTGCCATAGCTTATTGCTCAACAGTGCTTTTGCTGTGATCATGTTGAACTCATCATGAACTTTTGGGAAGTAGGATTTCTGAAGCCTCAGAGTCCAAAGTATTCTTGAAAAGAATATGGATTCTAATGGTGGTGTTGGTGGTAAGTTTCTTTATATCTATGTTTATTTATTTTGTCCTGAAAGCAAACATGAGGTTTCTGTATCCGGGACAATGTTGTTTTTGTTTTTTAAAATTATCTGTTTAATTTTATTTATTATTATTAAGATATGCTGTAGGGCTCATGTGCTCACCAGAGACAGACAGAGAGGGAAAGTGAGAAAGCAAGCGGCCAAGACTGGGACTTTAACTACAGTTGTCTATGTAGGAGTCCAGTGTCTTAACCACCATGACACTTGCTGGCTCCAAGGACAACTATTATTAACAACAGTAAGTGCAATGGTTCCCCACACCCTATTTCCTCCTTTAAGGTGGTGCAATGGAAGCCAGATGGTCAGTCATGCCAGTGCACAGAAGAGGTTCTTGCACCAAAGAAAAGGAACTCCAAAATTATAACTCAGGAACTTTACATGGGCTACCAACTACCCAGTTGCTCCAGAAAGCAGGGAAGACTTTATCTCTATCTTGTAAGCAAATCTCTGGAAAGAGAAGAGGATGCTTTCTAATTTTTAGTCCTTTGGAATGTAACTGGATGGCTGGCAACAGATTTTATCGCCTTTGAAACGTAAACACACACCTCTGAGAGAGAAGTTTCTCAGTCTCTCCTGAGGTCTCCAACTATTTATCACCTAACTTCTGTATTGTCCTTTACCTTAGGTCCAGTTTTAGAAGACTAGGAGTTGATAAACTTCAAGTTTAGAGTAGTTTACCTTTGGAGGAAGGGGAAAACCGGTCATTTTGAGAGGCTGCATAGAAAACTTCAGAATATTGCTTATATGCTATTTCTTTAATTGGGCACATGATTTTCATTTTATTTTTTGGAGCTCCCATATAGTTTATAATATATTCTTATGTATTTTCAAATTATTATGGAGTGGTTAATTTAAAATTTTAAAAGAGAACATCAGTACTAATGTCTTCTGTGGCTGTTTACTTGTTACTGGCACAAATCCTTATCACTCAGAGTAGGTACCACACTGCTTTTCTCATTTGCTGGACACACAAGTAGATCTTCCACAGTTCCCAACATTTTCTATTAACTACTCTGGAACCCCTGGTCAGGTATCTCATTCTATCATCTGTCATCTCACCAATCTCTTCACCTTGATGTAAAATCCAGTTTACTACCTGCTTTGTAGATAAAATTTTATCAAAACATTTATTTACATATGCTTATGGCTCTTTTCCCACCACAAGAGGATAGTTGAGTAGTTCTTACAGAGATCATATGACTTACAAAGTCTAAAATATTTGCTATCTGGCCCTGTACAGAAAAAGTTCACCACCTCCAGCCCTGTAAGAATCCTGACTCTTTCCTAAGTTGCCATACAACCCTCTCTCTGGTATGTTTAGTCTTTCAAATTGAGTAGTAATTTCAATGTGATATTCTGCGATAAGAATTATTTATACTCTTGTCTTTACAAAATATTTACATTTCTAGAATACAGTTAGTTCAATAATTCTGAGCTTTCCTAACATTGTTTAAGCATTCTCCAATATTTGAATCTATGTAATGAATTATGATTTCATTATAAGATGGACTTTAAGCACATTATTATTATTATTCCTATAAGCCATCTATAAACATTTATACATTTTAAACAGCTCAGTTATTTATATGCATTAATAAGTTAATATGTTTGGTCAGAATTCAATGTTTTTGATGTTTAACCAAATTGATTTAAATTTTGTTCATGAACATTTTAATAGTAATTAGACACTAAAATCTAGATATGGTTTTGTCAAAGACATAATCCAAAGTAGCAGGACAAAAGTTACTAGATTTGGGACCAACAGCGTAAGGCTATGTCGCTGGACTCCCATGTAGTCGACCATGGTTCAAGTCCCGGACCTGGTGGCTTAAACTCATGCCAGGTACGTGTGCATGCATGCCCAAGATCCTGAGAGGAGAATGAAAGAGAAGGGACTGTGGTGTGGCCATCCCCCCTGGGGGAGGTGATTTCTCGCTTTCTGTCTCTCCGTCTATCTTTCTGGCAAGCACACACGCCCTATAGCAAAAACCTCTCCAAAAACAAAAAAAATTATTAGATTCAAACTCTTCTTTTTTCATTTATTTTTTTAAACAAATTATTTACATGTTTAAATATTTTTACCTCATAATCATTTTTTCATTTCATTTTCTTAAAATGTAAGAAATATCAGTTAATGAAAAGAATTATCAGCTTTGACATAGATTTATTTTTTAACAAAATTTTGCCAGAGGGCACACATACTTGTTGGAGAGAGGCAGAGAGAGGGAGAAAGCAACCCCATTTCTGCATCCTGTTAGGATTTTAGGAATGTATGCATATGTGCCTGAGATATTTCTCTAGCCACTAGATCCAGTACCCAAACTAAAGTGTTGGCCAGGTGGGATCCAGCTACTTTAACCACCAGTCTGTGGGGTCAGCCTAACATAGATTATTTGGTATGTCTTTTCCAAAGACAGATATTATCCAAAAATTGAGGTTATTACAAAGTCACAATTTGAAACCATTCCCATCATTTTTTACTAGAGCCTCTAAGTCATTGTCTTAGTCCATTCAGGCTGTTATAACAGACCAGCATAAACTATTGTCTTAGAAAAACATGTTCAAGCAGATTCAGGGTCTGGCAATGGTCTGTTCCTTGGTTCATAGATGACTGTCTTCTCAATGTGTCCTCACATAGCCAAAAGGGAAAAGGAGCTCTCCAGGGTCTCCTTCTTAAAAGTACTAATACCACTTATAAGTCTTCAATGAAATATCCAATGTCTTTTTTTATAAGGTTTTTGCCATAGGGTGCATGTGTTTGCCAAAGAGAGAGAGAAAGAGAGAGAGAGAGGAAAGTGAAAAATCACCCCCTGGGAGGGGATGGCCATGCCACAATCCCTTCTCCATTCTCCTTTTGGGATTTTGGGCACACATGCACATGTGCACACATGAACAGCATGATTTTAAAGCCACGGTTTGAACCATAGTCAGTCATGTGGAAGTCCAGTGACTTAACTACC